>CM019042.1:30110653-30222791 GCA_009664405.1 Drosophila bifasciata
ACATGGATGATGATGATGAGGACAACTTTGACGAGGAGGAGATAATAGAATGGATATCTGTTTTTGAAAACACTGAAGCCAGGAAGGTTGTGGTCATTTGTAAGCACTCACTACTACTAAAATGACACCAAAGGATAGCCATCATAAAAACAATAGTGCCATTATATTGTGCTGTTGTATTTTGCACAATATGTTAAACATGCAACAACAGCTCAATTAATGAAAGTTGGGGGAACTTATTTTAAGTGAGCAGAGAGAACAGCCCCATCGCAGCAATATTTCTGCTGATTATAATCATTCAGCAGAACATATAGGATCTGCAATTGCAACATATTGTGTAAATAGAATAAATTTAAATAGTTAGTTTTAATCATTTATTAAAAATTACTTAAATTTAAACTTGACAAGAAATTTATTATAACTACTGCTGTTTGTTTTCTCTTATAAATTGCATAAAATCCGTTTGAAACGTCGTCTGGGTGCGGATCAGCTCCTCGAGGAGATCCTCCTGCCTCTTGTGGTGATCCTCCTGCTTTTTATGATGCTCCTTCTGTTTTGTGAGATCTGATGCGTTTTTGTTGTTGTTTTTTAATATATTCCTGTCTGTCATTGTTTACATTTTCGTGGAGAATTCCGATTTTTTTGTTGTGAATGTCAAATATTTATGGTTGCATTTGACAATTATCGAAAAAATACCGCACAGAAACGTGCGAATTGGGAACATCCCAGATGGATGGTGGAATAACTGGGAAATTTTTCGGAACGGCAAAACCTTACGGACCATCCCCGAAATGGATGGTGGATGGTGGATGGTCGTCAGTGTGAAAAGGCTATAGGGGGCACCTGGGTCGGAATATTTTGGGTTTTGAAGTTTAAAAGTTGCAGTTCAGTTGGTGAGGATATGTTTAATTGTAAGATCGTTTGCTGTATGACAATTTGGGCGGGGTATGATGTTGTCCAGGTTGTTATAGTGTTGTTGTGTGAATCTTGTGTGTCCTAGTCTGAGTCTAACGATTTTAATTTGGTCACTGCGTGTAATGGTTTTTGATTTTTATTTTTTAGGTAAAGGGTTGTGTTTGTTGGTTATTGTTATTTAGTTGTTTGTACCAACCGTTGCAAAGTTCTAAGTTTTTGTTTGAGTTTTTTGAGTTAGCTCCTTCGCAAGAAATTTTGTTATGTCTGTAGTGTTGAAGTTAGGGGTATAATGTAGGAGGGGCATATGGTATGTGGATTTGGCTGTTGTGTCGGCTAGCTCGTTTCCTTCAATGTCACAGTGGCCAGGTATCCAAAGGAGTTTTATTCTAGGGGCAGTTTTGGTGAGGAGGGATCTAATGGTTATGGGATATAAGTTATTGTTGGTGATGTTCCGGATGGACCTTAAGGATGCGAGGGAGGCAGAACAAACTATGTATGTAGTTGCCCGTTCTTTTTGGAATTAGTTTTATTGCGTCTAGAATGGCTATGGTTTCGGCTGATAGGATTGATGAGTAGTGGGGTAGAATGCCTCTTTTTAGGATTTAATTTTCGGTGGTGATGGCAAAGGTGGCTGTGCTATTTTGCAAAGAACCGTCTGTGTATATGAATGTCTGGTTTCTGTATTTGTTGTTGAGTTCGAGAAATTGTTGTCTGTATATGATTGGTGGTGTGTTGGATTTGCTAAATTTCTGTAGTGTAGTGTTGATATGGGGGGGAAATGTCCATTGGGGTGTTTGTTTTGTTCGGAAGGGGGAAGTAGGGAATGTTGTGTTGTTTGCATGAGAGAATGATTTTTTCTAGTTTTGACGATCATTTGCTTCTTTTTTGGGTCCTGTATTGTTTAATGGATGGATGGGGTTTGAGTGTAGTGCTCCCAGTGAAATGCGAATTGCGGCGTTGAATAAAGTTTTAAGTTTGTTGAGGGTTGATTTAGGGGCGTGGCCGTAGATAAAAAGTGCGTATCTATTTTTGAGATTAAGGTTGATTTAGTTGTAGTTATAAGTGTGTGTGGTGCTGCAATTTAGTTTCGGGCTTGATAGGCATTTAATTACGTTAAGTTTGTTGTTTAAGGACGGTTGAATTTGTTTTTATGTGTGAGTCCCATCTGTATTTATTGTTTATTGTTAGTCCTAAGATTTTTAGGTTGGGACTGAGGGGAATTGGGGTATTATTGCATGAAATGTTGCATGTGCAGTTCTGCTTTCGACAAATGTGTAGGTGTTGGCATTTTTCAAGGGGAAAGTGAGGCTCCTGAGTATGAGCACCATTCGTGAATTTTTGAGAAAAGGTTGTTGAGGTTGTAAGTTTGGTTTTTTCTATTGAGGGGGATAAGAAGGAAAAAATCGTCGGCATAGGCACTGAATTGTATTTCTTTTTGTAGGCTGATGAATTGTATTTCTTTTTGTAGGCTGATGATGTTAGAAAGTCTGTTGTAGGCAATTAAAAAAAGAATGACCGATATTGGCGATCCTTGGGGGATGCCGTTGTAGAGTGGATATGGGGAACTAATAATATTTTTTATTTTCAGTCTTATTTTTCTGTTTGACATAAAGTTTTTGACGAAGTTAATCATTTTTGGGCCAACTTTCCAGCTGATTAGCTGGTCGACTATAGTGTGGACTCCAACCCTGTCAAAGGCCTTTGAAAAGCCAAGGGCAATGACAGAGGTGTGCTTTTGGTTTTCAGCGACTTGGTTATTAGGTGATCTGCAAGGAGCAGACCTTGAAACTGATTTGCCGTGTTTAAAACCTGTTTGGTTGGGGTGGATGAGTTTTTTGGGCTACTGTTTGAGCCAAGGGGGCGTCGTATAGTTCCACAGTCCAGATACAGTCGACAATACAGTCCAAATATCCAAATCCAAAACCAAAAGAAAGCCGGGGTCGTCAATGTGTATTCAATTTATTGGTTGATATATATATGTACAAGGAATACTCGCGTGCGAAGATAACCGTGTCGCTTAGAGTGTAGATACGAATTAGTAAGAAGTTGCGCTCAAAAAAGTATGTAGTATGTAGTGTAAAGTAAGTATGTAGATAGAAGTTGCGCTCAAGCTGCCGAGGGCTGTCGGCAGCGAGAGCGGGAGCGTGATCGTGGGCGGGAGCGTGCCGTGGTGAAATTAAGCGTGAAGAGAGCGTCGCCTGGGGGAAAAATGCTTATGAGGGCGAGAGCGAGGGCAGCCGCTTGCGTAGCTGGAGTGCTAACAGTGAAGTGTGGCTGGAATGCCCACAGAGCGGTGGCCCCGCCAGCGCCGTCCCAGTCTGAACAGTTACAAAACCACCATAGGCGTTTGGCTATTATTTTTCTAAAGTTTTGATAGGCAGCAGTTAAGTGAGATTGGTCTATAGTTGGTTATTATTGTTTTGTTTGAGTTGGGTTTTAGGATAGGTATAACTAGGCTGGTTTTGTAAGATTGCGGGATGTAGTTGTTGAAAATGGTAGTAAATAGGCTTGTGATTCTGGATTTTAGTATGTACCTCCTACATACTTCATGGGGGATTCATGGGGTATGATATTCTATTAAGGCCAGGAGTGGCTCCTTTAAGGGAGTGTAGTGCAGCTAGGAGTTCTATTTGTGTAATGTCAGATTCTATTGTCTGTGCTGTCGCACTGGGAATGTAGTTGGTTGATTTGGCTGTGTATTTGTTGTCGGTGAAGTTTTCGTCTTTGGAGTGGTATGACCAGTGTTGAGCAAAAAGTTGAGTTATGTGGGATGTGTCTGTCGTGAGCAGGTTGTTGTTTGGATCTGTGATACTATGTATGGTTTTTGTTGGGTTAAGTCCGCAGAAACGTCGGATGTTTGCCCAGATTTTGTCTGATGGGGTATTGGGTGAAATTGTGGATGTGAAGTCTGTCATAGCTTTATTTTTTGATATTTTAGATCACTCCGGAAGAGTGCATTAGCTCGTTTGTATTTGAGGAGATTTTCGGTACTGTTAAAGTTTTGGAAAGTTTGCCAGGTTTTGAATTTATTTGCCCTAAGTTTGGTCAAGATCTTATTCCACCATGGGGTATTTTTGCTGTAGTGGTGTGGGGTTGTCTTTGGTATACTGTAATGGGCTGATTGTAGGATTATTTTGTTGAGGATAGCCGCTTCTTTATTGATGTTTGTACTGTTAGGTATAAGTTCGTTTATGTCATTGGTCAATTTAGCGAAATATTGCCAGTCTGCTTTCTTTTGTTTTGAACAAGGGACGAGAGAAGTTTGTTGTTTCTGATTGCGGGAACAGGGAGATTTGGATTGTTTGCGTTTTCGTCGGGGGTGGTTGGCTCTTGCCCCGTGCCGAGCGTTTCCTCATCGTACAAAGCCTTCGGCAGTCTGGGCTCCCTTCCTCGGACTATAAACGCCGGGGGCGTATCCCGTCGATTCTGTGACCCTGAGTTTATGGCCAGCATCAATTCCGGCCACTTCTCGTCCCAGCATCTCTGGTCTCCTTCGGTGAACTGCGCGATCATTGTCTTTACCGTCCGATTCGCGCGCTCCGTCGGGTTTTTCCTGTGTCGTGTATAGAACCGTGAACTGATGCCGCACTCCCATCTGCTCGAGAAAACCTCTTAAACGCCCGGCTCGTGAATTGCACCCCGTTGTCGGCGATCATCACCTTGGGCACTCCGAAACGGGCTAAAAAATGCGTTCCTGAACCCCTTTTAGTGCCTCCGTGGTGGCCTTTCTAAAGTGGCACCAATTCGGTCCACTTCGAGAAGCGATCCACCAACACTAGCAGCATGGCGTTCCCATGCTTTGACCGAGGCAGTGGTCCGACGAAATCCGCGCACACTGTTGCCCTTGGTTCTTCCGGTACCTACGGGTGAGCATCTTTCCGGCCGCCTGTAGTTGACTAGGCTTGAACCGGAGGCACATCTCACACTTTCGGACGTATGCCCTTACATCCCGGTGCATTCCTGGCCAACAGTATCGGGCGGCTATCCTTGTCATGGTCTTCCTGCCGCCTGCGGACCCGCCTCCGGCGAGTCATGATTCTCCTTCACGCATAGCTTCCACGCCGCTACCTCTTCGTCGCCAGCTCTGTGCGGTATATGCCGGTACACCCCGCCAATTTCCTCCACGGAATCCGGGAATTTTTCCGGTTCTCTCCTCATTTTCTCCTTTAATTTTATTATCCATCCATACGGCCCTCCTGGACCCGCGGCGATATTCTCCTCTCCATCCACTCGCAAACACCGCTCCTCCATGGGCTGGCGAGATAGCGCATCGGCTACGATGTTGAGCTGCCCTTTCCTGTACGCTATCTCGAAGTCGTACTGCTGCAACTCCAATGCCCATCTGGCGATCCTTCCTGTCGGGCTTTCGATACTGTTTAACCACTTCAATGCCATGTTGTCGGTGACAACCTTGAAGTGGTATCCCTCCAGGTATGGCTTGAGCTTCCCCACGGCCCACACTATGGCCAAGAAACATTCCTTCTCCGTGGCTGAATAATTCTTCTCCGCCCCGTTCAAGGTTCGGCTGGCGTAGGAAATTACCCTTTCTCCTTTCTCCGTCTCTTGCGTGGGATTGCCCCAATCCGCAATGTCACTGGCATCCGTCTGCAGCACGAATTTCTTTGAGAAATCGGGGCACGCCAGCACGTGGTCCGCCACCAGCCTACTTTGTACGGCCTCAAATGCCTGCTGCTGCTCGGCGCCCACGCCCCACTTCGCCTTTTTTTTCTTTAGTAAGGCGCTGGTGGTTGCACCATCGTGGCAAACCCCGGCACGAAACGCCGGTACCACGAGGCAACGCCAAGTACTGGCGCAGTTCTTTCACGTTTTTGCGGGTGGCTTAAGCTCCGCAATTGCGGCCCACCTTTCTCTGGGTCGGTGCATATCCCTCTCCTGTCACCAAATGACCCAGATACCGCAACTCCCTTCGAAAAATTGGCACTTCTCCACGTTCAGTCTCAAATTGGCCCGTTTTAATCGCCTGAATACCTCCTCTAGGTTTCGTTGATGCTCCTCCTTGATGCGGCCAATTACTATAATGTCGTCCCGATACGCGAAGGCGTGCGGTATCATCTCTGGACCGATGCCTGGTCCAGCGCCGCTGAAACGTAGCTGACGCTGGAGTGTAGGCCAAACGGCATCACCTTCCACTGGAACAGACCCTTGCCTGGCACCGTGATCGCCGTGTATTTTCGGCTGTCTGTTTCCAGTGGGATCTGCCAGTAGCCATCCTTCAGGTCCAAGCTGCTGATGAAACGCGCTTCTCTCAGCTGGTCAGAATGTAGTCGATTCGCGGCATGGGGTATGCGTCCTTGATTGACTTCGAGTTAATTTGCCGAAAGTCAACGCACAACCTCGCTACCCGGTCTTCTTTTTAACCATCACGATGGGGAGCTATATACGGCTCTTCGAGGGCTCGATACACCCCATCTACAGTAGCTCGTCCACCTTCTGGTTGATCTCAGCCTGCATCTTCCGGGTTTTTCGGGTAGTATCGCTGTTTAATCGGTACAGCATCACTCATCGTGATTGTATGCACCGCCACATGCGACACTCCCCTTTAACCTTTTAAATTCTTCTGATTCTTTGGGCCAGAATTCCTTGACTGACGCTTCCTCAGACCAACCACCACCCATACCTTCTTCCGGAATGCCAGCCTCGCCTGCTTCTGACTCCTCTGTGGTCTCCAGGATTGCCACCGATAGCCTTTCCTCCAACCGCCCATTTTCGCCGACCTTTCGCAGGGATCACGACCTGTGCCTCCCGCACAGGTCACCTCTGCTCCGACTGCGGTGATGAAGTTCCATCCAGGACCAGCGAATCGATGACCTGGTAAGACGAGAAGAGTCATCGGCACTTTCCGGTGTCCGAAGGCCAGCTCCACTTCGAGTTGGGTGGTTATGGCTGACTGCGTCCGTCGCCAGCCGTACTTGCTTCCAGACCTCTCATTTGGCCCTCCTCACGAAGCTGCAATGCCAGCTCGTAGCTGACAAAGCTGCTTGTGGCCCCTGTGTCGACCGTGGCCTTCCATTCTTTTCCCGCGATCACCACCACGGCCGACAACTGGTCCTCCTCCGCGGTGTGAGTCCACCGATTAGTTTTCGGGCCTCATCCTGCGACCCCAAAACGGCCCCTCCACGGCGTGGGTCGCGGGCCGTTCCCGCTTTTCGGCAGCACTGCCATGTGGCCACGCCAACCTTTCCGCACATCCAGCAGAAAGTTAGTGGTCGCCCTTGGCATGCCTGCGCCCAGTGCTCGTCGCTCCACACCGACGACACGCTTGGGAGGGATTCTTCACGAATCCCCGTTCCACATTGGAATGCGTCTGGCCGTCGGCCATTGGCCTTGGCGAGTTACTGTCCTGCCGAACGCCGCGGTTTGGCTCATCCTGGCAGCGCCGACACACCTCTGCCGCGGTCGATTTCGTGAATGGGTTGGATGCCTCGCTCGTCCCACTGGACTTTCCCCTCTGGAATTCCGCGCGATCCTTTTCCAGGGCCTCGAATTTATCGGCCAGCGCCATCATGTGGTCTAGGTCTCTGCATCTGTGTGGCCTGGTGAAAATCCGCAAATCCGGCATGCTGTTGTCGCGGATGAGTTCCAGCTGCTCTTCTGGCGTGCATTTGAGGGGTCGCATGAGGGTCTGCATTTCCACCATGTAGTCCTTGAACGGCTCTCCCCACTTCTGCTTCCTGTGGCGTACTTCCTGCAGCAGCTTTTCGAAATACCCCCGGGGCAAGTAGTAGTCCTGAAAACTGGCCGCGAAGGCATTCCATATCTGCCACTGGCGGTTGTTCGCGATGAACCACATCAACGCCCCTGCCCTTCAGTAGCTCTGGCATGGCCCTGGGGATTAGGTCTCGGTCCATACCATACATGTCCGCCGTCCACTCGATCTGCTCCAAAAACTCCAATGGTTTCGCCGTCCCATCAAAACGAAAAGACCATTCCCTCACCTGCTTTGCCACGTTGGATAGTTCAGGCGAGGCGGCCTCCCTGACTGCGCTTCAGGCACCTCCCGTTCCTCCTCGGGTCGGTTCCTCCACGCCTCAGCCTGCCGGCGGCGTCCCCTGCCCGGCCTACGCTCGCTCCGGTCTACCTGGGTCCCGGCCTGAGCGAATGACTCATTTCGGGTATTGCCAAGCTCGCTATGAGTTCCTCTTGGAACTCGCCTGGCAACCTCCACACTGACGGTGAGCCCGCGCCTGCCGGCAATGGCAGACGTTCGTACACCTCGCCTTGTCTTCGGTTGGTGGCGGGTGAGGCTCTGCCTGCCCGCATTTCCTACACCTCCAACCTGGCGGCGTTCTGGCTCCGTGCTCCCCAAGTTTTTAAACACTCGCCGCATCTCGGCCACTGTTCCCTCCAACTTCACCCCGAATGCCAAGGCACACTGGATCAGCTCCTCCTTCCTCATCTTAAACTTCCCAAAATTTCACTTCTGTTTTCTTGTTTGTTGCTGACGTGGGGCGCAAGTTATAACGAACCGTTTTTTCGGTCTGATCAGCAGGGGCTGGCTCAGCGGCCGACGACAATCGATCTTACGCGCTAATCATATAAGTAGCTACCTGCTGGGCCTCCGCTGGCCTTCCGCTGGCGACTCTGGCTTCGCGCTACCACCGCTTGGTTTCTTGGCTTAGCGTGGCTCCTGCGTGCTACGGCTGGGGGTTCTGACGTGACAACCGCCTCGTCCGCCACTCACAGCTCCGCACACTCTGGGCTCATTTCGCTGTTACTCACCCTAAGCGGTGAGTAGTATCCTGCGTGCCACTCGTCCTTATATTTCAGCTCCTTGCTGAAATGCCCTTTGATTGCTCCACCTCGCGTCGCACGATCACTCACAGCGTTTCACGCAACTCGGTTAGATTCGCGCACTTATCCGCTTACTGCTCCTCGGCGTAATGGCCCGCGCCGCTGTCGCCGGGCTTCCTTTATACCCTCAGGCGACGCCGGCGCCCTTGTCGCTGCCTAGCAACAACGGGACAACCACGCGTTCCGTCGGTACTTTCCACCGCTTTCTTAACGGGACCAAGCCGGTGGCGTGATCTCATGCCCATATTTGGACATGCGCTGGACCGCTGCCGGCCCGATCCCGCCGTCTCCTGAGCGGCGTGAGCGCCGCTCCTGGGCGCTCCACCATTCCCGGCCTCGGCGCCAGGCGTGCTCTCACGGCCACCATTGGCCATGGGCTGGGCTACCGCCCGCGCGTCCCGCCGACCACTCTTCGTTTGTTCGGCTCTCTGGCCCGGCCGAATTCGCCGTGCTCTCTCCGGCTTAACCCTATATCGGCCCCTGTGAGGAAATTCAATTCCTCACAATATATTTGTAAAAATGTATTCTGTGTATCTTCTAGCGGTAGTAATGATCCAATTCGATGGTGAATCTGTCTTTGTATCTACAAAATTAAAACCAGTCAGTATCATCTGAGCTATAAACACTTTATCGGTGTGAAATTAGGGTTAAGAATTAGCAAAAATAAATACCTTAAATGTCGGATTAAATCCTCGTCCTTCGATAATATCTGCTCCAAATGACGTCATTTGGAAACAAACCATTATATTTTTGAGTGTTTGCAAGAAAGTGGCGTGATTCTGGTGTTTCGCCACATATCAATGAATACAATGGCTCAGGTGGCGGAGTCAACAATTGCAATTTCACTTTACCAGTACGGCAGCATAATCCGGGCGTTTCTCCGGGAAACTTTAATGCACCACAATACTCGCAAACAACGTTCATTTGCCCAATGCCAATGCTAGGATGCAAGCTGTAATCATTGCTGCAATCGTATCGAAACGCTTCTCGATTCAAATCTCTGCGTCGCATATTATCTATTTGTTGAAATAAGATTTTAGGTGAAGTGAACTTTATTTAACAATGCCGCGACCAAGACGATCGAATCGTTTCCCAACAAAGCCGTATGGCAAGAAGGCTAGGAAACAATGCAAATGAAAGTACTGAAGAAGAACAAGAAATTTCACGTGAACAGTGCCGCGTTATTATGGCTCTACTTCGTGCTTCTCGATCACAAGAGCAAATTGAGGCAGCCCGTGAAACGGGTTGACAATGCAAAATCGTCGAGCGAAGAACAGAGGTCAACAAATAGATAATTTGCGACACAGAACAAGAGACGTCTAGGAATCAATGCAGGAATGAAGCGAGTAATTCTTCAAGACTTGCAACAACTGCTTCATGAACATCATGCGTTGGTAAGGTTGTTTACGAGTGCTTTAGAGCGCATGCCAAATGATGACTAGAAAGTTGTCATCAAAGCAGATAAACAACCATCTGGAACACACGAACGCACATTTAACGCTCCAAACAATAGATGAAGTTGCCATCCTGATTGTTGGTGAACAATTGGAAACACGCGATATTGTGCTTACACGTCGCAATACAGGCAAACTGAAACAAATATCTGAAACACATCGATCATATGACGCATTGCAAAACCCGCTGATGTTTTGGCAAGGAGATGATGGATATTATTTTAATATCAAAATGATAAATCCATTGAATGGTAAGTATCAAATAATAAAAATGACATCGATAATATCGGAAAAATGACTGGAAACCAGTAATTAGTTATGCAAAAATGTACATACGAAATATTAAATCTAATGTTTTAATTTCAGGTGAAGAAACTACAAAGAAAGTTAGCTCAATGAATTATTACGCATATTGTTTGATGATTCGTCAAAATGCTGACAACTATTTGCTGCGGTTTCGTCAATTGTTTCAGCAATATTGCGTCGACATGTATGTCAAAATAGAAACGGAACGTTTAAATTTCATTAGGTTGAACCAAGCCAAACTACGTTCTGAGGAGTACATCCATTTACGTGATGCAGTTAGTACTGAAGGAAATGCAGCTAATATTGGTCGATTAACTATTCTGCCGGCGACGTACATTGGTAGTCCATGTCATATGCATGAATACGCGCAAGATGCAATGACATATGTTCGTCATTACGGTCGGCCAGATCTCTTTATTATTTTTACCTGTAATCAAAATGGATAGAAGTTCAATTGCTGCTTCCCTGGCAAACATCAAGTGATAGACACGACATCACAGCACGTATATTCAGTCAAAAAATTCGGTCGCTGATGAATTTCATTGTTAAACAACGCGCTCTTTGGAGATACTCGATGCTGGATGTATTCAATCGAATGGCAAAAGTGAGGCCTGCCGCACGCACATATTCTTATTTGGTTAGCGGAAAGAATTCAGCCTGACCAAATAGATGATATCATATGTGCCGAGATTCCAGTTCATGAAGCCGATCCAGACCTACATGATGTTGTTATTACAAATATGATTCATGGACCGTGTGGCGCCATGAATCCCCAATCACCTTGCATGGTTGATGATGGAAACTGCTCTAAACGGTACCCACGGTCGAACTGTCACAACAAAAGTGAAAAGAATGGATTTCGTTGTCGACAACAGTTGGATTGTTCCATATTCGCCATTTATTTCTAAAACGTTCAAGATACATTGCAACGTTGAGTACTGCAATTCAGTAAAGTCCATAAAATGCATTTGCAATTATGTCACGAAAGGCAGCGACATGGCGGTTTTTGGATTGCAGTCCTCAAATACCAATGATGAAATTTCACGATATCAAATTGGTCGTTATGTGAACTGTAATAAAGCGATTTGGCGTATATTCGCATTCCCTATTCACGAACGTTATCCTACTGTTCTGCATTTGGCGGTGCATCTGGAGAATGGTCAACGAGTATATTTCACGGCTTCGAATGCTATGCAATGTGCTGAAACACCTCCAGCAACTATATTGACCAGTTTTTTTGAGATCTGCCAATGTGATCCATTTGCACGAACTTTGGTTTACTCGAAAATGCCACGTTGTGATACTTGAAATGCTTCATCGAAGAATTTTAAAGACGGAAGCAAGGCGATGCGGTGCCTGGGTATCCGGATGTGCGTTCTACTGATGCTCTTGGTCGTATGTATACAAGTAATATTTAAATGCAATACGGGTATTTTATCTGAAGTATTGTTTATTTCATATGTGTAATTAATTATTCAAAGGAATATAATGCGAGCTTGACTGCCCGCAAGGCGAGACGTTGGAACGTAAATGCCACTCGGCTGGTAATTTACTACTTACTTAAGAACCTAAACTTCCTAGCTGCGGACCCTTAGTTGCCGGCCACGGCTCTCGTCGCTGTCCAGCAAAAGTGCTGACCTTGCGCCTCGTGCGTGGTGTCCAGTGGCGGCCGGCATCCGGCGACCGCGACGACGGCGATCCACGGTTGACGAAACTGCTTATCTTGCAATATCGCAGAATTAGTCCAACCCAATGGACAATCCAGTTAACTCTTGTTAACTCAGAATTCGTCCAACCCAATGGACAATTCAGTTAACTCTTGTTAACTACTCTCTCCTTCAAGACTTGACCGTCCTCGGTCAAGCCCATGCTCTTCAGCATCTGCTCGATCGCGACGGTGTTACCCTTCTGCTGCCTGCGCCGCATCCACCAGGAAACGGCAATTAGAGCAGCGCACACGGCCCCGCAGTGGACTTCGGTCAGGTGCTGCAGATTTTCCTCATTCCGCTTGTGAAGATACGGCAGGCTCAACAGCGTTTGGTGGCGGGTGACATTAATCCTCGCCGAGGTAGCTACGCCCGGGACTCTCTTTGGCGTTGCCCCGTTGCCGTGCGCGACCTGGTCAAAGGTTACCAGGTACGTTCCCGTAACATTTCGCTCGGGGCCGTCGTCGGTGGTCACAATGGCGGTGGCATCGTTGATTACCGCTATACCCTCATCTATCTCCAAGATCGGGGGTAGGTTGTTCGGCTGGGTGCCGCAGTGCGCCACGGCGCAAAAGTGCAGTTCTTGAGCGCAGCTATTCGCCGGTGCCTCCTTACAGAAGGCTAATGATGGGGCCCTATGCATGATGAGACAGCGATGACCTTGCTGCCGCATTCTGCTCTGGTGTCCTCGGGCAACCGGATTGTTGCCCCTTTGTGTGATCAATTCCTTATTAGCTAGTGCCCTCACATTTATACTGATATCTGTGGAACCTTTCTTCAGAATCGCCTCTAAGTCATTACTATCGCTGGATTTACTATATTTATTTTAGGCGAGTAGTGGCCATTAGGTTCCAATTCGAGTGTCAATATTCTGAGTTAGGAGGGTTTCATATAGATGGGAAGTGTTAATTTCTTCCTGCTTATTTTTTCAATAATTGATTAACCGTTTCGGTGAGGACATTTATTTGTGTTTGAGTCCTTGAGTTGATGGTTATCTGTCTGTTGTTTGCGTTTATTAAATCATTCTCGACCTCTCTCGTTTGTTGTATGTCATCGAAGTCCAGAGTTCCTGCGATTACCTTCAGTGCAGACCCCAAGATATTCAAACTCCTCGCATGCCTGTGATGAACTCCTAAAGCCGCAGTCAACGTCAGTAGGTGTTTCGTGTCTGTTTCTAATATTTTCCTCATATGTGTCTGTGGGAACACGTCAGATATTTCTATTGTTTCTTGGATGTATCGGTCATACTCTGTCAAGTTCGTGCAACAGTACGCAGAAGGTTTCGTTCCATATTGCTGTCCGTCCGTCAATTATGGGAATGTAGTCCGCGTGCGTGTAGTCCGTCAGCTTTGAGTCGGTCATGGCTGTCAAGGCCAAGACTGCTAGGAGGCAGAGATACTCAACGGGTGACCTATAAGAAATGAGAGACACAACGGCTTATTAACTATACCTTCTTTAATTCTACTATGATTTGTCCTAGTGGACCTGAACTTAGTGCTATGAATTCCGGCTTACTACACCTAATTCCTTACTTACCTCAAATTGTCTTTGTGGACCACCCTCCCTTTAATAAGAACAGTGGTTCCCAGGTCTGCCTCTACCTTTTGTTCAGCGCAGAGGGAGTTAGCTTGTTCCCTAACCTCCTATTGGTTTTCACTAGGACCTGCTCGCCTACATCAAAGGTCTCTTTTTTTCCTGGTCGGGTTGTTCCTATCGAGCTGTTCATGTTGGGCTTTTTTATTAGCTTTAACATAATTTCTTCCCAAAGGTCACAACTTGCGTGGACCACATCCATAGGTGTCCTGTTTGTGACGGAGTGGATGGTTCAATTATATTCGATGGTCGCTAGAATAACTAGTTCAACCGTAGAAATACGTCCACCTGGCGTTGCAATTTTAAGCACCTGGCTATTTCTAGAGGGTGCTGTGGAAGCGTTCCACCTGTCCGTTTGATGTGCTGTGCAACGATGGGGCATTCGCTATATCAAAGCTGCCTCATTGTCACTGTCGGGTCAGGCAGCATAACGCCCGCCAGCGGCCGGTCTGTCATTTATGTCTGTTTGTGCACCTGCTGCGTCAAAGAGACTCTCTTACGCTTTTCGTCTACCACTCATGTTCGGCTCAGAAACCGCGCCGAGCTACTCTATGATGCTCTCACGCTCTCCCTAAGGCCATATGCATAGGGCATAGGTTTCCTGCCCTTGGCTATGCATTTTTCTGTCTGGACCTGATCATCATCGCTTTCGGATTATTGTCCCCTTAACTTACAAACGCGTACTGCCGCTACTTATTATAAATATAAATAAAATAAAGTACATAAAATTGTAGTTCCAATTGAAATATCTTGACTCTTTACTTAAAAGACAAATTACAACAGCTATTAAAACGCTTAATAGCTTAACATTTGGTGACCCCGACGTGATTGTGCAATAATTAATTGATTAGTGCAATTACAAACTACATAGTATAAACTAAATAATTCTCAAGTGCCGAAACTGATCGGGCAATTTGAGACATTTCACAACGAGCTCGAAGAATTGGACTGCAGCGAAATTCACAGTGGACTGTGCGACAGTTTTGAAACGCTTGCCAGTGCTCTCAAGGCTTCGATTCGGCGTGAAATTGATCGGATTAGCGGCTACATGCCTCTGCATTCAACGGTTGCTGGACCAAATGTAACTTCTGGTTTTGCTGGTTCTCAGCCGCCACCTCGTCGCAGGCCAGCATCATCCCTGCCTCCCATACAATTGCCAAGTTTTTAGTGGAGGATATGCGGATTGGACGGACTTCTACTCGATGTTCACCACCATTATCGACAACCATCCAGACCTCTCCAATATTGAGAAGTTCCAGCATTTGCGATCTTGCTTGCGAGATTCGGCGTTGGAGACAGTGCGCGCCCTGGAAATTTCTGACAGCAATTATAATCGCCGGTTAGTTTTTCAGGCGCACATTACTGAGATCCTAGGGCTACAGGCTGTGGAGAATGGGTCGGTGTCTATGCTTCGGGAGATATCGGACAAATTTAACGCTCATATTCGGGCGCTCCAGGCGTTGGGCACTACTGAGCAGATCGCAGGATGCTTTATTGTGCAGGTGCTGCTGCGTAAACTTGATCCAGCGACTCAAGCCAAGTGGGAGGAACGTTTAGAGGATGCAGCTTTCGTCAACCTGATTCCGTCGTGGGAGTCTATGGCCTCATTTTTGGAGCAACGATGCAGGATGTTGGAAACCGTGGATTTCGCTATGGCAACCTATACGCCGAGCAGTCAGGTGGGCAGGAGTAAAAAAACCTAACAATTTTAAATCCACACTTGTTGCATTTAATCAAACGATTTCAGGTTGCGTGCTGTGCAATGACAGCGCTCACGAAATAAATCATTGTCCTCAGTTCATAGCACTGTCCCCTCAAATCGCCATAAAGAAGCCAAGAGGTTTTCTTTGTGTGTAAATTGTCTCAAGGCAGGCCATCGATTGAGTCAATGCAGCTCCAGCAAATGCCGTACCTGTGGGCGCAGGCACCACACTCTCCTGCACTTCGGAGGCCCTGAAACTACTGCAGCTCAAGGTGAATCTGTGCCACTTGGCGTTTTTTCTCCGTCTACGTCGTCGCATCCCCATCACCGAGTCCTCTGCTGCAGCTTCTACATCTTCTGCACTTATTACCCAGGATCTCACCAGTAATGATGTCGTTCTGCTAGCCACGGCAACCGTCTTGGTCAGAAATCGTTCCGGAGTTTTCGTTCCCTGCCGAGCGTTGCTTGACTCCGGCTCGCAGCTCCACGTGATAACTTCTCGGTTTGCAAATCAGCTTCAGCTTCGTAAAATAAAATCATCGACATCGGTATCAGGAATAGGTGACTCTACCTTTGTCACGGATGGAGTTTCAGTCAACGTTAGCCTGCACTATCGGTCATCGGAATACTCTCATCACGGCTGTCGTAGCCTCTAGCATAACCGATCGGCAGCCAAGCTTCGGAATAGACACTCGCAACTGGAATATTCCATCAAACCTTCCACTAGCTGATCCAGAGTTTTATAGACCTCAGCGTGTCGATCTTCTAATTGGCGCCAGCCTGTTTTACGAGCTTCTCTGTATTGGTCAGGTCAAGTTATTGCCAGGATTGCCCTTAATTCAGAAGACTCGCTTGGGATGGGTCGTATCTGGAGGTTGTTCCCGTGGAGAGGAGGAGTCCTCTTTAATGGTTTCGCGCGCGCCGGTCGTAGTTACTGAGGATAACCTGGACGAGAGACTTGAGGTACTGTTGAGACGTTTTTGGGAGGTGGAAAATTGCACCGAAGCCATAGTAAAAGTCTTCAAAGAAGAGCTAGATTGTGAAGCTCACTTTGTACAGCATTTCCGCCGATTGCAAACCGGCGATTATTGTGTTAGGCTGCCAGCAAAATACAATCTGGATCTCTTGGGAGAATCTTACCATCAAGCGCTGCGCAGGTTCTTATCTCTTGAACGGAAGTTGGATCGTCATCCTGATGTAAAGTCTCTGTATGCTGCCTTCATAAATGAGTACCTTGACCTAGGCCACATGTCTCTCGTTCCGCCTGAGTCAATCAACGCCTGTCGATATTTTTGCCTCATCATTGCGTAACGAAAGAGGATAGTTCTACAACCAAGCTTCGCGTCGTTTTCGATGGATCCGCATCAACTTCATCTGGCTATTCTTTTAAACAACGTTTTAATGTCGGGCCCGCAATCCAACCCACTCTGTTTCACATACTTGCTAGATTTCGATCATATGCAGTTGCGATTACAGGGGGATATTTGCAAGATGTACCGATGTGTTAGAGTTTCACCCGAGGATAGTAGTTTGCAGTGTATTCTGGGGAGGAATTCCATGGAAGAGGATTTGCGTGTGTTTAAGCTGAATACCGTTACGTATGGGACGAAGCCGGCCTCTTTTTAGCTGTACGGACAATGCATCAGCTGGCATCGGATGAGCAGATAGCGTTTCCCATTGGGGCTGAGATCCTTCGCCGTGACTTCTACGTCGATGACCTCATATCTGGAGCCAGCTCTGAGGAAGAGGCTGTCCGCATTCGTGAGCAAACTACCGGAATTTTGTCTAAGGGCCAGTTCCGACTGAGGAAATGGTGTTCAAACGTCCCTGCTGTGCTTGATGGAGTTCGGAGGAGGACAAGGAAACTTATTTGAAGTTTGACGATGGCAGTGATTTTACCAAAACATTAGGACTTTCTTGGGATCCAGTGTCTGATAAACTTTTATTCTCTTTTTCGGCCCTACATTCGTCTTCGCATCCCTGCAGGCGTTCCGTCTTGTCAACAATAGCGCGGTTCTACGACCCCCCTCGGACTAGCTGGACCTGTCATTGCTAAGGCCAAAATCTTTCTCCAGCAGTTGTGCAAGGAGAAGTTGTCCTGGGATGAAAGCTTGCCATCCGCACTGAACACCGCTTGGCAGGAAATATGCAGAAGTTTTGGCCAGATTCGACGTTATGAATTTCCTCGCTTCGTACTCATTCCGAATTCAGAGCTCGAAATTCACGGATTTTGCGACGCCAGCATTGAGGCTTAGGTGCCTGCATTTATGTTGAATCGAAGGGTCAGCGGTCCACCAGTCACCTGCCTTGTGCAAAATCTCGTGTTGCTCCATTGAAGACACTCACTGTACCAAAGCTGGAGCTTTGTGGAGCGGAGTTGCTAGCTAGGCTCATATCTGAGATAGCTGGAATGAATGTTTTCAAAGGAAGGTGTTACTGTTGGTGTGATTCGTCGGTTGCGCTTTCTTGGATTCGGGACGAGCCGTCCAGATTCAATGTATTTGTCGCAAATAGAGTGGCAACGATACAGGAACTGACTGCAAAAATGGAGTGGCATTATGTTCCCACAGCTTTGAACCCGGCCGACATTCTCTCTCGAGGGGCTCTACCAGTAGAGTTGAGCGCAGTCACCCCTTTGGGCTCATGGGCCTCCATTCCTTTGTGGCTTCCATGATGACTGGGCACCCACGGTGTTGCCAGATAGGCCAACCATGGAGCTTCGTCTCTTACGCTTTTCGTCTACCACTCATGTTCGGCTCAGAAACCGCGCCGAGCTACTCTATGATGCTCTCACGCTCTCCCTAAGACCATATGCATGGGGCATAGGTTTCCTGCCCCTTGGCTATGCATTTTTCTGTCTGGACCTGATCATCATCGCTTTCGGATTATTGTCCCCTTAACTTACAAACGCGTACTGCCGCTACTTATTATAAATATAAATAAAATAAAAGTACATAAAATTGTAGTTCCAATTGAAATATCTTGACTCTTTACTTAAAGACAAATTACAACAGCTATTAAAAACGCTTAATAGCTTAACATTTGGTGACCCCGACGTGATTGTGCAATATTAATTGATTAGTGCAATTACAAACTACATAGTATAAACTAAATAATTCTCAAGTGCCGAAACTGATCGGGCAATTTGAGACATTTCACAACGAGCTCGAAGAATTGGACTGCAGCGAAATTCACAGTGGACTGTGCGACAGTTTTGAAACGCTTGCCAGTGCTCTCAAGGCTTCGATTCGGCGTGAAATTGATCGGATTAGCGGCTACATGCCTCTGCATTCAACGGTTGCTGGACCAAATGTAACATCTGGTTTTGCTGGTTCTCAGCCGCCACCTCGTCGCAGGCCAGCATCATCCCTGCCTCCCATACAATTGCCAAGTTTTAGTGGAGGATATGCGGATTGGACGGACTTCTACTCGATGTTCACCACCATTATCGACAACCATCCAGACCTCTCCAATATTGAGAAGTTCCAGCATTTGCGATCTTGCTTGCGAGATTCGGCGTTGGAGACAGTGCGCGCCCTGGAAATTTCTGACAGCAATTATAATCGCCGGTTAGTTTTTCAGGCGCACATTACTGAGATCCTAGGGCTACAGGCTGTGGAGAATGGGTCGGTGTCTATGCTTCGGGGAGATATCGGACAAATTTAACGCTCATATTCGGGCGCTCCAGGCGTTGGGCACTACTGAGCAGATCGCAGGATGCTTTTATTGTGCAGGTGCTGCTGCGTAAACTTGATCCAGCGACTCAAGCCAAGTGGGAGGAACGTTTAGAGGATGCAGCTTTCGTCAACCTGATTCCGTCGTGGAGTCTATGGCCTCATTTTTGGAGCAACGATGCAGGATGTTGGAAACCGTGGATTTCGCTATGGCAACCTATACGCGCCGAGCAGTCAGGTGGGCAGGAGTAGAAAACCTAACAATTTTAAATCCACACTTGTTGCATTTAATCAAACGATTTCAGGTTGCGTGCTGTGCAATGACAGCGCTCACGAAATAAATCATTGTCCTCAGTTCATAGCACTGTCCCCCTCAAATCGCCATAAAAAGCCAAGAGGTTTTCTTTGTGTGTAAATTGTCTCAAGGCAGGCCATCGATTGAGTCAATGCAGCTCCAGCAAATGCCGTACCTGTGGGCGCAGGCACCACACTCTCCTGCACTTCGGAGGCCCTGAAACTACTGCAGCTCAAGGTGAATCTGTGCCACTTGGCGTTTTTTCTCCGTCTACGTCGTCGCATCCCATCACCGAGTCCTCTGCTGCAGCTTCTACATCTTCTGCACTTATTACCCAGGATCTCAGTAATGATGTCGTTCTGCTAGCCACGGCAACTGTCTTGGTCAGAAATCGTTCCGGAGTTTTCGTTCCCTGCCGAGCGTTGCTTGACTCCGGCTCGCAGCTCCACGTGATAACTTCTCGGTTTGCAAATCAGCTTCAGCTTCGTAAAATAAAATCATCGACATCGGTATCAGGAATAGGTGACTCTACCTTTGTCACGGATGGAGTTTCAGTCAACGTTAGCCTGCACTCTCGGTCATCGGAATACTCAACTCTCATCACGGCTGTCGTAGCCTCTAGCATAACCGATCGGCAGCCAAGCTTCGGAATAGACACTCGCAACTGGAATATTCCATCAAACCTTCCACTAGCTGATCCAGAGTTTTATAGACCTCAGCGTGTCGATCTTCTAATTGGCGCCAGCCTGTTTTACGAGCTTCTCTGTATTGGTCAGGTCAAGTTATTGCCAGGATTGCCCTTAATTCAGAAGACTCGCTTGGGATGGGTCGTATCTGGAGGTTGTTCCCGTGGAGAGGAGGAGTCCTCTTTAATGGTTTCGCGCGCTCGGTCGTAGTTACTGAGGATAACCTGGACGAGAGACTTGAGGTACTGTTGAGACGTTTTTGGGAGGTGGAAAATTGCACCGAAGCCATAGTAAAGTCTTCAAAGAAGAGCTAGATTGTGAAGCTCACTTTGTACAGCATTTCCGCCGATTGCAAACCGGCGATTATTGTGTTAGGCTGCCAGCAAAATACAATCTGGATCTCTTGGGAGAATCTTACCATCAAGCGCTGCGCAGGTTCTTATCTCTTGAACGGAAGTTGGATCGTCATCCTGATGTAAAGTCTCTGTATGCTGCCTTCATAAATGAGTACCTTGACCTAGGCCACATGTCTCTCGTTCCGCCTGAGTCAATCAACGCCTGTCGATATTTTTGCCTCATCATTGCGTAACGAAAGAGGATAGTTCTACAACCAAGCTTCGCGTCGTTTTTCGATGGATCCGCATCAACTTCATCTGGCTATTCTTTAAACAACGTTTTAATGTCCGGGCCCGCAATCCAACCCACTCTGTTTCACATACTTGCTAGATTTCGATCATATGCAGTTGCGATTACAGGGGATATTTGCAAGATGTACCGATGTGTTAGAGTTTCACCCGAGGATAGTAGTTTGCAGTGTATTCTGTGGAGGAATTCCATGGAAGAGGATTTGCGTGTGTTTAAGCTGAATACCGTTACGTATGGGACGAAGCCTGCCTGTTTTTTAGCTGTATGGACAATGCATCAGCTGGCATCGGATGAGCAGATAGCGTTTCCCATTGGGGCTGAGATCCTTCGCCGTGACTTCTACGTCGATGACCTCATATCTGGAGCCAGCTCTGAGGAAGAGGCTGTCCGCATTCGTGAGCAAACTACCGGAATTTTGTCTCAGGGCCAGTTCCGACTGAGGAAATGGTGTTCAAACGTCCCTGCTGTGCTTGATAGAGTTCCGGAGGAGGACAAGGAAACTTATTTGAAGTTTGACGATGGCAGTGATTTTACCAAAACATTAGGACTTGCTTGGGATCCAGTGTCTGATAAACTTTTATTCTCTTTTTCGGCCCTACATTCGTCTTCGCATCCCTGCAGGCGTTCCGTCTTGTCAACAATGGCGCGGTTCTACGACCCCCTCGGACTAGCTGGACCTGTCATTGCTAAGGCCAAAATCTTTCTCCAGCAGTTGTGCAAGGAGAAGTTGTCCTGGGATAGCTTGCCATCCGCACTGAACACCGCTTGGCAGGAAATATGCAGAAGTTTTGGCCAGATTCGACGTTATGAATTTCCTCGCTTCGTACTCATTCCGAATTCAGAGCTCGAAATTCACGGATTTTGCGACGCCAGCATTGAGGCTTATGGTGCCTGCATTTATGTTGAATCGAAGGGTCAGCGGTCCACCAGTCACCTGCTTTGTGCAAAATCTCGTGTTGCTCCATTGAAGACACTCACTGTACCAAAGCTGGAGCTTTGTGGAGCGGAGTTGCTAGCTAGGCTCATATCTGAGATAGCTGGAATGAATGTTTTCAAAGGAAGGTGTTACTGTTGGTGTGATTCGTCGGTTGCGCTTTCTTGGATTCGGGACGAGCCGTCCAGATTCAATGTATTTGTCGCAAATAGAGTGGCAACGATACAGGAACTGACTGCAAAAATGGAGTGGCATTATGTTCCCACAGCTTTGAACCCGGCCGACATTCTCTCTCGAGGGGCTCTACCAGTAGAGTTGGGCGAGTCACCCCTTTGGGCTCATGGGCCTCCATTCCTTTGTGGCTTCCATGATGACTGGGCACCCACGGTGTTGCCAGATAGGCCAACCATGGAGCTTCGTCGGAAGGTTTTGCTGGTAAAATCGCCCTACGTGGATATTGTAGCTGAGTCAAGTATGCTAACTCTTTTGCTTCCTTGCAACGCGTTTTTGGATACCTTTATAAATTTGTCAACCGGATTCGGCACCCCGGACTCACTGTCCGTGATATTGAACATGGAGCTCAGTTGTTGGTGCGGCTAGTTCAGCGTACGGAGCTATGGGAAGACATGAAATCACTGCGGGCCAAGGGGTGGTTTCCTCATCTAGTTCACTCATATCATTGAATCCATTCATTGATCACTTTGGACTTCTTAGAGTTGATGGCCGTCTGAAAAACTCTTCGTTGGATTTTAATGGCCGTCATCCCATCATCTTGCCCAGCAGCCATCCGCTAACTCTTTCAATAATTTCTCACTTTCACGAACGGAATCTGCACGCTGGACCTCGAGCTCTGCTTGGATTAATCCGATCCCAATATTGGCCTATTGGGGGAGGAAGACGGTAGCCAAGGCAGTAAATAAGTGCGTAAAGATGCTTTCGAATGAAGCCTAGAGTATTGGAGCACATCATGGCGGATCTCCCGAAGGAGCGGCTCGACGGTTCTCATGCCTTTGAGATAACAGGCGTAGATTTCTGTGGCCCGTTTTTCGACAAGTCGGAAGCACGCAACAAGGCTCAATCAAATGCTATGTCTGCGTATTCATTTTGCTTCGCAACTAAGGCGGTTCATTTGGAGCTGATCAAGGACCTATCTACGGTCTTTTTCTGCACGGTTTAAAGCGTTTCATATGCACCAGACGAAAGCCGCGACAAATCTGGTCAGATAATGCAACCAATTTTGTCGGCGCCAGGAACGAGCTTTTGGATCTAAAGCGTCTGTTTCTCAGTGACGAGCATCAGAAGGTGGTCCTCGAATTCTGTTTGATTGAGGCTATTGACTGGCACTTCATACCGCCTCGATCCCCGCACTTTGGAGGCCTGTGGGAAGCTGCAGTGAAGACGGCCAAATACCATTTCTATCGTGCTATAGGCGCCTCAGTGCTTGGATTTGAAGAACGGCGTACGCTGTTATGCCACATCACGGCAGTTATTAAATCAAGACCCTTAGTATCCATTTCAGAAAATCCTGCCGATCTGGACGTTTTAACTCCGGCTCACTTTCTAAATGGTGGACCTCCTGCGTCGTTCGCTGAGCCTGATGTAACTCAGCTAAACTTCAATCGTCTGAACGGCTGGCAGCGCGTTTCATATTTGCAGCAGGTTTTCTGGTCTCGATGGAAGGAAGAGTACATCACGTCATTGCAACAGCGCTCAAAGTGGCGCACGTCGAAGCCTAACTTGGCAGTCTCAGATGTGGTCCTCGTCAAGGATGAAAATCTGCCTCCCATGAAGTGGCCCCTAGCTAGGGTGGTAGAACTACTACCTGGTAGAGATGGTGTTGCCCGCGTCGCTGTTCTGAAGACGCCAACTGGAATCACTAAGCGAGCCGTCAACAAGCTGTGCCTGCTTCCCCTTAAGGATACTGTTGAAAGTCAGGTTTCCAACGGGGGTATGTCGGGTCAGGCAGCATAACGCCCGCCAGCGGCCGGTCTGTCATTTATGTCTGTTTGTGCACCTGCTGCGTCAAAGAGACTCTCTTACGCTCTTCGTCTACCACTCATGTTCGGCTCAGAAACCGCGCTGAGCTACTCTATGATGCTCTCACGCTCTCCCTAAGGCCATATGCATAGGGCATAGGTTTCCTGCCCTTGGCTATGCATTTTTCTGTCTGGACCTGATCATCATCGCTTTCGGATTATTGTCCCCTTAACTTACAAACGCGTACTGCCGCTACTTATTATAAATATAAATAAAATAAAGTACATAAAATTGTAGTTCCAATTGAAATATCTTGACTCTTTACTTAAAAGACAAATTACAACAGCTATTTAAAACGCTTAATAGCTTAACAGTCACAGTAGATGGTCCTAATAGCTGGGAAGATGTTTACCAATTGTAAAATTGGTATTTTCACGTCCGTGGTCATGCGTGATGCAACCTGCAGAGTGAGAAAAGTACTTCCCTGCGGTGGAAAAGATGTCGATATGAATCAACTCGCCTAATCTTGCCGGAATTGGGTCACCTAACTCTTGCTTCCTAGGGTGCCGGTTATACTTGGCTTTCTGGCATATCCTGCAGTTTATCACCACTTCTGCTGCGATTTTTTCCATCTTCGGAAAATAATAATGTCGCAGTACCTGCTTCACATTTTTCTGAGCTGCCCTGTGCGCCCGATTGTGTTCGGCTGTCATTATCTCTCTTCGCTCCCCGTCGTTGGTGATGTCTGTCACCAAGATCTTTGCAAAATCTAAATTTTGTGTCCGGAAAGGCTTTTACCAGATCGTTTTGCACAAACGCCAAAGTTGGCAGAGTGCAATGGATGGCGTTAACGACTCAGGCTTTACCGCTTCGTTGATGGACGCAAGAAGTGTATCTCGACTGGCAAATTCGATCTTGTGACGGGTCTTTTCGGAGAAGAGGATGTGGAGCTGCTTGGAAGGGGTATTTGATTCTTCTAGGATTATCTGATTCCTGAAGCAGTTCACTGGTTTGTCTGCGGCTTCAATTACGTAAATGAGCGAGGCTTCACTATGAATTGTTGCTGCGTCGGATCGACTCTGACTTTCTAACGCATTGATATTTTGTCGCGACAGCGCATCTGCTACGTAATTGTCCCTGCCTGGTTTGTATAAGACTCTTGCGCCGCACTCATCAATTCTCGCCTTCCAACGCTTTACCTTGGAATTGGGGGTTTCTATCTGAAACCGCGAAAATCAGTGGCTGATGGTCTGTGTAGATGTTGATGTCACTCTTTCCATACAGGTAGTGACGGAGCGTGTCTAGGGCCCAGACTATGGCCAGAAGCTCCCTTTCATTGGTCGCATAGTTTAGTTCTCTGTCTTTTAGAGTCCTAGAAATCATGGTTATGGGTCTATTATTTTCCGACAGTACCGCCTCGATACCACTGGACGAGGCATCAGTGGTTAGGTCGAATGGTTGGTTGAAGTCTGGGTAGTGGAGGATGACGTCTTCTGACGCCAAAATATTCCTAAGTTTATCAAAGGCCTGTTTCTGAACCTCATCAAACTGTATGGGAATGGCTTTCGAGCATTGTTTGCTGATCTTACCATTTTCTCCCTTCAGAATGCTAGAGATAGGTCTTGCTATCTGAGCGAAGTCCTTTATAAAACACCTGTAGTAGCTGGCAAGACCCAGGAATGATCTTACCGGAAACAGGGTGGAGGGTTGTCTAAAACCCCTGAATAGCCTTGACTTTATCGGGGCTTGTTCTCGTACCCTCGGTTGACACCACAAATCCAAGGAATTCCACTTGTCCCTTGAAGAACTGGGACTTTTCCCTCGACACCCTCATGTTCGCGTCGTGGAAGCTGCCAAGCACGGTGTAAATGTTTCTGACATGATCCGCCTCACTCTTTGAGAATACGATGACGTCGTCAACATACACGTAACATATCTTACCAATATGCTCCCGTAATACGTCATCAATGGCCGGTGGAAAGATGATTGATGCATTCCTGAGGCCAAATGGCAAACGGCAGAACTCATATTTGCCTCCGTTTACCGAAAATGAGGTATTTTCACGATCGCGTTCAGCTAACGTGATTTGATGGTACCCTGACTTTAGGTCAAGGGTAGTGAAGTATCTTGTCTTCCCTAGATTTGAAAGTATCATGGAGATACAAGGCATTGGATACTTGTCTGGTATGGTCTTTGAGTTAAGCTTGCGGAAGTCTATGACTAGCCGCTTCTTGTTTGAGCCCAAGTCGTCAGTGCCTTTTTCCAACAACCCATATGGGGTTGTTGTACGGAGACCTGGAAGGCCGAATGATTTTGTTCCGCAATAGGTCCTTCACCTCGTCATTGACGAAATCAGTGGCTCCTACAGGAAAAGGGTACATTTTCGAGTAGATTGGCTCCTCATCCTCGGTCCTAATTGTTGGCTATTACGGCTGTGTTGAAGGGTAGCATTTCAGTCGGATCTGCAAAAGATTTTTGCTCTACTTTATTAAAGCCGTGCAGGGATTTTACAACAAATGGGGCCTCTGGGGGGGATAATTCCCTTAAGTTCTTTTAATGGTTTGATATTCTCTTCATCAATCTCCGCCATTTCTTCCGATGCTAACTGCTCGTACTGTTTCTCGTATTTGTCGGGTCCCTTGAGCGAGGTGATTGACCCTCTGCCTGCGCTGGTCGGAAAATCTCTGGGATCCAGCCGGCATTTTATACGCACCCGTTGGTGCCCGTTATTAGGGATTTCTGTAGCCGGTAGACCTGGGTTGTGCCCCTGCTGCTTCTGAAAGCCAGTTGGCTGACGGAATTTAGAGGAAGATGGATCAACATCCATCATCTCTACTTTGTCTTGGATACGGTGACCACCTGCTTGATGGTTCCTCTGGTTGTTCGTGTAGAACGGGTTCTTCGATTGTCTTTTGTAGTGATCGGGCTCATTCTGTCCGTCCTGCCTATACTTTGTTCGGTTCTGCGGCTTGCTATCTAAAGCTCTTGCGAAATTCGTTGCAAAGTCGTGCCTATCATGGTTGGCCTCAATTTCTTGTGCCAAGGCCAAGGCTGACGGCAAGTCCGCAGGCTGTGCCGCAAATAATATATCCGTGAGGCCTCTTCTTAAGCCTGAGACAAAGACACGGAGTGCGTCAGCCCTATACTTCTCGTTAATGTATTGCGCCTGTGTAGCGTCTTGTGACATGATCGTTTTATTTGTGAGAAGGGTGAGCTTCTTCTCGACCTCTTCGTAAAACTGAGTGATGGACAGTCCACCCTGCCGAAGGCGATTGTGTGGCAAGCTCTTGCTCTAGCAAGTGTATCGGACGCTTGTCCGAATATGTGGCGCCAGGAAAAATCGAGGCGATTGATGATCGCATCCAAAGTTCAACACAACTTACTGTGTTGAACGACGCTAACCTGAAGTGAGTCAGCGGGCCCTCTTTAAACGCGCAGCGTTGACCGCCGCCTCTATAACAGCCTTGATCTGAACAGGGTCCATTCTTTTTTACTCTTCCCTCGGGGTTCTTTTTCAAGGTCTACACTGAGTCCGCCGAACAATCTCGCTTACTCGGAAATGGGCATAGACAGATTTTTTCTCGGTCGCCCCCTAACGTTTCGTTTGTCTTTGTCGTAGGTCAGGACCAGCTCTGCCGGGCCGTTGCTTCTGTTTATTTTCTTTAGGAATCAAAATCAAGTTCCCTCAAACACAGATCTCGTTGTTGTTGCCCGCCGACAACAATGTATTTATGGTGTGGTGTAATGTATCTTACTTGCTTTTATCGCAACCAAAAAAAAGAGGGGTGGGGGGGGGGAAAATTCTGAGAACAACGACTGCCGAATATTTGTGAATATATGAACGTTTTATTTCTTTGGTTTTGTTTTTTTATTTTCTACTATTGGGCGATAACTGAAGAAAAGTTTCACTTACATGTTCCTCTTTTATTCTCTTCTACTTGGTGTATTGATTCTAGCCGGCAACTTTTTTGGTGGCTGCTCCTTTATTGTTCTGCGTTGTTTTTCTTCTCTCGTCTAACGTCGCCGCTGCCCAAAGCCATCCGCTCTGGTGTAACAATTTGGGGTTGATTAAATGCCTTTTATTTACACTCGAGGCTACGAGCTTTTGCGTGCTATTGATGTACGCACCTTTCTTCACCGTGATTTTTGATTCCTGGTGGTGTGTTGCGCCTATCTATTTAGAGATCTCCCGCGGGCGTGGATTTTTGATAATAATCGTTGTCTCCGCGTTCCACAGTTTTCACTTTCTTTTTACTTGCTCTTGAGCGGGCTTTGTCTCCGCACTCGAAGTTTTTTGGTCTTTTTGTTTGAACCTTCGTTTCACTTTTTGCCGATTTTCACTCAGCGGGCTTTGTCTCCGCGCCTAATGATTTTCACTCTCCTTTTAAAGTTTTTTGTTCTTTCTTGAGTGGGCGTTTTCTCCGCACTCGATGCTGTCGATCTTCCTTTTTTTTTGTTTTGCACTTTTTACCGATTTTCACTTAGCGGGCATTATCTCCGCGCTAATTTACTCTCTCGTGGGTGGTTTTATTGGGATCCAGTAATATTTAAATGCAATACGGGTATTTTATCTAAAGTATTGTTTATTTCATATGTGTAACTAGCAAACCCGGCGAACTCCGTTTCGCCACCAGATGGCTTCGTTTTATGTAACATTTCGTTTGGTGATTAAAAAATGAAGAACAATTTTTTTTTTGTTTTATATTTGAAAAAGAATTTTATTTCATTTCACAACAGTAAGGAATTCATTTCGATTACAAAAATGAAGTGTTATTTAGTTGAACTTCTCTAAGTAAATGAAAGTGAATCCAAAGTAAATACTGAATCGAAGCGTTATACGTGTTCGCAAATTATCCGTTTCATTGTAGTGCTCTTTGGTATGTTTTTTTTTTTTGTTTTTGGTCTGACGTTAACACAAACAAAGCGGATGGTTTCGCATCTCGTGAACACGCAACGTATAACTGCCCATGGGAAAAACAATGATTTTCTAAATTTATCCCGCAAACACTAAGCGATTTGCCTTGCGACTTGTTAAATGTCATTGCGAACGCAAGGCGAACTGGAAATTGCAATCGTTTGAAGTCAAACGGAAGATTAGTCGGAATCATTGGTATTCGAGGAATACATACATTTTCACCTGCGTACTTTCCGTTAATAATGGTTGCCTCAATCAAATTCGGCATAAGTCTTTTTACCGAAAGTCGAGTACCGTTGCAAAGTCGCGGTGGATTCAAATTACGCTATATTATAATAACTGTACCAACTTTGAGTTGCAAGTTATGTGGTGGAAATCCTGGTAACTCCAGAGAGTTTAAAAACTCCGTTGGATAATTTAATACATCATCGGGATTTCTTATGGAATCAACAGATTTGTATGTCATCAAATCGCCAGCAATTTTTGATTGAATTGTGAAATTCAGTGCGTGTACATCATTATTCTTTACGGCAAGAATTGCTCGTTGACTTAACCAAGCATAATTCTGATAATTGTGACTAATGTTTGGGAAAACATTTTCAATAAGAGCTAATTGAGATTCTACAAATCGGCAAGTCGTTGGTAAGAGTAATTAATCAGATGTCGCATCAACTGGGACTTTTCCATTTTCAACAGCTAACAATTGTTTGGAAAATTGTGCAGCACTTTGATCATTTTGAAGTTGAACTCTCATATTAGTGGTTAGCGATTATGTTTTTACGTTATTCCATAAAGGTGATGCCTTCAGGCAAGCATTTAATTCATCTGCAGGCGTTCCACGGGGAATTACTGGCAACGTCTGCCTGAAATCGCCTGCCAATAATATCATCAAGCCTCCAAAGATGTTGTTATTTCACTGAAGATCCTTCAGTGTGAAGTTAAGTGCTTCAAGTGATTTCTTTATGTGCCATTGTGCACTCATCCCAAACAATGAGCTTGCATTGCATCAACAATTTTCCCATTGCACTGGATCGGGAAATATTGCATGTTGGAGTATCAATTTTGTTTTAAATTGGTGGCAACTTAAGCGCAGAATGTGCAGTACGACCGCCATCTAGAAGAGTCGCCGCAATTCCAGATGATGCTAACGCCAAAGCTATGTCACATCTTGATCGAATAGTGGTCAAAATCAATGAAATGACAAATTTTTTCCCTGTTCCTCCAGGTGCGTCAGGAAGAATAGACCACCAGTATTATTATTCACAGCATTATTAGCGTGAAAAATGATTGCAACTGTTCAATAATTCGTCTCTTTAACTGTTGTGTTCCCTGTATATTGCACCGCACATTCAGCTGATCCACCATCGACGAAATGAAATATATTTGCAGAAATTGATGCGGTTCATCTGGTGTTGGCACCATTGAACCATGCAAATGATATATTTGTCCTTGTATCTGTAATTGTAAACAATCATTTGTTGAAGAATACGGTGTAACTTCTGATCGTGTGATGGTGTAGTGTGTGGTGTATATGTAGTTGTTACGTGTTGCAATTCATTGTGTTGGTGTGAGTGATTGGTTATGTGTGTTGTATCTTTTACCTTGCAAGTCGGCATGAAGCCGCCTTTTCGAATGATATTAGCTCCAAAGGAAGTCATGCGAAAGCAGTTATTGTATTCAAGGATGTGTTGAAAATGGCTGGAATCGGGATCACTTCCATCGAACAATGGTTTCAGTGGCTGTGGTGGTGAAAGTAATGGATCAGTTTGACTTTCCCACTTGCGCAGCACAATCCAGCCGTTTCTCTTTTTTGAACTTTAACGCACTAGTCGTCATTGGTCCAATATCTAAATGTTCATCATCACTGTAGTTCGCAGTGGGATCATATTGGAATGCCAAGCGATTGTATGATGCCAATGATCTTCGTGTCCTCACGCGTTGTCCCAATCGGGAATTTTCTCTTATTATATTTTGTCTTTCTTCGCTTAAGTTCTGTGAATATACTTGTTGCTGGCTTGCATGTCTTGTGCGGCGGCCGATGTTCGCATGTCGTCCTTTACATAATCCACATAATTTACACAGTTCAACTTACCACCTTAAAGACAAAATTGTTGAAATTGAATACAAATTTTCACAATACACATGATTGATTTGATGGTTTCCAATTGAAATTTGAGGAAACGAATAACTTTTTTAAATTTCGTTTTCACAGTGAACACAATACCGGTTTGTCATGAAATTAACTGAGCAGAGAACAATGGTAGCTGTCAACAAATGTATCACGCACCGGCGCCTACTTAAAATATTGGTTTGTAGTACATGCTGTTGAGGGCAGCAGCGCTGGTAGCGGAAGTAACAGCGCGCTGTTAGCTCGCGCGCTCTCTTGTGCTGTTCGCTCTCGCGCTCTTGAGCGCGCGGTCGACTCAACTCTTCACCATGGGCTCTAGCCGTAGGCCTAGCTTGACCTGTCATTCGCTCTACACAGACGAACACAGCCGCAACACCCAACACCAGCCCCACTTGTGAACCCCGTTTTACCCGAAATAAATACAAGCCGTATTAAATTGTCGCCCCCGATCGTTTTACTGGGAATACTGCCGGGATATCCACCCTCCTACAAACATTGGTCCTTCGAGCCGGATGTTGATCATTGCAGTGCCGAGAAGCACCGCTCTTGTTCCCGAGGAAAAATAGTTCTGAACGTTGGCTGGAGCGACGGAGGAACCGGACTCTTCCGCGGTCGCGGAAGTCAATTCGCTGGGAGCTGAGGTACCCCGATGCAGAAGCGTGTGGTGGCGGGCTCCACAAGTGAAGCAACTGTTAAATGTCATTGCGAACGCAAGGCGAACTGGAAATTGCAATCGTTTGAAGTCAAACGGAAGATTAGTCGGAATCATTGGTATTCGAGGAATACATACATTTTTCACCTGCGTACTTTCCGTTAATAATGGTTGCCTCAATCAAATTCGGCATAAGTCTTTTTACCGAAAGTCGAGTACCGTTGCAAAAGTCGCGGTGGATTCAAATTACGCTATATTATAATAACTGTACCAACTTTGAGTTGCAAGTTATGTGGTGGAAATCCTGGTAACTCAGAGAGTTCAAAAACTCCGTTGGATAATTTACTACATCATCGGAATTTGTTATGGAATCAACAGATTTGTATGTCATCAAATCGCCAGCAATTTTTGATTGAATTGTGAAATTCAGTGCGTATACATCATTATTCTTTACGGCAAGAATTGCTCGTTGACTTAACCAAGCATAATTCTGATAATTCTGACTAATGTTTGGGAAAACATTTTCAATAAGAGCTAATTGAGATTCTACAAATCGGCAAAAAGTCGTTGGTAAGAGTAATTAATCCAGATGTCGCATCAACTGGGACTTTTCCATTTCCAACAGCTAACAATTGTTTGGAAAATTGTGCAGCACTTTGATCATTTTGAAGTTGAACTCTCATATTAGTGGTTAGCGATTATGTTTTAACGTTATTCCATAAAGGTGATGCCTTCAGGCAAGCATTTAATTCATCTGCAGGCGTTCCACGGGGAATTACTGGCAACGTCTGCCTGAAATCGCCTGCCAATAATATCATCAAGCCTCCAAAGATGTTGTTATTTCACTGAAGATCCTTCAGTGTGAAGTTAAGTGCTTCAAGTGATTTCTTATGTGCCATTGTGCACTCATCCCAAACAATGAGCTTGCATTGCATCAACAATTTTCCCATTGCACTGGATCGGGAAATATTGCATGTTGGAGTATCAATTTTGTTTAAATTGGTGGCAACTTAAGCGCAGAATGTGCAGTACGACCGCCATCTAGAAGAGTCGCCGCAATTCAGATGATGCTAACGCCAAAGCTATGTCACATCTTGATCGAATAGTGGTCAAAATCAATGAAATGACAAATGTTTTCCCTGTTCCTCCAGGTGCGTCCAGGAAGAATAGACCACCAGTATTATTATTCACAGCATTATTAGCGTGAAAAATGCTTGCAACTGTTCAATAATTCGTCTCTTTAACTGTTGTGTTCCTGTATATTGCACCGCACATTCAGCTGATCCACCATCGACGAAATGAAATATATTTTGCAGAAATTGATGCGGTTCATCTGGTGTTGGCACCATTGAACCATGCAAATGATATATTTGTCCTTGTATCTGTAATTGTAAACAATCATTTGTTGAAGAATACGGTGTAACTTCTGATCGTGTGATGGTGTAGTGTGTGGTGTATATGTAGTTGTTACGTGTTGCAATTCATTGTGTTGGTGTGAGTGATTGGTTATGTGTGTTGTATCTTTTACCTTGCAAGTCGGCATGAAGCCGCCTTTTCGAATGATATTAGCTCCAAAGGAAGTCATGCGAAAGCAGTTATTGTATTCAAGGATGTGTTGAAAATGGCTGGAATCGGGATCACTTCCATCGAACAATGGTTTCAGTGGCTGTGGTGGTGAAAATAATGGATCCAGTTTGACTTTCCCACTTGCGCAGCACAATCCAGCCGTTTCTCTTTTGAACTTCAACGCACTAGTCGTCATTGGTCCAATATCTAAATGTTCATCATCACTGTAGTTCGCAGTGGGATCATATTGGAATGCCAAGCGATTGTATGATGCCAATGATCTTCGTGTCCTCACGCGTTGTCCCAATCGGGAATTTTCTCTTATTATATTTTTGTCTTTCTTCGCTTAAGTTCTGTGAATATACTTGTTGCTGGCTTGCATGTCTTGTGCGGCGGCCGATGTTCGCATGTCGTCCTTTACATAATCCACATAATTTACACAGTTCAACTTACCACCTTAAAGACAAAATTGTTGAAATTGAATACAAATTTTCACAATACACGTGATTGATTTGATGGTTTCCAATTGAAATTTGAGGAAACGAATAACTTTTTTAAATTTCGTTTTCACAGTGAACACAATACCGGTTTGTCACATGAAATTAACTGAGCAGAGAACAATGAGTAGCTGTCAACAAATGTATCACGCACCGGCGCCTACTTAAAATATTGGTTTGTAGTACATGCTGTTGAGGGGCAGCAGCGCTGGTGCGGAAGTAACAGCGCGCTGTTAGCTCGCGCGCTCTCTTGTGCTGTTCGCTCTCGCGCTCTTGAGCGCGGTCGACTCGGCTCTTCACCATGGGCTCTAGCCGTAGGCCTAGCTTGTAGCTTGACCTGTCATTCGCTCTACACAGACGAACACAGCCGCAACACCCAACACCAGCCCCACTTGTGAACCCCGTTTTACCCGAAATAAATACAAGCCGTATTAAATTGTCGCCCCCCCGATCGTTTTACTGGGAATACTGCCGGGATATCCACCCTCCTACAAACACATGCTATGTATCAGAGATGGCGCTGTATTATAGTATATAGTAGATAATACAAATACATTTTCCCGCTTTTCTGTTGAAATTTTCGTGAATTTTCTTTTCTATAAACCTCACGGAGCCCGAGACCTTTCCAACGAATGCAAAACCGTGGAAATCGGTTCGACTTATTTTTTATATAGTAAAAAAAAAGAGAAGATTAAAATTAATTATTCAAGGGAATATAATGAGAGCTTAACTACCCGAAGGCGAGACGTTGGAACGTAAATGCCACTCGGCTGGTAATTTACTACTAACTTAAGAACCTAAACTTCCCATCTGCAGACCCTTAGTTGCCGGCCACGGCTCTCGTCGCTGTCCAGCAAAAGTGCTGACCTTGCGCCTCGTGTGTGGTTTCCAGTGGCGGCCGGCATCCGGCGACCGCGACGACAGCGATCCCACGGTTGACGAAACTGCTTATCTTGCAATATCGCAGAATTCGTCCAACCCAATGAACATGCACAATCCAGTTAACTCTTGGACAATTCAGTTAACTCTTGTTTACTTACAGTTCATCCAAAAAATGATGAATTTTTCTATTTGCGATTATTGCTGGTAAATGTGCGTGGGCCAACGTGATTTGAGACATTACGGACTGTTAATGGTGTAATATTCCCAACATATCATGCTGCATGTGAAGAACTGAACTTATTAGAAAACGATACCCATTGGAATACGACAATCGTTGAAGCCATTATCTCTGCATCTCCAAGTCAGATACGCACATTATTCGCTATCATAATTTCGACATGCTTTCCATCAAACCCATGTAACCTGTGGCACAAATACAAGGATAATATGTCAGAAGTTATTTTATATCAAGTTCGTGTCAGTTCCAGAAATAACGATATTGAGATGAATGAGGAGATACGTAATCATGCTTTAATCTTAATCGAAGATATGTGTTACCTCATGTGCGGTAGTTCATTAATCAGTTTGGGAATGCCAGCGCCAAATCGTGAAATAACTGACGCATTTAATCGAAAACTGGAACGGGAACGTGAATATGATCACCAGTGTTGAGGGCAGCAGCGCGGTTAGCGGAGTTAACAGCGCGCTGTTAGCTCGCGCGCTCTCTCGTGCCGTTCGCTCTCGCGCTCTTGAACGCGATCCACTCGGCTCTCCACCATGGGCTCTAGCCGTTGGCCTAGCTCTGGCTACACACTCGCTCTTCACCGACGAACCCAGCCGCAACAACCAATTCAACCCCCAATTATAAACACTCTACCCGCAATAAACGCCGAATTAAATTGACGCCCCCGACTGTTCTTCTTATTGGGAATATCGCTGGGAACCTCGAGCCATCCACCCTCCTACAAACATTGGTCCTTCGAGCCGGATCTTCGCCTTCCCTATAAGGAGGAGTCCAACCTGCAAGCATCGGTGGATTACATCGCTACTTCCCAAAGTAGTCCGCAAGTCCGCGTTCCGTGATATATGTATATATATTCTTATATACATATCTTCATTTTCTGAGTTCCATCCTCTTTCGCCAACGCCATATTCTCGGCGATTCTGGCCGTTCTCAATTACTTCATCTACCACTACCAGTTCTACGGTAGTTCATCGATTCCGTTTTTTGTGTTTGTTTGTGCGTGAAGTGCGTAAAATTAAATTAAAGCAACTATATCCAGGTGCACCCCAGTGCAGTGAAGCATATGTGCATTCAAAGTCGCAAGAGCGGACCCGCAGCGACATAATTACAGACACATAATTACATCCATCGCTACATGCGTTACACACATACATATATATAAATACATCGGCACACTCCCAGTGCAAACATAATAAAATTAAAGTGTTGTATTTCATATATATACACATATCAGTTAATTTCCAACAAATTGAATGTTGAACTTCTTTATTTGAGAATAAAAATTGGACTGAATTTACAAACTTAAGATATCCCTGATCTAGCTGTTGGCTTTCTGCAGCGGCGCTGGCGTAGCTGGTGGCGACGTCGGCGTAAGCGGATACTTTTCTGTTGACGGCGACAATTGAATTCTGAATTCAGCATTTTGGATTTGTTTTATAGCTGGTGGCGATGTCGGGGTAAACGGATACTTTTCCGTTGGCGGCGAGAATTGTTAATTAAGCATTTTGGGACTTTATTTATGTTCTTGGAATCTTGGGTCGGCGCAACTGTTTGGTCACAAAGTTGCACAATTGTTTCTGTCACTGAACTCTTGTTCATGTGGCGAACAATGTTGTTGTTAACTCCTCCTCCTTAGAATCCAACTTGTCCTCAAGTTGGTATTAGAAATATGGAATGTTGTTAAATTCTAGTTGAATTGGTTTAGTGTTGATTAACTTTATGTTATTGTTTGGGATTTGTAGAGTTTCCTGGATGATTATGTTATCTTTAGGTTTCATAAAACATCTTGTGATGACGATTGAAGTAATTATTGTACCAAGTAGGCAGAATATGGGGATACTATTATTCGTTGAATGGGTCTTTATAAGGTTTAAATGTTTTTGTATTTTTTTACATTTAGTGCTTGGAGGGATTCTAATGAAAGTAGTTGTAACCTTTCCATTTCCGTCGGGGTCATCTGGATAAGTGGGACTCGGGTTTAAGTATTGTCTTCTCTTTGTTATTAAATTCTGTTTTATCTATTATAATTGAATCATTCCAAAAATGTAGTAGGTAAGTTCCTCTAAGTTGGTGTGTTTTGTTGCCTTGTCGTATACTGCCGTTAAAGTTGTTTAGTAGTAGGAGGCTGTTGTCTATTTCTTCGATTGTCTGAATGTGGTTTGCGTTGGTAAAGCCGCACAGCGATTCTTTTCCCCTAACTAATTTAGCAATACAATTTGTGTGTTGAAGGTTTACAGTTTTTTTCTTATCGCATATTTTAAATTCTTTAGTTGTTTTACAATTATTGGGTATCTTTATTATATCATTATCAGATAAAAATATTTCGTTTGCTTCAATGTTAACTATTAGATTATTTTTTATTACTGGCTTTATTATTAAATTTTCGAAATTTGTTGAATCTAATTCTGGAATTTTTACAATGTAAATAATAGTAGTTTTATTATGCAACACAGAGATATCGGTGAGTTCTAACATTTCTTCAACTGTTAAAGATGACATATTATTTTTTTTGGAAAATGTTATGATCTTCTTGTAGTTCGTTTTCATTTAAGAGAAGTGAGTTTATAACATTAAGTCTAGCCCATTGGATTGCGTACTTGACATTAATTATTTCCTCTTTTAGTAGTCTAACTTGGTTTTGAAGGCTAATAGCTATTTCGTTACTGAATCCATTGTCATCCCTGATAGAATTTTTTTAACATATTGGATACAAAAGTGAGATTATTGATCCTATCTTGTAACTGACAGTTAATTATAACTTGGTTATTGTTATTTGTAATTAGATTGTTTAGGTTATTATGGATTAACATCAGATCGTCGTGATCTGGACTTCCTGCAACATATTTCCATGCTGAGCCTATCCAGTTTATTGATCTTGTTTTCCTGTCTTTTAAAATATAGTGTACTTAATGCTGATAAGGCTTGAACCATCTCATGAGTTAATGTATGATAAAGATAGCTTTTTTTTAAGTCTGTCATAGTATGATCTCGAATAGTTAAAAGCTCGGTTTCTATCTGCTTGAGGTCGATTATATGAATTAGTTTTATAGAGGAAGTTTGCAATTTTCCAATCCCTTTATGGATTGAAATAGTGTGTGCCTTTGTGTAGTTTGATAACTCCATATGAGGCATTGCCGTAGGCAAGAAAAAGAGCAAGAGTAGAATCCTGAAATGGGAATTTCGGGAGAATTAAACAGTGATTGGTTAGGGGTATGGGCCGATTCGTCACAATCGGATACATACCCATGATCGGACGACTTTAATTAGTTAGTGAAACATTTATTATATTCTTAATTTTTATTCGGACAAAAGGACATTATTATTCATCGATTTTTTTTTTTTTTTTTTTTTTTTTTTTTCATTTTTTTATCATTTTTTATGTTGCTTTTGTGCACAACTCTTCCTGCTTCTGTAAGAATGGTTGTCTTTCTATTTTATTTTACTGTTTCCTTTTTTTTGTATCTAGGGGGTGAGTTTGGATCCCAGTCTGGTATTAAGTTTAATAAATATTGTCTGCCATGCAGTGTAGGTTTTGATTTATTTGCGGTTTTTGTTATGATTTTCTATGTCGGTAAGTTGTTTCTACTTTAATTTCTCTATATTGTTTTGTCTACTTTTGTCATACTGTTCAGGGTTGGTTGTTACATTTCTACCAAAAAATATTTCAAGGGGTCGTTTTTTTCTAACTGAATGTATTGTATAATTGTATTCGTAAACGGCTCTGTCTAAAAGTTCGTCAAATGTTCTGTGTTTCTGTTTTGTTTTAAACATCTCATTATTTCCGCAAGCGTGGAATGAAATCTTTCGACTTGTCCATTTACTGTACTCTTATAAGGTGGGGTTTTAAAAAATTTGAATGCCTAGTTCGTCTTTCATCATGAACGTGATGGATGCTGAGTTAAGGGACTTCTCGTTGTCTATTACTACACATTTCGGAATACCATAGTAGAATAGGATGTCGTGTAATGGTTTTTTAACATCTTCTAAAGACTTCGATTTAATTATTCTTGCTTATGCTAGTTTTGAAAATTTATGTATTGCTGTGAGGACAAGTTTTTTTTCTGTTGAAAATATATCTATATGGATCGTATTGGAATTGGTTTTTTTGCTATTTCTGGATTTGTGGGATGCCTATCGTATTTGCCTTCTCTGCATACCAGACATTGTTTTACTAATGTTTCTATTTTATTCTTCATTTTGGGGAAGTGATATTTTTCCGATATTTGCAAATTATTTTCTTGGGCATTTCTATGAGCTCTATTGTGTGCTTGTAGAATTATCTTCTCCTGTTGTGATTCTACTGTTACATCCTGTACTTTTGATTGAGTAAATCTAACCTTGTAATATCTAAAATGGTCCGGGTATAGTCTTTGAATTTGTCCCATAATGTCTTCTGTCGTTTGTATTCCGTTTATTACAGAGGGGTTCAAATATTTTGTTAATATTTTCATAAGATCTTCGTCTGAGAATGTTGGCTGAGAAATGGTATGTCTATGGAATGTAGGGAATGGAATAGTGAATTTGTAGTCAGGTGGCTGTTCCTAAAGGGATAAAAAATCTGATTTTTTAAATGCGTTAATTGGTACTTTTATGCTATAAATAAAGATTGTGCGAAGAACTTTGGGCACTGTGTTGAGTTCCTGTTATTGCATTAACTTCATTCTGCTTAGGTAATCTGGAAAGTGCGTCAGCAACTTCATTTTCTTTTCCTGGTTTGTAAAGTAGTTCCTTGTTATATTCATCTATATACGATTTCCATCGCCTTATTGCTATTCCACCCTTCCAATTACAATCGTGTGTAAGGGGTTCATGATCTGTGTAGATCTTTACCTTAGAGCCACCATAAAGGTAACCTCTAAAAGATTTTACGGCCCAGCATATGGCTAACATTTCCTTTTTTGCAGTTTCATAGCTTTCTTCAGTTTTTGAGAGGGTTCTGGATATAAATGATATCGGTCTATCGGCTTGTGAAAGTACTGCTCCTATTGCGTAGTCTGAAGCATCTGTAGTTAATGTAAATTCTTTAGTGAAATCGGGATATTGTAATATTACTTCATCGGAAATTAGAGCATTTTTAAGTTGCTCGAAGGCTTTCCTAGCTTCGTCATTTAACTGTATTGACTTCCTGGATGAAGCTCCTTTTGATATTCGTCCGTCTTCGCCTCTAAGTAATGATGTAAGTGGTTTGGCTATTGATGCGTATCCCATTATGAATCTTCTATAATATCCTGACAGTCCGAGAAATGATCTGAGTTCTTTTGAGTGTTTTTGGGAGAGGGTAGTTGATTATTGCTTCTATTTTTGCTGGATTTGTTTCAATTCCTTTGTCTGATATTACGAAACCTAAAAACTCGACTTTTGTTTTGAAAAACTCGCATTTGTCTAGCTGACATTTTATGTTTGCTACATTTAGTGTATTAAAGATTATGTCGAGATTCGTACAGTGTGTTTCCTCGTCTTTGCTAAAGACAATAATATCATCTATATAAATATAACAAATTTTCCCTATGTGATCTCTCAGAATATCAAGGGCGCGTTGAAATATAGATGGGGCATTTTTTTAATCCAAAGGGGAGTCTTGTGAATTCTTATTTACCATGGTTCACGGAAAACGCTGTTTTTTCTATGTCTTTATCTTTAAAGAGGATCTGATGAAACCCACTTTTAAGATCTAGTACGGAGAATAATTTGTTGTTACCTAATTGTGCAAGTACTCCGTTGATGTCTGGTATAGGGTATCTGTCTGCTATTGTGACACTATTTAATTTTCTGTAATCAATGACCATTCTGTATTTTTTTGATATTTGACGCATCTAATTTTTTTGGGACAATCCACACTGGTTAATTGTATGGTGATCTAGAGGGTCGTATAATATTGTTTTCTAAAAGGTATTTAACTTGTTTATAAACCTCATCTTTTAAAGCGATGGGATATTGATAAAACTTAGAAAAAAACTGGTGTATCTGTATTGGTGCGTATTTCTGCTCTTACGTTAGTGGTGTAGGTAAGTTTGTCATTAGCTTCTGCAAAGAGTTTAGGATATTTCTTTAAGAGTTGACTTAACACGAGTTTCTGGTGATGAGTCAGGTGATCTGCTCTAGGGATGATTAAATTTACTGATTTGAATTTCTTTTTTGTTTGATAGGGATAATTGTTCCATTCCTTAAGATCATTTTCCCTTTTCAATGTCGATGATGGCACCAAGTTCTTTTTTAGGCTGTCGTTTCCTAATAATATTGCATTGAACGTTTTGAGAGTTGGTAATAGGAAGAATTTAACTATTGCTCCTGTATCATTAAATAGATTAGCCATTTTGTGATGGTATATTGGTATATTGCCTCCTATAGAGACAGCATGAAATTTATTATACCCGTACTCGAAGAGTAAAAGGGTATATTGTATTCAATGGTAAAAGTGGATGTGTGTGTAACATAGAGAAGGAGTAATTTCCGACCCTATAAAAAGTATATATATTCTTGATCAGCATCAATAGCCGAGTCGATATAGCCCTCTCTGTCCGTCCGTCTGTCCGTTTGTCCGTCCGTCCGTCTTGTTTGTCGCCCATTGCTCGAAGGCTATAAGAGCTAGAGCAACCAAACATTTTATCCAGTCTGATGTGGTATCTCACTCCTAGAAAAAATTTCAAAATTTCGCCCCGCCCACTTCCGCCCCCACAAAAGACGAAAATCCACAATTTTGAAGATAGAAAAAACCAAAAATGCAGTATCAAAGGAAATGATCATATCTACCAGATTCCCGAATTTGGTTCAGATCGGATCATTATTGCAGCCACAATGATCAAATGAATTTTCAGCAGCGGGAATACCCGCGGTTGTGATTTTCCCCTCGCCAGTTTGCTGCGTAAGTCATTTATTGGGGTTGATTGTCGCAGCAGATTCTCTCACACACACACTCACGCTCAAACATGCTGCCTCGTGCAGTGTACGTGTGTTGTTGTGAGAACTGATGTAGATGATGTAGATGTAGATGTCGATGACAGATGTAGCAAAAATGTAAAATGTAAAAACTGATAAAACATTTTAAAATTCCACATAAATCACATGTGTACTGACTGAGTACGGGTATAAAGTAGAGTCGCGTTCGAAGCGACTCCGTACGTTCTCTCGTTTTTATTGTGTATTGGATTTGGAACAAACTTGGGTTGAAAATAGTTTCTGTTAGAGCCGGTCTCAATTAATATACTGAGAGTTTCTCCGCTCCTCACCTTGCATTCAAAATAGGGTAGTGAGGAGTCTGCTATTCTAAAAAATTAAGCTGAGTGTATTCGTTGTATTGTGATTCTTGTTCACCTGCAGAAATTTGGTCAACATATTCGGCGAGTGTGTCTTCGTAGTTGTTCTGTTCTTCATGTTCGTTTATGATTTGTTCATATTCGTTCATTGTTGGCATTTGTTCTCCTATGTCTGTAGTTTGTTGTTCGGTCTCCGTTTGAATATTGAAATTTCTATGTCGCTTATTAACGTCTGCTATTGGCATTGGTGGTCTTTTCCCCGATTCGAATTGTGGTCTATTCATGTAGTTAACCTGTCTAGTCTGAATGCTTTTGTCGATGTCCATTGGTTCAGGTTTTGGTTGTGGTTTGTTTGCAAACGGACGAGGTGGCTGGTATTGTGGGTTATAATTTTGTCCAAATTGGTTGGTAGGATTAGTAAAGATTGGTCTCTGTTGCAATTGTCCAAAATTGGCAAATCTAGGAATCATAGATGGGATTTTTTGTTGGATATTTCTTGGTGGATATGGTGGTTTATTTTGGAAAACTAGATTACTAGGATGAGTTTGTCGGGGTATTGATGTCAGTTTCTGAGGTAAATTTCTGAAAACGTTTTGCTGTCAGTCGCGTGATTAGAACGGAATGCTTGATTCTCTAACTTTAAACATAAATGTAAAGCAGAGGGTAAGTCAGTTGGTTCCTTCATGCCAAGAAGACGTGATAGATCACCACGCAGTCCTCGAATAAAGGTGTCCAGAGCTTTATCTCTGTACATCTTGGTCATGAGTCGTTCTGCTTCATGACCTAGTTTCATGCAATTTATCTTATTGAGAATCAATGATAGGTGTCTGTTTGATGGAATTCTTCCACTGTCTGACTAGGAGTTTGGGTTATTGTGGTCATTTGATATTCTAATGTGCTAATGTCACGTTTGTCCGCGTTATGTAATGTAATGTGAGGCATTTTGACATAGCTTCCCAATTCAGGGAACAGTGTATGACTCTAGCGCGATATTTGCAATATCTGTTATTTTATTGCGAATAGTTTGTAATATGCCGAAATATTTTGGAGTACCGAATGTATTTGCGTATGCTTCTAATATTCTATCTACGCTTTTCTTCCATGATCCAAACTCAGATGGGTTTCCCGAAAATTCGCGTAAAGTTTTCACTATATCGGGCACTCTGTCTAGGTCTGCAAGATTTCCCTGATGTTCTGGCCTAATTTCGTGTAGTTCTGCACTAGCGAAATCAAAAGTTGGATTCTGAGATTGTTGTATCAAGGATGGCAATGATTCATTTAATATTTGTTTAATGAGTGAAGTTATTTGGGCTGTTGTATTTATGTTTTCATGAGAAGATTGTGGTGGTTCATTACCGGTTGAGACGAGAGTGGCAGGTCTAATTGAATTATTTGGGTTGGACATTTTGACAAAATTTTGTTTAGTTGAAATTTCAGTTGAAGGAATTTTAGAGGAATTAATTGATTGTGTTTTATAATTATTAATAAATTCAATGTGTTTATATGTAGTGTGTATTTGTGTTGGTGTGTAATGCCTTATATCAAATTAATGTGAATGATGTGAATGATCAATTTAATTTTGTATATTTGTTTGAGAACCAGCAGCTGGTTTTGTCCTTCTATTCTGGAGGGTCCTTGTAGGATTCGCAGAATTGGGTTTTGTTATACCGCCAGCAATATTTGCATCTGCAGTTTTTTATGTTTTTTTTTTATTGTTTTTTTTCTTTATATTTCATTTGCACTTCTAAATTTATATTCATTGATCATTTACACTTTCACTTGAACTTACTCACTTTATTTTAGCTTTAGTTTATATTTCGTTTTTAATTGTATTTGTTTTCTTTCCGTTTGAGGTATGCTTTTGTTCACTTATTCACTAACTTACATTTAAAAAATGTTAGGTACGGCTACTCCTTCTGGTGATCCGGATTTGGTCCCTTTTGCTTCCTACTTGGGATCCTGCGATCGACACGAATAAAGGGCTCTCTGTGGACGAACCTTACAGAGATTGTAGTCCGCCGATGTTGTTCCGGCTTCCTTTCGGAGGAGTCCTACCGGAACGCAAGGTTGACGGGCCAAAAGAGTCGTACCGAAGGTTTCCTCGCAATTGAACTTAATCAATTGTCCTCCCGTTGGAGTTGCGTAGGGGCCTCCTGTACTGATCGAACTTAATAAGATTTCCTCTTCTGGTCCCTGCTCGGGCGCCAGTTAATTTCCAACAAATCGAATGTTGAACTTCTTTATTTGAGAATAAAAATTGGACTGAATTTACAAACTTAAGATATCCCTGATCTAGCTGTGGGCTTTCGGCAGCGGCGCTGGCGTAGCTGGTGGCGACGTCGGCGTAAGCGGATACTTTTCTGTTGACGGCGACAATTCTGAATTCAGCATTTTGGATTTGTTTATAGCTGGTGGCGACGTCGGCGTAAACGGATACTTTTCTGTTGGCGGCGACAATTGTGAATTAAGCCTTTTGGGATTTTGTTTATGTTCCCGGAATCGTGGGTCGGCGGATGTGTTGTGCAACTATTTGGTAACAAAGTTGCAGAATTGTTTCTGCCACTGAACTCTTGTTCATGTGGCGAACAATGTTGTTGTTAACTTATCTACGTTATTTACATACATATATACATTTATTTCCATAGTTGGCCGCAGTATATTTATATTGCCAACTATATACATATGTACCTAAAATAAGCCAACGCACATACAAAAATACCACATTCCGTATTTAAACACCGCATTCCACACATACATTGCGCGCATATCCACATACATTTTGTAACGAACCCTGGGACCAGGGCCCGTTACATTCAGATACATATTCATATTCATAGCACTAAGTTACTTTTGTCATATATAATCTATACACCAACAACACAAGCACCATACACCTGACACTGTACATTTCCAGCCCCACGCGCCGATCGATTTCTGCGGAATCGACACACGCGCCACAATTTCCACAGAGTTACACAACTCCACGATTTCCACCGAGTTAACCAACTCCACGCAGGTCATTTCTCGGTACAACCGAGTCAATGACCAAAAGTGCCAAATCTACACTCAGCTCATTTCTCGGTGCAACCGAGGCAATGACCGTGTCGGTGGCACGCGTGGAGAACTCGACACCACCTCCGTAACCACAAACTTGCGGACTCAGCCATCGAGATCGGCCTTAAATGGCCCGAGCCGTCGATCAATCAGGGCAGTCCATCGCCTATCCTAAACAGTAACGGCAGTCCACCAGCCTAAATAGTAACGGCAATCCATCCGCCGCGGTTACTAGAAAAAGTCCAGAATAAGAACCTTACGACACAAAGACAATTAAAATTACAATAAAAAGCATTAAAGAAAACACATCAAAACTCAACCACCCAAGTGTCATCATTTCTTCGCCGATCGCGAACACAAATATGGTAACCCAAAAACATATTACCGCACACACCAAAACTCAGGTGTCAGCGTTCTCCTTTCATCGCCAAGTGCGATTACAAAATTACCCGCACGGTAACCAGACTCACACCCGCTCCACTTTCGGCCTCACGGCGAAGCCCCTTGCCCTAAAGTTCCAGCAAACTACAAAATTTCTTGTAGAAACCCTGGACAGACTGATCCTACCTCAGCCTGAGATAGGTATCTTACAAGAGGCGCCCGAGCAGGGACTTTAAGGCAAGGAGACTTTCAAAGCCAACTTTCTGGCAAAAGGAAATTTCAAGAAAACCTTAACACGGGGCTACGTGGATTAAAGACCCACGGCCACAGAGAAAGAATAGTAGAGCTAACCACAGAGCACAAGTCCGGTACAAAACCAAGTTCGCGCACCCACCCGAATCCAGTCGCGAGTGCCACCGGAAGAGTATACGCAGTGACCAAGTGCTAAAACAGTGAAAAGTGCCTAAAACAACACCGAGGAAAACTCAGTCCAATCACCATGGAAGCCTACGAAGACGACTCGAGCATTGATTTCCACACCAGCGAGCAAATCGCCAATCCAGGCGTCAGCATCGGCTGGATCTACAAGCGCCGCCGAGACGAGCTGGAGGCCTTCGCCAAGGAATTCGGATTTGACACCGAAGGAACTGTCGAAGAGTTGCGCAAGAACTTTGCCATACTAGTCGCCGGACCACTCCCGCCGGGTGCCTGGACTCGCTTGGCAGAACTCGAGAGACAATACGCAAGACCAGTAGGACGCTCCAAGTCCCCGTTGCCCACTACTCCAGGACCATCAGGCACCGGAAGATGGGACCCCAAAGCCAGCTTGCAAGTCCCCGCAGCCCCAGAGCCCAAGCCCCGACCACCAGTGGTCACAGCCGCCGATCTTCCAAGGCCGCCCACTACGGAAACCGCCCACACAGAGAATCGTGCCAGCGATAGACGCACCCATAAGCGGGCCCGACTATAACCACGTCGCACGCACGGCAGAACGCATCCGCGGATGGGGCATCCAGTTCAACGGCAAAGATGACCCAATATCGTTTCTGGAACTACTCGAGGAACGCGCACGTGCCTCCGGGTTGGACACTAACCAGTTGCCTCGGAGCATGGCCGAACTACTCAACAACCGAGCCAATCGCTGGTACCGTACCAGTCAACTACAGGGCAGTTCCTGGGTACATTTCCGCCAAGAGTTTCTGACATATTTTCTGCCGCCAAGGTATTTCGAACAATTGGACGACCAGATCACACCGCAAGCAAGCGGTGGGAGAACCATTCAAAGACTATCTCATCGAGATACGGATACTCATGCACCATGCCGAGTACGACCTAGACACGGAACTTTACCGGATCTACGACAACGCCCTGCCAGGACTCCAGCTATACGTGCGACGAGACGAATTGAAAAACTTGTCACAGCTAACCCGATTAGCGGCAGAGTACGAGCTTATTCACGAGAGAAAACACGCAACGACCCCCGCTCCTATGCGAAGCCCACCAAGAGACACCCGGCCGGCAAGGCAACCAGACCGCAGAGAATGTGAGTCGTACCGGAGACCCCAGTGGGATTCAGCAGACCCACCGCGCAGACAGTCATCGAATTAAACCAGCTCAAGGAACCAAGACGTCGCCCATCGAATGCTCACCACTCCCATTGCCAACCCACGCGCAGCCTGTCGCCGATGTGGTCAAGCTGGACACGCCGCCTACGACTGCACCAACGATTCGATCCTATTATGCTGGGAATGTGGAAAGCGCGGCACTCGAACCGTCGACTGCTGCCGCCGAGCCACGTCGGGAAACGACACGCGTCCTCGACTGACACGGCATCAGCCGAGAACGACGCCTCCCCAGACCAGCGACTAAGCAACCCACTGCACGTGAACGACGGCCGAATAGTGGCGATAGGAGACAATGGGAGGACAAACAACGGAGGCCACCATCGACACCGGGGCGTCCCGAAGTTTCGTCAGCGACAACCTGGCCCGACAACTAAACAAAAACTCCAACTTGCAAGATGCATGCGTCCGCATACTCCTGCCTGACGGCTCAGTCAGAGAGATCACACAAGTTCTACTGGCGCACATCAAGCTAGGTCAACGAGAGGTTCAAATCCCACTCCTGGTCCTACCAAACATGCTGGAGCAAGTGATAGTCGGCATGGACTTCCTATGTGCCATCGAAACGATGATCCAATGCGGCACTACGCTGTTAAAACTACAAGATCGGCACCTCACGCCAACGCCACCGTCAGTTCAATCCAACCACGTACAAGTCACCGACCGCAGCACCAATAAATCTAGGTCAACCGCGAACACACTTCCCCGACCTATCAGAAAGAAGACGGCACCCAATAATGCAACGAAGAATACGACACCGAAACCAACCACAACGAAAGCAAAGCACCGGTCCACAACGGAAAACACGAATCCGAAACAGGCACCGGTAAACTGCAACTAAGCAAACGGGAAAACGAATCCCACGGCCACTACGGAGCAGTGGCCCACATCCCAAACACACCACGAGGATCTCACACATGAGACAGGCGTTCGACACAGGAAGCCCAGGACCAAAACAACCTACTGGGCACATGTACCCCGAACCCACCACTAGGATCTCACACACGAGACAAACCCCAATTAACTTGAATCCGCTCGACACAGGAAGCCCAGGTCCAAGTTCAGCCACAGCGCACCCATGCACCCTACCCTCAACGGAGAAGGTGAAACCACGGACAGCCCTCAAAGACGACAACCAGCCCCGAACAACGACAACGACAACGGCAGCAACAGTGCAACAACCAAACCACGAGGGAAACAGCCACGCAAATCTCTTGCTAGTCGGGTCCAATCATCGAACTAATCTCCACAGAATATCTCCACTCGGAACCGGAATCCAGCCCGATGACCCCCCGAAACACCGACCGCAGCCCTGTCGTACCCACGGCCGACGCCACCCCGATCTTCGCCAACCCACTGGAGTACCTTCCACGTACTGACGTGCCCACTAGCGCCATGCACCACGCCATGCCTAACACCACGTCCGAAATCTTCGTCGCCCAAACAAGTCGTTGCTGCGAAAACAGAGTCGTCACTGAGACCCGCCTGGCCATACATCGATCTGGAGACATTACAACCCAGCTATACCGCCAGACCCACGAAGCTACGCCACTCACGGCCAACGCTACCCCGATCGTCGCCCACATAAGCGACTACCCACGAAGGATCGAACACCCCAGCGCGTTCGACACAACCATCCTCCCAGAAGACCCAAGCCAGCCAAAGGACCCCGAAACCCCCGATCTCGCCAACCCCGACCCAGAACTGATCTCCGATCCCTGGCCGCCGGACATAGCGCCACAGATCCAAGAATTTCTGGACACAGAACTTCCAAAGTTCAATAATCTCCACGGGACCTCCAACATAGCCGAGCACACCATCGTCATGAGGGATAATCGACCCATCAAACAGACGTACTTCCCAAAGAACCTAGGCATGATGCGGATTATCGACGAGCAAGTCGACCAACTGATCCAGGAAGGTCTCATCGAACCCTCACGAAGCCCACACAGCGCCCCCATCGTACTCGTACGTAAAAAGAACGGCAAATGGCGCATGTGCGTGGACTACCGACAACTCAACACTCACTCTATTCCGGACGCATACCCACTGCCCAGAATCAACTACATCTTGGAGCGCCTACAGAACGCATGCTTCATAACCACCCTCGATCTGAAGAACGGATACTGACAAATACCCATGGCCAACGGAAGTCGAGAAGCCACCGCCTTCACGGTCCCCGGCCGAGGTCTCTATCAATGGAAAATGATGCCCTTCGGATTACATTCTGCACCAGCAACATTCCAACGGGCACTTTATACTGTGATCGGACATGGAACCCTACGCATTCGCATATTTAGACGACATTGTCGTCGTCGGACGAGACTTCGAGGACCACCTACACAACCTGGCAATAGTCCCTCTCGCCTTCGAAAAGCGAACCTGCGGATAAACGCGGAAAAGTGCACCTTTTTTCCAAAGCCGGATCAAATATCTTGGTAATGTCATCAGCGAAGAAGGTATCCACACAGACCCCGACAAGATTGCTGCTGTCAAAGAACTCAAGCCACCCACGAACCTAAAAGAACTACGTCAGTGCATCAGAATGGCATCCTGGTACCGAAGATTCGTGCCAAACTTTGCTACAGTAGTCCAACCAATGTCTCAGCTACTCAAGAAAGGACAAACATGGACATGGACCGCAGATTAACAAGCGGCCTTCGACCAACTAAAGGAACTACTCACGACCGCTCCCGTACTTGCTTGCCCCGATTTCAACGTCAAGTTTTCACTAAAACCGATGCGAGCAACCTCGGCATAGGCGCCGTACTCACGCAGGAGATCGAAGGAAAGGAACGCGTCATCGCCGATGTCAGCCGACGCTTGAAACTACTCCGCCACAGACAAGGAATGCCTCGCCTTCATTTGGGCAATCCGAAAACTACGTTGCTACCTTGAAGGATACCGGTTCGACGTTATAACCGACCATCTCGCGCTGAAATGGCTGAATACTGTGGAAAGCCCCTACGGATGAATAGCGAGATGGGCGCTCGAACTCCAACAGTATCAATACGACGTCCACTACAGAGCAGGGAAACAAAACGTGGTTGCCGATGCCTTGTCCCGACAACTCTTGGAAACGCTAGCAAGAATCAAAGAGGACGCAACAACTTGCCCCTGGCTCACACGACGGATTCAGCAAACCAAAGAAGAACCCGATAAATACCCCGACTACGTCTTCGGGAATGGAGAACTCTACAGGCATCTGGGCCACGGAGCCGACGATCACGACTACGTGTCATGGAAACGTTGCATCCCAAAAGACCGACGCCAAAGAGTCCTCAAGGAATGCCATGATCAGCCCACGGCGGGCCACCTTGGAATTCGGAAAACCATCAAAAGGATAACACAACGATACTATTGGCCCGGCCTATATCGCGATGTGCGGAAATACGTACGCAGCTGTTCGCAAGCCCGTCGGTAGGATGCTTACCCGCAGGGCAGAGGAACCTTTCGCCACATTATGCGCCGACTTCGTAGGTCCACTGCCCCGTTCAAAACGAGGGAACACCATGCTGCTGGTATTCTTCGACACCTTCTCAAAATGGGTCGAACTAGTGCCCCTTCAGAAGGGTCCCACCGCCACGCTAGAGCTAGCTTTTCTGAAACGCATTCTCAGTCACTTTGGCGTACCAAAACGATTCGTCTGTGACAATGGAACGCAGTTCACCAGCCGCTCGCTCCGCACGTTTATGCACACAGCCGGCGTGGATCTGCAACACACCGCACCGTATTGCCCCCAGGAAAACCCTACGGAACGGGCCAATCGGACAGTGAAGACCATGATTGCACAATTCGTGGAGGACCATCAAAACACGAACCCTGGGACCAGGGCCCGTTACATTCAGATACATATTCATATTCATAGCACTAAGTTACTTTGTCATATATAATCTATACACCAACAACACAAACACCATATACCTGACACTGTACATTTCCAGCCAAACGCGCCGATCGATTTCTGCGGAATCGACACACGCGCCACAATTTCGACAGAGTTACACAACTCCACGATTTCCACCGAGTTAACCAACTCCACGCAGGTCATTTCTCGGTACAACCGAGTCAATGACCAAAAGTGCCAAATCTACACTCAGCTCATTTCTCGGTGCAACCGAGGCAATGACCGTATCGGTGGCACGCGTGGAGAACTCGACACCACCTCCGTAACCACAAACTTGCGGACTCAGCCATCGAGATCGGCCTTAAATGGCCCGAGCCGTCGATCAATCAGGGCAGTCCATCGCCTATCCTAAACAGTAACGGCAGTCCACCAGCCTAAATAGTAACGGCAATCCATCCGCCGCGGTTACTAGAACAAGTCCAGAACAAGTCCAGAACAAGAATCACACGACATAAAGACAATTAAAATTACAATAAAAAGCATTAAAGAAAACACATCAAAACTCAACCACCCAAGTGTCAGCATTTCTTCGCCGAGCGCGAACACAAATAAGGTAACCCAAAAACATATTACCGCACACACCAAAACTCAGGTCAGCGTTCTCCTTTCATCGCCAAGTGCGATTACAGACTCACACCCCCACTCCACTTTCGGCCTCACGGCCAAGCCCTTGCCCCAAAGTTCCAGCAAACTACAAAATTTCTTGTAGAAAACCCTGGACAGACTGAACGTACCTCAGCCTGAGATAGGTATCTGACAATTTAACAATAAAATTCTGCGATTCCGAACAATTTACGCGTCCCAGCAACACCTTTGGTCGCCACAAGATATAATATTTTCTCAAATTCCGTAATAAATTATACTCAACCCAGGCACAGCGCATTTCAATAGCTATTTCGCATTTTTTTCGTGCCAATTTGTTGGAATTGTCTATCTATGTATATAGTTCAGTGTATGTATGAACTAGAGGTGACAACGTGTAAGGACAACTATCGGTATCACGAACACCTACCAATAAAACAAATAAATTCAAGCCGCCGAATTATCCAAAAATACAAAGTCTTACGTTGGTTCCGCTTCAATTAAAAGACGACTGTACAAGGAATAAATATTTTTTTTTTGTTATTTCATATCCAGTGGCAGTTAGTTTCTTGGCCCCATTCCTCGTGCTTGTGGTTCCTATCGGCTCTACAGCCGCCGCAGCATAACAAGAAAGAGAACAATTCCGAACGCAATCCTTCCGAAAAAATATTTTTTGCCCACTGCACAAGTCCGTCAAAAGGTAAACGGAGAAGCGCCGCACTAACAATCTACGATATAAAAAATTAGTCGGGATTTCCTTTTGACGCAATAACTCCAGAACGCACGAACCGTCTCCACGGTGTTGCATTCGTTGGAAAGGTCTCGGGCTCCGTGAGGCTTATAGCAAAGAAAATTCACGAACAATTTCTACAGAAAAGCGTGAAAATGTATTTGTATTATCTACTATATACTACATACAGCGCCATCTCTGATACATAGCATGTACTAAAACCAATATTTTAAGTAGGCGCCGGTGCGTGATACATTGTTTGACAGCTACTCATTGTACTCTGCTCAGTTAATTTCATGTGACAAACCGGTATTGTGTTCACTGTGAAATTAAAAAAAGTTATTTGTTTCCTCACATTTCAATTGGAAACCATCAAATCAATCACGTGTATTGTGAAAATTTTTATTCAATTTCAACAGCAGGCATTTGTCTTTAAGGTGGTAAGTTGAACTGTGTTAATTATGTGGATCGTGCATTTGAGGTTACATCGGCCGCCGCACAAGACATGCAAGCCAGAAAGTGTATTTACAGAACTTAAGCGAAGAAAGATAAAATATAATAAGAGAAAATTCCCGATTGGGACAGCGCGTGAGGACACGAAGATCATTGGCATCATACAATCGCTTGGCATTCCAATATGATCCCACTGCGAACTACAGTGATGATGCAAATTTAGATATTGGACCAATGACGACTAATGCGTTAAAGTTCAATAGAGAAACGGCTGGATTGTGCTGCGCAAGTGGAAAAGTCAAACTGGATCCATTACTTTCACCACCACAGCCACTGAAACCATTGTTCGATGGAAGTGATCCCGATTCCAGCCATTTTCAACACATCCTTGAATACAATAACTGCTTTCGCATGACTTCCTTTGGAGCTAATATCATTCGAAAAGGCGGCTTCATGCCGACTTGCAAGGTAAAAAGATACAACACACATAACCAATCACTCACACCAACACAATGAATTGCAACACGTAACAACTACATATACACCACACACTACACCATCACACGATCAGAAGTTACACCGTATTCTTCAACAAATGATTGTTTACAATTACAGATACAAGGACAAATATATCATTTGCATGGTTCAATGGTGCCAACACCAGATGAACCGCATCAATTTCTGCAAATATATTTCATTTCGTCGATGGTGGATCAGCTGAATGTGCGGTGCAATATACAGGAACACAACAGTTAAAGAGACGAATTATTGAACAGTTGCAAGCATTTTTTCACGCTAATAATGCTGTGAATAATAATACTGGTGGTCTATTCTTCCTGGACGCACCTGGAGGAACAGGGAAAAAAAATTTGTCATTTCATTGATTTTTGGCCATTATTCGATCAAGATGTGACATAGCTTTGGCGTTAGCATCATCTGGAATTTCGGCGACTCTTCTAGATGGCGGTCGTACTGCACATTCGGCGCTTAAGTTGCCACTCAATTTAAACAAAATTGATACTCCAACATGCAATATTTCCCGATCCAGTACAATGGGAAAATTGTTGATGCAATGCAAGCTCATTGTTTGGGATGAGTGCACAATGGCACATAAGAAATCACTTGAAGCACTTAACTTCACACTGAAGGATCTTCGGTGAAATAACAACATCTTTGGAGGATTGATGATATTATTGGCAGGCGATTTCAGGCAGACGTTGCCAGTAATTCCCCGGGAACGCCTGCAGATGAATTAAATGCTTGCCTGAAGGCATCACCTTTATGGAATAACGTAAAAACATTATCGCTAACCACTAATATGATAGTTCAACTTCAAAATGATCAAAGTGCTGCACAATTTTCCAAACAATTGTTAGCTGTTGGAAATGGAAAAGTCCCAGTTGATGCGACATCTGTATTAATTACTCTTACCAACGACTTTTGCCGATTTGTAGAATCTGAATTAGCTCTTATTGAAAATGTTTTCCCAAACATTAGTCAGAATTATCAGAATTATGCTTGGTTAAGTCAACGAGCAATTCTTGCCGTAAAGAATAATGATGTACACGCACTGAATTTCACACTTCAATCAAAAATTGCTGGCGATTTGATGACATACAAATCTGGTGATTCCATAACAAATCCCGATGATGAGTAAATTATCCAACGGAGTTTTTGAACTCTCTGGAGTTACCAGGATTTCCACCACATAACTTGCAACTCAAAGCTGGTACAATTATTATGATATTGCGTAATTTGAATACACCATGACTTTGCAGCGGTACTCGACTTTCGGTAAAAAGACTTATGCCGAATTTGATTGAGGCAACCATTATTAACGGAAAGTACGCAGGTGAAAACGTATGATTCCGACTAATATTCCGTTTGACTTAAAATTCACAATTTGGTCCTGCTGCCAGGACCAAATCGGTTCTCTTCCCGTCTCCTGTCACTCTCAAGGTGCCAGCTCGGATCCAAGAGCTCTAGCTCTTCCGTTTTCAGTCCGTCAGCGCGAGACCCTTTATTAAAATGGCTCAATCCGCCACCACTACGGCACGAGCAAAATTAGCCGCCGCCATTGGACGTTTGGCTCATTTGGAAGCGCGCATCACTGCCGCTCCATCCGCATCTCTTTCCGAGGTTCGCCAAGGACAAATTCTGAGTATGTTGGCGGATGTCGAGGCGGAAGTACAAAGCGTGCTCCGCAGTGATGGTTGACGAGGACCCAAGGGTCCAAGAGGACATCCGAGATAAGTACGGCGAGTGTTATGGGGTATTTAAGCAGTGCCTCGCTAATCTCAATACTCAGCTGGCCCAAACATCAGTCCATCCGTCTGCACCGCAGACTTACCAGGCGGCTGTCGACTGCCCCCATGCGACATCGAGGTCTTCACCGGAGATTACGTCCGCTGGCCTACTTTTCGAGATTTATTTACGGCAACGCTTCTGCATCGGGGTACCTCAGCTCCCAGCGAACTGACTTCCACGACAGCGGAGGATTCCGGTTCCTCCGTCGCTCCAGCCAACTTTCAGAACTATTTTTCCTCGGGAACAAGAGCGGTGCTTCTCGGCACTGCGATGATCAACATTTGCCACCGAGGGCAAATTCATTACGAAACGTCTCTTTAATATCATTCAACTACCATTCCGCCTAATTCAGGCCGAAGTTTCAGGCCTTAATCATACTGTAGCAGCTCAGTCCAAGAAGCTCTGTGATTTTTCCATTCTTTCCCTGGTTACGCCGAGCGTACAGTTAAACGCCGCGACCTACGTCTTGCCATAGATAGCCGGCAATCTTCCTTCATATCCGATCCCACAGAACGCGCTGCGAGACTTTAATAACCTGCCAAGCAGACCCTACGGTTTTGAGAGCTCACAGATCGACGTTCTGATCGAACCGATCTCCTTCCGTCCGTATTGTTAAGCGGCTCACAGACCGACATCTGTGGCTCCCTCCTCGGACAGGAAACTATTTTTGGGTGGGTGCTTACCGGTCCAAGTGCTGTTCCTGACCAGATTGCATCCTTCTCCACTCGAATTTCCCACGGTAATCAAGCCGGAGAGCACTACTACGAAAGTTCGCGTGGTATTCAACGCGTCCAGCCCTTCTGCGAACGGCACGAGCTTGAATGATCTTCTTCATGCTGGTCCGGTCCTCCAATCCGATGTAACCCTCCAAATCCTGAAGTGGCGCTATTTCCGATACGTCTTCAACGCCGACATTACAAAAAATGTATCGCCAGATTTGGGTACATCCGACGCACACGCCCTTCCAGCGAATCTTATTTCGAAACCAGGCGGGTGAGATTCGGGATTATGAGCTGAAAACCGAGACTTTTGGAGTCAATTGCGCTCCGTTTTGAGCCATCCGGGTCCTGCAACAGCTTGCCGACGACATCCAGTCGCGATTTCCAAAGGCAAGTCACATTGTGCGGCAATTCATGTACGTCGACGATGTCGTAGCCGGAGCAGACTCCGTCAAGGAGCCTCAGCTGGCCATTCACGAATTGCAAGCAGCCCTCAGCTCCGCAGGTTTTTCCACTGCGTAAATGGACGTCAATCAAAAGGAGATTTTGGACGGGCTTCCAAGTGACCACCTCCTGCACACCGATTTTCTGGAAATCGATGCCGAGAGCACGGCAAAGACCCTCGGAGTTCGCTGGAAGGCGACGTCAGACGAGTTCTTCTTTGTTCCTCCCGTGTTCACGCTCGAGTCATCCTTCACCAAGCGAGAAGTTCTTTCTCAAATTGCGGAGCTGTTTGACCCCGCGGAGTGGTTAGCCCTATTCATCGTCCAGTCCAAGATTTTCATGCAGGAAATCTGGTTGCAAGAATTGGGATGGGACGAACATCTGCCAAGTGCGTTGTACCAGCGCTGGCTGGACTTTCTGCAAAGTTACGCTGCACTCCCCGAGATCCGAATTCAAAGATGGATTTGTTCCCAGCCTTCGGTAAAGGTCGAACATCACGGTTTCTTCGATGACTCCGAAAAGGCGTACGGTGCAGCGATTTACGTGCGCGTCGAGAGTGGCCATCATGGCACGGTGCATCTGCTATCAGCAAAACACGAGTTGCTACCGTGAAAACCGTCTCATTTCCTCGGTTAGAGCTGTGCGGTGCAGTGCTCCTTTCCGAATTGGCGACGCCTATCCTGCCAAGCATGCCGACAAAACATCCTCAATGGTACTACTAGACCGATTCGACTATTGTGCTGGCCTGGTTAAGCAAGCCAGCTTGCCACTGGACTACCTTTGTGGCCAACCGAGTAACCAAGATAGCTCAGACTACAGACACCAAGAATTGGGCTCATGTTCGGTCCGAACATAACCCCGCTGACTTAGGAGTCGGGGCGTATCGTTACCAGAACTGGTGGGTAACCACCTCTGGTGGCATGGACCAGCTTGGTTGCAATCTCCACGGGAACAGTGGCCACCTCAAGCCAACGAAGCTCCACCTATGACTCTAGAGCGGCGGGCCGTGAAGGTCCCATTTGCTGCCGGCCCTCCCCAAGATTTCCTGGAGCGTTTCTCCCAACTTGAGAAGGCTCTTCGAGTGCGGGCGTATGTGCTCCGTTTTATTCAGTGTTGCCGGAAAGTAACAACAGCACGCAGGGGCCACCTCACTAGTGGGGAAATTAACGAAGCGGAGCAGACTCTATCCTGGAAGCTCAGCGACGGGACTTCCCCAAAATTTTACTGCCTGAGTGGTTAACGTCCCGTGCCAAGTTCGAGCGCTATCCTGAACCTGAACCCCTTTCTAGAACGACATGGGATCATGAAATCCTGTGGCCGGATCACAGCGACACAAGATTTGAAGTATGACGAGCGTCATCCAATCATCCTTTCCTACAGTTGCCGCCTATCTCGCCTACTGGAGAATTTCACGCACAAAATAACTCTCCATGGCGGTAGTCAACTGATGACTCGCCTCATCCGCTGCAAATATTGGATTCCGCGAATCCGGAACCTGATGAAGGGCGTGGTGAATTCCTGCAAAATATGCATCATCCACAAGAAGAAGCTACAGACCCAACTAATGGGTAATCTCCCAACAGACCGAGCTTCTTTTTCCAGACCATTTACCCATATCGGTATTGACTACGCCGGTCCTTTCGACGTAAGGAACTATACCGGGAGAGCGTGCCTGATCACCAAGGGTTATGTGTGCGTATTTGTCTGCTTTTCCACGAAGGCCATTCACTTGGAGGCCACTTCCGACCTGACCACCGAGAAGTTTCTGGCAGCTTTCGCTCGTTTCGTTGCTTGACGAGGCTGTCCGCAGGCTGACAATGGCAAAACTTTTTCGTGGGAGCAGAAACTATACTTTCTCGGGACTTTCTAGCGGCATTCCACGTTTCGGTCGCTGAGGCATATAGCCATCAACGAATTGCATGGCGTTTCATCCCGCCAGGAGTTCCACACATGGGAGGCCTGTGGGAAGCCGGTGTAAAGAGTTTCAAAACACTCTTTTACAAATCCACGTCTACTCGAAAGTATACCTTTGAGGAGCTCTCGACGCTCCACGCTAAGATTGAAGCATGCCTCAATTCCAGGCCAATCTCACCTATGTCCGAAAGTCCGACGGAGTTTCTGGCCCTCACTCCCGGGCACTTCCTTATCGGAGGACCGTTAATGGCGACCGCAGAGCTCTCGAAATAAAGGAGAACCTCCAGTCGATCATTAATCGGTGGCAGCATTTAAAGGCCTCTTAACCAGCAGTTCTGCCAGAGATGGAAGGATGAGTACCTCAAGGAACTCCACAAACGCAACAAGTGGCAGACGGATATGCCAAATCTTCAGATCGGCGATTTGGTTATCATAAAGAAAAGATAACCTGCCTTCCAACGACTGGCGACTCGGTAGAGTCCAGTCCGTGTATCCCGGCGCCGACAACAGGGTCCGTGTGGTAGACATCCTTACTGCCCGCGGGGTGCTCAAACGTCCGGTCGCTAAAGTCGTTCTCCTTCCACTCCACTCCTTCCACTGTTCCACCCACTTTTCTGTTTTGTTTTTCGTCTCCTAAACGCCCTCGTGCGTTCGGCCAACAGTACTGAGAGAGTGCCTTTCACCTGTTCCTATCACGAACTAATGCGTCTCCGCTTCTTCTTTTCCATACCAGCTGATTTTTCGCCTCCAGATACCGATGGCTCCACAACCCCGGGACAACCACACCTCAGGGAGCAAACGCTCACGAGCAAAGGCTTCCTACAGCTGCCGAGTCTGTTCCGGAAGCCATCCGCTACGGGACTGCCGCAGCTTCCTCAAGCTGAGCGTGGCCAAGAGGTTCCGAGCAGTGTTGGTGAACAAATACTGTCAGAACTGCCTGGCTCATCAGCAGTCCGGCAAGGATTGCCGAAGTGTTGGCCGGTGCAAGGTGTGCCACAAAAGCCAGAACACTTTGCTCCACATGCAACCGTCCCAGCGTCCAGCTCGCTCGGAGTTCCCCGGTCCGGGTCGAGTTCCGTCTCCAGCTCCTGTGTCCCCAACCGCTCGCCGCGCCCGGATTCCCACCAGACGCACAAAGACAGGGTCCGCCTGCCGTCCAGCCCGCTCAGAGTCGTCAGCGGCGGCTCCGGGTCCGTCTACCGCTCCAGGGCCCCGAGCTGATCGCCGCCCCATCGTGGGAAATCCGGCTCCATCGGTCGACACGCTGCTCCATCACCGGAGCATCAAGTTTCTCCCGACGGCCAGGTGGTCTTGCACATGGGGAAAAAACCCACGAGATGACGGCGCTCATCGACCTCATTCACTGGACGTGGTCCTTAAAATGGAACCCCGTTTGCGCGTCCGCACGCCGTTTGCGCTGCGACCGCTTGAGCGGGCGACGCGGTCCAGGTTCGACGACATCCGCCTTGCCAATGAGCAGTTCCATCGCCCGTCTACCATCTCTCGTGTTGGGAGCAGACGTATACCAGAAGGTTATCAACCCGGGTTCCTTGCGCGAGGAGACGGCCTTCCAGTGGCCCAAAAGCACTGTCTTTGGATGGATTGTGTCTGGGGCCTGCACGCTCCCGTAGGATGGGATGTTGCAGTCCTGCAAAGGGGGAGGATGTTGAGGGCAGCAGCGCGGTTAACGCGCAGTTAACAGCGCGCTGTTAGCTCGCGCGCTCTTGAACGCGATCCACTCGGCTCTCCACCATGGGCTCTAGCCGTAGGCCTAGCTATGGCTACACACTCGCTCTTCACCGACGAACCCAGCCGCAACAACCAATTCAACCCCCAATTATAAAACCTCTGCCCGCAATAAACGCCGAATTAAATTGACGCCCCCGACTGTTCTTCTTATTGGGAATATCGCTGGGAACCTCGAGCCATCCACCCTCCTACAAACAACCAGGAATTAGATTTAGTAGTTCAAACGAATGTACCCCTGTTGAATTCCCAACAAAAGGACGTTTATGATATTTTAATGAAAGCAATCGATGAAAAAAATGGTGGTTTTATATTTCGTAGATGCCCTTGTGGAATTCTAAGACATTCCTCATGTCAGTAGTTTTAGCAACTTTTCGTGCGAGATCCAACATAGCGGTTGCAGTCGCTTCTTCTGGAATAGCAGCCATATTGTTAGAAGGATGCCGTACGGCTCATTCAGTATTAAAATTACCGTTAAATCTTCAAAATATTGAAGAGCCAACGAGCCAAAACACTCAGCAATGGCCAAAGTTTTATCGGCAGCGAAAATCATCATCTGGGACGAATGCACAATGGCGCATAAACGTGCATTAGAAGCACTTAACCGAACATTGAAAAGATTTACGCAATGACTCGAGATGTTTTGGAGGAGCAATGATTTTTTACTGTCGGCGATTTCCGCCAAACACTGCCAGTAATTCCAAGATCTACGGCTGCCGACAAAATAAACGCTTGCCTCAAATCGTCGAATCCATAGCACTATGTGAAGAAACTGCAGCTGACAACAAACATGAGAGTTATATTGCTTAATGATACATCTGCTAAAGATTTCTTGGAGCAATTGCTGACTATCGGTAATGGTCAAGTACCTGTCAATGAATCGAGCGGATTGATATCCTTTCCAAATAATTTCTGTAATTTTTGTCTCATCAAAAAGACGAACTTATCAACAATATATTTCCAAACATTATTTCTAACTACAAAAATAATGAATGGTTGAATGAGCGAGCAATTTTAGCGGCTAAGAATGTGCCTGGCTTACCACCGCACAATTTACGCTAAAGGTTGGCTCCGTAGTAATCATGCTTCGAAACATAGACCAACCAAAAACTGTGCAACGGTACGCGTTTGGTGGTTAGAAAATCGATGAACAATTTAATTTCCTCAAAGGTGAGGAAGTTCTCATTCCGAGGATACCGATGATCCCAACCGATATGCCCTTTGAATTTAAAAGACTTCAATTCCCGATCCGTCTTGCATTTGCTATGACCATCAACAAATCACAAGGCCAATCCTTAAAAGTTTGTGGTTTGAATCTAGAAAATCCATGTTTTTCCCATGGTCAATTATATGTTGCATGTTCACGGGTCGGAAGTCCATGGCGTTGTTTGTTTTGCGCCTGACGATAAAACAAAAATGTCGTACCACAAGGTACTTAAGTCAACAGCAATCTACATATGTACTAAAAAAGTAGTTTAAAAAATTATTTATTAATTCCAAAATCTGCTTATTTATTGCCTTTAAGGCGGAACAGAGTTCGCCGAGTCAGCTAGTATATATATGTATAATAAAGAAGAAGATTATATTTATATTATATTATATTATTTATATTGAGGGCTCCAAACACAGGAACAGTATTCCAATATCGGACGTACCAACGAAACGTACAGTAATTTCGTGATATATGGGTTGTCAAACTCTTTTGACCAACGCTTAATAAATCTTAAAACTCCCTTCGCTTTGTTCACTTTTTCAGCAATATGGCTGTTGAAACCAAGTTTGTTATCGAAGAGGACTCCAAGATCATTCGATGAGGAAATTCGGTCCAGAACATGATGTCCTAGAGAATAGGATACCAAATGTGGAGCACGGCGGTGAAATGTCATAAGTTTACACTTGGAATGGTTCAGAAAAAGTGGGTTAGAGGAACACTACACACTTAATTCGTCAAGGTCGAGTTGAAGGCGAGTGTGCAAATACGAATCGGAAATTGAAAAACCTTTTTTTATGTCATACATTAAGGTAACATAGTGTAATATAACTTGAGGTAGATCATTCACAAATAAATTAAACAGCAGCGGACCTTAATGACTTCCTTAAGGAATACCAGAGGATACATTCACTACATGTGACAAAATATTAGGGAACACAACACGCCGTGTGCGGTTCGACAGATACGATGCTAACCAGTTTCAAGATGTGTACGGAAACCTAACAAAGAAATCTTATGGATCAGCAAAGTATTATTAAACGAATCAAAAGCTTTGCTGAAGACAGTGAAAATTACGTTTGTAAGCCACTATGAAAACCTCGGTTGATTAAAGGGGGACGAGAACTCCTGGAGGTTGTTAGTCGATGTAGATCGATGTCTAACAAAACCATGTTGCGACGGGGCTATTAGACTACAAAATGCGTGTTGCAGTTGCCGAGTAACAAGGTACTCTAGCAGCTTAGGAATAGCAGATAGTTTCGCAACACCGCGGTAGTTTTCGACGTTGGATCTAGACCTTTTTTTGTGAATAGGAATAACGTAGGATTCGTTCCAAATCACCGGGAGACAAGAACGTTCGAAAGACAAGTTAAATAGGAAGGTCAAAGGTTGGCATAGAGCTCCAGCGCAATACTTTATCAGAACCCGCAGAGCAACAGTTGTCAATCGATGAAAATCCTTCACAAACTGCGCTTTCGTCGAAAAACGGAAGGAATACGTTGTTAGCAAGAGCAAGATGGATGAGTCGTAGGTAGGCGATGAGTACGTCGATTGAAAGAAGGTGGCAAATAAATTTGCAATACCTTGCGCAGAATTTTCTGTTTTATCTAGTAGATGAAGGGAAAAGAGGGAAGGCGTTAGACTTGCGTTTTGAGTTGACGACCGAAAAAATTTTTTTTGGGATCAGTGCGGAAATTTGTATTACATTTGGAAAGATATTGGTTATAACATTGACTATTAACAGTAAGAAATTTAGAGCGGACAGATGAATATTGAGCAAAGACGGATAGAGAACCAGTTCTCTGATACTTTTTACAGAGCCGAGATTCTTTATTTTTTAGGTAGGACAGATACTTAGAGAACCATTGCGGTTTGGAGGATATATGAATGGTAACTTCAGGAACAAAGATGTTGAGGGCAGAGTTTAACGTGACGTAAAACGAGTTGACTATTTCATTTATATATTTAACGACGACTGTAGAGAGGGCCAATCAATTTGCGAAAGATGTAAACTCAAATCGGTGAAATTCGTTTTGCGGAAACACCTTATTCTATTTGATGAGGGTAAGATGGTATTAGTACTCGACAACTCAATAACTATAGATGAAGTTGGATGGTGCGGATCTTCAGGAAAGATATAGGATTACCTCTGACTACAGTTGATCGGGAAGCATCACTGACAAAAGTGAGATCTAGAAATCTACCTCTATTGTTTTTGACGAAATTAATTTGGACAAGGGAAAGATCAGGTATCCCATCAACAAAATCATGTTGACTACCAGCCAGCATCATGTTTGATTCATCCTGCTGCCAAGAAAGAAATGGAATGTTGAAGTCACCCATAACTATGATCTGATCAGGGAAACTTAAAGCAGAAAATACAGAATGATTGGCAGAAAGGTGATTCAAATAAACAATGGCATCAGATCTAGGAGGAATATATGAACAGGTTAAAAATAAGAGACGCACCAAAACGGATTTTTAGTGCAATAAATTCGATACCATGGATGTTGTTAAATGGAAACATCTCAAACGCAAAATCGGTTTTACCGCGAGTAGCACGCCACCTGCAAATGATGGACGACCCGTTCTATAGGTGGTAAACTTGTTAACGAAAATTTCATGATCGGAGACGGAAGAGTTATATGTCTTATATAGATAAGAGCAATGATGTAGTTTTACATCTTCCGTTGTAGTTTCAGGGAATAGGCGAGAGACAAAGATTGCCTTTGTACCACTGCTCTTAGTTGAAGTCCCGGGGCAGAAACGCTGGCAGCAGCAGTAGCAATGGATGGAACAGGAACGGTAGCAGGAACAGTGATGACATTGGATCCCGGATCAAAAACGAGGGCAGCGTCAGTAGGAACTGATGGAACGGGAACGGCGGGAGGAAGGGTGGAACGGTCATTGGAAGTGTCCACAGGGGTGTGTGCAGCAGTGATGGATGCAGTGAGTGCCGCTGCATTGTTGGTCGGTGTGAGAAACGGATTGATTATCGGCAATGCATGACCACTTTGCGAAGCCAAGGAATCCGATGTGGCCATCGCAGAAGAAAGCGTTCCGATTCCAATATGTTGCGAGAAGTTGTTGTTGTCGTTGTTGGGGATTTTTCCGACTAGGAGATTCACTCAAAAGTTTGTGGCCAAGAAATTGAGATTCCAAGGTCAGGAACTTCTCGTTGAGAGAATTGAGAATTCGTTGACAAATTGCTTCCGGACATCCAGGAAACCAGTAATCTCCCTCAATCTCCCTGCAAGCCAAACATGACCAAGTCAGACCGACACGTTTTGAGATTAGATCATGTAGCCGACTAAGATTGCCAGCCACAGCACATTTTATGTAGGCGAAATTGTCACATAGCCAGCAGCTAAAGGAATACATTGCCGACAATGGTGCCATCAAATTCGCATTTCTGTGCACTTCAGACCATATTCATTTTTTATATTTTGAATCGCAGGAACGAAGAAAAACGCAAACTGGGAGTGGGAGCGCAAGCTTTGTGAGAGAGCGGGCAGCAGAGCGAGCGACGATCAGCAGAAGCAGGAGCGGAAGATCCAGCGAGGCGACGAAAACAAACGGTGAAGCTCACGAAAGTAGAGACACCGAAAGAGCAATTCAAAAAGAATGCAGGCCAAGTCCAGAGAGAGTGAGAGCAAGAGAGCTTGCACTTGCGTGCTCCAGAGAGTGTGTACGTAGGCGATGCATCAGATGCACGAGCGATGAGCACAGAGAGCAGTTATTCAAAGCGGAATGAATAAAAGCACTAACAAATTGCTAGAGCAAGTCTGTTTAACGATCGAACTGTTTAATTTATATTAACACAATTGTTAGCAAGTAAAACTCATATAATCGGCACACTTAGTGATGAGTTATGATGGGTTCAAAAATATACACGATAATTTGTGATTGCAATTTAGTTATTATAGCAAAAAGGCAGGAGCGAGGTGAATTAACGACCGGCTTAAGTAACTGACAATCGTGCAATCGAGCTACGATGGCGACGTCGGATGGCAGTGGAATACCGAAGAGTCTTTATATATCGCTTGTTCGTCCTATTTTAGAGTACGGCTCTTACCTATGGTGCCCTCAAAGTATACCAAGACCGTATAGAATCAGTCCAGAAAAACTTTTTACTTTCTGGCCTCAACTGGGATGAAGGTGTGGACTCCCTTCTTACTCTCGTAGATTGCTTATAAAAAAATCTTCCATTTACTAATTCGTAGAAAAATGCTTGATATGATTTTTATGCATAACTTGATATGGAGTGACATAGATAACTTATTGAATCGCATAAATTTCACGATTCTATTCGATCCTCTGGAAATTTTAATCTATTGTCCCTTCCGCTATATAGATCGAATTGCTTTTCGCATGAACCGTTACGGGTCTTATGCTGGAATTTATTTCCGTCTACTATATAATATTCACCACTAATTCACTTTCTCTTCTTAAATCACTAATAATAACATACCTTTTCCGTAGGTATTAATATTATTTGGTGTAACGAGCCCCTGAGACCAGGGCCCGTTACCTTCGTTATTTAAGAGAACATATTCATAGATCTAAGTTACTTTCTCATATATAATCTATATGCCAAAACACACGTACACCATACACCTGACACTGTACATTTCCAGTCTCACGCGCCGATCGATTTCTGCGGAATCAACACACGCGCCACAATTTCCACAGAGTTACACAACTCCACGATTTCCACCGAGTTATCCAACTCGGTACAACCGAGTCAATGACCAAAAGTGACAAATCTACACTCAGCTCATTTCTCGGTGCAAACCGAGGCAATGACCGTGTCGGTGGCGCGCGTGGAGAACTCGACACCACCTCCGTAACCACACACTTGCGGACTCAGCCCTCGAGATCGGCCTTAAATAGCCCGAGCCCTCGATCAATCAGGGCAGTCCATCAGCCTATCCTAAACAGTAACGGCAGTCCATCCACCGCGGTTACCTAAACGACACCTAAGCTAGAAACAATATAAGAACCACAACACGATACTATAAACATAAAGACAATATAAGAACACAATTAAAAAGCATTAAAAACATCAAAACTCAACCACCCAAGTGTCATCATTTCTTCGCCGAGCGCGAACACAAATAACGTAACCCAACAGATATAACCGCACACCCAAAACCCAGGTGTCAGCGTTTTTTCTCGCCAAGTGCGATTACAAAATTACCCGCACGGTAGCAAACTCTACACCCGCTCCACTTTCGGTCTCACGTCCAAGCCCTTGCCCTAAAGTTCCAGTAAAACAAAAAAATTTCTTGTAGGAAATCCTGGACAGACTGAGTCTACCTCAGCCTGAGACAAGTGGCGCCCGAGCAGGGACTTTCTGGCAACTTTAAGGAAATTTCAAAGCCGACTTTCTGGCAACTTTAAGGAAATTTCAAAGCCGATTTTTTGTCCTCTTTAAGGAATTTAATTTAATTTATTTCATGCTTTATCCTAGCGCTACAAGTATAAACTTATTATTATTGCGTTAGTCACTCGGTGAGTTTAAAGAGTTCATTTTGGATCTGTTATCTACTAAAAGCTAATTGTTTGAGGGGCCAAGCTTTTTTTTTTTTGGCACCTGTTTATTTCAAAATTAATTAAAACAACTTGGTTCGAAACGTTATAAATGCTTATTTATTCAGGCGGCTAGCGAAAGCCAATTGCTCGCTCTTTGCCAGGCCGGATAAAGTACACAACGGGGCTCGGTATGCAACCTATGCGGAGAAAGATTAGCATAGAACTAACTTAGGCAACGACGGTCGATCAACGCTAGAGCCGAAGCGGCAGGTGCGGGAGCGCCCTTTAACGGAGAGAGCGCAACAGCACTGCCGAACGCTGCATACAACATAAGCTTAGGGTTATGCTCTTATACAAATAGATAATGTTAAATTAAATTGACGTTTAAATAGCCGCTGGCGAACATACTCGCCTTTCAACTAACCTCTCAAGGGGCAGCAAGCACAGCCGAGCAACAGCCCTCCTGATGGTTCCTGAGGCCGTCCTTAAGTCAGCCACGCGGCACACTCCATCCTTGTTTTTGACGACGTCGACCACTCCAGCCAGTGGCCAACGCATTGGAGGAAGATTCTCGTCCTTCACCAGGACGACATCGTTCACGCAGAGGTTTTGCGTAGCCGTACGCCACTTCGAGCGCTCCTGCAAAGAGTCAGATACTCTTCGCGCCAGCGCCGCCAGAATGTCTGCTGAAGTTGAGTGACCCGCTGCCAACCATCCAGACGATTGTAGTTGAGCTTCGTTAGATCAGGCTCGAGAATTGCTTCGTGCGGGCCCCAAAAGCAGATGAGCAGGCGTCAACACATCCAAGTCGTCAGGATTTTCTGAAAGCGAGAGCAAAGGGTGAGAATTAACAATTGCCGTGATCTGGCAGATCAAGGTACGCAGCTCGTCGAAGCTAAGGACGGATGGCCCAACTGAGCGGTACAAATGATGCTTGGCGGTCTTCACGGCCGCTTCCCCACAATCCGCCAAAGTGCGGAGAGCGCGGCGGGATGAAATGCCAGTCGATTCCGTCAGCCAAACAGGATTCATGGACCTCCTTCATGTGCGAGTCGCTTAGGAAGAGCCTCTTTAGCTCCAGAAGCTCGTTCTTGGCTCCAACGAAGTTTGTCGCATTATCTGACCAAATTTGACTTGGCCTTCCTCGAATGGACGTGAACCGTTTTAATGCGCCTAGGAACGATGCGGTGGTAAGATCCTTTACAAGCTCCATGTGAATGGCCTTAGACGTGAAGCATATAAACACGCTTATGTAGCATTTGATTGGAGGCCTACTGCGGATTTCTGACCGGTAGAAAAACGGTCCACAATAGTCCACTCCAGTTACTTCGAAGGCCCGGGATCCTTCCAGACGCTCCTTTGGCAAGTCTCCCATAATGTGTTCAACGATGCGTGGCCTCGTCCTGAAGCATCTCACACACTTGTTAACCACCCCTTGAAACGGCCTTGATTCCTCCAATAGGCCAATATTCCAATCGAATTTTGGCAAGCAAGGCGCGAGGTCCGGCGTGGAGGCTCCGTTGATGATAATAGTTTATCACTGCTGCCGTCACGGGATGATCCCTGGGCAGAATAAGCGGGTGCCGAGCACTAAATGGGAGCGATGAGTTGCCGAGCCGACCTCCAACTCGAAGCAAACCAGCCGGATCTATGAACGGAGAAAGCGAACTGATGGAGCTAGACTTCCTGACCTGCCCATTGCGCCTAATCTCCTTTTATGTCCGACCACAAACTTGCCAGCTGAATATGCCGAACTAGAAGATGCGTTCCTTGCTGAATGTCAGAAACCGTGAGTCCCGGATGCCTAAGACGATGAATGAATTTATGCATGTAGGCAAATGTGCGCTGCATGCCAAAGAATGAATTTGCAAATTTGCATCCGGGAGTGAGATCAGCATGTGGAGAAACGATCAGCAATACACGCTTTGAGCTCAATGGTCGGAGTTTCAGAAACGGGAGATGCAGGCCACTCATCCTTAGAGCCCAACAAAAACGACGGGCCGTGAAACCACAGCTCTGACTGGATGAGGTGACTGGGAAGCGAGCCTCTCGAGAGGATATCAGCGGGATTCAGCGATGTGGGAACATAGTGCCATGCCATGCCTTGCGTCAACTCCTGAATTGTTGCCACTCGATTTGCCACGAAAACCTGAAATTTGGCTGGCTCATCCCGTATCCAAGATAGCGCCGTCGACGAATCCGACCAGCAATGAAACTGGCCTGGGAAGATTCCAGTCTCCCCTTAGGTTGTGCATAACCTTCGCAAGCAAATGGGCTCCACTCAATTCAAGCTTTGGAATTGACAATGATTTTAGGGGCGCCACTCGTGACTTTGAGCACAAAACATTGCTCGACGACTCCCCTTGCCTGGACACGACATATACGCACGCACCATATGCCCATACTGGCATCACAAAAATCCATGGATCTCCAAAACTGCACTGGGGAGGATGGACAAGGCGAGGAAATGAAATTCGAGAGATGCTTGCCAAGCTGTTTCTTAGGTCCATCCAAGTTGAATGCAGCGCTGCCGGTAGACTCTCATCCCAGTCAAGTTTTTCCCTCCAAAGCTGCTGAAGGAAAATCTTACACCTGACAATAACAGGATTAATCAGTCCAAGAGGGTCGTAGAAACGCGCAATCGTTGACAAAACCGAACGCTTGGAGGGCCTTGAATTTGTGTCCAGCGCAGACAAGGCAAACATCAGCTGATCTGACGCAGGGAAAAAGCTAAACCTAGAGTTTTTGTGATGTCGCTTCCATCATGAAACCGCAGAAACTTCTCCACGTCGCCTTCCGGAATTCCATCAAGCACCTCCTGGCTACTCGAGCACCATTTTTCAAGCTTGAAGTTTCCGCACGAAAGTAGACTTGAAGTTTGGCGCATCTTTTCCCTTGACCTCTGCGACCGAGATGCCGCCAGAGATGAGATCATCGACATAAAACTCCTGTTTCAGAGCAGCTGAGCCAAGAGGGTAGGGCTCACCTTCGTCGATGGCCAGCTGGTGCATTGAGCGGACAGCTAAAAACGATGCAGCCCTCGTACCGTATGTGACGGTGTCTAATGTGTAGACCTGAACATCGGACTGGATGGAATCTCGCCATAGGATACACTGGAGATAATTGTCAGGTGGAGATACCCTTACGCAGCGGTACATTTTACAAATGTCACCCGTGAGAGCGACGGGATATGTGCGGAACCGGATCAGAATGGTAAACAATGCCGGCTGAATAACAGGACCTGTCATCATCACATCATTTAAAGAGAATCCAGTTGATGTAGCTGCAGAGCCATCGAAAACGACACGGAGTTTTGTCGTGGTGCTGTCCTCCTTTAAAACGCAGTGATGAGGCAGAAAAATACTTGCAGCGGTTACGTGAGTCAGGATGGACTTCGGACATATGCTGCAAGTCAATGTACTCCTTCATAAAAGCCGAGTACCGCTCCTTGAGCGTGGGATTACGATCCAGTTTTCGTTCCAAACTGAGGAATCGTCGGTAAGCCTGAGTATAAAGATTCTCCTAAACGATCGGCATCATGCTTTAAAGGCAACCTAACGGAGTACTCCCCGATGGCAACCGCGAAGGTGGCTTACGAAATGCGCCTCACAATCTACTTCTTCCTTTGTACTTAAGGCAGCCTCCACACAATCCTCGACTTCCCCAAAACATACGAAGAGTTTGATCCAACCTTGCATTCATTCTAGCCTCCGAATCCGAAGAAATTTGAATTCCCAAAAGCGACGAACTTGATACCCTCTGCCCACCACCAGATACGATCCACCCAAGCCGGGTCTTCTGCAGAAGCGGCAATACGTCTATGAGCTTGATTTGCCCTACGCAGAGAAGGTCGTAAAATATGCTCGCGCCAATGAGGAGATCTACTCGCTGAGGATTAAAGAACGCAGGATCGGCAAGCTGAATATTGGAGGGAATGTTCCAATCGGCTACATTAACTGCCAGACTTGGTTGGCTATCTGTGATTGTGGGGGCGATGAGAGCAGTGAGCGTGGTCGAATAGTCCGAAGTGCGGGACTGCATGCAAATGCTCACGGTGGATCCCTCAGTGGACACGCTAGTATCGCCAAGACCAGAGACAAGGGCAGACGATTGAGTTTCTCTAAGCTGAAGCTGCTGGGCGAACCTAGAGGTCACGAGATGAAGCTGGGATCCTGAATCCAGAATGGCGCGACACGGAACCAAAACGCCCGATCGATTCTTCACCAGAACGACAGCCGTAGCCAGCAGCACAACATCGGGTGGAGACCTTGGGCAGCAAGAGAGGTAGACGCATGAGACGGCATACTGCCAGTAGAATCCTGAACCGGCGAAATAGGTGCTGGTTGTACTGCACCTTCTAGAGGAGAAACAGCTGGGGAGCTTTGCGCTATGGATGAATCGAAATGCAATAAGGTATGATGCCTTTTTCCGCAAACTCTACACTGGCCACCGGTACATGCACGAGTCCGATGACCCGACTTTAAACAATTGAAGCAAAGTGAAAGCTTCTTCACTTCCTTATGACGAAGAAAGGGAGATAAATTTGTGAAAATGCTGCACGAGTATATTCCGTGGCCCAATGAATGGCAGAAAGGGCATCCAGATGGGTTGGCGGAAGAGTTAGAGGCAACAAAAGTTTTTCTTTGGATGTGTATTCTGGCTTTTTCCCACCTGAGCGCTACCAGCGTGTGTCGCTACAGCGTATTGCACGTTCTCCATCTTCTGGCATCTCTTCTCCGGGGAAATCGTAGAACTCCCCAGCTGTGGGTATCCTGTCCGATGACGCACTCTCCTCCCCATTTGGCTTGTGTCTTGGCATCTAGCTTTTGTAGCAGCATGTGAATTATCATGCATCCAGATATCTCCTCAGCACTTCCCAAAGTCTGCAGGGCACGCGTATGTAAGTTGACTGCGTCTGAGAACTCCCGAAGCCTTTTAGCAGAAGGCGAATCTACCTTCTTGAGCCCAAGAATCTCCTTGATGTGTGCCTGGAAAACAAGTCGTTTGTTATTAAAGCGTTTGCTAAGTATATCCAGAACCAGCTCCAAAGATCGAACCGAATCCAGGGCCGCCTCCGAGAGACATGAGCGAAGATGTTGGAACTTCTCGATTTCACTGAGGTCCGGATCTCCTTCGATGACCGAATTGAACACTGCAATAAAATCCGCATATTCCACATAGCCGCCGGAAGCTAGGAAGCTTAAGCTCAGGAAGCCGCTGCTTGTGAGCCATGATGATGGTATGACCTCCAGAGTTGTTTGGCAGGCTAGTGGAATGAGCGGCTACGCGTAGGTGTCCTAATTCGAGAGCCGAAAGCAGCTCAGCCTTCAAAAGAAATGAACAGGGCATCGAATGTTTCACGAAGCTCACTTCCAATCTCGTTTTCATCCAGCGATTCCAGTTCATTATGGGACTTGTTGAACTCCTCACGCATTTCCGCCAACATATCGAGGCGCACATCTATTTCGGACGCACTTAGTTTGTCAATTTTATTTCCCGAGAATGACTCGCCAAGACGGTGCAGGCGATCATGCAGGGACTGAACTTTACGTTTGTAAAGCCTCAGCCTTTTCACCCATCGCAATATTTTCACCCGCGACTGTATTCGGCTCGTTGTCCATGCTAAGCGGTGTAATGCAAACGAAACAACGGAAAATGTAAAACCGCTTAAGCAACGTCGAACAGAGCGGGAGCGGGAATGGAAGAACGAAAAGTCAAGAACCGCGGCTGCAGCGGCGCAGGGCAAAAGAGATTCGGCGATTAAGCAACGGAATATTCGACAAACGGAATGTCTCACTGAGCTTGCACTTTAATTGTTTTTATTGGCACAAAATGTAATTGCTTGCCGTTACACTGCACAGCAAAGAATATATTGTTCGATTTTTTTAATGATTTTAACAAAACACGATTCAGATTGCAGTTAAATCACGTCGGGGTCACCAATGTTTGAGGGGCCAAGCTTTTTTTGGCACCTGTTTATTTCAAAATTAATTAAAACAACTTGGTTCGAAACGTTATAAATGCTTATTTATTCAGGCGGCTAGCGAAAGCCAATTGCTCGCTCTTTGCCAGGCCGGATAAAGTACACAACGGGGCTCGGTATGCAACCTATGCGGAGAAAGATTAGCATAGAACTAACTTAGGCAACGACGGTCGATCAACGCTAGAGCCGAAGCGGCAGGTGCGGAGCGCCCTTTAACGGAGAGAGCGCAACAGCACTGCCGAACGCTGCATACAACATAAGCTTAGGGTTATGCTCTTATACAAATAGATAATGTTAAATTAAATTGACGTTTAAATAGCCGCTGGCCCGAACACTAATAACTATACATGAACATTTTGAAAACAATTATGTACTTAAAGTAAATACGTATATATTAACATTGTTTTGTTTTTTTTTTATTTCTTTATTTTTTATTTTTTGTTTGTTTTTTAATATATTTGTTTATTTTTTTCCTTCTTTATTTTTATATTTTTTGGTTATTTTTAATTTTAGTTTGTTTTTGTTTGTTTAGTTTTAATGGTTTCCTAAATGCTCTTTGATTTTATTTTGAAATTGAGTTGCGCTCCTAAATGATTTAATGTGATGGGGAAGACTGTTCCATAAGCGGATTGCAATGACCAAAGAACTGCCTCTTCGAGCAAAGCGTATGAGCTCGAGGGCATAAATAGTTGTTAGTTCTTTTGTGATTTAGCAGGGGTTAAGTTAGCTGTGAAGGTAAATTGGTTCTTGAGTCGTTAAAATTTTATGAAAGTATACTAGAGTTCTAAAATCTATCCAAGTGGTCAAGTTAAGGTCAAGTATTTTTATTTGTCAAGTGCGATACATGGTCGAAACGTCTTAAATAAAACACATATCGGTCAATTGAATTAAAGGCTAATACCAATGTGCGCTTGTCGCGGGCGTCATTATGTCCAAATATTTCAACACCATAAAAAAAGAGTCGGGATGGGAATGACTTTTAGAGATCAGGAGTCTTATATTTTCTGGTAAGAATGTTTTGACGCTGACAGTTGGCGTAACAGTCCATAGGTACGTCCTGTTGCCTTTGAAATATGTTTGCTCCATGATAGTGTGCTACTAAATGTTATAACCAGGTTAACTGCGTGCTCTTCATAGGAAATGGGTGCATTGTCAATGTATAGTTTCTCCAGAGTGTTTGTGTAAATACTCTTTTTAGCAATTACCAAACATTTTGACTTTTTTTGAATTTATTACCAGGCCATTCTCTTTTGCCCATTTCTCTATTATTATGGAAAGCATCTTGTTACTCGTACTGACACAAACATTTATTTCGTTAACGGGATTACTAACATAAATTTGGACGTCATCAGCATATAGAGGTACTTTCACATTCGGACAAGACACTAGGTAGATCATTAACATATATTGAAAACAATAATGGTCCTAACACAGAACCCTGAGAAACTCCCCGCGTAAGTTTCAAAAAGTCGAAATTTTTGTTCCTGAGACTACTGCTTGCAATCGATTTGTAAGATAGGACTTAACAAAGTTGACTGCAGTGTCTGAGAAGTTGAATAATTTCGTCAATTTTTTGCGCAGAGTATGTTGTGGTTTTACAGAGTCGAATGCCTTACTATGGTCAAGAAGTTTCAGGAACGTAACCCAGTTTTTTGTCAAGTTGTTGTCGTATATCTTCCACAATATCCGTTATAGCACTTATACAACTTCGTTTCTTTCGAAAAGACCGACTGTTTTGACTCATCAGCGAGTTTTGAGTCAAAAAGTGTTCAATCTGTGAAGACATAAGATTTTCAAGAACTTTGGAAAGAAATGGAAGTATTGAAATAGGCCTATAGTCATTGTTTTGTTTTGGGATGGGTAATATTTTTGCCTTTTTCCATTCAGTCGGAAACGTGGATGTAGTAATGGCGTTCTTAAATATATACGTGATGTGGGACGGAAGTAAGATTTTTAGGAATTTTGGACTAATGCCATCTAAAGCCTTCGGCATTGGAATTTACCTTAAGAATACACGCAAGGACATCACATTGATTGACACACACAAAGCTAAAACTAGTATCACAGAGTGGGGTTGAGTTCAGGTACATGTTGCTTGTCGCTTCAGGTACACCAGTCATCGAGAACCTTCGGTTAAGCTCTTCGACATTGACATCGTGCTCAGTCTTCTGTAAACATTTTCCTATTCCCAAATTTTCATTTCAGTCCACCTTTGTTTGATAGTGGAGCAGTTCTGGAATTTGGACTTATAGAAGTTACCCCTTAGCGGATCTTATATCCTTGGTAACCGTTGCTCTTAATCTTTTGTAAGTTAAACGAAATTCCTCTGTTTTATAACGCTTCCATTTAAGGAAAGCATTGTCTCTCTGATGCATACGATTTTTGAAAACTCTGCTGAACCATGGTTTATGTCTTAGCTTGCTTACTTTAGTTTTAAGAGGAACAAACTTATTAAACAAGTACAGAATATTAATGTTTAAAACACTCAATTGACAATCAACACTGGGAGATTCGTAAATATAGGACCAGTCACATGCATTAAATTCTAATTCTAGTTCGTTAAGGTCAATATTCTTATAGTCTCTATACGTAAAGGAATCAGTTTTGTAATCTAAAGTCAAGTCATATGTCAGGAAAATAAGGTCATGTTTGGAAAAAGCTGGTACTGGTACCTGGTCATAGAGTAAGGTCTTATTAGGGTCATTGATGAAAAAATGTCAAGAAGTGTATCACAGGTGTTGCTGAAGTGTGTAGGCATGGTTACATTGACGGCATACAACCCCAGAGAAGCAAAGCTATCTAAAAGATGATTCTCTTTCAACATACTGCTATTGAAATCGCCGGCTAGAATAATGTCCGTGTAAGTCACTGAAATGTCCGAGATGGTATTGATTAATGGCTCATAGTCAATTGTCCTATTGGGTCTATATATACATCCAATAAGAATTTTCTAACTTTCTTTGCTTGAAATTTCCAAAAGTAAATACTCGATGGGACATTCACTTGGTTTTTTTTACATTTAACATTACATTTTAATCTAGTGTTAACATATATATAGCCACACCACCTGCATGTCCAATACGATCAGAACGAAAAACAACACGAGAAAGAACGTACGGAGTCGCTGTTGCCGCGACTCTACTTTTATACCCGTACTCAGTCAGCACACATGTGATTCATGTGGAATTTTCAAATTTTTATAAGTTTTTACATCATACATTTGTTTGCTACGTCAGTCATCCCACATCTGCTTCATCTACATCACTTCTCACAACAACACACGTACACTGCACGAGGCAGCATGTTTGAGCGTAAGTGTGCGTGCGAAAGAATCATTAGCGAAAATCATCCCCATAAATGACTTACGCCGCAAGTGGAAGGGAAGCTCGCAGCTGAAAATTCATTTGCTCATTGTGGCTACAATAATGATCCGATCTGAACCAAATTCGGGAATCTGGTAGATATGGTCATTCTCTACAAAACTGCATTTTTATTTTTTTTTCTATCTTCAAAATTGTGGATTTTCGTATTTTTGGGGGCGGGAGTGGGCGTGGCAAAATTTTGAAATAAACTTGCACTGAAGCGATATCACAGGAGTCTAGGCAAAAAATTTGGTTGTTCTAGCTCTTATAGTCTCTGAGAACGAGGCGCTCATTTATACGAAAACCAAAATTACTCGATTTTGTGTGAGTGCGAAAGGGATGGAGCGAAGTTTTTGCGTATGTTTTTGTCTATTGTGGCTATAATAATGATCCGATCCGATTCAGATTTGGGCCCCTGATAGATATAGGATATCTCTATGATTCTGCATTTTTAGTTTCTTGTTATTTTTTCAAAATTGTGGCCGCCACAGATGTGCGCCCTTTGTGGGGGCGGAAGTGGGCGGGGCGAAATTTTGAAACACTTTTCTAGGAGTGAGATACCACATCAGACTGGATAAAAAGTTTGGTCGCTCTAGCTCTTATAGACTTCGAGCAATGGGCGACAAACAAGACGGACAGACGGACAGACAGCAATTAGCACAAATACAATATACCCTTTTACTGTTCGAGTACGGGTATAATAACCATCACACATAATTGACAAGTCACAGAACTTAGTCACGAATCACGTCTCGGACAACACATATAATATCTACTTTTGAGTTTGTAAAAAGTAATCTAAACTCATCAATTTTCCTTAGCAAATTTTGTGCATTAATGTGGACAACTTTAAGACCATTTCGCTGTTTGCCAATAATTTTAAGCATGCAACCGGTTGGGAACTACCTATATCACCACGCATTTTTATACCCGTACTCGAAGAGTAAAAGGGTATATTGTATTTGTGCTAAAAGTGGATGTGCGTAACATAGAGAAGGAGTAATTTCCGACCATAGAAAGTATATATATTCTTGATCAGCATCAATAGCCGAGTCGATATAGCCCTGTCTGTCCGTCCGTCTGTCCGTCTGTCCGTCTTGTTCGTCGCCCATTGCTCGAAGGCTAAAAAGAGATAGAACAACCAAATTTTTCCAGACTGATGTGTTCTCTCACTCCTAGAAAAGTTTAAAATTTCCGCCCCGCCCACTTCCGCCCCCACAAAGGGGCGCATATCTGTGGCGTCCACAATTTTGAAAAATAACAAAAACTAAAATGCAGAATCATAGAGACAGCCCATATCTATCAGGGGCCCAAATCTGGATCGGATCGGATCATTAATATAGCCACAATAGACAAAAACATACGCAAAAACTTCGCTCCATCCCTTTCGCACTCACACAAAATCGAGTAATTTTGGTTTTCGTATAAATGAGCGCCTCGTTCTCAGAGACTATAAGAGCTAGAACAACCAAATTTTTGCCTAGACTCCTGTGATATCGCTTCAGTGCAAGTTTGTTTCAAAATTTTGCCACGCCCACTCCCGCCCCCAAAATACGAAAATCCACAATTTTGAAGATAGAAAAAACCCAAAATTCAGTATCGTAGAAAATGACCATATCTACCAGATTCCCGAATTTGGTTCAGATCGGATCATTATTGTAGCCACAATGATCAAATGAATTTTCAGCTACGAGCTGTCCCCTTCCACTTGCGCCGTAAGTCATTTATTGGGGTTGATTGTCGCAGCAGATTCTCTCACACACACACTAACGCTCAAACATGCTGCCTCGTGCAGTGTACGTGTGTTGTTGTGAGAACTGATGTATATGATGTAGATGTAGATGTCGATGACAGATGTAGCAAAAATGTAAAATGTAAAACTGATAAAACATTTTAAAATTCCACATAAATCACTGAGTACGGGTATAAAAAGTAGAGTCGCGTTCGAAGCGACTCCGTACGTTCTCTCTCGTTTAAATTGGAAATTATATGGGGCGCAAACTCAATATCAGCAGAGTAATGTATTAAATTTATATGAAAGATATAGAAAATTAATGATATAAATAACCTAACTTTTAAATCTAAGAGTAGTCGATTAAGAGCGAAAGCTCTTTAGGACGCCTACTGCGTCTTTCGATCCAGCCAAAAAGCGCCAGTGGGAGAGGTAGAGGGTGATGCTTGGAGAGGCTCGGCGGGTACGCTAGCTGGTGCTAGTAGCAAAAGCTCATCCATGCGTTCAATGCATTGAACGCCCCTCTCTCATTACAGCGCACGTGCACTAGGCCTCGTTGCGTGAAGACTGCGGAGAGAATTCGGTGCTTCTTCATTTTCATGGCCTCTTTGAATATGAGGTAATGCTCTCTTAAAAGCTGTTCACTCGCGCTAGCTACCATGTGTTCGGCCGTCTGTCTCGCCTCTATGCCTTCCACTCTCTCCCCCAGTGCGTGCAGTTCTGCTACCTCTCGGTCCAGCCTCTCGACCCGTTCACTCAGTCGATCTCTCTGAGAACGAAGATCGAACACCTCCTGCTCCAAGCCAACAACTCGGGCACCCATCTGCTTCACCTCACCAGCGATCGAGTCCAAGCGCTCCACAAGGCTGCGGAGGATGCGCCCCTCTGCCTCCCGGACATGGGACGCAATCAGGTCCATCTGCTCCTGGAAGCGAGCCTTCAGTAGCTCCATCTGTTGTGCAGAAGGGGCGTCGGAGAGGCGCTCACTCGCAGTTCCAGCATTGTTCCGAGTGCGTTTTGTTGGCGCTGCAGTGGCGGACGACATTGTTTTTGTTTTGTGATGTTTTCAAATTCTCCTTTGTGCGTGTTTTCGGCGGCTGCTCGGTGTGCGGTAATTTGACGACCGTGTTTTGTTGTTGGTTTTTTGTTTTTTTTGTTTTGTCTATGCTTTGGTTTTGCCTATTATTTGCAATTAAACGTAGTTTAAGTTGGCGGTATTGTTTTTTCTCTTTTTTTTTTATTGATTTTACACTGCGGAACTATGTGTCAACACGCAGATAAGTGTAAATTTGAAACTTAAAGAGAAACCTTAACACGGGGCTACGTGGATTAAAGACCCACGGCCACCGAGAAAAAAATAGTAGAGCTAATCGCAGAACACAAGTCCGGTACGAAACCAAATCCGCGCAGCCACCCGAATCCGAAACGACTCAGGCAGTGAATTCTACACCAGCGAGCAAGCCCCCCAACCCAGGCGTCAGCATCGGCTGGATCCACAAACGCCGCCGAGTCGAGCTGGAGGCCTTCGCCAAGGAATTTGGATTTGACAACGAAGGAACCGTCGAAGAGTTGCGCAAGAACTTTGCCATACGAGTCGCCGAACCACTGCCGCCGGGTGCCAGGACTCGCTTGGCAGAACACGGGAGACAATACGCAAGACCAGCAGGACGGTCCAGGTCCCCGCTGCCCACTACTCCAGGACCATCAGGCACCGGAATATGGGACCCCAAAGCCAGCTTGCAAGTCCCCGCAGCCGCAGAGCCCACGCACCAACCAACAGTGGTCACAGCCGCCGATCTTACAAGGCCACCCACTATGGAAACCTCCCGTTTGCCCACACAAAGAATTGCACCAGCGATTGACGCACCCATAATCGGGCCCGACTATAACCACGTCGCAAGCACGGCGGAACGCATCCGCGGATGGGGCATCCAGTTCAACGGAGAAGATGGCCCTCTATCGTTTCTGGAACTACTCGAGGAATGCGCTCGCGCCTATGGAGTGGACACCAACCTACTGCCTCGGAGCATGGCCGAACTACTCACCGACCGAGCCAGTCGCTGGTACCGTACCAGTCAACTACAGGGCAGTTCCTGGGCATATTTCCGCCAGGAGTTTCTGACGTATTTTCTGCCGCCAAGGTATTTCGAACAATTGGAGGACCAGATCCGAGGCCGCAAGCAAGCGGTGGGAGAACCATTCAAAGACTATCTCATCGAGATACGGCTACTCATGCACCATGCCGAATACGACCTAGTTATGGAGCTGAAGGAGTTAAGGACGCCCTTTCGGAGACCCCATTGGTATTCAGCAGACACACCGCGCAGACAGTCATCGAATCAAACCAGTACAACGAACCAACACGTCGCCCATCGAATGATCACCACTCCCGTTGCCAACCCACGCGCAGCCTGTCCCCGATGTGGTCAAGCCGGACACGCCGCCTACGACTGCTCAACGCTTCGATCCTATACTGCTGGGAATGTGGAAAACGCGGCACTCGGACCGTCGACGACTGCCGCCGCCGATCCACGTCGGGAAACTGCACGCGTCCTCGACTGACCCGGGATCAGCCGAGAACGACGCCTCCCCAGACCCGCGACTAAGCAATCCACTGCACGTGTACGACGGCCGAATAATGGCGATGGTGACAATAGGAGGAAAAACAACGATAACCATCGACACCGGGGCGTCCCGAAGTTTCGTCAGCGACAGCCTGGCCCGACAACTAAACAACAACTCCAACATGCAAGATGCATGCGTCCGCATACGCCTGGCTGACGGCTCAGTCAGAGAGATCACACAAGTTCTACTGGCGCACATCAAGCAGGATCAACGAAGGTTCAAATCCCACTCCTGGTCCTACCAAACATGCTGAAGCAAGTAATAGTCGGCATGGACTTCCTATGTGCCATCGAAACGACGATCTAATGCGGCACCACGCTGCTAAAGCTACAAGATCGCCACCGTCACGCCAACGCCACCGTCAGTTCAATCCAACCACGTACAAGTCACCAACCCCAGAAAAAAAAAAAGAAATCTAGGTCAACCGCCGCGAATACACGTCCCCGACCTACCCCAAAGAATATGGCACCCATTACCGCAACGAAGAATACGACCCCGAAACCAACCACAGCGAACACATTTCCCCGACCTACCGCAAAAAAAGACGGCACCCAATTATGCAACGAAGAATACGACACCGAAACCAACCACAGCGAAAGCAATGCACCGGCCCACAACGGAAAACACGAATCGAAACAAGCACCGGTAAACTGTGTAAGATACCTATCTCAGGCTGAGGTAGGCTCAGTCTGTCAGGATTTTCTACAAGAAATTTTTGTAGTATTGCTGGAACTTTCGGTCTCACGGCCAAGCCCTTGCCCTAAAGTGGAGCGGGTGAAGAGTTTGGTTACCGTGCGGGTAATTTTGTAATCGCGCTTGGCGAGGAAAATGCTAACACCGGGGTTTCGGTGTGCGGTAATATCTGTTGGGTTACGTTATTGGAGTTCGCGCTCGGCGAAGAAATGATGACTCATGGGTAGTTGGTTTTTTGATGTGATAGAATGTTTTTATTTGTTTTCTGTATTGTTTCTCGTGGTTCTGGTGTCGTGTAGTGGTTCTTGTATTGTTTTCTTGCTGAGGTGTTGTGTTGATAGCCGCGGCGGATGTACTGCCGTTTGGTGCTCGGCTGATGGACTGCCGTTACTGTTTACGATAGGCGATGGACTGCCGTTACTGTTAAGGATAGACTGCCGTTACTATTTAGAATAGGCGTTGGACTGCCGTTACTGTTTAGGATAGGCGATGGACTGCCGTTTGGTGCTCTGCTGATGGACTGCCCTGATTGATCGAGGGCTCGGGCTATTTAAGGCCGACCTCGATGGCTGAGTCCGCAAGTTTGTGGTTACGGAAGTGGTGTCGAGTTCTCCACGCGTGCCACCGACCCGGTCATTGCCTCGGTTGCACCGAGAAATGAGCTGAGTGTAGTTTTGACACTTTGGTCATTGACTCGGTTGCACCGATAAATGACCTGCATGGAGTTGGGAAACTTGGGGAAAACTGGGCCGCGTATGTTGATTCTGCAGAATCGATCGGCGCGTGAGACTGGAAATGTACAGTGTCAGGTGTATGGTGTACGTGTGTATAGATCGAAACTTTTGACTTTGAATGGCCCATCATATTTTGGGGCCAATTTCGCAGCGAAGCCGTCGGCTGCGTTGGAAAGGTGGTGTTGCCTGATCAATACTAGTTGACCCACCGTGGGGCGCCATTGTCGTCGGTGGAGATTGTAGTGACGGGATGGTTCTTGACTCGCCCGCTGAATGTTGTTCCGCACTATCGCGAATATTTCTTTTGAGTCGGGTTGCATTAGTGTGGGCTGTGTCCGGAGGGCTTCCTGTCCCTGGTGTAACTTCGTCGTATAGTGCTCCAGGTAAGCGGGGTTCTCTCCCGTGTAGCAGGAAGGCGGGGCTGAATCCAGTTGTTTCCGAGACGCTGTAGTTGATTGCCAGTGAAATCTCGGGTACGAGTTCGTCCCATGTGTTTTGATGGTTCTCCACGAATTGTGCAAGGGTTCCGTAGGGTTTTCCTGGGGGCAATACGGTGCGGTGTGTTGCAGATCCACGCCGGCTGTTTGCAGAAACGTGCGGAACGAGCGGCTGGTGAACTGCGTTCCGTTGTCACAGACGAATCGTTTTTATAGCATACAACGTATAGATATAATGAGCAGATGTTAACCTAGACTGGAGGAGAGGTACGCGCTGGCTTCGGCTTTTTGTCTGTGGTCGGCGGGGTGTGGGTATAAGAACGAGATACCCCCAATTTAGGGCTCATGAGAGATACGAATTTAGTAATTCGCGTACGAGTTGGGAACGGGGAACAGGAGAAGGAGTCGGGTGATCAAAGGGAAAAAGGTCAGCATAGGTAGAAGGGGAGAATAGGAAGAAGGTCCATCGATAGTCGGGTCCTTGTTGGCTGCTTGCCGCCACAGTGCGAGCACGCCCACCCTACCATGATCCTTACGGGTCACCTATATTTAAGGATCCCTGCAACAAGGCCGACGGGGAATCACCTATCTATCAACAAACGCGACATTGTTCCGTCCGACATACTCTACTCTTCTTCATACTAAAACAATATTTATTCATATAATTCATTAATTTGGCGGACACTAACTACTAAAAAAGAATAACCTATCTCCTTTAAACTTTAAAAATCATGAGATACAATGGGGTAATAATATAATAATAATAATATAGAAATAAGGTATATGTGTAAAAAGTATGTAGGTTAGGGTATGTATGTATATAGATAAGGTTAGGTAATGGTAATTCAAGTAAATGGAGCGATATATAGTTGTGTATATGAATAGGTATTTAAAAGTTAAATTTACAGCAATCAAAATCATAATTGGAAAAGTATTCAACTTTAACGGCAAAGAAAAAATCAAAGTGCGTTAGCACATGTACGAAACCATTAAACCGTAAGGCGGCCAATGTCGCAATCAAAATCAAACGTTACGTTACCGGTCAGTTTATCACGTTACTCATTATATTTCCCAAAATCATTAGATGGGTACAAACTTACAGTACATTTTTCCTCCCACGCAGAAAGATCTTTCGTTGTGTAGATGGCTGGATGAACAGATGATTGGGTGAATGAATGGATGATCAAATGATAAGATGAGTGCGGGTTAACGAAACGCATTACTGTAAAGTTTAGCTGTATTAATAACCATTTAAAGTGCAAATATTCAAACTAAATCAGGGATAGGAAAGCTTTTTGGCTTTTTTTCAGGTTTCACGGGCATGCATGAGTTAGCCGCAACAAAAGTGTATGGGACCACAAATCGGACCAACCAAAAAGCATTCCATTATCCGGTATATAATGGAAACAAAAACGCATAAAATTAAATCCACTGGGTCGAGGTCTCGACGGCGGCAGGCGGCTTCAGGTTAGGTTTTCAGGGCGAACCTACAATTGACGACGGCTTAGGCAAGGGTCAATGACCTTGATAAATCGACGAAAAATGCGCCCACGAAACGAAAGCCAAGTGGAACTCGCTTGTAGCGACGCATCTGTCAAAGCTGGTTGCGATGGTTATGGTACGCCGGCTCGCGTGAGGAAGTCCATCCTTGGGATCACCCGTAGGTCAAACGATGAGCCTACGACTGCACCAACGCTTCGATCCTATTCTGCTGGGAATGTGGAAAACGCGGCACTCGGACCGTCGACTGCTGCCGCCGATCCACGTCGGGAAACTGCACGCGTCCTCGACTGACCCGGGATCAGCCGAGAACGACGCCTCCCCAGACCCGCGACTAAGCAATCCACTGCACGTGTACGACGGCCGAATAATGGCGATTCACCATCGCAATAGGAGGACAAACAACGGTAACCATCGACGATTCACCATCGCAATAGGAGGACAAACAACGGTAAAACATCGACACCGGGGCGTCCCGAAGTTTCGTCAGCGACAACCTGGCCCGACAACTAAACAACAACTCCAACTTGCAAGATGCATGCGTCCGCATACGCCTGGCTGACGGCTCAGTCAGAGAGATCACACAAGTTCTACTGGCGCACATCAAGCAGGATCAACGAAGGTTCAAATCCCACTCCTGGTCCTACCAAACATGCCATCGAAACGACGATCCAATGCGGCACCACGCTGCTAAAGCTACAAGATCGCCACCGTCACGCCAACGCCACCGTCAGTTCAATCCAACCACGTACAAGTCACCAACCCCAGAAAAAAGAAATCTAGGTCAACCGCCGCGAATACACGTCCCCGACCTACCCCAAAGAATATGGCACCCAATACCGCAACGAAGAATACGACCCCGAAACCAACCACAGCGAAAGCAATGCACCGGCCCACAACGGAAAACACGAATCCGAAACAAGCACCGGTAAACTGTGTAAGATACCTATCTCAGGCTGAGGTAGGCTTAGTCTGTCCCAGGATTTTCTACGAGAAATTTTGTAGTATTGCTGGAACTTTCGGTCTCACGGCCAAGCCCTTGCCTAAAGTGGAGCGGATGCTGACACCGGGGTTTCGGTGTGTGGTAATATCTGTTGGGTTACGTTATTGGAGTTCGCGCTCGGCGAAGAAATGATGACTCATGGGTAGTTGGTTTTTTGATGTGATTGAATGTTTTTATTTGTGTTCTGTATTGTTTCTCGTGGTTCTGGTGTCGTGTAGTGGTTCTTGTATTGTTTTTCTTGCTGAGGTGTTGTGTTGATAGCCGCGGCGGATGTACTGCCGTTTGGTGCTCGGCTGATGGACTGCCGTTACTGTTTACGATAGGCGATGGACTGCCGTTACTGTTTAGGATAGACTGCCGTTACTGTTTAGAATAGGCGTTGGACTGCCGTTACTGTTTAGGATAGGCGATGGACTGCCGGTTCTGTTTAGGACAGTAGTTGCTCCGTTCGCCCGTTCCACTTTCCTCCTTACGAAGTATTGTGGCGTGGCCATAAGGCGATGGCTTGAAGAACCACGCGGCTGAAAGCCTCACGGCACTTGTCTCAGCCTTGCACTTAAGGTGGAGGTCTATGGGCTCCAGGTATAGCATGGTGTCTAGAGAAGCCTGTGGGGTGGATCTGAGGGATCCAGTGACGCCAAGGCATGCCGTCCGCTGAACTTTCCGGAGGTTCTCTAGGTGGGATTTGGTGTTGGGTGCTTCCCACCACACCAAGCTTTCATATGTCAGAATGGGCCTTATTACCGCCTTATTATACATCCAATGGATGATGTGCGGTTGTTAGCCCCATGTTCGCTCAAAGGTCTTCCTAACGATGTAGAAAGCAGCCATTGCCTTTTTTCTTCCTTTCCTCCGTGTTTTCTCTTCCAAGAGAGTTTGGAGTCTAGGATGACACCAAGATACTTGGCTTCGTTCGATAACTCAAGCGTCGTTCCACCAAATGCTGGTCGTTTGAAGTTTCTTATCTTGTATTTTCGTGAGAACAACACCAGTTCTGTCTTTTGGGGATTAACCCCAGACCGTTTTGGTGTGCCCAGCTCGCGGTCGTTCCCAGCGCAGATTCAGAAGATCACTGATTGTAGGTAGGAACTTACCCGTTACCAGTATCACTAGATCATCCGCATAGGCCACAACCTTGTATCCGCTCCTTCCCAACTGAAGAAGAAGGTCGTTGAGAACTAAGTTCCACAGGGAGGGGATATAAACCGCCCTGCGGAGTACCTCTCGTGACCGTCTTCCTTGAAGAGGAGGTACCCAGATTGGCGCGCAGATCGTTCTGCTCCGTTTGAAGGATGTTCCTTCCGATGGGGAGGGTAGTGCCTTCCTTACGGTTGCGGAGAAGCGGCTCCAGTCTGTCCGCTTGGGATTGCGGTAGGCCTTGGGCCTTTCTCTGTTCCATTTGATGCTGAACACTATCCTGTAGTGGTCCGAGAAGGAGCACTCACCGGACACATGCCAATCATCAATGGTTGGGGAGTCACTGTCCGAGGCAAGTGTTATATCAATAACCTCCGCACGGTTCTTGTTGCGGAAGGTGGGGTGGTCTCCCCGGTTGCACACAACAAGATTTGTGGACAGAATGTACTCGAACAGTGACTCTCCTCTGGAATTTGTGCCCGTGCATCCCCAAAGGGAGTGGTGGGCATTCGCATCGCAGCCTAGGACGATGTTGAGACCCTCTTTCCGCACTTGGTGGATTAGGGGCCCTGACATCCTCCGAGGGTGGGTCCTCTTCCTCGTACGGCAGGTATGCCGAGGCCAGGTATATAGGTTCTTCCGTCCTTCCTCTCACATAGTGCCACCGTTAGGTCGGGAGTGCTGTACCTGCAAAGAAAACAGAACATTAAGCTCGCTTCTTACCACGAGACAGGTTCTTGGCTTACCCACGGGGTGGGGCGTGAGAAGGCGGTATCCGCGACCGTTCAGTCCCCGAACCCTCCCCTTAACGGTCCAGGGCTCTTGGATGAGGGCCAACCGCAGCAGGTCCGCCGATGGTACACTTGAGTGATGCAGATTAATCTGCACCACCTTCATGCTGTTCAGCGGACTACTGTCGCGGTACTACTACCGCCAGTGTGCTCATACCAAAAGTTATGCGGCAGTCCTTTTCAAGGAGTTTGGCAAGGCTTTCTTGACCAATACTGATCCAGAGTTCCTTGCCGTTCCTATGTCTGGCGCTATCGCCCGTGTGATGGTCCAGTCCGACGTTCCCAGGATCCGGTTCTGAGCCTTGATCAGGACAAGTGTGTCCTCATCCGCCTTGATTGGGGGGCGAATCCACACCTTCATAATCGTTCTCCTGGCAATCTCATCGATGGGGACCACGCAGAGCCGCTCCTGGCCAAAGTTCACCAAAACATTGGACCGTGGTTTTGAGAAACTCAAGAGTTTCTGCGTTACCAAAGGCCACTGCTTTGGCTCCCTTATACCACTTGATGCCCTTGAACTCGCAGACAAACGGGTTGTCTGCGCGAACAATGGCATCCTTCATGGCGGTCAGGATCTCTGATTCTGCCTTCAGCCAGTTAGCGTCCGATATCTACCCTTCCGGGTGACTTCGGTCGATTATGGCCGTCTGTAGCTCAGGCGGTGCTCCTAGGCTGGCCAGAATGTCCTCTGGTTTCGCCTTCTTCGGCTCGGAGGCTCTTACGGAGTCCTCCGTCCTCTGCCGCTTGAACCTTGGCTCTCGACCAGTCGGTTCCACCGTTGCCTTCTGTACAGAGGGCGTTGGTGGTACCTTTGGCGCTTGCCGTGTTCTGCGGTTGAGGTGTGGTCTTCTCCCTCTGCTTCCCGGATACCTTCTTCCCCTTTCTCCTTCGCGAGTTCGGAGACGATGACGTTGAGGGTTGGTCCAACATCGTCTTCGTGCCAGCTGCTGCTGACGGTTAAGACGATGGCTTGGGGTCCTCTTCCACCGTCGCGTGTACGCTTGGGGGGGACTGGTCTCCGTTGGCAGGAGCGACTCCGTTCAGCCGATCGTACCTCCGCACGTTCTGCTCGTGCTTCTTTCTTAGGCTCCTTTCCTCGCGGTCAGCGTTTCGGGGGTCTTTGGCTCATACCACGAAGGTATTTCACCGATGCCCTGTATCCCGAAAAGCCGTTTGCGTCGGGTTTGAGCCTCATCCTCCGTTCCAGGTAGTGGACTCGAGTCGACCTGGATGGTGGGAGCCGTGACTTGCGGCTCCGCCCTCGGCAGCTCCTCGCTATGTCCAAGGCGAGAAAGCCTTGGCCAACTCTGCCTCCGACACTGAGGGGCCAGTGAAGACGAAGCTTCCGTCGCTGGTTCCCGGTTCCAGATCCTCAATCGTCCCTTTCTGCCTGCGGATCCTCCTTTCGCTTGTGGCATTACACGAGCTGGCAGCCAAGCTCCACTGCCAACTCGAGTTTCCTGCAGTCGCAGGCTATCGACGCCGGGGGCCTGCGCTCGCACCCCCAATCACCGCCGGTACTGGGTCTCCGACTCCTGCACCGTAACTGTTGATTCGTTAACGGACATTCCCATGAACGATGCGTTTTAACCCTACCGCCAGGGTGAACTACTTTTAGTGCGATATTTTTCTACCCGTACTCGAAAAGTAAGAGGGTATATTGTATTTGTGGTAAAAGTCCGTCTGTCTGTCCGTCCGTCTTGTGTTTTGCCAACTGCTGGGAGGCTAGAGCAACCAAATTTGTTTTCCATGCTGATGTGATATCTCACCTCTAGTAAAGTGTTTAGAAACTTCGCCCTGCCCACTTCCGCCCCCACAAAGGGCGCACATCTGTAACGTCCACCATTTTGAAGATAGCAGAAATCGAAAAATGCAGAATCAGAATGCAGAGAAAGACCATATCTATCAGGGGCCAAACTGCATTGGATCGGATCATTAGTACACTCACACAAAATCGAGTCGAATTGGTTTTTTGTATTTTGTGTAGCCTGGATCTCAAAGACTATAAAAGCTAGAGCAACCAAACTTTCTGCCCACACTCCTGTGATACCAAATCGCTGCGGGGCAAATCGCTGCTGTAAATTCATTTTATCATTGTGGCTATAATAATGATCCGATCTGAACAAAATTCAAAATCTGGTTGATATGATCATTCCCTACGCAGCTGCAATTTTAATTTTTTTCTATCTTTAAAATAGTGGACTTTCATATTTTGGTGGGTCAGACGGGGGCGTGGCGAAATTTTGAAATACACTTGTACTGAAGCGGTATCACAGGAGCTTGATAGAAAGTTTTGTTAATCTAGCTTTTATAGTCTCTGAGACCCAGGCGTTCATTTGTACGAAAACCAAATCGACTCGTTTTTTTGTGTGAGTGCGAAAGAGAGGGAATGATGTTTTTCGAATTGGTTTTCTAGTGTGGGGCTATATTAATGATCCGATTCGATTTAGATTTGGGTCCCTGCGTAAGTCATGCTGCGTAAGTCAATTATTGGGGTTGATTGTCGTTGCAAATTCTCTCACACGCACACGCACACTCACGCTCAAACATGCTTCCTCGTGCGGTGTACGTGTGTTGTTGTGAGAACTGATGTAGATGTAGATGACAGATACTGATACAATATTTGAAAATTCCACATAAATCACATGAGTACTGACTGAGTACGGGTATAAAAGTAGAGTCGCGTTTACAGCGACTCCGTACGTTCTTTCTCGTTTAATCTAAGCTTAAGATTAACAGTTCCTTCAGATATCAAAGAACTCTTTAAGGCATTGCCATAGTTCCTTATTGTTGTTGTTTGTATATCTGCTTAGAATACTTATTGAAGTACTTAAGTCGGGCCGTGTACATAACATAATGTACATCAAACAACCAATTAAGTTTCTACACGGTGCATCACATAATTCTTCTGATTGCAGAGCCGTATAGTCTAACTTGCTTGGAAGGGGAGTACTAACTGAATTACAATCTTCCATATTAAATTTTCTCAATACATTTTTAATACATGCTGACTGACTAAGACACATCTCTCCATCAGTTCTATCAATTTTATGCCTATAAAGGGTCTGATTTCACGTAAATCGGTCATTTGAAACTTATCATGAAGGTAAGATTTAAAATTGGACATTGTATCAGATTTGTTTGTAGCAATTACTACATCATCCACATATAACAAGATATATATATTTCTCGAAATATCTCTCTTATCCAAAATATAAATACACCGATCAACTCCTAAGTTTTCAAATCCAACATCCTTCAACACACTTTCAAAAACTTCGAACCAACATCTAGCAGCTTGCTTAAGGCCATATATAGCTTTGTTAAGTTTATATAATTTATTCTCATTAGAATGATTCAGGCCTTTTAGAACGTTCATGTAGATTTAATCCTTTAGAGTTCCGTTTAAAAATGCAGTTTTTCTTCCATATGATGAACCATTAAATGGTATTGATTTGAAAGTGACAACAAAAATCTAAAACTGGAAATTCGTGCAACTGGTGCAAATGTCTCATCGTAATCAGTCATATATTCTTGAGTGAAGCCCCGCGCTACAAGTCTTGCTTTGTACTTTACTAAGTTCCCAAATTCATCTTGTTTTTATACTAAATATCTATTTGCAATCAACTATGTTTTTATTATCTGGCTTATGCACTAAGGACCAAGTATTATTTTGAAAATGAGAATTTAGTTCATCTTGTATAGCTTTTTTCCCAGAAAGATCTGTCCTCACGAAACTTAATTTCATCAAAGGTATTAGGAATATCATTTAAGCATATTTGAGTATTCATGAGACATCTTTCTAAAAATATGATAATTTGGGTTTACTTTTAATTATTTCACTGCGTCTGATTTCTTCTTCATTTTTATTTACTTTTTAATTTATTACCAGTTTCAACAACTGGATCGGCATTCTCAAGATATGTGGAATTTTCATTGAGTTGTTTACTTAACTCAGAATCAACAGATTCATTATTTTCCACCAAAGGAAAATCCAACTCTTCATTTTCTCTATTTAAAGATTCATTATTTTGTTCAACAGTATTACTTTTGAACCTCAGAATCTTCTCCATGTAAAACTCTTGATTTTAACATGTTTATTTCATCCACCACAACATCTCTTGCTGTCATAAATTTCCTCGATTCCTCATTCCACAATTTATAACAATTTGGTTCATATCCAACAAGTATAGCTATAATTGACTTTTCGTCAAACTTTTTTTTTTCGTACTTTATTCAAAGCATATACCGTCGAACCAAATATCTTAAGATATTTCAACGTTGGCTTTTGTTATGCCACATCTCAAATGGTGTTTTATTTATCTTTTGCAATGCTCTACTTGGGGATCTGTTAATTAAATAGGTTGCTGTTAAAACAGCCTCACCCCAAAAAAATGCTTATTGAGCTTAGCACAATTGATCATAGATCGAGCCTTTTCGGTGATTGTTCGAATCATCCGTTCTGATACACCATTCAATTGTGGAGAATGAGGAACCGTTAAATGATAGCTGATGCCTTTTTCGACACAGAAATCACGCATTTCGTTAGAAAGATATTCCCTTCCATTATCGATATAAAAATTCACAATTTTTAAATGGAAGTGAGCCTCGCTCTTCGCGACAAAGTTATTAAGTTATTAAATAGGTCACACAGTAATGTGTATACTTATCAATAAACACTACATAGTAGTTCTTATTATCAATGGTAGAGGGTGTTATTGGACCACAGACATCGGAATGGACAACAAAAAATGTTCGTGTAATATTTTCCTTATTTTAAAATTTTTGAAACTTGAATTTTGATTGCTTGCCATTTATACAAGCCTCGCATAATTCATGGTTTGAACCAATATTGTTTAAAATATTAGTATCTTCAAAAAGACTATTTCGTTTTATTTCTAAAAAATTTTCCTACACTTATGTGGCCTAATCTTTCATGCCATAATCGATACTCAGCACTGTTTGAAATTTTAGACATAAATATTTTACTGTTCAATTGAAATTTTATAATAGGTACACATATTCCATTTAAGGCCAACTTACCATTTTTAGATACTTTTACACCTCCAGGGTTAAATGCGATGGTCATGCCTGCATCCTGCATCTTCTTTACCGATAGTAGATTGTGTGGAATATCCTCAAAATACAAAACGTTTTGCAAGGTGATTTGGTTTCCGCAGCTGTTAAGATTGACCACTCCTTTGGCTGTAGCGTAGATAAACTCCGCGTTTGGCAATCTCGATGGTCACATTTGATTGCAAACGCTCATATTCGGAGAACAATGCTGTGTCATTTATAAGGTGGTCCGATGCTCCTGAGTCTAGAATAAACTCAGCTTCGCTTGTCTTTGAATTGGAAGTTGCATTTCTCAACATGAAGGCAAAACTACGCTCTGGTTGGGTTGTTGCTGCTGTTGCCATCTGAGCCTGCCCATCTTTTTCTTTTGTTATCACTAAAATTCTGATTCGGCTGAATTTTCAAAAGGAAGCAATCTTTCTTTAAATGACCTGGCTTACCGCAATGAAAACATTTTGGTTTTGGTTTGAAACTTGGCTTGAACTGATTCTTCTTGAACTTCTGCATTGAATTATTTTTAAATCTTATATCTTTTAACTCCTTTTTACCTACAGCTTGCAAGACTTTAACACTCGTATCCTTACTAATATTCCTAAGCTTAATCTCTTGGTCAAGAAGTCGTGTTTTTACAAAAGCTAATGTTAAGTTACTTTCAGATAGAGTCTCTATTGCAGTTATAACTCCATCATAACTGGGTGGAAGAGTTAGGAGTAAATGGGAAATTTTATCCATATCATCTAACTTTGCTCCTGACGCGATAAGTTCAGTAATAAGATCATCGAAGAAATTATAATGATTGAGGAGTGAAATGTCACCTTTTAGTTTCATGGCCAAAAGTTTCTTTCGCAGAGATAGTTGCGCTGCCAAGCTTCTTCTCTCGTAAATTGCATCTAAATTTGCAAAAATCTGCTTAGCAGTGCTCTCACTGTTAGCGTAAGTTAAGAACGCATCACTTAAATATTCAATTATTAAACTTTTTTTGCATTTCGTTCTGCCTTTTTATCTCATCAATCATTTCTGCATGAGTTAACTACAGACAGGACCTCGACGGAGACGACTGTGACACCGCTGGACAAACCCAGGGCCAGTCCGTCTGCTACCAACTCAACGCCGGAAGCAAACAGAAGCAATAGCATTTCGACGGAGACGACTGCGACACCGCTGGAGACAACCAGGGCCAGTCCGTCTGCCGCCAACTCAATGCTAGCCATGCACGGGACCAACCGGACTTCGACGGAGACGACTGCGACACCGCTGGACAAACCCCAAGCTAGTACGTCTGCCGCCACCTCAACGCTAGCCAACGCCAAGAACCACCAAACCTCAGCAGCGGCGACTGCGACACCGCTGGAGACTACCAGGAACAGTCGACCCATGCCGACGACAACGCAAAACAACCACACTCGGACAACGAATACCCGCCCCGACCATCAAAGACTGCACGGAAACACCCAAGGAACAATTCTATCCCGCCCCGACGAAGAAACACCAAGCCAGAAACTACCAGGACCAACGCCACCCCTCGACCGGAAACAACCAGCAGTCTCACCAGGAAAACGCCAGCAACAGACATCAGCCCCCGAATGGGCGCCGCAATCGGCCGACGGCGGAATCCATTTCGCAGGCCCGACCAAACCACCCAGAGGACCGTGAACCTCGCCAGCATCACTACGACGCAGCTCGAGGAACCCCCACTCCAGACGCCCCGAATCGACGAACCACTACCTACTCCGTGGGTAGCCGAGTTCCTGGAGGAAGAGTTGGCCACATTTGAGGGACTGGCAGGTATCTCGCACATAGCCCAACATACTATCTACATGAAGGATGACACGCCCGTGAAGCAACGGTATTACCCCAAAAACCCAGCCATGCAGAAGATCGGAAGGAAGCCGAGAGTGCACAGCTTTCACTGTTCGAGCCCTGGACAGCGTTATTGGACCAAAGATGGAACCACACGCCTTCGCTTACCTCGATGACATCATCGTCATCGGGAAAGACTTGGACGAACACGTCGAAAACCTACGAGAAGTATTCCGACGGCTACGAGACGCAAATCTGAGGCTGAACCGAAAGAAGTGCAACTTCTTCCAGAAGAGCATCGTCTACCTGGGACATGTTGTCAGCGAGCAGGGGATCCATACCGACCATACAGAAGCTAACACCATCCACTACCCTCAAGGAGCTGAGACGCTGCCTGGGAATGGCTTCATGGTACCGGAGATTCGTCCCAAACTTCGCCACCATCGTTCAACCCATGATCAGCCTCCTGAAGAAGGACAGACCGTGGGCCTGGGGAGAGGAGCAGCAGAAGTCATTTGAGGATCTGAAAAAGAAGCTGACACAGGCACCAGTCCTAGCATGCCCAGACTTCGGGAGAAGTTTACCCTCCAAACCGACGCCAGTGCCTACGGCTTAGGAGCAGTGTTAACAAAGCAGATCACCGGGGAGGAGAGTCATCGCCTATGCCCGCCGCCGCCTACAAAAAGCCGAGGAAAACTATTCGGCCACCTAGAAGGAGTGCTTATCGATCGACTGGGCCATCAGCAAGTTACGCTGTTACCTGGAGGGTTACCACTTCGACGTCGTTACGGACCACCTTACTCTGAAATGGCTCAACTCCATCGACAATCCTACAGGCCGCATCGCCCGTTGGGCTTTGGAACTCCAGCAATACCGGTTCGAGATCCACTACCGCCGCGGGAGCCAGAATGTGGTAGCAGACGCGCTCTCCCGCCAACCCATCGAAGCTCTGCAGCGAGTCGTCGAGGAGCCACCCACGTGCCCATGGCTCAGAAGGCTGCTCAAGAGGATCCAGGAACAACCGGAGAAGTGCGACGATTTCATCGAGAACGGGCAGATCTACAAGCGGACAGGTTGCAGGCCAGACGAGTCAGACTCCCAACCGAGGAAGCTGTGCCAGCGAGCATCGTCGGCGAGTTCTAGAAGAGTGCCATGATCAGCCCACCGCAGGACATCAAGGATCCGGAAGACTGCCGAACGAGTGACCCAACGATACTACTGGCCGGGACTCTACCGTAGCGTTGCTCAGTACGTTAAACGGTGCGAGAAATGCCAGAAATTCAAGGTAAGCCAACGGAAACCAGTCGGAAAGATGTATACCCGACAGGCCAAGGGACCATTCGACATCGTATGCGCTGATTTCATGAGCCCCTGCCTCGTTCCAAGCACGACAACACCATGCTCCTCGTCTTCTTCGACTCCTTCTGCAAGTGGGTGGAACTAGTACCCCTTCGAAAGGCCACCACTGCCCACTTGGAGAAAGCATTCCGGGAAAGGATACTCAGCAGGTTCGGCGTCCCACGGATGTTTGTGTGTGACAACGGCACACAATTAATAAGCCGCTCCTTCCAAAAGTTCTGCGAACAAGCGGGGATGGTATTGGAGCACATGGCACCGTACACTCCACAACAAAACCCGACCGAGAGGGCGAACAGGACTATCAAGACAATGATCGCGCAATACCTGGGCGACGACCAACGGACATGGGATGACTTACTCCCGGAGCTGAGTTTGGCCATTAACAGCAGTACTTCCGCAACCACCGGCTTCAGCCCAGCATATCTCGTACTGGGTCGCGAGCCACGACTACCAGGGTCACTTTTACGACGAGGTCACCCCAGGCATGGGAGAAGATGCAGAACCGGCACCGGACAAGGCAACGCGTTTGCAGGAGATCTTTAAGATCGTCCAGGAGAACACTCAGCGAGCATCGGAGGAGCAACGGAAGCTGTATGACTTACGGAGGCGAGAGTGGCGACCCGCAATCGGGACGCTGGTCTTCCTACGCCAACACCACCTGTCCAAAGAATCGGATAGCTTCGCAGCGAATCTGGCACCCAAGTACGACGGCCCGTACAAAGTTGTCAAATTTATATCGCCCAACATAGTCCGCCTACAAACGAACCAGAGACGTCAATGGAAGACCGCGAGCTTGGAGGACCTCAAGGAATTCCACGAGATGAAGGCGACGGAGACGCTGAGACGACGAGGACTCCCGAACGAGCACCGCTTCACGAGGGCCACTTACGGTAGCGCGCTATCGTAACGTCCTCGCCCCGAAAGGGGCCAAACCCAAAAGCCGTAAGCTACCCTACGTAGATATCCCCTATGGGATTAGTTCAGATCTAATGTATTAATCTTTTCTCTCAACCGCACCGCTCAAGCAAGATAGGGGGAGGTATGAGGTTCAGGTATATTCAGGGTAGTTATTAACCGTAAGAAGTTTCTCCTAGACGTTCGACATGAAACAACTCCGAAATGGAAGGTTCGCGCGACTCCAAACTCGGGATGGAGGTCCCACGCCCCGCAGCCCCGATGCCGTTCGGCCCAGCTGCAACGCCCCAACTATGGCCCGACGCGCCGCCGACGAGAACCGCGACCCGCGCCTCGGCGCCAGAGACCAACTCAGGGCCTCCCTCCGAGTGCAGCCGGAGCTACACAGGGAACCCTGGCGCATCCCTCTGGACCAGCGGATGGCTGCCGTGACGGGCTGGCTTCACCCAGAACCCCGAGTCCGAGTCCGAGCGGGAGTGTGAACCCGATGGCCGCTTCGCGACCGGAGGAGTGCGGGTTCCACCGCGCCACAGCCTCACCATGTTGAACCGCCGACTGTACGGGCAGAACGGGACAGCCATCGATGACGATAACATCGGCACTGACACCGATGAGCAGGACACCATTGTCCCTGGCCCAAGCAGCCCATGCTCGACCCGCGAGGACGCCCAGTCTGACGACCCGACAGGTGCCGAGAGCTGCGGCATGAGCACGATGACCCGCCCAGACAATTGGGAAGACTGCTTGTGGGCGGACTACGGACTGATGGGCCATGGCCAAAACGAACCCGGCGTGGAGCCAAAGCTGGAAGAGCCGGAGCAGGAGGACATGGTGGAGAGAGAGAGTCACCCCAGCAAGGTGACTCCGAGTCCGGAGTACGGCACTTGGAGTTCCACGACGGGAATCCCATCAGGATTAGGATTACCCGCAACCATGCAGCCACAGTCGCTCTGCGGGCCCCCCGAAGTGAGGAGAGGATGTGAAGGAGCAGACGCTCCCCCACATATTTGTCCACCGATCGTCCAACGAAGGGAACCACCTCGTTTAATTTCCCACGAAGGATTTTTCCCCCTAGGTTTCCCCTACCACACTTCCACGAAGGGATTTTGTTTTCCTCCCCTGCCCATGTTATTTATTTTTTTATTACTTTGTATAACTTAATTATTTTTAGTGTTAGTTTCATTATCTTTTTTAGGTTAAGGATTAGTATTTAAGTAAAACCACCATAACCATGATCTATCACAATTACACGGCCGAGGCCAATAGTCCACAAGGGGATTTCGTGATTTCGAGGGGGGGGGGGAAATGGGGAACACAGTGACCCGCAGCCAACACTGGCAACGAAGCAGAGCGCGAGAGATCGAAAGCTCAGCTGCAAAGCTCTGGCAACGGAGAAAGTAAAGCTCCGTCGCAAAAGAATATCAACAAAGACGAGAGAGCAGCTAACGACAGAAAACCAAAGCGAGAGAGGGAACCATGGCAACTGCGGCAAAGAATATACCGAAGACGAGAGAGCAGCTAGCGGAGGAAAGTTACAGCGACGAAAGCGAAACGGCGGCAAAGAATATACCGAAGACGAGAGAGAGCAGCTAACGACGGAAAGCCACAGCGACGAGAGCGCTGGAACCATAGCAACAACCGAGAATATCAACGACGCAGAGAGCAGCCGGCGCTAAAGCCGAGGCGAAGAGAGCGTTGGAAGCCGGCAACAGGTCTCACGATCGCGCGCCAGAAACAATTGGGGCAGTCGCTCGGGAGTAAAAGATTAATCCGGTTGTGCCAACAGAAGTGTGACGAGGAGACAAGCGACGCAACGAAGGAGATAGTGGGGTAAGCGAGTCTCACCGTCGTGAGAAGAAGGGCGCTTAGCGGTGCGGTTAGGTAGGGAAAACTAGACATTGCAGAATAAAATTTTAAAAAGAACATAACTCCGCGTCTGAATTTGTGTACCAAGAGATACCTCTTTTCCCCTCCCTCCTTCCCCTGAGACCAGCAGTGCCCAAAGGTGACGTCCGGCGATAGTCTAATTACCTTTGTTGATCTTCGTTTACCCACTTCCCACCCCCGTAATAGTTGCCTGAAGGTGGCGTCCGGTGATCGCCTAGTCGCCTTCAGAAAACCTCGCCCTTCCCCCGAGACCAGTAGTTGCCCGAAGGTGTAGCCCCGCCACACCTTTGCAGACCCTACCTCCTTCCTCGTTCCTCTGTGGCCCGTACTCTCCACAGAGGGGCCATCCAGCAACCATTTTGGCATCCGCCGGTAGATCCCTGCCGCTCCCGACCCCTCAAGACGAGCCCCGCCCTGAAAGGCGCCATTCACGACTCGGAGTCCCGGCAAATTACAAATTTTCTGTAGTTTCGACCCTGGCTGGACTGAGATATGTACCCCAGCGAAATCGCTTCCTTACAATATGCAATTCCTTTAGTGACTTGGCGTCGTCATTGATTGTGTGATGGTTGAGGTTGGTATGCGTCAACTAAAATTTTCCAGGCGTTTTCATAATTATCTTCCATTAGATCGATATGTCGGATCAATCTTTCTGCCTCGCCGGTAACGGTGGTTTCAAGATACCACATCTTTCGTACTGTAGGCATGTTAGTTTCATGAACCATATATGAGAACAGGTCAAAGAACTGGGTCCATTTTAGTAGATCCCCATCAAACTTCGGGATACTGATGCGTCGAAGATGTACGTTGTCAGTGTTCGATGTGGCTGGTTTTGCAAATGCTCATTAAACTTCGCTTTCCATTGTTAGATAGGCTTCCATGTCGTATCCTCCTTTCACTGGATTCTCATGGATCGTAAAAGGGACTTCTTGAACTTGAGTCCATAGTGATTTGATCAAATCACTTCATGTGTGTCCTTCCGCCTCTGAGAATTGTTTCAGATTGCGTTTTACGGACTCGACTATGGCTTTTGTCGGCGACATAGTGAAGGCAACTTGCAGTAAGCTTACATTTTCTTTTGGCTCCGATCGCTTGATTGTGGATCGACTTTTATGCTCCATGTGAACACTTGATAACTGCATAAGCTTGTCAATGTTTTCGCTAAGGATCGCAACGTATTTTTTAAGAGTTATACGTAGGTCGTCATGAAATTTGTCATAATCGTCGGTTTTGTATGATTTTTGCATTTTGGTATTGATTTCGTTGAACCGATTCCATGCGTCTTCGAGTACCGATTTTTTGGCGGAAGTTATATTTTGATCGATTCCTAGGAATATTTTTTGAAGTTCTTAATGCACTTCGAAATTTCTTCTCCAATTTCTTCCTGCTCATCTAAGGCTTTTGTGGCGGCAGCTTTATTCTCTTGTGGGTTATCCATTCTGTCAATTTGTTACTTTGGGAAAGTAATTGTACACTTGAACTATTGGATGGAGGAAAATTGTGCTTGTTACCAGTTGATGGAACGCACGTACAGCAATTAATGTTATTCGCCTTGTTGGTGATCGAAAGTGGAATTCTTGCTGCTGGCTGAAATTCTGAATGTGCCAGAACTGCCGAATTTTTCAGTCGACGCTACTATATGTGATGGCCGATGCCAATTTGCGTAAAATAATCTTCACTGAATCTTTCGCTCCTGTATAGTCCTGTTGACTTCTTCAGGCTGATGTCCAGATTAAATCCTTCTGCTGTACTGTCGATTGTTTGACAGTTTGAATGGATTTCTAGGGTCGGGGGTCATCAAGTGTTAATGTGTAATTGTTTGTGTGGGTTGCTTACGGTACAAAAACCGTCTACAGTTTGGTCGTCGCAACTAGCACTTGAACCAGTTGGACTGCGGAGTGGGTTTCCTTTGATGAACAAGGTGAGGTCTGAAGACACGGCGACAGCCTCTTATGATAGCTATGAAGGATGAGTACAGGCAGTATGTTGTACGAAGACGAGACTGATTCTGATACTGATTTTATTGAACAAATGCATCTACTTACATAGCTAACAGTGGTAATCTTATTGTATGGGAAACAAGGGAGAACAGGCTCCTTGTGAGTATTTATTTATAGATTGGGTGCACTTACCCTATGCGGGGATCGTATTCGGTGCATGAACATACGTAGGTAGCTGACCGTAATAAAAAGACACTTTATTGCTTGATCCTTAAAAAAGAGGTTTCTCGTTTACAAGTGATATTGTATATTCTTAGAGGCTAATGTATATTTCGTGTATTCCTATTTAAAAACATATGAAATGACATGGAAATTTTTAGTTATGATTATTTGTATGTGACAGTGCCACTAACCATAAATACAGGAACTGTATGGTTATTGACAGTACTTTCTTTTTATACCCGTACTCGAAGAGTAAAAGGGTATATTGTATTTGTGGTAAAAGTGGATGTGTGTAACACACAGAAGGAGGCGTTTCCGACCACATAAAGTATATATATATTCTTGATCAGCATCAATAGCCGAGTCGATATAGCCATGTCTGTCCGTCTGTCTGTCTGTCTGTCTGTCTGTCCGTCTTGTTTGTCGCCCATTGCTCGGTGGCTATAACAGATAGAGCAACGTAGAAAAGTGTTTCAAAATTTCGCCCCGCCCACTTCCGCCCCCACAAAGGGCGCACATCTGTGGCGTCCACAATTTTGAAAATAACAGAAAACGAAAAATGCAGAATCATAGAGAAAGACCATATCTATCAGGGACCCAAATCGGGTCCCTCGAATCAGATCGGATCATTAATATAGCCATAATGGAGAAAACCATTTTGAGAAACATCATTCCCCTCTTTCACACACACACAAAAACGAGTCGATTTGGTTTTCGTACAAATGAACGCCTGGATCTCAGAGACAATAACTAGCTCTTAACTAGCTACCAAACTTTCTGTCCAAGCTCCTGTGATACCACTTCAGTAAAAGTGTATTTCAAAATTTCGCCACGCCCCCTTCCTCCCCTCCAAAAAAATATGAAAGTCCACAATTTTAAGATAGGAAAAAAAAATGCATTATCGAAGAGAATGAGAAGGAGGCGTTTCCGACCACATAAAGTATATATATTCTTGATCAGCATCAATAGCCGAGTCGATATAGCCATGTCTGTCCGTCTGTCTGTCTGTCTGTCTGTCTGTCTGTCTGTCTGTCCGTCTTGTTTGTCGCCCATTGCTCGGTGGCTATAACAGATAGAGCAACGTAGAAAAGTGTTTCAAAATTTCGCCCCGCCCACTTCCGCCCCCACAAAGGGCGCACATCTGTGGCGTCCACAATTTTGAAAAAAACAAAAAACGAAAAAATGCAGAATCATAGAGAAAGACCATATCTCCCCTCAAAAAATATGAAAGTCCACAATTTTTAAGATAGGAAAAAAAAATGCATTATCGAAGAGAATGAGAAGGAGCATAGAGTATATATATTCTTGATCAGCATCAATAGCCGAGTCGATATAGCCATGTCTGTCCGTCTGTCTGTCTGTCTGTCCGTCTTGTTTGTCGCCCATTGCTCGGTGTCTATAACAGATAGAGCAACGTAGAAAAGTGTTTCAAAATTTCGCCCCGCCCACTTCCGCCCCCACAAAGGGCGCACATCTGTGGCGTCCACAATTTTGAAAATAATAGAAAACGAAAAATGCAGAATCATAGAGAAAGACTATATCTATCAGGGACCCAAATCGGGTCCTCGAATCAGATCGGATCATTAATATAGCCATAATGGAGAAAACCATTTCGAGAAACATCATTCCCTCTCTTTCGCACACACACAAAAACGAGTCGATTTGTTTTTTTCGTACAAATGAACGCCTGGATCTCAGAGACAATAACTAGCTCTTAACTAGCTACCAAACTTTCTGTCCAAGCTCCTGTGATACCACTTCAGTAAAAGTGTATTTCAAAAATTTCGCCACGCCCCCTTCCTCCCCTCAAAAAATATGAAAGTCCACAATTTTTAAGATAGGAAAATAAATAAAATAGGAAAAAGGCATTATCAAAGAGAATGAGAAGGAGGCGTTTCCGACCACATAAAGTATATATATTCTTGATCAGCATCTTGAATAGATAGCTAGATAGATAGCTAGCTACCAAACTTTCTGTCCAAGCTCCTGTGATACCACTTCAGTAAAAGTGTATTTCAAAATTTCGCCACGCCCCCTTCCGCCCCTCCAAAAAATATGAAAGTCCACAATTTTTAAGATTGGAAAAAAAAATGCATTATCGTAGAGAATGGTCATATCTACCAGATTCCCGAATTTGGTTCAAATCGGATCATTATTGTAGCCACAATGATCAAATGAATTTTCGGCAGCGATTTTCCCGCCACCTTGCAGCGTAAGTCATTTATGGGGATGATAGTTGTTCAGACTGGGGACGGCGCTGGCGGGGCCACCGCTCTGTGGGCATTCCAGCCACACGTCACTGTTAGCACTCCAGCTACGCAAGCGGCTGCCCTCGCTCTCGCCCTCATACTTAAGAGCATTTTTCCCCCGGCGACGCTCTCTTCACGCTTGGTTCGCCACGGGCGCGCTCCCGCCCACGATCGCGCTCCGCGCTCGCTGCCGACAGCCCTCGGCAGCTTGAGCGCGACTTCTATCCACATACGCTCCCGCTCCCGCTCTCGCCGCCGACAGCCCTCGGCGGCTTGAGCGCAGCTTCTGTCTATATACGCTCCCGCTCCCGCTGCCAGCGGCCCTCGGCAGCTTGGGCGCGACTTCTGTCGACGTGCGCTCCCGCTCCCGCTCTCGCTGCCAGCGGCCCTCGGAAGCTTGAGCGCGGCTTCTATACACTTCGTTCATACATCCTAAGCGACACGGGTGATTCTCGCACGCGTGTACTCCCTGTACAAAAACCCATATATACCAATAAATCGATTGAAACTGACGACCCCGGCTTTCTTCTGACTTTTCTTGGGATTACCGACCTGGAAATTTTGCGACGCCCCTTGGCTCAAACATTGGTCCTTCGAGCCGGATTTAGTGCTTCCCCAAAAGCTCTCCAGCCTTCGAGCACGGCATCGCCCTCACCACAGGAATTCTCAAGATAAGTACGCTTGCCTTCTTTACCATAAACCGCCTCCATTTAGCGGTTTATGTTCCGGAGAAAATTCCGCAATTTAAAAGTGCCGCGACCGAAGTACATATATATAGCCTTATATATGTACTGTCGCCATCTCCGTTATCCGTAGTGCTTCCAACTTCGCCACCGCCATATTATCGGCAATTCCGGCCGTTCTCCGGTACTTCACTTCGAATTACCAGTAATACGGTAGTTTTTCGTCGGTTTCTTTTGTCCGTCCATAACTCGCGGACAAATTATTTACCAAAATAATTAATTATTTAATACAATATATTAAATAAAAAGTGTATTCCGCGCCTATGTATGTACGCACATTCCAGCCCATGAGAGCGGCTTTGCGTACATACACACACACACATACATTAATATTTCTCTAGTGTGTTCCATCCGCGCCCTACCCCAATAATATATATATTGGCACGCTCCAAGTGCCAGTGAATTCACACACACATACACTAATATTTCTTCAGTGCGTTCCATTCGCGGCCTACCCCAATAATATATATATTTTGCACGATCCGAGTGCAAGTGAATTCGCACACATCTACATTAATATACAGGTCTCCAAGAGCATTCCATCCGCGCCCTACCCTAATACAATATACACTGGCACACTCCAAGTGCCAGTGAACACACACACATACCAACATATACACATTACAGCAGCAATAAAAGTATCCATCCAGCTACCTGTGTTTTCTTAATTAAATTTATTATTTATTTTATTTATTTATTTATTACATTTATTTGCATAGTTGGCTCCCAACTATATACATACATACACACATTCAACAAAATACCAAACAATTAAATACCGCATTCCACAACTCCGCGCAAGTGCCATATTTGAAAGTCCGCGATTAAGTGAAATTCGTGCCCTCCAGCCACTTTTCGCAAGGTCTCCAATTTCTCCCACAATCTCCAGAGTCCAAATTAATTACTCGCGACCAAGGCACGGCGCATTTTCCGTAATTATTTGGCAATTTACCTTTACAAATTGGCAAATTTGTGTTCCGTGTTTTGATATTTTTTTGTTCCGAGAGTGAAAGGTGGCCCAAAACTATCGGCATCCGAACCCGGTGTTCATCCGAATAGAGAAAAATAAATTAATTAAATAATTAAAGAATCCGACCACGTCCAAGAAAAACCTCCAAGTCTTTTTTTTTGGTTCACAAACAAAAAATATTTTTGTTGTTGTTTTGATAAAGAAATTATTGTTGTTCCGTTTCTGTGAGGTGTCCGTGCCTGCATCCATTGCTTCCATCCATCCGATAGTAACCCAGTTCCGCTCACGACTGCGTCAAGGGGTAAACGGAGGAGCATCGCACAGTCAATATTTCCAAATATTGCTACTCCAGTGTGACCGTTCTCTCCTCAGCTCGGCTCAATATAGGGTCACTCATTGTTTGAGATTTCTCACCTACAGGTGATCTCAAACAATCGAGTCGTTCCGATTATTGTCTTCCAGCTAGCTTGAGGCCTTTTGTCTGATAGTCCGTGTTTGGGTTACGGGTGTTTCCTGACGGTTCCGAGTCAACTCTACTCAGACCAGTCTGCAGTCCCTCACAGAAAAAAAAAAAACGATTTTTTCTTGCGTGGGTCCTTTTAAATTATGCCAACAGGTCACAAGGACGGCAAACAACTTTTGCCTGTGACCTCGTCCAACCGGCTACGCACCTCGTCCGCCTCCGGAACTACTCCAACACAACCAATCAAGGCATCCCTCACTCCGAGAGCAGCCAGTAGCAGCCCTGCTACAAGGACCAAATCGGTCCTATTCCGTCTCCGGTGACCCTTAAGGTTCCATCGGTGACTAAACAGGATCCGAAAGGCTGCCTCACTAGTCCCGTCAGCTCTCGCCACTTCACCACGATGGCTCAATCCGCCACCTCTGCCGCTCGGACCAAATTGGTAGCCGCCATTGGCCGACTATCCCACCTGGCAGAGCGTATCACTTCCGCCCCATCCGCCCCTCTGTCCGAGGTCCGCCGAGGCCAAATCCTCAGCATGTGGACGGACGTCGAGGCCGAGTACAAGGCCTGCTCCGCGGTGATGACTGACGAGGATCCAGAAGTCAAGCGGACATCCGTGACGCATATGGCGAATGCTATGGGGTATTTGAGGAGTGTCTCAGTGACCTCAATGCCCAGCTGGCCACATCCACAGTCCTTCCTCCTGCACAGCCAGTCCAACAGGGCGGCTGTCGACTGCCTCCCGTCAACATTGAAGTTTTCTCAGGGGACTACGTCCGCTGGCCCACATTCCGGGATCTGTTCACCGCGGTCGTGATAAACAATCCAAAATTATCTCCGGTAGAGAAGTTATACTACCTCACTGAGAAGACCGGGGGCGATCCAAAGGCCATTGTAGAGAAATCCCCACTCACGAATGACGGTTTCGAGTCCGCCTGGTTGGCTCTCCGCAGCCGATATGAGAATAATCGGCTTCTGGTGACCAACCAAATTAATATCCTCCTCTTCTTGCCCCGCGTAACTTCCGAATGCAGTCGTGCTTTGAAGGATCTTCAAAGTACGATGCAGGGAGTCCTAAATGCGCTGGCGGTCTCCAACGTCTGCACGGAGAATTGGGACAGTCTCCTCGTGACTATTTGTGCTTCCAAATTGCCGAAGCTAAGCCGGGCTTTGTGGGAAGCGTCCGTAACGGACAAAAGGAGGTGCCGCCTTGGAAGGAAATCGACTCCTTCCTCACTCAGCGCTACTTGACGCTTGAGGCTATTGAGAGCGACCCTTCCACCTCACGAGACGCTCCGCCTCCCTCCAAAGGCAGTCAGAATCTGCCATCCTCCCGAATCCAGCCCTCTCCGTTCCGTTCCCAGGGCAGTCCTATTCCAAGGACGTCGTACGCGTTCCATAACAGCGTGGATCCTAGCAAGAGCAAGTGTGATCTCTGTTCCAAAGAGAATCACCCAATCCGACTCTGTCCTCATTTCCTGCAAATGAGCGTTGACGCCCCGCTCAACTGCATAAAAGCAAAGGCAGCTCTGCTTTAAATTGCTTCGCAAAGGGCCATATGCTTCGAGAATGCCAAAGCTCCCACAATTGCAACACTTGTGGAGGACGACATCACACGCTTCTGCATCGTGGCAGTCCAGCTTCCAGCGAGTCACATTCCACATCCGTGCCCGATTCCACAGCCTGGCCAGACGTCGATCGACCAGTACCTTCCGCCGAAAATTCTAATTCTTCCGCACTTCCGAACGTTCAGACGTATTTCGCCTCCGGCACAAGCTCTGTCCTTCTAGGCACGGCAATCATTAATATTTGCCACCTGGGAAAAATTTCCGCGCCCGCGCTCTGATCGACTCGGGCTCTGAGGCAACATTCATTACGGAACGCCTTTTCGACACAGTTCAATTACCATTCGAACGTGTTCAGACACAGGTCTCCAGTCTGAATCAGACAGTATCCGCTCAGTCCGAGAAGCTCTGTCATCTTTCCATTCGCTCTCCAACGAGACCGGGCTTACAATTAAACGCCACAGCCTATGTTATCCCGGAACTGGCAAAGAATCTTCCGTCGCATCCGATCTCGCAAAGTTTATTAAAAGACTTGCCGAGTCTTCCATTTGCGGATCCGACATTCTTCGAGAGCTCACCAATCGATGTCCTGATTGGAGCCGATGTCCTACCATCTGTAATTTCTGAGTGGCTTACAGCCCAACATAGTGGTTCTCTTCTTGGACAGGAAACCATTTTCGGTTGGTGCTCACGGTCCCGTGTCCAATACGGCGAGACATCAAGTTGCATCGTTTTCGAGTCAGGTTTCCAGAGCACCCTTATTAAAGGGGCCGAAGCCCCGAATTCCGACTCGAATTATTTCCTCCTATCCACCTACATCCAGCCATCCCTCCCCACGCTCCCGCACGTTCCTGTTCTACCTGCAGACCGGATCGCACATGTTCTCGAGGTAACAGTTCCTACCAATGCCGAGTGTGCCGAGGAATCCATCCCTTACGGAATTGCCGCCAGTTCATCCGCTTGAGTGTCGAGCAGAGGCTCCGAGCCGTCCGAGTACACAAGTACTGCTCGAACTGCCTGGCTCACGAACACCGGGCCCGGACTGCCGCAGTGGGGACCTGTGCAAGGTGTGTCACCGCGACCACCACATCGCTACTCCACACGCCCGGGTCTTGGCACCCAGCCTCTTTTTCGGCACCGTCACTTCCTTTAAGTTTCCAGGTTATCCAACTTGGCAATCTCGCCCGCATGCAGTCGTAGAGTTTATATTGCAATCCTGCAAGGGGAGAATGTTAAGACGGCGCTGGCGGGGCCACCGCTCTGTGGGCATTCCAGCCACACGTCACTGTTAGCACTCCAGCTACGCAAGCGGCTGCCCTCGCTCTCGCCCTCATACTTAAGTATATTTTTCCCCGGCGACGCTCTGCTTCACGCTTGGTCTGCCACGGGCGCGCTCCCGCCCACGATCGCGTTCCCGCTCGCTGCCGACAGCCCTCGGCAGCTTGAGCGCGACTTCTATCCACATACGCCCCTTCCGCTCTCGCCGCCGACAGCCCTCGGCGGCTTGAGCGCAGCTTCTGGCTATATACGCTCTGGCTCCGCTGCCAGCGGCCCTCGGCATATTGGGCGCGACTTCTGTCGACGTGCGCCCGCTCCATTATTCTCGCTGCCAGCGGCCCTCGGAAGCTTGAGCGCGGCTTCTATAGAACTTCGTTCATACATCCTAAGCGTACACGGGTGATTCTCGCACGCGCGTACCCCTGTAAAAAACCCATATATACCAATAAATCGATTGAAACTGACGACCCCGGCAATTTCTGGACTTTTCTTGGGATTACCGACCTGGAAATTTTGCGACGCCCCTTGGCTCAAACAATAGTCGATACAGATTCTCTCTTCGCTCAAAACACTTCTCCCATGATTCTGCCTCGTGCAGGTGTGTTGGAGTGAGAAGTGATGTAGATAATGTAGATGTAGATGACAGATGACAGCAAAAAATTCAAAATGTAAAAAACTGATAAAACATTTGAAAATTCATCATAAATCACATGTGTACTGACTGAGCACGGTATAAAAGTAGAGTCGCGTTCACAGCGACTCGAACGTTCTTTCTCGTTTAAGTTTAGTTCTGCGATTGAACAACGGATATAATCACCTTTTTTAAAACCTTCCCACCCATGTATCGAACTTCGTGGTATTGCAAAATTTATTTGACACATTTTTTTTTTAGTCACCCGTAAATTTAGCCAGTAATTTGGTATCCCCGTCGCAACATGGTTTTTAGAAAGAAAAGATAAACTTTGTAGCCATCTCGAGCTCTCGCCTTTGATCATCCGAAGCTTTTGACTCCGCTTGCAAACGGACGTAATTTTCACGGATTTAAGTAAGTCTTCCGATGCTACCACACACCCTGTGTTTTGTTGAATAATATTACTAGTGTGAAGCCAAATGTAGCGAGTGTAACTTAAATATGAACACTGTTCATTGAACAGGTTTTACATTCAGTTAAATTAATTTATGCTTATGACTCGCACAAACGCTTTCAACTCGACCATAACTCCACATTTTGTCTCACACTTATCTTGGCATCATATCCTGGATCGAATTTCCAATCATCCTTCGTAATCTGAACTGTAACTCTGGGGAGACTATTGCCTCGCATAACGATCTATGCTAAAACTTATTGGCCTACGGCATTGCACCATCGCAGAATATGCATAAGCTCTATTTCGGAATTGTGGAGTTCAACCCTTTTGGGGCAGAGAGCCTTCGGACTTACTGGCCAATCCGCATACCCTTATAGTACACTCCCATTACACAGGTGTTTGAACACCTATAATTTTGCGAACGATTAAGTTAAACAGAAAAGCAGGGACGTGTTGTGTCGCTGTTAAAAGCGACACTACTTTTTATACCCGTACTCAGTCGGTACACATGTGATTTACATACATACATATGTGAAATTTTAAAATATTTTATCATTTTTACATTGTATATTTTTTCTGCATCTGTCGTCTACATCTACATCACTTCTCATAACAACACTGCAGGGCGGCTGCTACCGAAAATTCAATTCATCATTGTGGCTACAATAATCATCCGATCTGAACCAGATTCGGCAATCTGGTAGATATGATCATTCTCTACGATACTGCATTTTTTTCTCGTTTGAATGCGCAAGCGATGCAAGATATCTTCACATATGTCGTCTTTTTATTTGTTCCATAACTGAATTGGCTGTGAAGGAAAACATGTGGTGATGATAATTGCGAACAGCGTTCGTATTTGGTACTCATTTGATGAAACAACTGAATCCGCAAATGTTAAATCCCAATGAGAATCGTTCTCCAGCAAAAACCAATAGTTGACATGCTTCTCTATATGTTTGGCATTGGTGGCCATTCACAGTTTTCAAATGCGCAAATGATTTTGGTCCACGTACATTTACCAACAGCAGTCGCAAATAAAAACATTCATAATTTCTAGGATGAACAGTATACATGCGACCTAGTGCATCAGTGGAAAACACATGTGGCCAATCTGAACTGGGGTTCCTTGTTTGCGACGTTGGAATTTTTTGTTGATTGATTCCAAGTGTAATACGGCATTTCAACGTACATCAGCGTCGCTGCGAATGTCTCTCAGCTCGTTGTGCCGCATTAGCCTCAGTGAAGTAAACTCTTTTGGCCATTTTCCAAATGCACTGCAAAATGCACAAATGTGGGATATCTTTCATGAATTTGAAATGACAATAATCGCCACAGTGCTTCATTAGTACTTTGACGTATTTCCGTCATTCGCATTTTCCGACGCAATACCAAACACAGCCATGTTTGCCGCTGCCTTTGTGACGTACTTCTGTAAAAAATATTTGATTGATTTGCCGAATGACAACTCTCAACGTTTGCATGTGTTTCGAAAATTCGTGATAGCAGCGGGCAATATGGTACAATGAATTCATTTCCGATCTCAATCTCTTGATTTTGAACTTTAACTTTGATAGTTCGACCATTATCTTCTTTTTGAACGCCGACGATAAACTGGACATCCATCGTTCCCTGTGACTGTTTCAGCAACCAACGGTTGCGGATATCGTTTTGTGCACTTTCCATCAGCCATGCAAACCCGCTTCTTCGAATGCTATTAGCTCCAAAGGAAGTCATGCGAAAGCAGTTATTGTATTCAAGGATGTGTTGAAGAAAATGGCTGAATCGGGATCACTTCCATCGAACAATGATTTCAATGGCTGTGGTGGTGAAAGTAATGGAACCAGTTTGACTTTTCCACTTACGCAGCACAATATCGGCATATCGGATCATATTGGAATACCAAGCGATTGTATGATGCCAATGATCTTCGTGTCCTCACGCGTTGTCCCAATCGGGAATTTCTCTTATTATATTTTGTCTTTCTTCGCTTAAGTTCTGTGAATACACTTGTTGATGGCTTGCATAAAATTGTGCGGCGGCCGATGTTCGCACGTCGTCCTTTTTATGCATTTTGACTGTGGACAGAGTGGTGAAATTAACTCTCAAATGCACGATCCAATAATTTACACAGTTCAACTTTAAAGACAAATGCCTGCTGTTGAAATTGAATAAAAATTTTCACAATACACGTGATTGATTTGATGGTGTCCAATTGAAATGTGAGGAAACGAATAACATTTTTTTATATTTTCGTTCTCATAGTGAACACAATACCGGTTTGTCACATGAAATTAACTGAGCAGAGAACAATGAGTAGCTGTCAAACAATATATAACGCACCGGCGCCTTACTTAAAATATTGTTTTGTAGTACATGCTATGTATCAGAGATGGCGCTGTATTGTAGTATATAGTAGATAATACAAATACATTTTCCCGCTTTTCTGTTGAAATTTTTCGTGAATTTTCTTTGCTATAAACCCTCACGAAGGCCGAGACCTTTTAACGAATGCAAAACCGTGGAAATCGGTTCGTGCGTTCTGGAGTTATTGCGTCAAAAGGAAAACCCGACTTATTTTTATATAGTAGAAGATAATACAAAATACATTTTTCCGTTTTTTCTGTTGAAATTTTTCGTGAATGCTATTTTGCTATAAAACCTCACGGAGCCCGAGACCTTTCCAACGAATGCAAAACCGTGGAAATGGGTTGGTGCGTTTTTGGCCTTATTGCGTCAAAAGGAAAACCCGACTTATTTTTATATAGTAAAGAAGATATAGGGTCGGAAATTATTCCTTCTCTATGTTACACACATCCACTTTTACCACAAATACACACGCAAAAATCAATAAACGCTTTGGATAAAATGAATACACGGTTATGGTTTATGTGGAATTTTTAAAAATTTTACCAATTTTACGTTCTAATATTTTTTTTGCTACATCCGGCATCTACATCTACTTCTTACAAAAACACGCTGTTCTAGCTCGTTCAGGTTTCCTGAACAAGGAAAGCAGAGTGTGTGAGCGAGAGAGAGAGGCTTGCAACTTAAAATTAATTTCATCATTCTTTCCATATTAATGATGCGATCTGAACCATATTGTCGTTCTCTACGATACTTCAATAGTTTTATATTTGTTTTTTTTTCTATTTTCAAAATGGTGGACTTTTGTCTTTCGGGTCGCAGCGAAATTTCAAAATACACTGTTATTGAAGTGAAATAACAGGAGGATACAAAATATGAAAAATCAAAGTAGACACCTTGATGTGTGACAGAGAGAGCGAGAGGGAACGATGCATTCTCAAAATGGGTTTCTCCATTGTTTCTATACTAATGATCAGATCCCATTCAGAGTTGTACCCCCTGATAGATATAACATTACGTCTATGATTCTGAAAAAATTTGGATGCTCTAGCGGTTGTATATTCTCCGAGCACTTGACAAGACATGGTTGTATCGACAGCTTGATGCTGATCAATAATATATATACTTTATGGGGTCGGAAATGCTTTTTTCCGTGTTAAACACATCCACTTTTTACCACAAATACAATATAACCTTTTACTCTTTAAATACGGGTATAAATAAAATAAAAATTGATTTTTATACCCGTTGTTATGACCAGTGGGTCGAAGAGTAGATGTGTGTAAAGTATATACTAGGTGGATTTGAAAAAGTAACCTGAATTTGGATGGGAACATTTTTTTATACCCGAACTCAAAGAGTAAAAGGGTGTATTGTATTTGTGGTAAAAGTGGGATTTGTGTAACATAGAGAAGGAATAATTTCCGACCATATAAAAGTATATATATTCTGATCAGCATCATTAGTATAGGATCATTAGTATAGCCACGGCCAGAGAAAACAATTTCGAGAAAACATTGTTTGAGGGGCCAATCTTTTTTGGCACCTGTTTATTTCCAAAAATCAATTAAAACGATTAGATTCAAAACGTTATAAAATGCTTATTTATTCAGGCGGCTAGCGAAAGCCAATTGCTCGCTCTTTGCCAGGCCGGATAAAGTACAAACGGGCTCGGTATGCAACCTATGCGGAGAAAGATTAGCATAGAACTAACTTAGGCAACGACGGTCGATCACGCTTAGAGCCGAAGCGGCAGGTGCAGAGCGCCCTTTAACA
>CM019042.1:30223091-30308753 GCA_009664405.1 Drosophila bifasciata
AAACATATTGAGCCTGGGCGCCGTTGAATTCTGGCACACGTTTTTACCGCATCCAAAAGCTTCATCGCAACTTACCGTTTGGTCCAAGGTGACCGCCTCGTAGGCCTTGGCCTCGGGGACCTGAACTCTTGCAGCCTGCAGCTGGTCAGTTAGAGCCTGTAAACGCCGATTAAAGTCAGCTTTTTGTATTTATAACGCAGCGTTGACCGCCGCCTCTATAACAGCCTTGATCTGAACAGGGTCCATTCTTTCTACTCTTCCCTCGGGTTCTATTTCAAGGTCTACACTGAGTCCGCCGAACAATCTCGCTTACTCGGAAATGGGCATAGACAGATTTTTCTCGGTCGCTAACGTTTCGTTTGTCTTTGTCGTAGGTCAGGACCAGCTCTGCCGGGCCTTTGCTTCTGTTCATTTTCTTTAGGAATCAAAATCAAGTTCCCTCAAACACAGATCTCGTTGTTGTTGCCCGCCGACAACAATGTATTTATGGTGTGGTGTAATGTTTCTTACTTTGCTTTTATCGCAACCAAAAAAAGTGGGGGAGGGAGGGGTGGGGGAATTCTGAGAACAACGACTGCCGAATATTTGTGAATATATGAACGTTTTATTTCTTTTGGATTTGTTTTTTTATTTTCTACTATTGGGCGATAACTGAAGAAAAGTTTCACTTACATGTTCCTCTTTTATTCTCTTCTACTTGGTGTCTTGATTCTAGCCGGCAACTTTTTGGTGGCTGCTCCTTTATTGTTCTGCGTTGTTTTTCTTCTCTCGTCTAACGTCGCCGCTGCCCAAAGCCGTCCGCTCTGGTGTAACAATTTGGGGTTGATTAAATGCCTTTTATATACACTCGAGGCTACGAGCTTTTTGCGTGCAATTGATGTACGCACCTTTTCTTCACCGTGATTTTTTGATTCCTGGTGGTGTGTTGCGGCGATCTATTTACAGATCTCCCGCGGGCGTGGATTTTTGATAATAATCGTTGTCTCTGCGTTCCACAGTTTTCACTTTCTTTTTACTTGCTCTTGAGCGGGCTTTGTCTCCGCACTCGAAGTTTTTTGGTCTTTTTGTTTGAACCTTCGTTTCACTTTTTGCCGATTTTCACTCAGCGGGCTTTGTCTCCGCGCCTAATGATTTTCACTCTCCTTTTTAAAGTTTTTTTGTTATACCCGTACTCGAAGAGTAAAAGGGTATATTGTATTTCTGCTAAAAGTGGATGTGTGTAACACACAGAAGGAGGCGTTTCCGACCCCATAAAAGTATATATATTCTTGATCAGCATCAATAGCCGAGTCGATATAGCCCTGTCTGTCCGTCCGTCTGTCCGTCTGTCCGTCCGTCCGTCTTGTTTGTCGCCCATTGCTCGAAGGCTATAAGAGCTAGAGCAACCAAACTTTTTATCCAGTCTCATGTGATATCTCACTCCTAGAAAAGTGTTTCAAAATTTCGCCCCCGCCTACTTCCCCCCACAAAGGGCGCACATCTGTGGCGGCCACAATTTTGAAAATAACAAAAACTAAAAATGCAGAATCATAGAGACAGCCCATATCTATCAGGGGCCCAAATCTGAATTGGATCGGATCATTAATATATACAATAGAGGAAAATATACGAAAAACTTCGCTCTCTCTCTTTTCGCACTCACACAAAATCGAGTCGATTTGGTTTTGTATTTTGTGTAGCCTGGATCTCAGAGACTATAAGAGCTATAGCAACCAAACTTTTGGCCAAGACTCCTGTGATACCAAACCTGAACAAGTGTATTTCAAAATTTCGCCCCGCCCCTTCCGCCCCCACAAAAGACGAAAATCCACAATTTTGAAGATTTTGAAGAACCAAAAATGCAGTATCGTAGAAAATGACCATATCTACCAGATCCCCGAATTTGGTTCAGATCGGATCATTATTGTAGCCACAATGATCAAATGAATTTTCAGCAGCAATTCCCCCACTCCTCATGCAGCGAAAGTCATTTATTGGGGTTGATTGTCGCTGAAGATTCTCTCACACGAACACGCACGCTCAAACATGCTGCCTCGTGCAGTGTACGTGTGTTGTTGTGAGAACTGATGTAGATGTAGATGACAGATGCAATGACCAAAAGTGCCAAATCTACACTCAGCTCATTTCTCCGGTGCAACCGAGGCAATGACCGTGTCGGTGGCACGCGTGGAGAACTCGACACCACCTCCGTAACCACAAACTTGCGGACTCAGCCATCGAGATCGGCCTTAAATAGCCCGAGCCCTCGATCAATCAGGGCAGTCCATCGCCTATCCTAAACAGTAACGGCAGTCCACCATCCTAAATAGTAACGGCAATCCATCCGCCGCGGTTACTAGAAAAAGTCCAGAATAAGAACCTTACGACACAAAGACAATTAAAATTACAATAAAAAAGCATTAAAAAAACACATCAAAACTCAACCACCCAAGTGTCATCATTTCTTCGCCGAGCGCGAACACAAATAAGGTAACCCAAAAAACATATTACCGCACACACCAAAACTCAGGTGTCAGCGTTTTCCTTTCATCGCCAAGTGCGATCACCCAAAGCACCTACACGGTAACAAGACTCCACGCCCGCTCCACTTTTGGTCTCACGGCCAAGCCCTACCCTAAAGTTCCAGCAATACTACAAAATTTCTTGTAGAGAACCCTGGACAGACTGAGCTTACCTCAGTCTGAAATAGGTATCATTACAAGTGGCGCCCGAGCAGGACTTTCGGAAACTTTAAGGAGATTTCAAAGCCAACTTTCTGGCAACTTTAAGGAAACTTAAAGAGAAACCTTTAACACGGGGCTACGTGGATTAAAGACCCACGGCCACCGAGAAAGAATAGTAGAGCTAACCACAGAATACAAGTCCGGTACAAGACCAAATTCGCGCACCCACCCGAATCCAGTCGCGAGTGCCACCGGGAAAATATACGCAGTGACCAAGTGCTAAAACAGTGAAAAGTGCCCAAAACAACGCCGAGGAAAACTCAGTCCAATCACCATGGAAGCCTACAAAAGACGACGCGAGCATTGATTTCCACACCAGCGAACCAGTCGCCAATCCAGGCGTCAGCATCGGCTGGATCTACAAGCGCCGCCGAGATGAGCTGGAGGCCTTCGCCAAGGAATTCGAATTTGACACCGAAGGAACTGTTGAAGAGTTGCGCAAGAGCTTTTCCATACTAGTCGCCGGACCACTCCCGCCGGGCGCCTGGACTCGCTTGGCAGAACTCGAGAGACAATATGCAAGACCAGCAGGACGCTCCAAGTCCCCGCTGCCCACTAATCCAGGACCATCAGGCACCGGAAGGAGGGACCCCAAAGCCAGCTTGCATGTCCCCGCAGCCCCAGAGCCCACGCCCCGACCACCAGTGGTCACAGCCGCCGATCTTCCAAGGCCGCCCACTACGGAAACCACCCACACAGAGAATCGTGCCAGCGATAGACGCACCCATAAGCGGGCCCGACTATAACCACGTCGCACGCACGGCAGAACGCATCCGCGGATGGGGCATCCAGTTCAACGGCAAAGATGACCCAATATCGTTTCTGAACTACTCGAGGAACGCGCACGTGCCTATGGAGTGGACACCAACCAGTTGCCTCGAGCATGGCCGAACTACTCACCAACCGAGTCAATCGCTGGTACCGTACCAGTCAACTACAGGGCAGTTCCTGGGTACATTTCCGCCAAGAGTTTCTGACATATTTTCTGCCGCCAAGGTATTTCGAACAATTGGACGACCAGATCCGAGGCCGCAAGCAAGCTGTGGGAGAACCATTCAAAGACAATCGCATCGAGATACGGCTACTCATACACCATGCCGAGTACGACCTAGACACGGAACTTTACCGGATCTACGACAACGCCCTGCCAGGACTCCAGCTATACGTGCGACGAGACGAATTGAAAAACTTGTCACAGCTAACCCGATTAGCGGCAGAGTACGAGCTTACTCACGAGAGAAAACACGCAACGACCCCCGCACCTATGCGAAGCCCACCAAGAGACACCCGGCCGGCAAGGCAACCAGACCGCAGAGAAGGTGAGTCGTACCGTACCCCCTTTCGGAGACCCCATTGGGATTCAGCAGACCCACCGCGCAGACAGTCATGGAATCAAACCAGCACAAGGAACCAAGACGTCGCCCATCGAATGATCACCACTCCCATTGCAAACCCACGCGCAGCCTGTCGCCGATGTGGTCAAGCTGGACCCGCCGCCTACGACTGCACCAACGCTTCGATCCTATTCTGCTGGGAATGTGGAAAGCGCGGCACTCGAACCGTCGACTGCTGCCGCCGAGCCACGTCGGGGAAACGACACGCGTCCTCGACTGACACGGGATCAGCCGAGAACGACGCCTCCCCAGACCAGCGACTAAGCAACCCACGGCATGTGACCGACGGCCGAATAGTGGCGATAGTGACAATGGGAGGACAAACAACGGAGGCCACCATCGACACCGGGGCGTCCCGAAGTTTCGTCAGCGACAACCTGGCCCGACAACTAAACAACAACTCCAACTTGCAAGATGCATGCGTCCGCATACGCCTGGCTGACGGCTCAGTCCAGAGAGATCACACAAGTTCTACTGGCGCACATCAAGCTGGATCAGCGAGAGGTCCAAATCCCACTCCTGGTCCTCCCAAATATGCTGGAGCAAGTTATAGTCGGCATGGACTTCCTATGTGCCATCGAAACGACGATCCAATGCGGCACCACGCTGCTAAAGCTACAATATCGCCACCTCATGCCAACGCCACCGTCAGTTCACTCCAACCACGTACAAGTCACCGACCCCAGCCACAAGAAATCTAGGTCAACCGCCGCGAATACACGTCCCCGATCTACCACAAAGAATACGGCACCCAATAATGCAACGAAGAATTCGACACCGAAACCAACCACAGCGAACACACTTCCCCGACCTATCAGAAAGAAGACGGCACCCAATAACGCTACGAAGAATACGACACCGAAACCAACCACAACGAAAGCAAAGCACCGGCCCACAACGGAAAACACCAATCCGAAACAGGCACCGGTAAACTGCAACCAAGCAAACGGGAAAACGAATCCCACGGCCACTACGGAGCACCCGAATCCTAATCCTAAGAACACACATCCCAAACACACCACGAGGACCTCACACATGAGACAGGCGCTCGACACAGGAAGCCCAGGACCAAAACAACCTACGGGGCACATGTACCCCGAACCCACCACTAGGATCTTACACACGAGACAAACCCCAATGAACTTGAACCCGCTCGACACAGGAAGCCCAGGTCCAAGTTCAGCCACAGCGCACCCATGCACCCTACCCTCAACCAGCCCCGAACAACGACAACGGCAGCAACAGTGCAACAACCAAACCACGAGGGAAACAGCCACGCAAATCTCTTGCTGGTCGGGTCCAATCATCGAACTAATCTCCACAGAATATCTCCACCCGGAACCGGAATCCAGCCCGATGACCCCCGAAACACCGACCGCAGCCCTGTCGTACCCACGGCCGACGCCACCCCGATCTTCGCCAACCCACTGGAGTACCTTCCCGTACGTACCGACGTGCCCACTAGCGCCATGCACCACGCCATGCCTAACACCACGTCCGAAATCTTCGTCGCCCAAACAAGTCGTTGCTGCGAAAACAGAGTCGTCACTGAGACCCGCCTGGCCATACATCGATCTGAAGACATTACGACCCAGGTATACCGCCAGACCCACGAAGCTACGCCACTCACGGCCAACGCTACCCCGATCGTCGCCCACAAAAGCGACTACCCACGTAGGATCGAACACCCCAGCGCGTTCGACACAACTATCCTCCCAGAAGACCCCAGCCAGCCCAAGGACCCCGACACCCCCGATCTCACCGAACCCGATCCAGAACTGATCTCCGATCCCTGGCCGCCGGACATAGCACCACAGATTCAAGAATTTCTGGACACAGAACTTCCAAAGTTCAATAATCTCCACGGGACCTCCAACATAGCCGAGCACACCATCGTCATGAGGGATAATCGACCCATCAAACAGAGGTACTACCCAAAGAACCCAGCCATGATGCGGATTATCGACGAACAAGTCTACCAATTGATCCAAGAAGGTCTCATCGAACCCTCACGAAGACCGCACAGCGCCCCTATCGTACTCGTACGTAAAAAGAACGGCAAATGGCGCATGTGCGTGGACTACCGACAACTCAACACTCACTCTATTCCTGACGCATACCCACTGCCCAGAATCAACTACATCTTGGAGCACCTGCAGAACGCACGAGTTATGATTATTGTAGGTCCGAACCAAGGGAGTTTTGGGCCACGATGATGGTGATAGTAGTTTCCAATAAATGATTTCCGACACGGTGTCTGAATGATTCTGAATCTGAATGATTCTTCCAAACTGAATTCTATATTGTCAACTTCTTGTATCGATGCCTTATGTTTACCCTACTTATGCTGATCTAGCGGAATGCACTTGTAATCGGACCGGATGCTTATGTGGGGCTCGTCTTGGCAGCGGCCCCGATGTTTGTGTTGGGTTGGCAACTTTGTTTGCCAACTAAGTGTTTGGTTACTTCTCGTCTGGCTGCCGTAGGGGTTTTGGTGGGGGACCGCCGAGGGGTAAATGCTGAGGCGGTAACTCCTCCCCTCAGACTGAACCACCGACCATAGTGGAGCGATGGTTGGTGGGAAGGTGACAGGTGGAGCAATAGTTGGCATGAATGTAGTTGTCCTTTTCGAAAGGCCTGCCATAGTTGCCACCACTATCAGCAGCACAGTTAGCATTGTATATGTTGCTGTTGTGTGAATCGCCGTTCCCGTCTGGATTTTGTTGATTTGTATTTTTGTTTCAATGTCCTCCATCCTCAGTTCGTGAATTCCCAGTTCTTGGGTCGTTATATTTTTGTGTATAGTTTCAACCTTGGGTATTTCCAAGTATGTTGTATGTTGTTTATCATGGTCCTGCACTCACTGAACGTGATCAGTGCGGATCCATTTATCGTTCTTTCTTGTCCACAGTCTGTGTGCACCTTCACCTTTTCACCATTGAAAATCGCGATGTGGCCTTCTTCTGGCTCGAAGATCCTCCTTACAAGTCCTACATCTCTAGTCTCGCAGGTTGCTTCCTCTCCGCTGATCAGTTTTCTAATACACTCTTCGTTAGCTTGATTCACAATTTTCTCATCCTTACATGTATACAATTCTCGTATTTTCTGGCATTTGTTCTTATAGTATAAACATTTCGTTCTTATTGATTAATACATAGTCTGGTGCTATAATAAATTCCGTTTTATTAATGGGTAACGCTATAATTCTTTGTAAAGAATACGTTCCCTTTTTGAAAATCGGTAATTTTACGGCAAATATTATATCTGTCCTATTCATAATTGCTCTCAATTCTAAAAACTCATACATGTGCTCGTCGGATATTATTTTTATCCCCTGTTCTTCTAACTCTTTTACGCACTTCGTCGCTTCCTGTTTATCGAATATGAATTTCGAGATTAATCATATCTTTGCTAATAGAAAGCTTTCTGCTATATCATTTAGGTTCAATCCTAACATATCTATCGTCACAGACATCCTTTCTATATACTCTAGCTTATAGATTCTTTTTATCTTCTTCTAGCAACGTCTTGATTATTCCGTTTTCATATTTGTTCAAAAACGTGGCTACTCTAGCTTGCTCCTCGTTGATATATCTTGTTACATTTTTGAAACATTATGCTAATCTTACTACTCGTTCTATACTGGGAGCTTATGGCTTCCCTTAATCCCCTTCTCTTCCTCCTGCATTTTTCTTATTTCCTCTTCTAGTCTTTCTGCATCTTGTGCGTCTAAATTCCCTGTTATTAATTTAACGACTGAACCTAGTCCGTTAATCAATCCTCTTGCTCTCCTATTCTTTGGGCATATAGCCTCTAATCTTGTTTTATCATCAGTAGTTTACTCTGGAGTGCCCTCACCAGATCTTTTGTTTCGGCATCCTCAGCTACATATGTCCCTGAGCATTGTTCCTATGCTCTCTGTCGCCCAACGACAGACAAACGTCTTGTGCGTCTGTATTATCTTTGCTGAGCCTAAATTGATCTGTGCCAACGGCTCGTCCTCTTTTAACTCCCTGATTTCAAACGTTCCTTTCGTCTCCATTGCTGCAACCCATCTGAAATTGTTATTGATCATTAGTCCTGGTCACTTTTCCTAATTTTCTCCTTGTGGATTTTCTGTGGTTTTGTTGTGTTTATTGTTAAATTGTTGTCGGTTGCTACCTTATGTGTGGTGAACCTTGGTGTTAGCTTGTCCCGCCTATTTTCTTTTCTAAAAATCGTGTCGTTGGTGTTTACTTTTATTGGGTCCTGTCTGTCTTCGTTTGCTGCTTTTATTCTTTTAACCTTTTGTTCTTGTACCCTTTCCTTTACCCTTGGGTATATTTCTTCCTGGAATGCATTAATTTTTGGAGATAATCGTGCTCATTACTGAATGTCACGTTACTCATAAAATTGTGCGTTCTTCCAGTGAAGATATATATGCACTATTTGCATTGGTTTGGCCGGGGTTTCTGTTATGCTATATTTTATTTTCTGGGGTTTCCTATCGTATTTCATTTTCTGACATCTGTCGCAATTGTTAATCGTCTGTGCTATTATTGGTTTCATATGTGGGAAGTATAAGCTTCTTCTGAGATGGATTAACGTTTCCTCTATTCCCTATGATTATTTCTTTCATGATATTCTTTGACTGCCTTTTCCGGCTGATCCCTTTCTACTATTTCTGGTAGTATGAATGTGCATCTTATGGCTTTTATAAATTCTGCTGTAGGCGAAATACTTACAATAAGCATTCTGTATAATTTTAACCAGCTCGTCTGGTATAAAAATTGCCACCGTTCTATTGGGCTTCAGAATCTCTTTTAAGCCTGCGTCCTATTGTCTCCTCTTCAAAGTTATCCTCGGTCCATGTTACCCCTAATCTTGTTTCTAAAGGGGACTTCCTTCACTATTCTAGCTGGGGCTCTTTTTTTTTTTTACTACTATTTGAATATTATAATCGTTTAGTGGTTTCTCTGATATGGGAAATCCGAGGTGTAAGTCCTCTTCTGCTGAATGTATGGTTTCGCCGTTTAGTCGCTATTTCCGACATGTTTTCCATCATGTTGGTCTCTGGCTGTATCCTACTCAAGGCGTCTGCTACTACGTTGGGGATCCTTCTTGTATAGGATTTCATAATCATATTCTAGCAATTGCAGTTTCCACCTAACCAACTTTGAATCTGGTTCCTTTATACTCATTAGCCACGTCAACAGTCTGTGGTCCGTGACTATCTTGAATCTCTGTCCGAATAGATAGTGTCTGGAAGTGCTTTATTGCCCAAATAATAGCAAGCATCTCCTTTTCTATCGTTGCGTAGTTTATTTCCGTGTCTGACAATGTTCTACTAGCATATGCCAACGGTCTGTCCGCTCCCAAGTGTCCTTGGGTTAGGACAGCTCCTACGGCATAGTTGCTTGCATCTGTTGTAAGAATAAATGGTTTCTAGAAGTCGGGAAACTGCAAAATGGGGTCGTTACACAGCAGTGTTTTACATGTTTCGAATGTTTCTATGAATTCTGAATCGATTTGTACCGGTTTCTTCCCTTTTAGCTGCCTCGTTAGTGGTTTTGTTATGGCCGCGAAATCCTTTACGAACTTTCCGTAATATCCTAAGAGTCCCAAATATGATTTTATTTGCTTCCTAGTCCTTGGGATTGGAAACCTTTTTTTATTGTTTCTATCTTCTTGGGATTCGGTTTAACTCCCTCTAGGGTTACTACGTGACCTAAGTATTCTACCTCCTTTTCTCAAAAATTCTGTCTTGTCTAATTGTAGTTTGAAGTTAGCGTTGTCTAATTTTGCGAACACTCTGTCCAAGTCGTTCATGTGTGCTCTTGTAAGGATGCGGAGTACACCATGATGTCATCCCATATATACAAGGCAACATTTCCCCAACAGCTCCCCGAAAAGGTTATTCAAAAATCTCTGGAACGTCGCTGGGGCATTACTTAGCCCGAAAGGCATCCTCACGTATTCAAAGTGAACTCCTTCCGCGGAGAATGCTGTCATTGGTATATCCTTTTCCTCCACCTCAATCTGATGATACCCGCTCGCCAAATCTAGCGTCGAAAAGTATTTGGCTCTTCTAACCCATCAATACGTCATTTATTATTGGCATGGGGGTACCTGTCCTTAATCAGTTTTTCATTGAGTTTCCTATAATCGACTACCATTCTCCATTTTCTCTGCCCTGACGCATCATTCTTTTTGGCCACCAGCCACACTGGGGCACTCCATGGGGAGTGACTGTGTCCTAATGATCTTTTGTTCCAGCAAGTTTTCTATTTGTCTTTTCACCTCCTGTCTTTCTGTGAATGCGTATCTATATGGCCTTGAGTACACCGGGATATCGTCCGTTGTCCTCACCTGATGTTTGACAACGTTTGTGAACGATAAGTCCTCTCCCTCCATATAAAATGCCGATGGGTATTTTTTACATAGTCTTTTAGTTCTGTGATTTCTTCCTCGTTTTAAATGATCTGTTCTTATTTTATGAAACGGAATTCCTTTCTTCCCTATATCTTTTCTGCTTTCTATGTTATTTATTTCTATATGGTCTCCAGCTTTGAGTTCTGAAACTACTAGTGGTTCCTCAGAAACAGATCCTGGTCCTCTTCCGAATAGTTGGATATCTCTACCAGACTCGATCCTGCTGTTGCCTTATACAGGCCTTCTGATATTTCCATATTAGGTCCTACTTTCGTTTTGTTAATTATGAACACCCCATCTTGTAACTGTACCGGCACCTGTATAACCCTTTTTTGTGCCCGCTTCTATCGTATATACCTCCGTTTGCTCTGTATTGCGTCTGCCATATCTGTGTTTCTATCGCCGCTGTACGCAGTTGTCGCTTGTCTACATAAATTACTGCTCCTATTTGTTTGTAGTATGTCTATTCCTACCAGTCCATCGAAAAAACTGATGAAACTTAAAGAGGAGCAGTCTCATCTCCCTACTCCTCCTAGTTCTCTGAACATGGCTAAGACTGTCTCTTTCTGTACTTCGTGGGATCGTACGATTGTTTTATTTTTTATTGGCTCTTTTAATCTTCTAATGTGTTCTGCGGGTATTAATTCCGGTCTTATGAAAGAAAATGTGGAACTGCGCGCTGTTGAGCGCCAGAGAAGGGAGCAGCAAGGCTAAGCGACGCCTCCACTTGTGTGAAGCATTGCTTCGGGGCCGTACCACACTTGTCGGGCTCGCATAGTCATGTCACCTAATTGTAAATAGTTAAGTTAATAGTTAACAGTTAATTAAATAAATGGAATTAAAAAAAGCATCGACACCGGGGCGTCCTGAAGATTCGTCAGCGACAGCCTGGCCCGACAACTAAACAACAACTCCAACCTGCAAGATGCATGCGTCCGCATACGCCTGGCTGACGGCTCAGTCAGAGATCACACAAGTTCTACTGGCGCACATCAAGCAGGATCAACGAAGGTTCAAATCCCACTGCTGGTCCTACCAAACATGCTGAAGCAAGTAATAGTCGGCATGGACTTCCTATGTGCCATCGAAACGACGATCCAATGCGGCACCACGCTGCTAAAGCTACAAGATCGCCACCTCACGCCAACGCCACCGTCAGTTCAATCCAACCACGTACAAGTCACCGACCCCAGCCACAAGAAATCTAGGTCAACCGCCGCGAATACACGTTCCCGACCTACCCCAAAAAAAAATGTCGCCCAATACCGCAATGAAGAATACGACCCCGAAACCAACCACAGCGAACACATTTTCCCCGACCTACCGCAAAGAAGACGGCACCCAATAATGCAACGAAGAATACGACACCGAAACCAACCACAGCGAAAGCAATGCACCGGCCCACAACGGAAAACACGAATCCGAAACAAGCACCGGTAAACTGTGTAAGATACCTATCTCAGGCTGAGGTAGGCTCAGTCTGTCCAGGATTTTCTACAAGAAATTTTGTAGTATTGCTGGAACTTTCGGTCTCACGGCCAAGCCCTTGCCCTAAAGTGGAGCGGGTGAAGAGTTTGGTTACCGTGCGGGTAATTTTGTAATCGCGCTTGGCGAGGAAAATGCTGACACCGGGGTTTCGGTGTGCGGTAATACCTGTTGGGTTACGTTATTGGAGTTCGCGCTCTGCGAATAAATGATGACTCTTGGGTAGTTGGTTTTTTGATGTGATTGAATGTTTTTATTTGTGTTCTGTATTGTTTCTCGTGGTTCTGGTGTCGTGTAGTGGTTCTTGTATTGTTTTCTTGCTAAGGTGTTGTGTTGATAGCCGCGGCGGATGTACTGCCGTTTGGTGCTCGGCTGATGGACTGCCGTTACTGTTTACGATAGGCGATGGACTGCCGTTACTGTTTAGGATAGACTGCCGTTACTGTTTAGAATAGGCGTTGGACTGCCGTTACAGTTTAGAATAGGCGATGGACTGCCGTTACTGTTTAGGACAGTAGTCGCTCCGTTCGCGCGTTCCACTTTCCTCCTTACGAAGTATTGTGGCGTGGCCATAAGGCGATGTCTTGAAGAACCGCTTGGCTGAAAGCCTCACGGCACTTGTCTCAGCCTTGCACTTAAGGTGGAGGTCTATGGGCTCCAGGTTTAGCATGGTGTCTAGAGCAGCCTGTGGGGGTGGATCTGAGGGATCCAGTGACTCCAAGGCATGCCGTCCGCTGAACTTTCCGTAGGTTCTCTAGGTGGGATTTGGTGTTGGCCGCTTTCCACCACACCAAGCTTCCATATGTCAGAATGGGCCTTATTACCGCTGTATACATCCAATCGATGATGTGCGGTTGTAAGCCCCATGTTCCCAAAGGTCTTCCTAAAGATGTACAAAGCAGCCATTGCCTTTTTCTTCCTTTCCTCCGTGTTTCTCTTCCAGAGAGTTTGGAGTCTAGGATGACACCAAGATACTTGGCTTCGTTCGATAACTCAAGCGTCGTTCCACCAAATGCTGGTCGTTTGAAGTTTGGTATCTTGTATTTTCGTGAGAACAACACCAGTTCTGTCTTTTTGGGGATTAACCCCAGACCGTTTTTGGTGTGCCCAGCTCGCGGTCGTTCCCAGTGCAGATTCAGAAGATCACTGATTGTAGGTAGGAACTTACCCATTACCAGTATCACTAGATCATCCGCATAGGCCACAACCTTGTATCCTCTCCTTCCCAACTGAAGAAGAAGGTCGTTGAGGACTAAGTTCCACAGGAGAGGGGATATAACCCCCCCCTGCGGAGTACCTCTCGTGACCGTCTTCCTTGAAGAGGAGGTAACCAGATTAGCGCTGATCGTTCTGCTCCGTTTGAAGGATGTTCCCTTCCGATGGGGAGGGTAGTGCCTTCCTTACGGTTGCGGAGAAGCGGCTCCAGTCTGTGCGCTTGGGATTGCGGTAGGCCTTGGGCCTTTCTCTGTTCCATTTGATGCTGAACACTATCCTGTAGTGGTCGAGAAGGAGCACTCACCGGACACATGCCAATCATCAATGGTTGGGGAGTCACTGTCCGAGGCAAAGTGTTATATCAATAACCTCCGCACGGTTCTTGTTGCGGAAGGTGGGTGGTCTCCCCGGTTGCACACAACAAGATTTGTGGACAGAATGTACTCGAACAGTGACTCTCCTCTGGAATTTATGCCCGTGCTTCCCCAAAGGGAGTGGTGGGCATTCGCATCGCAGCCTAAGACGATGTCGAGACCCTCTTTCCGCGCTTGGTGGATTAGGGCCCTGACATCCCCCGAGGGTAGGTCCTCTTCCTCGTACGGCAGGTATGCCGAGACCAGGTATAGGTTCTTCCCGTCCTTCCTCTCACATAGTGCCACCGTTAGGTCCGGAGTGCTGTACCTGCAAGAAAAAAGAACATTAAGCTCGCTTCTTACCACGAGACAGGTTCATGGCACCCACGGGGTGTGGCGTGAGAAGGCGGTATCCGCGACCGTTCAGTCCCCGAACCCCTCCCTTAACGGTCCAGGGTTCTTGGATGAGGGACACGTCTACCGCCTTCTCGTCCATAAACCGCAGCAGGTCCGCCGATGGTACACTTGAGTGATGCAGATTAATCTGCACCACCTTCATGCTGTTCGAAAGCGGACCTGGGGTGTCGCGGTACTACTACCGCCTGTGTGCCCATACCAAAAGATATGCGGCAGTCCTTTTCAAGGAGTTTGGCAAGGCTTTTTTGACCAATACTGATCCAGAGTTCCTTGCCGTTCCCCTTGTCTCGCGCTATCGCCCGTGTGATGGTCCAGTCCGACGTTCCCAGGATCCGGTTCTGAGCCTTGATCAGGACAAGTGTGTCCTCATCCGCCTTGATTGGGGAGGAATCCACACCTTCATAATCGTTCTCCTGGCAATCTCATCGATGGGGACCACGCAGAGAGCCGTTCCTGGCCAAAGTTCATCAAAACATTGGACCGTGGTTTTGAGAAACTCAAGAGTTTCTGCGTTACCAAAGGCCACTGCTTTGTCTTTTTATACCACTTGATGCCCTTTGAACTCGCAGACAAACGGGTTGTCTGCGCGAACAATGGCATCCTTCATGGCGGTCAGGATCTCTGATTCTGCCTTCAGCCAGTTAGCGTCCGATATCTTCCCTTCCGGGTGGCTTCGGTCGATTATGGCCGTCTGTAGCTCAGGCGGTGCTCCTAGGCTGGCCAGGATGTCCTCTGGTTTCGCCTTCTTCGGCTCGGAGGCTCTTACGGAGTCCTCCGTCCTCTGCCGCTTGAACTTTGGCTCTCGACCAGTCGGTTCCACCGTTGCCTTCTGTACAGAGGGCGTTGGTGGTACCTTGGCGCCTGCCGTGTTCTGCGGTTGAGGTGTGGTCTTCTCCCTCTGCTTCCCGGATACCTTCTTCCCTTTCTCCTTCGTGAGTTCGCAGACGATGACGTTGAGGGTTGGTCCAACATCGTCTTCGTGCCAGCTGCTGCTGACGGTGAAGACGATGGCTTGGGGTCCTCTGCCACCGTCGCGTGTACGCTTGGGGAGGACTGGTCTCCGTTGGCAGGAGCGACTCCGTTCAGCCGCTCGTACCTCCGCACGTCTGCTCGTGCTTCTTCCTCAGGCTCCTTTCCCTCGCGGTCAGCGTTTCGGGGGGTCTTTGGCTCATACCACGAAGGTATTTCACCGATGCCCTGTATCCCGAAAGCCGTTTGCGTCGGATTTGAGCCTCATCCTCCGTCCCAGGTAGTGGACTCGAGTCGACCTGGATGGTGGGAACTGTGACTTGCGGCTCCACCCTCGGCAGCTCCTCGCTATGTCCAAGGCGAGAAAGCCTTGGCCAACTCTGCCTCCGACACTGAGGGGCCAGTGAAGACGAAGCTTCCGTCGCTGGTCCCCGGTTCCAGATCCTCAATCGTCCCTTTCTGCCTGCGGATCCTCCTTTCGCTGGCATTACACGAGCTGGCAGCCAAGCTCTCCACTGCCAACTCGGGGTTCCTGCAGTCGCAGGATATCGACGCCGGGGGCCTGCGCTCGCACCCCAATCACCGGCGGTACTGGGTCTCCGACTCCTGCACCGTAACTGTTGATTCGTTAACGGACATTCCCATGAACGATGCGATTTAACCCTACCGCCAGGGGTGAACTACTTTTAGCTTCGGCGCTCGCCCTGACCTGCCCGGCGGGTGGCCCTTTCTGGCAGCATGTGCTACCGCCGGTATAGCTCTCGGGGTCCTTACGCTTACTGAGCCCCCTCATCGCGGCAAGATGGTAGTTCGCCGTGGGGGAAAACGACACAGGAAGCCCAGGACCAAAACAACCTGCGTGGCACACGCACCCGAACCCACCACAAGGATCTCACACACCAGACAAACCCCAACGAACTTGAACCCGCTCGACACAGGAAGCCCAGGTCCAAGTTCAGCCACTGCGCACCCATGCACCCTACCCTCAACGGAGAAGGTGAACCCACTGACACCCTCAGAGACGACAACCAGCCCCGAACAACGACAACGGCAGCAACAGTGCAACAACCAAACCACGAGGGAAACAGCCACGCAAATCTCTTGCTGGTCGGGTCCAACCATCGAGCTAATATCCACGGAACCTCTCCACTCGGAACCGGACTCTAGCCCGATGACCCCCCGAAACACCGACCACAGCCCTGTCGTAACTACGGCCGACGCCACCCCGATTTTCGCCAACCCACTGGAATACCTTCCGCGTACTGACGTGCCCACTAGCGCCATGCACCACGCCATGCCTAACACCACGTCCGAAATCTTCGTCGCCCAAACAAGTCGTTGCTGCGAAAACAGAGTCGTCACTGAGACCCGCCTGGCCATACATCGATCTGAAGACATTACGACCCAGGTATACCGCCAGACCCACGAAGCTACGCCACTCACGGCCAACGCTACCCCGATCGTCGCCCACAAAAGCGACTACCCCGTAGGATCGAACACCCCAGCGCGTTCGACACAACTATCCTCCCAGAAGACCCCAGCCAGCCCAAGGACCCCGACACCCCGATCTCACCGAACCCGATCCAGAACTGATCTCCGATACCTGGCCGCCGGACATAGCACCACAGATTCAAGAACTTCTGGACACAGTACTTCCAAGCACCCACAATGTCACAATGTACAAATGCGTCTAGTTGCTATCCCACCAAAAACGGAACTGGTACTATTCACCAGGATCTTCAAGGTTGCGACACTTGATTTTCTGGCATACACAACGAGGAAGCAATACACAAATCTGTTGTTTTTTTTGCTTCGCCCTCTGCTAGAAAATCTTTTCTTGTATGTGTGTGTTCGTTTCTCTGCTGTACACTGAAACAAAATTTATTTCAAATTTAACAAAATAGTTTGTTGCAACAAACGCAATATTCTCGTTAAACATTTTTTTCAGTGCAAGAAAAGGGAGTGTGCATAGCCGAAGGCACATGAGTTCCGAAGAATGTTTTGAGCAATTCGAAACATTCGAACCAATCTTACTGATTTTAATCCGCAGTGCTTGGATTCGGCTGTTAGTGATTCGGTGTTATTCGAATCTGACTGAACTCAGGATTGGTATTGATCGAACGCACTGAAGGGGCATGAGTCAACTGTGATTTAATGAATCATGTGAATTTATTCAGGGCTCTACATCGAATCTTGGACGTCTCTAATGTATTTAACAACAGTACTCGACACAATCCAATTTTTTTTTTATCAAGGAACCAAATTTCTTTTTCAAAAGATTTCGGCGTTAAAATTTGTTAATGAACTATTTTTTTTCTACGACAGAAGAAACATTTTTTAACAAATAAAAAAAACTGATATTTTTTAATCCTTTTTGAGATATCGCTTAATTTTTTTTCACATAACTTAGGTATCGAACATCTGGTTGTCAAAAACTTTTCTCTTCTGAAAAGCTAATTCATGTAGCTACAAATTAATTCCAAGAACCTAGTGATTTTAGCTTACCGTCTGGGAAACATTAAGCTTTCAAATGCAAAAATGATGATTTTTGTGCGATATTTTTCTACCCGTACTCGAAAAGTAAGAGGGTATATTGTATTTCTGGTAAAAGTCCGTCTGTCTGTCTGTCCGTCTTGTGTTTTGTCAACTGCTCGGAGGCTAGAGCAACCAAATTTGTTTTCCATGCTGATGTGATATCTCACTCCTAGTAAAGTGTTTAGAAACTTCGCCCTGCCCACTTCCGCCCCCACAAAGGGCGCACATCTGTAGCGTCCACCATTTTGAAGATAGCAGAAATCGAAAAATGCAGAATCATAGAGAAAGACCATATCTATCAGGGGCCAAACTGCATTGGATCGGATCATTAGTACACTCACACAAAAACGTGTCGAATTGGTTTTTTGTATTTTGTGTAGCCTGGATCTCAAAGACTATAAAAGCTAGAGCAACCAAACTTTCTGCCCACACTCCTGTGATACCAAATCGCTGCGGGGCGAATCGCTGCTGTAAATTCATTTTATCATTGTGGCTATAATAATGATCCGATCTGAACAAAATTCAAAATCTGGTTGATATGATCATTCCCTACGCTGCTGCAATTTTCATTTTTTTTATCTTTTAAAATAGTGGACTTTTCATATTTTGGTGGGTCAGACGGGGGCGTGGCGAAATTTTGAAATACACTTGTACTGAAGCGGTATCACAGGAGCTTGAATAGAAAGTTTGGTTAATCTAGCTTTTATAGTCTCTGAGACCCAGGCGTTCATTTGTACGAAAACCAAATCGACTCGTTTTTGTGTAAGTGCGAAAGAGAGGGAATGATGTTTTCGAATTGGTTTTCTCTAGTGTGGCTATATTAATGATCCGATTCGATTTAGATTTGGGTCCCTGATAGATATAGCCTCTTTCTATGATTCTGCATTTTTCGTTTTTTTGTTAATATGGTTTTGTTAATAAATAAATATAATACAATTAAGTATTATGCAGACAACCCACAATGAACAAATAATAATGCACACTTAGATTTTATGTACGCACGCTCTCAACGCCAGAAAAGAAGTGGACGAGAACATCGTGAGTAAAAAGAACAACGACCAAAGAATAAGAAGCACGATGGTCCGTTACTTTTTAGCGGTTTCCTTCATTCCATTCGAATGTGCGTCTACTTCTCGTACACATACATTCATGCATACATGAATGTATGCGTGCACAATTATCCATGTGACTTTTGTATATTTGAACGTGCAAATTTCAACACGCCGCACAGTGGGGTGAGAGACCCCAAAAGTGACGATTAATTCAACTGTCCAAAAAATTGGACCATGTTATAATTTTGTATTATGTATTTGATCAATAAAAGTACAATTCATTAACTTTTGAGTATTCCGTAGAGTATTTTTTATTTTTTACATTATTTTATTTAAGTCAATTTTCCTAATATTCGGTTTTTTTTACAACAAAAATAGCAATTTCATAAATTTTAACGCTGAAATTTTTCCCTTATCTATTATATACCAATGGAGACTATATTCATGAAGAATAATAAGAATCGGTTTACTATATTATATATCTGCCATAGAAACAACACGCTAAAAATGCATGAAACTCTTTTTTTTTCTTTGAAATGAAAAACGGGTCATATATAATTAAACGTTTATTAATAATAACAAATTGTATAAAAAAAAAAAAATTTAAATAATACATATATACATTAATCAGACTCGCTTTTTTCACTTTCATTTACATCGCTTTCATCTATTTCAGACGCTTTTAAAAGGGACAAAGCTTTTGGAAATGTTTGAATTTTTTTTCGCTAACTTCCGTTTACAAGATATTATTGGATCTGAGCTTATTAAAAAACATATTCAAAATATCTTGGTTGCTCTTTTGTTCTATCCATTTTTTCTCGAATAACACTCTCTGTACTTTTTGAAATCCTTGTTCCAAACTTCTTGAGCTTCTTCTGAGAGTTGGCCAATTGGTAACAAGGCGTTAGAAATAATTTCAGTACCGTGAATCAAGAATTTGTGTATCGTTGGTGGCATACAATACCACTGATACAACTTTACAAAATACCTAGCAGTTTCATGAGCGTACTCTTGGAATGATTCTATGTTAACCCCATGGCATGATGCAGCGACAACCATGACGGTATGGAACCTTTTATTAGCTGAAGATCGACCCCAGTAATTTTCGCCGGAACTTCTGCATTTTGAAAAAATCTTTCGCGCGGTGTTGCCATCATTTGAACTCCCAAAACCGGGCTTTGGAACATCTATAATTAGCCCTGTCTCAGATCTAAATAAATTTTGAATTTTTTTTGGTCTGCTGAACAATATTTTTTTATCATCTTCAGATCTTGCTTGCCATTTTTTATTGGCAACTTATATGCAAGATGCAAGAGGCACTCGAGAAAAACTAATCCAGCCATGCAAGACTGAAATACCATACTGCAGGATCTCAGTGACAATTTCTGTTTTTATCATCCGATCAATATCGTTGAAATCTTTGCTCGTGCAACCACACAAATAACATTTTTGGGCCGAAGTGGTTTGCGTTAAAGCATTGCAAATTTTTCCATCTATCATTGAAAGAATCAATTCATGTTTGACCTCTAGGAGCTTATCTCATAAAAATACCTTTGACATTCTTAGGTTTTCGATCTCAGCCATTACTCAATCTTTTTCTTGTTGTGTAACAACTTTCGTTTCTTTTATAAAGGCAATTTTGAGTGGTCGACAAAACCTTGTAGACGATGGTCTTGGATTTTGCCAAAGTACCTTGCTCTTGTACACAAGTCTTAAAGGTACAATTGATGTTATTAAAACTCAGGAATCGCTACATTCAGGACCATAAAAAGGCTTGCTTGTAGGAGCTATGAGCCGAACTTCCATCAAACCCCCATTTTGAAATTAGTGTAAGATTCTCATTATTGTATTCTGTGTTATTCATAACACAATCCTGAAGTAAAAATCAAACGTTGAGCTGTGAGATCAAGAAGAGCCTGAAGCTTTATTTTAGCTTCAGATTCGGTTACGGTGATGTTTAACTTATGTGGGTAACAACCGTGCTTTGCTTTTTGAACTATTGTGTAAGATGGAAATTTTTCTGGTGCTGAGTTTCGAATAATGTTATATTGATGCCTGGACAACTTTGCATCAACCAACACAGCCAACGCGTCTTCTTTAGACAGCCTAGTGATCTCCAAACTGTTGTCAATGATTTTCTTGTAGCTTGTCGCAGTTATTGGGAAGAAACAGACACAGCCATAACTATTTTTGACGCATTTACGTTACCACATTTCCTCAACTGGGTTTGCGTTGCAAAAGCTAGTTCTGGCAAAAGGAGTGCTTTCTCTTAAAGATTTTGTTTTCTTTAACTTAGCATCAACTCCACATTCCTCAAAAAAAGAAAGTTCCTTTTCGGCCGCGCTTTGACGTTCTTGAATTAAAATAAATCTTTGACTTTAGCCAATCCGTATAGATATTTACAAATCGACTGTGTGTCCGACTTGATCTTATCTATCGAGACTTAAACCCACGGATGAAATCATTCATTTCGCGCTCGAATTCCGCTACATCATCATCTGATGGCTTAACAATATTCCTTACGTGTTCAGATAAGAAAGATAATTTGTCCGCATAATTTGTTTGGCCGCTGTCATTCATTATATCGTAGAGTTGAAGGCGAGTAAATTCGATTGAATTTGCATGTTCTTAAATGTTGAAACAGAGATTCATTATATTTTTTATATACCGGTTACAAACAAACACCCTAGCTAAAGACGAGAAACACATTAAAAAGCGCACTGTTTATTACACATTGAAGAGACACTTATATTTTATATAATGACATAGTAAGACAATCACAATAACACGTTCACAGTTAAAATTGGTAATCTAGTACATACGCTGTACTGCGCTTTTCCATTTCTTCGTAAACTATATTAAATAATAAAGCTGAGCTTAAAGTTGATCTTTCACTAATTAATTGCAATTAAGAGATAGCTTACAGCTGACCAAAAGAGCTGACCAATAAAAGCTCACCGAAACAGGTGACTCAAAAATATAAAAAACAACTCTGTTTTGAGATTAACCGCCCAACTCTGAATTCAAATAACTCTCTTGGGGCAGAACGGGGCGCAAAACCCCTTGGTGGGCACTTAAGTTGATATGTGACACATAAATTTAAAAGAATGGTTACGTTTGGTTACGTTTTTGAAGCAACTTTTGCCTATCTAAAGATAAAAATACCTCTAATTTTACAGGTACTTTTTATGAAGATTTTTTTCCCAATATTTACTAAAAATTTTCGATTCCAAAAATCTACAAAAAATAAGGATTCAAATTTATTGTTTCCATTTTCAAAAAATTTTTTTTTTTTATTTTTTTGCGTGAAATTCGTCATCAAAAGTGACAAAAAATATAAATTTTTGTATTTCGAAAAAACGAAAACACAAAGTTTCAACTTTGACGTCACATTGCAGGGTATCTATTAGACATAGGGCCATAATTTTTCACTCCCGAATAAAAAGAATTTTATCTACTTTCACTTCATATTAATTTGATTCCGCAATTCCTAAATTTGTATTTTGAATTAATCGTCACTTTTGGGGTCTCTCACCCCAGTGTGCGCCGCCTCAAAAGTTACATTGATTATCACTTCGATTCTTGACATGAGTTTGTGCTTTAATTTTAATTTGTTTCTTCATTTCATTTTTCGTTTTCAATTCTGGGGATACATTAGATCCAGCATTTGCTGCAAGAGTTGGGAAACCCAGTAAAACCCAACTAGATCCATACAAAATTAACATAAGTAAAAGTTTAGACAAATGAAATTAAACAGGAATATAAACTCGATTCAATTACTTAAGATTATTAGTAAATATGAAAAATTGAAATTAATAAACAGGACTTCATGAGATCCATTTGAAAAATAAACAAGAATATGAATTCGATTCAATTACTTAAAACTTAGTAAATATGGAAATTGAAATTAATAGCAGAAGACTTCATGAGATCCATTTCATGTTTGGCTTCTAAAGGCGATGAACTTTCAGCAACAGTTCACACGGTTCGTAGTTGATTTATTCAGAAAGTCCCAGCTGGCTTTTCCAGGAAATAAACCGTGCAGATGGTAATGGCTTCGTGAATATGTCGGCTAGATGCAGATCTGTGGGAATATACTTTACACACAAATTAGTTTCTTTTCAATTTGCTCTCTTGTAAAGTGATATTTAATATCTATGTGCTTTGTTCTCTTTATGGCAAGTAGGATTATTTGCAATACTTATACAACATTGGTTGTCTTCAAAAATATCTATAGGATCACTTAATTCTAGATTAATCTCATTTATTAGTGATTTAAGCCAAAGAGCTTCTCTTACACCTTCAAACAAGGCCATGTATTCTGCTTCAGTAGATGAAGCAGCAACCGACTTTTGCTTCATGGTACTCCATGAAACGAAACAATTTTCAAACATTTTAAAAAGATACCCAGTGGTACTTCTTCTGTCAGTTTCATTTCCAGCCCAATCGGAATCTACATACCCTGTAAGAATATTATTGAAATTAGTTTCCTTTTTTAAGCTAAGCTTAAGATTAACAGTTCCTCTAGATATCAAAGAACTTTTTAAGGCATTGCCATAGTTCCTTATTGTTGTTGTTTGTATATCTGCTTAGAATACTTATTGAAGTACTTAAGTCGGGCCGTGTACATAACATAATGTACATCAAACAACCCATTAAGTTTTCTACACGGTGCATCACATAATTCTTCTGATTGCAGAGCCGTATAGTCTAACTCGCTTGGAAGGGGAGTACTAACTGAATTACAATCTTCCATATTAAATTTTCTCAATCGATTTTTAATACATGCTGACTGACTAAGACACATCTCTCCATCAGTTCTATCAATTTTTATGCCTATAAAAGTGGCTGATTTCACGTAAATCGGTAATTTGAAACTTATCATGAAGGTAAGATTTAAAATTGGACATTGTATCAGATTTGTTTGTAGAAATTACTACATCATCCACATATAACAAGATATATATATTTCTCGAAATATCTCTCTTATCCAAAATATAAATACACCGATCAACTCCTAAGTTTTCAAATCCAACATCCTTCAACACACTTTCAAAAAAAACTTCGAACCAACATCTAGCAGCTTGCTTAAGGCCATATATAGCTTTGTTAAGTTTACATAATTTATTCTCATTAGAATGATTCAGGCCTTTTTATAACGTTCATGTAGATTTAATCCTTTAGAGTTCCGTTTAAAAATTCAGTTTTTTCATCCATATGATGAACCATTAAATGGTATTGATTTGAAAGTGCCAACAAAAATCTAAAACTGGAAATTCGTACAACTGGTGCAAATGTCTCATCGCAATCAGTCATATATTCTTGAGTGAAGCCCCGCGCTACAAGTCTTGCTTTTGTACTTTACTAAGTTCCCAAATTCATCTTGTTTTATACTAAATACCTATTTGCAATCAACTATGTTTTTATTATCTGGCTTATGCACTAAGGAACAAGTATTATTTTGAAAATGAGAATTTAGTTCATCTTGTATAGCTTTTTCCCAGAAAGATCTGTCCTCACGAAACTTAATTTCATCAAAGGTATTAGGAATATCATTTAAGCATATTTGAGGTATTCATGAGACATCTTTCTAAAAAAAATATGATAATTTGGGTTTACTTTTAATTATTTCACTGCGTCTGATTTCTTCTTCATTTTTATTTTCTTTTTAATTTATTACCAGTTTCAACAACTGGATCGGCATTCTCAAGATATGTGGAATTTTCATTGAGTTGTTCACTTAACTCAGAATCAACAGATTCATTATTTTCCACCAAAGGAAAATCCAACTCTTCATTTTCTCTATTTAAAGATTCATTATTTTGTTCAACAGTATTACTTTGAACCTCAGAATCTTCTCCATGTAAAACTCTTGATTTTAACATGTTTATTTCATCCACCACAACATCTTTTGCTGTCATAAATTTCCTCGATTCCTCATTCCACAATTTATACAATTTGGTTCATATCCAACAAGTATAGCTATAATTGACTTTTTCGTCAAACTTTTTTTTCGTACTTTTCCTTCCATTATCGATATAAAAATTCACAATTTTTAAATGGAAGTGAGCCTCGCTCTTCGCGACAAAGTTATTAAGTTATTAAATAGGTCACACAGTAATGTGTATACTTATCAATAAACACTACATAGTAGTTCTTATTATCAATGGTAGAGGGTGTTATTGGACCACAGACATCGGAATGGACAACAAAAAATGTTCGTGTAATATTTTCCTTATTTTTAATTTTTGAAACTTTAATCTTGATTGCTTGCCATTTATACAAGCCTCGCATAATTCATGGTTTGAACCAATATTGTTTTAAAATATTAGTATCTTCAAAAGACTATTTCGTTTTATTTCTAAAATTTTCCTACACTTATGTGGCCTAATCTTTCATGCCATAATCGATACTCAGCACTACTTGAAATTTTAGACATAAATATTTTACTGTTCAATTGAAATTTTATTATAGGTACATTGTACTCACATATTCCATTAAAGGCCAATTTACCATTTTTTAGATACTTTACACACCTCCAGGGTTAAATTCGATAGTCATGCCTGCATCCTGCATCTTCTTTACCGATAGTAGATTCTGTGGAATATCCTCACAATACAAAACGTTTTGCAAGGTGATTTGGTTTCCGCAGCTGTTACGATTGACCACTCCCTTTGGCTGTAGCGTAGATAAACTCTCCGCGTTTGGCAATCTCGATGGCCACATTTGATTGCAAACGCTCATATTCGGAGAACAATGCTGTGTCATTTATAAGGTGGTCCGATGCTCCTGAGTCTAGAATAAACTCAGCTTCGCTTGTCTTTGAATTGGAAGTTGCATTTCTCAACATGAAGGCAAAACTACGCTCTGGTTGGGTTGTTGCTGCTGTTGCCATCTGAGCCTGCCCATCTTTTCTTTTGTTTTCACTAAAATTCTGATTCGGCTGCCTTTTCAAAAGGAAGCAATCTTTCTTCAAATGACCTGGCTTACCGCAATGAAAACATTTTGGTTTTGGTTTGAAACTTGGCTTGAACGGATTCTTCTTGAATTTCTGCATTGAATTATTTTTTAAATCTTACATCTTTTTAACTCCCTTTTTTTACCTACAGCTTGCAAGACTTTAACACTCGTATCCTTACTAATATTCCTAAGCTTAATCTCTTGGTCAAGAAGTCGTGTTTTTACAAAAGCTAATGTTAAGTTACATTCAGATAGAGTCTCTATTGCAGTTATAACTCCATCATAACTGGGTGGAAGAGTTAGGAGTAAATGGGAAATTTTATCCATATCATCTAACTTTTGCTCTGACGCGATAAGTTCAGTAATAAGATCATCGAAGAAATTATAATGATTGAGGAGTGAAATGTCACCTTTTAGTTTCATGGCCAAAGTTTCTTTCGCAGAGATAGTTGCGCTGCCAAGCTTCTTCTCTCGTAAATTGCATCTAAATTTGCTAAAATCTGCTTAGCAGCGCTCACACTGTTAGCGTAAGTTAAGAACGCATCACTTAAATATTCAATTATTAAACTTTTTGCATTTCGTTCTGCCTTTTTTATCTCATCAATCGTTTCTGCATGAGTTAACTACAGACAGGACCTCGACGGAGACGACTGTGACACCGCTGGACAAACCCAGGGCCAGTCCGTCTGCCACCAACTCAACGCCGGAAGCAAACAGAAGCAAGCAGCATTTCGACGGAGACGACTGCGACACCGCTGGAGACAACCAGGGTCAGTCCGTCTGCCGCCAACTCAATGCTAGCCATGCACGGGACCAACCGGACTTCGACGGAGACGACTGCGACACCGCTGGACAAACCCCGGGCCAGTCCGTCTGCCGCCACCTCAACGCTAGCCAACGCCAAGAACCACCAAACCTCAGCAGCGGCGACTGCGACACCGCTGGAGACTACGACTAGACCCACGACCCGCGCCGCAATCGGCCGACGGCGGAATCCATTTCGCAGGCCCGACCAAAACCACCCAGAGGACCGTGAACCTCGCCAGCATCACTACGACGCAGCTCGAGGAACCCCACTCCAGACGCCCCGAATCGACGAACCACTACCTACTCCGTGGGTAACCGAGTTCCTGGAGGAAGAGTTGGCCACATTTGAGGGACTGGCAGGTATCTCGCACATAGCCCAACAAACTATCTACATGAAGGATGACACGCCCGTGAAGCAACGGTATTACCCCAAAAACCCAGCCATGCAGAAGATCGGAAGGAAGCCGAGAGTGCACAGCCTTCACTGTTCCAGGCAGAGGACTTTTCCATTGGAAAGTCATGCCGTTCGGGTTGCACTCGGCCCCTGCGACATTTCAGCGAGCACTGGACAGCGTTATTGGACCAAAGATGGAACCACACGCCTTCGCTTACCTCGATGACATCATCGTCATCGGGAAAGACTTGGACGAACACGTCGAAAACCTACGAGAAGTATTCCGACGGCTACGAGACGCAAATCTGAGGCTGAACCGAAAGAAGTGCAACTTCTTCCAGAAGAGCATCGTCTACATGGGACATGTTGTCAGCGAGCAGGGGATCCATACCGACCCGGAGAAAATAGTAGCGGTTCAGAAGCTAACACCATCCACTACCCTCAAGGAGCTGAGACGCTGCCTGGGAATGGCTTCATGGTACCGGAGATTCGTCCCAAACTTCGCCACCATTGTTCAACCCATGATCAGCCTCCTGAAGAAAAGACAGACCGTGGGCCTGGGGAGAGGAGCAGCAGAAGTCATTTGAGGATCTGAAAAGAAGCTGACACAGGCACCAGTCCTAGCATGCCCAGACTTCAGGGAGAAGTTTACCCTCCAAACCGACGCCAGTGCCTACGGCTTAGGAGCAGTGTTAACAAAGCAGATCACCGGGGAGGAGAGAGTCATCGCCTATGCCAGCCGCCGCCTACAAAAAGCCGAGGAAAACTACTCGGCCACCGAGAAGGAGTGCTTAGCGATCGTCTGGGCCATCAGCAAGTTATGCTGTTACCTGGAGGGTTACCACTTCGACGTCGTTACGGACCACCTTGCTCTGAAATGGCTCAACTCCATCGACAATCCTACAGGCCGCATCGCCCGTTGGGCTTTGGAACTCCAGCAATACCGGTTCGAGATCCACTACCGCCGCGGGAGCCAGAATGTGGTAGCAGGCGCGCGCTCTCCCGCCAACCCATCGAAGCTCTGCAGCGAGTCGTCGAGGAGCCACCCACGTGCCCATGGCTCGGAGGCTGCTCAAGAGGACCCAGGAACAACCGGAGAAGTACGACGATTTGCTCATCGAGAACGGGCAGATCTACAAGCGGACAGGTTGCAGGCCAGACGAGACAGACTCCCAACCGAGGAAGCTGTGCGTCGACAGCGAGCATCGACGGCGAGTTCTAGAAGAGTGCCATGATCAGCCCACCGCAGGACATCAAGGGATCCGGAAGACTGCCGAACGAGTGACCCGACGATACTACTGGCGGGACTCTACCGTAGCGTTGCTCAGTACGTTAAACGGTGCGAGAATTGCCAGAAATTCAAGGTAAGCCAACGGAAACCAGTCGGAAAGATGTATACCCGACAGGCGAAGGGACCATTCGACATCGTATGCGCTGATTTCGTGAGCCCCTGCCTCGTTCCAAGCACGGCAACACCATGCTCCTCGTCTTCTTCGACTCCTTCTGCAAGTGGGTGGAACTAGTACCCCTTCGAAAGGCCACCACTGCCCACTTGGAGAAAGCATTCCGGGAAAGGATACTCAGCAGGTTCGGCGTCCCACGGAAGTTTGTGTGTGACAACGGCACACAATTAATAAACCGCTCCTTCCAAAAGTTCTGCGAACAAGCGGGGATGGTATTGGAGCACACGGCACCGTACACTCCACAACAAAACCCGACCGAGAGGGCGAACAGGACTATCAAGACAATGATCGCGCAATACCTGGGCGACGACCAACGGACATGGGATGACTTACTCCCGGAGCTGAGTTTGGCCATTAACAGCAGTACTTCCGACACCACCGGCTTCAGCCCAGCATTTCTCGTACTGGGTCGCGAGCCCGACTACCAGGGGTCACTTTACGACGAGGTCACCCCAGGCATGGTAGAAGATGCAGAACCGGCACCGGACAAGGCAACGCGTTTGCAGGAGATCTTTAAGATCGTCCAGGAGAACACTCAGCGAGCATCGCAGGAGCAGCGGAAGCTGTATGACTTACGGAGGCGAGTGGCGACCCGCAATCAGGACGCTGGTCTTCCTACGCCAACACCACCTGTCAAAGAATCGGATAGCTTCGCAGCGAATCTGGCACCCAAGTACGACGGCCCGTACAAAGTTGTCAAATTTATATCGCCCAACATAGTCCGCCTACAAACGCACCAGGGACGTCAATGGAAGACCGCGAGCTTGAGGACCTCAAAGGAATTCCACGAGATGAAAGGCGACGGAGACGCTGGGAGACGACCCCGAGGACTCCCGCACCGCTTCACGAGGGCCACTTACGGTAGCGCGCTATCGTAACGTCCTCGCCCCGAAAGGGGCCAAACCCAAAAGCCGTAAGCTACCCTACGTAGATATCCCCCTATGGGATTAGTTCAGATCTAATGTATTAATCTTTCTCTCAACCGCACCGCTCAAGCAAGATAGGGGAGGGTATGAGGTTCAGGTATATTCAGGGTAGCTATTAACCGTAAGAAGTTTCTCCCTAGACGTTCGACATGAAGCAACTCCGAAATGGAAGGTTCGCACGACTCCAAACTCGGGATGGAGGTCCCACGCCCCGCAGCACCGATGCCGTACGGCCGAGCTGCAACGCCCCAACCATGACCCGACGCGCCGCCGACGAGAACCGCGACCCGCGCCTCGGCGCCAGAGACCAACTCCAGGGCCTCCTCCGAGTGCAGCCGGAGCTACACAGGGAACCCCGGCGCATCCCTCTGGACCAGCGGATGGTTGCCGTGACGGGCTGGTTTCACCAGAACCCCGAGTCCGAGCGGGGTGTGGCCGACGGCCGCTTCGCGACCGGAGGAGTGCGGGTTCCACCGCGCCACAGCCTCACCATGTTGAACCGCCGACTGTACGGGCAGAACAGGACAGCCATCGATGACGATAACATCGGCACTGACACCGATGAGCGGGACACCATTTTCCCTGGCCCAAGCAGCCCATGCTCGACCCGCGAGGACGCCCAGTCACGACGACCAGACAGGTGCCGAGTTGCGGCATGAAAGCACGATGACACGCCCAGACAATTGGGAAGACTGCTTGTGGGCGGACTACGGACTGATGGGCCATGGCCAAAACGAACCCGGCGTGGAGCAAAAGGCGGAAGAGCCGGAGCAGGAGGACATGGTGGAGAGAGAGGAGTCACCCCAGCAAGGTGACTCCGAGTCCGGCCACTGGTCCCTCATGAGCCTAAATTTTGAGACGCAGGGCGATGACCCTTGGGCTGCAGGCATCCCTGCCCTAGACAACACTCCACCACCGATGGACGCCGAGGACGACCATATGGAGTCCGAGCGCAGCCTGCCGTTGAGGCTCGAGGAGGTGGCGGAACTCATGAGGGATCCCACAAGTCTACCGACTCCATCCTGAGGTCGCATCCGTACAGGACGAGGCGGGCTGGGCCGAAGCTCCCATAGAATGGCGCACCAACACGCACGAGCGGCGACTCCCCCTGGACCTCATCGCAAATATCACAGTGTACTTGCGGATGGCCACGGGACATCCAGGAGTACGGCACTTGGAGTTCCACGACGGGAATCCCATCAGGATTAGGATTACCCGCAACCACGCAGTCACAGTCGCTCTGCGGGCCCCCTGAAGTGAGGAGAGGATGTGAAGGGCAGACGACTCCCCACATATTTGTCCACCGATCGTCCAACGAAGGGTACCACCTCGTTTAATTTCCCACGAAGGGATTTTCCCCCCTAGGTTTCCCCTACCACACTCCCACGAAGGAATTTTGTTTTCCTCCCCTGCCCATGTTATTTATTTTTATTACTTTGTATTACTTAATTATTTTTAGTGTTAGTTTCATTATATTTTTAGGTTAAGGATTAGTACGTAAGTAAAACCACCATAACCATGATCTATCACAATTATACGGCCGAGGCCAATAGTCCACAAGGGAATTTCGTGATTTCGAGGGGGGGAAATGGGGAAAACAGTGACCCGCAGCCAACACTGGCAACGAAGCAGAGCGCGAGAGAGCGAAAGCTCAGCTGCAAAGCTCTGGCAACGGAGAAAGTAAAGCTCCGTCGCAAAGAATATCACCAAAGACGAGAGAGAGCAGCTAACGACAGAAAACCAAAGCGAGGAGAGCGAACCATGGCAACTGCGGCAAAGAATATACCGAAGACGAGAGAGAGCAGCTAGCGGCGGAAAGCCACAGCGACGAGAGCGCTGGAACCATAGCAACAACCGCGAATATCAACGACGCAGAGAGCAGCCGGCGCTAAAGCCGAGGCGAAGAGGCATTGGAAGCCGACAACAGGTCTCACGATCGCGCGCCAGAAACAATTGGGGCAGTCGCTCGGGAGTAAAGGAGATAGTGGGGTAAGCGAGTCTCACCGTCGTGAGAAGAAGGGCGCTTAGCGGTGCGGTTAGGTAGGGAAAACTAGACATTGCAGAATACAATTTTAAAAGAACATAACTCCGCGTCTGAATTTGTGTACCAAGAGATACCTCTTTTCCCCCTCCCTCCTTCCCTACTGATGCGTGGAAGATGTACGTTGTCTGTGTTCGATGTGGCTGGTTTTGCAAATGCTCATTAAACTTCGTTTTCCATTGTTAGATAGGCTTCCATGTCGTATCCTCCTTTCACTGGATTCTCATGGATCGTAAAGGGGACTTCTTGAACTTGAGTCCATAGTGATTTGATCAAATCACTTCATGTGTGTCCTTCCGCCTCTGAGAATTGTTTCAGATTGCGTTTACGGACTCGACTATGGCTTTTGTCGGCGACATAGTGAAGGCAACTTGCAGTAAGCTTACATTTTCTGTTGGCTCCGATCGCTTGATTGTGGATCGACTTTATGCTCCATGTGAATACTTGATAACTGCATAAGCTTGTCATTGTTTTCGCTAAGGATCGCAACGTATTTTTAAGAGCTATACGTAGGTCGGAAATTTTGTCATAATCGTCAGTTTTGTATGATTTTTGCATTTTGGTATCGATTTCGTTAAACCGATTCCATGCGTCTTCGAGTACCGATTTTTGGCGGAAGTTATATTTTGATCGATTCCTAGGAATATTTTTTGAAGTTCTTAATGCACTTCGAAATTACTTTTCCAATTTCTTCCTGCTCATCTAAGGCCTTTGTGGCGGCAGCTTTATTCTCTTGTGGGTTATCCATCCATTCTGTCAATTTGTTACTTTATTTCTGACCCGTTGGGAGTGTTGGGAAAGTAATTGTACACTTGAACTATTGGATGGAGGAAAATTGTGCTTGTTACCAGTTAATGGAACGCACGTACAGCAATTAATGTTATTCGCCTTGTTGGTGATCGAAAGTGGAATTCTTGCTGCTGGCTGAAATTCTGAATGTGCCAGAACTGCCGAATTTTTCAGTAGACGCTACTATATGTGATGGCCGATGCCAATTTGCGTAAAAATAATCTTCACTGAATCTTTCGCTCCTGTATAGTCCTGTTGACTTCTTCAGGCTGATGTCCAGATTAAATCCTTCTGCTGTACTGTCGATTGTTTGACAGTTTGAATGGATTTCTAGGGTCGGGGGTCACCAAGTGTTAATGTGTAATTGTTTGTGTGGGTTGCTTACGGTACAAAACCCGTCTACTGTTTGGTCGTCGCAACTAGCACTTTGAACCAGTTGGACTGCGGAGTGGGTTTCCTTTGGTAAACAAGGTGAGGTCTGAAGACACGGCGACAGCCTCTTATGATAGCTATGAAGGATGAGTACAGGCAGTATGTTGTACGAAGACGAGACTGATTCTGCTACTGATTTTTATTGAACAAATGCATCTACTTATATAGCTAACAGTGGTAATCTTATTGTGGGGAAACAAGGGTGAACAGGCTCCTTGTGAGTACTTATTTTTTAGATTGGGTGCACTTAGCCTATGCGGGGATCGTAATCGGTGCATGAACATACGTAGGTAGCTGACCGTAATAAAAAAGACAGTTTATTGCTTGATCCTTAAAAGAGGTTTCTCGTTTACAAGTGCTATTGTATATTCTTAGGGGCTAATGTATATTTCGTGTATTCCTATTTAAAACATATGAAATGACATGGAAATTTTTTAGTTATGAGTATTTGTATGTGACAGTGCCACTAACCATAAATACAGGAACTGTATGGTTATTGACAGTACTTTCTTTTTTATACCCGTACTCGAAGAGTAAAAAAGGATATAATGTATTTGTGGTAAAAGTGGATGTGTGTAACACACAGAAAGGAGGCGTTTCCGACCACATAAAGTATATATATTCTGATCAGCATCAATAGCCGAGTCGATATATAGCCATGTCTGTCCGTCTGTCTGTCTGTCTGTCTGTCTGTCCATCTTGTTTGTCGCCTATTGCTCGGTGGCTATAACAGATAGAGCAACGTAGAAAAGTGTTTTAAAATTTCGCCCCGCCCACTTCCGTCCCCACAAAGGGCGCACATCTGTGGCGTCCACAATTTTGAAAAATAACAGAAAACGAAAATGCAGAATCATAGAGAAAGACCATATCTATCAGGGACCCAAAGCGGGTCCCTCGAATCAGATCGGATCATTAATATAGCCATAATGGAGAAAACCATTTCGAGAAACATCATTCCCTCTCTTTTCGCACACACACAAAAAGAGTCGATTTGGTTTTTCGTAGAAATGAACGCCTGGATCTCAGAGAAAATGAGAGCTAGAGCTACCAAACTTTCTGTCCAAGCTCCTGTGATACCACTTTAGTACAAGTGTATTTCAAAATTTCGCCACGCCCCCTTCCGCCCCTCCAAAAAATATGAAAGTCCACAATTTTTAAGATAGGAAAAACAACGAGAAAGAACGTACGGAGTCGCTGTAGGCGCGACTCTACTTTATACCCGTACTCAGTCTGTACACATGGGATTTATGTGGAATCTTAAAATGTTGTATCAGTTTTTACATTTTACATTTAAGATTTGTTTGCAGCATCTGTCATCTACATCTACATCAGTTCTCACAACAGCACACGTACACCGCACGAGGCAGCATGTTTGAGCGTGAGTGTGTTTGTGAGAGAAGCTTTTGCGACAATCAACCCCAATAATTGACTTACGCTGCAAAGAGGAGTGGGGAATTGCTTCTGAAAATTCATTTGATCATTGTGGCTACAATAATGATCCGATCTGAACCAAATTCGGGAATCTGGTAGATATGGTCATTTTCTACGATACTGCATTTTTTTTTTTTTTCTATCTTCAAAATTGTGGATTTTCGTCTTTTTGGGAGGGCGGAAGGGGAGGGGGAAATTTTGAAATACACTTGTTCAGGTTTGGTATCACAGGAGTCTTGGCCAAAAGTTTGGTTGCTCTAGCTCTTATAGTCTCTGAGATCCAGGCGTTCATTTGTACGAAAAACCAAATCATCTGTTTTTGTGTGAGTGCGAAAGAGAGGGAGCGATTTTTTTCGTATGTTTTTCTCTATTGTGGCTATATTAATGATCCGATCCAATTCAGGGCCCCTGATAGATATGGGCTGTCTCTATGATTCTGCATTTTAAGTTTTATGTTATTTTCAAAACTGTGGACGCCACAGATGTGCGCCCTTCGTGGGGGCGGAAGTGGGCGGGGCGAAATTTGAAACACTTTTCTAGGAGTGAGAGAATACATCAGTCTGGAAAAAAATTTGGTTGCTCTATCTTTTTATAGCCTCCGCGCAATGGGCGACAAACAAGACGGACAGACAGACAGACGGACAGACGGACGGACAGACAGGGCTATATCGACTCGGCTGTTGATGCTGATTAAGAATATATATACTTTATAGGGTCGGAAATTATTCCTTCTCTATGTTACACACATCCACTTTTACCACAAATACAATATACCATTTTACTCTTCAGTACGGGTATAAAAATGCATTATCGTAGAGAATGGTCATATCTACCAGATTCCCGAATTTGGTTCAAATCGGATCATTATTGTAGCCACAATGAGAAAATGAATTTTCAGCAGCGGGAATGCCCCGCGCCCGTTCAGTGTTTCCCCTTGCCCGTTTGCAGCGTAAAGTCATTTATGGGGATGATTGTAGCTACAGAATCTCTCACACGCACACTCACGCTCACACGCTGCCTCGTGCCAGTGTACGTGTGTTGTTGTGAGAACTGATGTAGATGTAGATGACAGATGCAGCAAACAAATGTAAAATGTAAAACTGATACAACATTTGAAAATTCCACATAAATCATATGTGTACTGACTGAGTACGGGTATAAAAAAGTAGAGTCGCGTTCACAGCGACTCGAACGTTCTTTCTCGTTTAAGTTTAATTCTGCGATTGAACAACGGATATAATCACCTTTTTAAAACCTTCCCACCCATGTATCGAACTTCGTGGTATTGCAAATTTATTTGCCACATTTTTTTATAGTCACCCGTAAATTTAGCCAGTAATTTAGTATCCCCGTCGCAAAATGGTTTTAGACAAAGATAAACTTTGACTAGCCATCTCGAGCTCTCGCCTTTGATCATCCGATCATTTTTTGACTCCGCTTGCAAACGGACGTAATTTTCACGGATTTAAGTAAGTCTTCCGATGCTACCACACACCCTGTGTTTTGTTGAATAATATTACTAGTGTGAAGCCAATTGTAGCGAGTGTAACTTAAATATGAACACTGTTCATTGAACAGGTTTTACATTCAGTTAAATTAATTTATGCTTATGACTCGCACAAACGCTTTCAACTCGACCATAACTCCACATTTTGTCTCTAACACTTATCTTGGCATCATATCCTGGATCGAATTTCCAATCCTTCGTAATCTGAACTGTAACTCTGGGGAGACTATTGCCTGCATAACGATCTATGCTAAAAACTTATTGGCCTACGGCATTAAACCATCGCAGAATATGCATAAGCTCTATTTCGGAATTGTGGAGTTCAACCTCTTTTGGGGCAGAGAGACTCGGACTTACTGGCCAATCCGCATACCCGTATAGTACACTCCCATTACACAGGTGTTTGAACACCTATAATTTTGCGAACGATTAAGTTAAACAGAAAAGAGAAGGGACGTGTTGTGTCGCTGTTAAAGCGACACTACTTTTATACCCGTACTCAGTCGGTACACATGTGATTTACATACATACATATGTGAAATTTTAAAATATTTTATCATTTTTTACATTTTATATTTTTTTATGCATCTGTCGTCTACATCTACATCACTTCTCATAACAACACTGCAGGGCGGCTGCTGCTGAAAATTAAATTCATCATTGTGGCTACAATAATCATCCGATCTGAACCAGATTCGGCAATCTGGTAGATATGATCATTCTCTACGATACTGCATTTTTCTCGTTTGAATGCGCAAGCGATGCAAGATATCTTCACATATGTCGTCTTTGTATTTGTTCCATAACTGAATTGGCTGTGAAAGAAAACATGTGGTGATGATAATTGCGAACAGCGTTCGTATTTGGTACTCAATTGATGAAACAACTGAATCCGCAAATGTTAAATCCCAATGAGAATCGTTCTCCAGCAAAACCAATAGTTGACATGCTTCTCTATATGTTTGGCATTGGTAGCCATTCACAGTTTTCAAATGCGCAAATACTTTTGGTCCACGTACATTTACCAACAGCAGTCGCAAATAAAAACTGGAAATTGCAATCGTTTGAAGTCAAACGGAAGATTAGTCGGAATCATTGGTATTCGAGGAATACATACATAAGTACCTGCGTACTTTTCCGTTAATAATGGTTGCCTCAATCAAATTCGGCATAAGTCTTTTTACCGAAAGTCGAGTACCGTTGCAAAGACGCGGTGGATTCAAATTACGCAGTATCATAATAATTGTACCAACTTTGAGTTGCAAGTGGAGGAATGTGGAATGCATGTGGTGGAAATCCTGGTAGCTCCAGAGAGTTCAAAAACTCCGTTGGATAATTAACTACATCATCGGGATGTGTTATGGAATCAACGAATTTGTATGTCACCAAATCGCCAGCAATTTTTGATTGAATTGTGAAATTCAGTGCGTGTACATCATTATTCTTTGCGGCAAGAATTGCTCGTTGACTTAACCAAACATAATTCTGAAAATTCTCACTAATGTTTGGGAAAACATTTTCAATAAGAGCTAATTGAGGGTCTACAAATCGGCAAAAGTCATTGGTAAGAGTAATTAATCCAGATGTCGCATCAACTGGGACTTTTCCATTTCCAACAGCTAACAATTGTTTGGAAAATTGTGCAGCACTTTGATCATTTTGAAGTTGAACTCATATTAGTGGTTAGCGATAATGTTTTTACGTTATTTACGTTTGAATGCGCAAGCGATGCAAGATATCTTCACATATGTCGTCTTTGTATTTGTTCCATAACTGAATTGGTTGTAAGGAAAACATGTGGTGATGATGATTGCGAACAGCGTTCGTATTTGGTACTCATTTGATGAAACAACTGAATCCGCAAGTGTTAAATCTCAATGAGAATCGTTTTCCAGCAAACCCAATAGTTGACATGCTTATCTATATGTTTGGCATTGGTGGCCATTCACAGTTTTCAAATGCGCAAATGATTTTTGGTCCACGTACATTTACCCAACAGCAGTCGCAAATAAAACATTCATCAATTCTAGGATGAACAGTATACATGCTATGTATCAGAGATGGCGCTGTATTGTAGTATATAGTAGATAATACAAATACATTTTCCCGCTTTTCTGTTGAAATTTTTCGTGAATTTTCTTTGCTATAAACCTCACGAAGGCCGAGACCTTTTAACGAATGCAAAACCGTGGAAATCGGTTCGTGCGTTCTGGAGTTATTGCGTCAAAAGGAAAACCCGACTTATTTTTATATAGTAGAAGATAATACAAATACATTTTCCCCGCTTTTCTGTTGAAATTTTTTCGTGAATGCTCTTTGCTATAAAAACCTCACGGAGCCCGAGACCTTTCCAACGAATTCAAAACCGTGGAAATCGGTTCGTGCGTTCTGGACTTATTGCGTCAAAAAGGAAAACCCGACTTATTTTTATATAGTAGAAGATAGGGTCGGAAATTATTCCTTCTCTATGTTAATACATCCACTTTTACCACAAATACACACGCAAAAATCAATAAACGCTTTGGATAAAATGAATACACGGTTATGGTTTATGTGGAATTTTAAAATATTTTACCAATTTTTACGTTCTAATATTTTTTTGCTACATCCGGCATCTACATCTACTTCTTACAAAAACACGCTGTTCTAGCTCGTTCAGGTTTTTCCTGAACAAAGGAAAGCAGAGTGTGTGAGCGAGAGAGAGAGATTTAGTAGCGTCTGTAGTGATGAAGGGGAGGGGGCTTGCAACTTAAAATTAATTTCATCATTCTTTCCATATTAATGATGCGATCTGAAACCATATTGTCGTTCTCTACGATACTTCAATAGTTTTTATTTTTTTTTTCTATCTTCAAAATGGTGGACTTTTTGTCTTTGTGCGGTCGCAGCGAAATTTCAAAATACACTGTTATTGAAGTGAAATAACAGGAGGATACAAAATATGAACAATCAAAGTAGACACCTTGATGTGTGACAGAGAGAGCGAGAGGGAACGATGCTTCTCAAAATGGGTTTCTCCATTGTTTCTATACTAATGATCAGATCCCATTCAGAGTTTGTGCCCCTGATAGATATGGTCTTTCTCTATGATTCTGAAAAAAATTTGGATGCTCTAGCTTGTATATTCTCCGAGCACTTGACAGACATGACTGTATCGACTAGGCTATTGATGCTGATCAATAATATATATACTTTATGGGGTCGGAAACGCTTCCTTTTCTTTGTTACACACATCCACTTTTACCACAAATACAATATAACCTTTTACTCTTTAAATACGGGTATAAATAAAATAAAATTGATTTTTATACCCGTACTCGTTATACCAGTACTCGAAGAGTAGATGTGTGTAAAGTATATACTAGGTGGAGTGAAAAGTAACCTCCAGAAGGAAAATACTTTTTTATACCCGTACTCGAAGAGTAAAAGGGTATATTGTATTTGTGGTAAAAGGATGTGTGTAACATAGAGAAGGAATAATTTCCGACCATATTAAGTATATATATTCTTGATCAGCATCATTAGTATAGGATCATTAGTATAGCCACAATAGAAAACAATTTCGAGAAACATCATTCCCTCTCTTTTCGCACTCACACAAAAATGAGTCGATTTGGTTTTTCGTACAAATGAGCGCCTCGATCTCAGAGACTATATGAGCTAGAACAACCAAACTTTCTGTCTAGACTCCTGTGATATCGCTTCAGTGCAAGTTTATTTCCAAATTTTGCCACGCCCACTCCCGCCCCCCCAAAAGACAAAAATCCACAATTTTGAAAATAGAAAAAAACGAAAAATGCAATATTGTAGAGAATGACCGTATCTACCAGATTCCCGAATTTGGTTCAGATCGGATCATTATTGTAGCCACAATGATCAAATGAATTTTCAGCAGCAACTTTCCCCCCTCCCCATGCAGCATAAGTCATTTATGGGGATGATTGTCGCTACAGATTCTCTTACACTCACGCTCAAACAAGCTGCCTCGTGCAGTGTACATGTGTTGTTGTGAGAACTGATGTAGATGTAGATGACAGATGCAGCAAACAAATGTTGAATGTAAAATGTAAATACTGAAACAACATTTAAAAATTCCACATAATTCACATTTGTACTGACTTAGTACGGGTATAAAAGTAGAGTCGCGTTCACAGCGACTCCGTACGTTCTTTCTCGTTTTACTTTGTCTTGGAGGGCCACATCGGAGGGCCTCCCGCTAAGGACCCCATCGGCAGTGGAGTTTCGTCCACCATGAACTCTCGTAACCAATATTTTACAGTTTAATCGGAAGGACCATTACTCCCATAATATTTATACAACTTTTCTTTGGGTTCCTTCGCCGTTTTGCCTCTAAAAAATAATGTTTTATGAAAAATCGAAAATTTTTTTATACGCACCATAACGCCAAAAATATCAACTAGAAACATTTTTCAATAAAAAAACTGCAATTTTTCATGTATGCCTTTATAAGATTGGACTATAATTAACAAACATTTTTTTGCGATAGAAGCGCATTTTCGCGGTCCATAACCCATAAAGTATATAAATATACTATTGATCAGCATCAATAGCCGAGTCGATATAGCCATGTCGCCCGTCTTTTTTGTCGTCCAGTGCTCGGAGACTATAAGAGCTAGTGTGATATCTTACTCCCACAAGTGTGTTTTAAAATTTCATATCCGCCCCCACAACGGGCGCACATCTGTGGCGTCCACAATTTTGAAGATAAAAGAAAAACGAAAAAGATCATTTTGATGATAACAAATGATATTTCGCCTCGAACTATTCAACGTAGGCCAAAACAGGTGGCTTGAATGGCAAGGACACCTTCCAAAAAGTCCCTCAAATGAACAGAGTATCTTTAATTGGTCGGGGAAAAAATCATCAGGTGATTTCGTAACGCATTATATTCTCTTTCAATTACGCTTTTATTTTCATTTGAAAATTTTGATGGGACTTCAAAGGACGAAAATCTGTGGGATACACAAATGTAAAGATACGAGAAAATCGAAAACGGAGTATCATAGATTATAACCAAATTGCCGAATTGCTATTATGGGCAGAATTCATATTCGGTTGCTATCCAGAGTAGCTGCAACGTTACTCATTCTCTCTCTTGCTCAAATACTGTGTGCCGTATAGTGTCCGCCCTTTGCCGAAGCAGATGTCGTTCATTAAATATAGACTAAAATATCCCAACAGAATTATATGGATTATATTATATGTATATGTTCTCATTATTATTATTAAATGATAAATAAATGTTACAATGATAAATTTCGAATGTAGAAAAGTTTACGTAGAGCCTGCCCACATCCGGGGCACTTCCATACTATACTTTATGTGCAAGATGTTCTTAATCGATAAAGAACGTATATTTTATCTCAAATTGTATCTAATTTCTTGTTACTCTGTAATCGTTTTCGCTATTGTTATTAACTGCTAGTGTTATTACTAGTGTATTATTAGTACTAGTGTTATTAACAGATAATACTTAAATAAATAATTAAACATTTTTTGTGTTATTTTAATCAATTTCCATATAACTGCGGCAGAAGTATTTAGTCTACATTTCGAAAAATAATGATGCCACAGTTGTATTGGCTTTCTGGTACTCATTAAGCTTTGAGGTGGCTGAGAGGGGGCCTAGCTGAGGCCACCGGACGGGTCGCAGGTTGCGGATAGCGAACGGCCTAATGGGTAGGTTAGCTGCGAATAAGCGGTCATTCCAAAGAAATTCAACTCAGTTGAGTCTGAGGGAGAGTACCGAAAAAAGGCAGTCCCGGACAGCCAGCGGGTGTTCGCGACGCAGCAACACCGACGATGCGCTTGTGGTGCCGCCTCCTTTAAGTAGCGCACACACTTCCCTTCCCTACACACTACCTACCCACATCCCAACCCCCACACTCACCTCACACCGGGCCGGACTAAGAGTGTCATACGAACCGTGCCGAGAGTCAGCCTGGCTGCGGGCCCGGTATAAAAACTAGCTCAGTCGTTAACGGTGTGCGCAGGGACTTGGCTGCCCCCTGTTCTAAGTATGCTTTATCCGGGCAACGCGAATCTCTGCCCGGACGGACCTTGCCCCTTTTTTTGCATCTCGTGGGATCAGAATGGAAGATTTAAAACAAAACAAAACAAAACGAGAAAAGAACGTACGGAGTCGCTGTAGGCGCGACTCTACTTTTTATACCCGTACTCAGTCTGTACACATGTGATTTATGATGAATCTTCAAATGTTGTATCAGTTTTTACATTTTATATATGTTTGATGCATCTGTCATCTACATCTACATCAGTTCTCACAACTAACACGTACACTGCACGAGACAGAGCCTGCGAGTGTGAGTGTGAGAGAATCAGTAGCAACAACCCACAAAATAAATGTATATTTTGTTATGGTTGTAGCGGGGGGTGAGGCAGCTCGCTGCTGAAAATTCATTTCATCATTGTGGCTATCATAATGATCCGATCTGGATTCGGGAATCTGGTAGATATGATCATTCCCTACCATACTGCATTTTTCGTTTTTCTCTATCATCAAAATTGTGGATTTTCGTCTTTTTGGGGGCGGGAGTGGGCGCGGCAAAATTTTGAAATAAACTTGCACTGAATCGATATCACAGGAGTCTAGGCAGATAATTTGGTTGTTCTAGCTCTTATAGTCTCTGAGATCAAGGCGCTCATTTGTACGAAAACCAAATCGACTCGATTTTGTGTGAGTGGAAAGAGAGGGAGCGAAGTTTTTTCGTATGTTTTTCTCTATTGTGGCTATATTAATGATCCGATCCAATCCAGGGCCCTGATGATAGATATGGGCTGTCTCTATGATTCTGCATTTTTAGTTTTTTTGTTATTTTCAAAACTGTGGACGCCACAGATGTGCGCCCTTCGTGGGGGCGGAAGTGGGCGGGACGAAATTTTTAAACACTTTTCTAGGAGTGAGAGAATACATCAGTCTGGAAAAAAATTTGGTTGCTCTATCTTTTATAGCCTCCGCGCAATGGGCGACAAACAAGACGGACAGACAGACAGACGGACGGACAGACAGGGCTATATCGACTCGGCTGTTGATGCTGATTAAGAATATATATACTTTATAGGGTCGGAAATTATTCCTTCTCTATGTTACACACATCCACTTTTACCACAAATACAATATACCCTTTTACTCTTCGAGTACGGGTATAAAAATGCATTATCGTAGAGAATGGTCATATCTACCAGATTCCCGAATTTGGTTCAAATCGGATCATTATTGTAGCCACAATGATCAAATGAATTTTTTCAGCAGCGGGAATGCCCCGCGCCCGTTCAGTGTTTCCCTTGCCCGTTTGCAGCGTAAGTCATTTATGGGGATGATTGTAGCTACACAATCTCTCACACGCACACTCACGCTCACACGCTGCCTCGTGCAGTGTACGTGTGTTGTTGTGAGAACTGATGTAGATGTAGATGACAGATGCAGCAAACAAATGTAAAATGTAAAATGTAAAACTGATACAACATTTGAAAATTCCACATAAATCATATGTGTACTGACTGAGTACGGGTATAAAAGTAGAGTCGCGTTCACAGCGACTCCGAACGTTCTTTCTCGTTTAAGTTTAATTCTGCGATTGAACAACGGATATAATCACCTTTTTTAAAACCTTCCCACCCATGTATCGAACTTCGTGGTATTGCAAATTTATTTGCCACATTTTTTATAGTCACCCGTAAATTTAGCCAGTAATTTAGTATCCCCGTCGCAACATGGTTTTTTAGACAAAGATAAACTTTGACTAGCCATCTCGAGCTCTCGCCTTTGATCATCCGAAGCTTTTGACTCCGCTTGCAAACGGACGTAATTTTCACGGATTTAAGTAAGTCTTCCGATGCTACCACACACCCTGTGTTTTGTTGAATAATATTACTAGTGTGAAGCCAAATGTAGCGAGTGTAACTTAAATATGAACACTGTTCATTGAACAGGTTTTACATTCAGTTAAATTAATTTATGCTTATGACTCGCACAAACGCTTTCAACTCGACCATAACTCCACATTTTGTCTCTAACACTTATCTTGGCATCATATCCTGGATCGAATTTCCAATCCCTTCGTAATCTGAACTGTAACTCTGGGAGACTATTGCCTGCATAACGATCTATGCTAAAACTTATTGGCCTACGGCATTGCACCATCGCAGAATATGCATAAGCTCTATTTCGGAATTGTGGAGTTCAACCTCTTTTTGGGGCAGAGAGACTCGGACTTACTGGCCAATCCGCATACCCGTATAGTACACTCCCATTACACAGGTGTTTGAACACCTATAATTTTGCGAACGATTAAGTTAAACAGAAAAAAGAGAAGGGACGTGTTGTGTCGCTGTTAAAGCGACACTACTTTTATACCCGTACTCAGTCGGTACACATGTGATTTACATACATACATATGTGAAATTTTAAAATATTTTATCATTTTTACATTTTATATTTTTTTCTGCATCTGTCGTCTACATCTACATCACTTCTCATAACAACACTGCAGGGCGGCTGCTGCTGAAAATTCAATTCATCATTGTGGCTACAATAATCATCCGATCTGAACCAGATTCGGCAATCTGGTAGATATGATCATTCTCTACGATACTGCATTTTTCTCGTTTGAATGCCCAAGCGATGCAAGATATCTTCACATATGTCGTCTTTTGTATTTGTTCCATAACTGAATTGGCTGTGAAGGAAAACATGTGGTGATGATAATTGCGAACAGCGTTCGTATTTGGTACTCATTTGATGAAACAACTGAATCCGCAAATGTTAAATCCCAATGAGAATCGTTCTCCAGCAAACCAATAGTTGACATGCTTCTCTATATGTTTTGGCATTGGTAGCCATTCACAGTTTTCAAATGCGCAAATACTTTTGGTCCACGTACATTTACCAACAGCAGTCGCAAATAAAAACTGGAAATTGCAATCGTTTGAAGTCAAACGGAAGATTAGTCGGAATCATTGGTATTCGAGGAATACATACATAAGTACCTGCGTACTTTCCGTTAATAATGGTTGCCTCAATCAAATTCGGTATAAGTCTTTTACCGAAAGTCGAGTACCGTTGCAAAGACGCGGTTGATTCAAATTACGCAGTATCATAATAATTGTACCAACTTTGAGTTGCAAGTTATGTGGTGGAAATCCTGGTAGCTCCAGAGAGTTCAAAACTCCGTTGGATAATTAACTACATCATCAGGATTTGTTATGGAATCAACGAATTTGTATGTCACCAAATCGCCAGCAATTTTTATTGAATTGTGAAATTCAGTGCATGTACATCATTATTCTTTGCGGCAAGAATTGCTCGTTGACTTAACCAAACATAATTCTGAAAATTCTCACTAATGTTTGGGAAAACATTTTCAATAAGAGCTAATTGAGGGTCTACAAATCGGCAAAAGTCATTGGTAAGATTAATTAATCCAGATGTCGCATCAACTGGGACTTTTCCATTTCAACAGCTAACAATTGTTTGGAAAATTGTGCAGCACTTTGATCATTTTGAAGTTGAACTCTCATATTAGTGGTTAGCGATAATGTTTTACGTTATTTACGTTTGAATGCGCAAGCGATGCAAGATATCTTCACATATGTCGTCTTTGTATTTGTTCCATAACTGAATTGGTTGTGAAGGAAAACATGTGGTGATGATGATTGCGAACAGCGTTCGTATTTGGTACTCATTTGATGAAACAACTGAATCCGCAAGTGTTAAATCTCAATGAGAATCGTTTTCCAGCAAACCCAATAGTTGACATGCTTCTCTATATGTTTGGCATTGGTGGCCATTCACAGTTTTCAAATGCGCAAATGATTTTGGTCCACGTACATTTACCAACAGCAGTCGCAAATAAAAACATTCATCAATTCTAGGATGAACAGTATACATGCTATGTATCAGAGATGGCGCTGTATTGTAGTATATAGTAGATAATACAAATACATTTTCCCGCTTTTCTGTTGAAATTTTTCGTGAATTTTCTTTGCTATAAACCTCACGAAGGCCGAGACCTTTTTAACGAATGCAAAACCGTGGAAATCGGTTCGTGCGTTCTGGAGTTATTGCGTCAAAAGGAAAACCCGACTTATTTTTATATAGTAGAAGATAATACAAATACATTTTCCCGCTTTTCTGTTGAAATTTTTCGTGAATGCTCTTTGCTATAAAAACCTCACGGAGCCCGAGACCTTTCCAACGAATTCAAAACCGTGGAAATCGGTTCGTGCGTTCTGGACTTATTGCGTCAAAAGGAAAACCCGACTTATTTTTATATAGTAGAAGATAGGGTCGGAAATTATTCCTTCTCTATGTTACACACATCCACTTTTATCACAAATACACACGCAAAAATCAATAAACGATCAATCAATAATATAAATAAATTATAAAAGAACGAGGCTGGGGCTGTAAAGTGGTGGCATACGCGGATGACGTTGCTATAATATTCTCGGGAAAATTCCCTCAAACACTTTGCGACCTAATGTCTGCAAAACACGCGAAATTTTCAGACTGGACAAAACGCGCGGACTGGGAATAAATCCCTTGAAAACGGAACTTGTATTATTTTCTCGTAAATACAAGATTCCGCCCCTTAACCCTGCAATGCTTAGCGAATGCAGGCTATCCTTCAGCGATTGTGTTAGTTACCTGGGGTTGGTAATTGACAGCAAGCTCAACTGGAACCAAAACATCAAAGAAAGAGTGAAGAAGGCTACGATAGCCCTCTACACCTGCAAGAAAACCCATTGGTCTAAGGTGGGGCATTAACCCAAGTATACTCCAATGTATATGTCTAGCAATAGTTAGACCAATTCTACTCTACGGAGTCAGGGTCTGGTGGCCGGCCCTATCAAAAAAGTATATCACCAAAATGCTCGGCAAGGTACAAAGAACTGCCGCACTCAGCATCAGTGAAGCACTTCGCACCACACCGAATGATGCTCTAAACGCTGTCCTGTGCCTCCAGAGTCCTGGCCTCGCAGGTAAGGCTCAGGCACTCATGGCAGCAATTCGTCTTACAGACTCTGACCAATGGGTACCGCAAAATATGGGACACTCATCCATTCTAAACGACAACAACGTCCCAAAAAAACGGACTGCTGCATTCCGCGGGAGTATACTGAAACTCCCTTTGAAATAAATATCCCTCACCGTGATAGCTGGCTTGAGGGAATTCCGGGTCCTGGTGGAGCCATTCAAATCTTCACGGATGTCTCCAAAATGGACAACAAAGTAAGAGGAGGTATCTACTCCGAGCAACTAAACACAAGGCACTCCTTCAGGCTTCGGATCACTGCAGTGTCTTCCAAGCGGAAGTCACAGCGATCTGGGAAGCTCTGATTTGCATCCAAACAGTTGCCTTTTCGGCAACCCATATGAACATCTACAGTGATAGCCAAGCTGCGATCAAATCACTAAATGCGATTACATCGAACTCGGCCACCGTAGCGAAGTGCTGCAAATCTCTTGACGAGATGGCTCAGCAGTTTGCTATTAGCCTGATATGGGTCCCGGGTCACCAGGACATTGAAGGTAACTGCATAACAGATGAACTGGCCAGAGCTGGCACTACTACCTCCTTTCTCCACGACAAAGAGGATACATGTATGCCTATGGCCACCTGCAAGCTCATCATAAAAGAGCGACTAGACGACAGTCTGTCGCATCACTCGACAAACGGGGCCCACTATAAACAAGAAGCGCACCACCGAGCTCTGTAAGCTAAGCAGAAAAAAAGGTGCAGCACTGTCATTTGATCCCTCACGGGACACTGGCTAATAGGAACCCATGCCAGAAGGATGGGAGCCCTATATAATGATTACTGCCGCAACTGTAGAGATGAGGAAGAGGAGGAAACAGGAAGAGGAGGAAACATTAGCTTTATTGGTTCATCCAGAAAGTTCTTGAGGACGTTCCAAGGCTTCTTAAGTTCCAAAACTTGGTCGATGATCCAAGTATGGCAAGTAACAATAACAAATTAGAAATTAATTTAATATTATAAAGTTTATTCAACACGTAACGTTAAATTTTAATAACAAAAAACTAACAGTACATAAAATACAAACAGTTAAAAGCCATATTAGCTAAGATAGATTGAATAATTATTAAAATATTGCTGAACTGCTGAATTTTGGTGCCACAGTTTGTACCTAAAGACAACAGAAAAAATGACTTTGCATGTGCAGATATATTTCGATTTATATATTTGTAAAAGACTATTTCCAAAGATGTCAATAAAATTACCGGAAAAAATACACTGCCTTGTGTGTAAAAAGCTAATAAGTATCCCAGGCAAGATGATACAAATATATGACCTTTTCTTTTTAGTATGATATTTGATTTTACAGTTTTTGAAGATTTGATATCAGCTACAAAAATACGTCCACTTTGCATATTTGGTTCAACCTCTGGATCGGAATATATTACAGTTGGTGGTCCATTGTCTGAAAGAAAAAATCGAAGCGTGTTTTAGGATTTATACTATCCGTCGCCCGCGAAGCGAATATCGCTTCAGTTTGTTTCAAGCAGAGGTTGTATCAATTGGAGAGGTCATCTCTTGTCTCATTTTCGTCACTTGACGAACGTAGACTTCGTGCTTATATCGATTTTCAAATTTTTTGTAGTAATCAAACTTTTAAAATATTCCAACTAGCTTTAAAATAGCTGATCCTCAGATTATATTATATCAGGTAAGATCAGATAATAAATAATTCTGTGTTTTTGTTTTTTTCGTATCTTTATATAACCATATTGTTTTCCATATTGTTGTGACCTCACTCCTACAAGTGTCTTTCAAAATTTCGCCCCGCCCACTTCCGGGCGCAAAGGAATGGATCATTAGTATAGAAACATTGGAAAAACCCATTTTAAGAAGCATCGTTCCTTCTCGCTCTCTCTCACACACCCAGGTGTCTGATTCGATTGTTAGTCCTGTGTTCCACTTGGATCTCCGCGACTTATAGTCTTAGAGCTAGAACAACCAAACTTTCTTTCCAAGCTCCTGTGATACCACTTCAAGAAAATTGTATTTTAAAATTTCGCCCCGCCCCTTCCGAGTCCACAATCCACAATCTATAGTACATATATAAAAGAAAGTCATGTTAGTTAAATAATTTATAACTCAGGAACGGCTGTACCAATATGCCTGAAAATTGGTGGGTAGGTAGCTTAGAGCCAGAAGATTCAAATACTGCAAACGTCAGTCACTATAAAACGTGGTACAACAAAAAAGAAATCCTCGAATTCGCATTCTCAATCACATTGAGTCGACATGTATGTCAAAATAGATGTATGTCAGATATGTTTAACTTTCATTAGGTTGAACAAAGCCAAACTACGTTCGATTAACTATTAACAAAAACCAGAGCTTGCAAATAACAGTTGTTTCTTGCAGTCAGCAAAAACTGTTTTTTGCACACAACTTGCGCAAAAAGTCAGACAAGAACCGTTCACCAGTGTCTCTTGAAGAACGGTCTGTGCTCAACCAAAAAAACCAATTTCGTATTTCCTTTTTTTGCTCTGCTCATTCGCTGACCGTTTTGCAACGAGCGAAGAAAAATAAAAGTCTTTTGCATTTGTATGAGTGTACACACCTGATCAGAATAATAGGTACACCCATCTACTTCAGCTTTAAAATAACATAAAACTTTTTCTGTTCTATATTTAAAACTTCAAATTTGTTCGCACTTATTCATTGAGTATTTGTTTTCCATAAAATAAACTTGATTTCAGTATAGGATAATGATATAACAGAAAATATTTCAGTTTTTGCTTCAAAGTCTATATTTTGCTGATCAAAATAATAGGTAAACTTTCAGTATTTTGATGAAAAAAAACTGTTAACCGATTATTAAATTTTTGTTTGCTTAATTAGTGTTTGCTAGTTAAAATCTAATGTGTTTAAACTCTTTTTGGTCAGCTTTTTAATTTTGGTATATTTTAAAAAAAGGCGTCTTAAATTGCTCCCTCGGTGTTTGAAAATTTTTGGTGAAACCTGGATCAAAAATCTGTTTTTTTTAAGGGGTCGTTTACTCCCTTTTGAAATCAGTTTCGTCGCTTAATAAAATTTTTTTCCACTTTTTCTCTCTGGTGCACCCTACGCAGTCTTTTGTGACCTATAGCAAAAGTTAGCCCCATCGATATATTTTTTTGGCGCATAGGTAGAACCTATTTTTCTATTCTCCCTGGAAGGTTGGCTTGTTGTAGTCGTATACGCATCGTTGGATCACCAAATTCTTGTTTAATTGCTGCTGCAATAGCCTTTTACGACTTAAACTGGTCATTTTGCTCAAAGGATCAATGCAGTGGTCAAGTGTTTTGCTAGTTTTCTGTGGCTTTACGCGAGTTTGCTGACTAGCTTTCCTTTTAAAGTATTGTGAATACAATTCTAAGATCTTTTTATTCATTTATCAATGTACCGAATAGATTTTCCTTTTTTTTTTTTGGACTAAGAGGCAATTGGGTTTCTTCCTCTGTACAATGAGACTCTCGATCCATTTTTGTAAAAAAAAACGTAGTCATTTGTTCAAATTTTTGACAGTAACTAAACGAAGTTAACATTTATTTGTCAAAAAGGCAAAAATTTCCAATCTATTCGCTTAATATTGAAGAGTTACTGAAAGTGTACCTGTTATTTTGATCAGCAAAATATTGACTTTGAAGCAAAAAACTGAAATATTTTCTGTTATATCATTATCCTATACTGAAATCAAGTATATTTTATGGAAAACAAATACTCAATGAATAAGTGCGAACAAATTTGAAGTTTTAAATATAGAACAGAAAAGTTTTATGTTAGTTTAAAGCTGAAGTAGATGGGTGTACCTATTATTATGATCAGGGTGTGTATATGCGAATGATCAATCTACACTTTTAATAAAAAGGCACTGAAGACAAAAGACCGTTTACGATGAGTCTTTCGTTTTTTCGCTCTTCTGCTGATCCTCAATGAGCGAGCGTTCAGTTGGATCGCTCTCTCTGAGTTGTTGTTGAGTGAGCATAAAAAGAACCCCGCAACTGAGAACAGTTAACCGAAAACCAAAACAAAGAGCAACGAAAAGTTATGTTCAGAGCGAGAGCACACGCGCATCGTCTTTTTCGGTTGTGTTAGAGTGCAGACCGTAAAACGAACAACGGTTGAGACATGAAATAACAAAACGCATCTCGAACAGCTAAGTAATTTTGTCCATTAATAAATGGTTGAAAAGTTGAGTTTTGAAATAAAAATTTTAGGTGAAGTGAAGTTTATTTAACAATGCCGCGACTAAGACGATCGAATCTTTCCCAACAAAGCCGTATGGCAAGAAGGCTACGAAAAACAATGCAAATAAAAGGACTGAAGAAGAACAAGAAATTGCACGTGAACAGCGATGCGTTAGTATGGCTCGACTTCGTGCTTCTCGATCACACGAGCAAATTTAGGCAGCCCGTGAAACGGCTCGGTTGGCAATCCAAAATCGTCGAGCGAACAACAGAGGTCAACAAATAGATAATTTGCGACACAGAACAAGAGATTTGAATCGAGCAGCGTTTCGATACGATTGTAGCAATGATTACAGCTTGCATCCTAGCGTTGGCATTGGGCAAATAAACGTTGTTTGCGAGTATTATGGTGCAATAAAGTTTTCTTAGGAAAAACTTGCCAGGGAATCCGTGCGAGAAAAGCATTTAAGTGTGTTGCGAAAGACGGAATGGGAGACGATCAACTGAAGATGACGGAAACGGGAACGGGATATTGGGTATTTTATACACTCCAATTATTTTAAAAATAAATTTTTTTAACGTAGTATTATTCGGCTCACTTCTCACCCAAGCTAGAACAATGTTTCACAGTGAAGCGTGACGAAAATATATCGGAGAAAGTCACCATATCTACCAGATTGCCGAATCTGGTTCAGATTGGATCATAAATATAGCTACAAGGATTAAATTAATTTTCAGCTAGCAACCACATCTTCAGACACTTCTGAATCTCTGTCTCGCTCTCACACTGCTTACACGCTCTGCCGAGTTGTTGTAAGAAGTGATGTTTGTACATAGATGTAGATGACATATGCAGCAAAAAAATGTAAAATGTAAAAACTGATAAAATATTTTGTATGGGTATAAAAATAGTGTCGATTTAACGGCGACTCAATACGTTCCATCAAGTTTTTTGTTTGTTTTTATTTTAATGTCTATTTACATTTTTCATATATACATATGTATATATTATATACATTTTTCATCAAGATTTGTGCTGTGTCAGAGAAAGCGAGAGAGTGCATTTTGGCTATACTAATGAGTACGGATAAACAAATTTAATGCCCCAAATCTATCAGAAAAATTCACGCTGATTCTTATCAGCCGTTTTTTTTTTACATGAATAAAAAAATTATAATTTCTTAAGTTAGATATTATTTGGTGCAAAATACAGTACAAAAAAATATGTTAATTCTTTGTGCTTTTCGAAATTTTCGTACTGCGCACTAAGCGACGCTTTTGCTAAAGCAGGTACTAAAGAAAGGAACACAACCTTTACTCCCAAGACAGATCCATACATTTGTGTCTCAATTTTGATGTATTCCCTTTTCACAAATCTTTTTTCGACGCCGATGCCATACGCACATACGTAACTAACTACCGACTCACTTTTGTTGCTAATGCATTAGTGAACCGGCGACCGTTTATACACAGTTGTCCGGTGGTTAAAACACCCAGGTGTTGACATAACCCCACATTTATCCGGTGCACACGGGTTGTTGCAGTTCTCTGGTGCATACATATTGAGTAATTTCGGCTCTGTAAATAAATGTTCAACATTGAAAAGCTCATATCGCTTATAACCTTGAACGTGTATTTCAATTATCCAAAGCCTTCAATCAGATAATAAACAGGAATTAACAAACAGACATTTTCATGTTTTCCTGAATTTGTTGAAACTTCTTTGAGTATAATTGTGAGACATACATTTTATTTAATCTTCAGAACGCGTTATCATTTACTCACTACAATAAAAACGATGTCTGTGGGAAGCAGGTGGGAGACAATATGTACATATGTATTTTGTACCTCTTATACCTATGTATGTACATATGCAAATATGTATGCGCATGCATATTTTTATGGTGATAAACTATAAAACAATTACCGAAAAGATCCGTTTCGCGTGAAGTAGCTCTGCCATTTAATTTTTCAAGACGTGTTTTTGCCTCATCCAATACCTTCTTTCTGCGAAGATCGCGTCTTAAATTGGTATTATCTTTCTTGGTTCCATGGGCAATAAAAGACTCCATTTTGAGCGATATATGAATGTTAACTTATTTGTAACCAACGCGTCTTCTAGTGTGACCGCGGAATTATCGAAAATATACCCTATGACCCTCAGAAATATACCAAAATCTATATACTTTATTTTGTAAAGCTCCGACTACCACAAGTACCATTCACAATTTCCGATCCAAAGTCATGAAAACACAGTTAGGTGAGCATAAAATAGCAAAGCCAAAGAACAATTTCAGCAGAAATCTTATGTTTGCCGATTGTTGTTTTTCTAATGGCTGTAAAATTCACAAAGCACTAATATCATAGTAATAAAATATATATATGAATATTCATTAGACTTTTTACTCAGTTTTTTTTTCTCCTTCCATATTTTTTTATTCTAAAAGAAAAACGAGAAAAGAACGTACGGAGTCGCTGTAAACGCGACTCTACTTTTATACCCGTACTCAGTCTGTACACATGTGATTTATGTGGAATTTTTAATTGTTTTATCAGTTTTACATTTTACATTTGTTTGCTGCATCTGTCATCTACATCTACATCAGTTCTCACAACAACACACGTACACTGCACGAGGCAGAGCGTGAGTGTGAGTATGAGAGAATCAACCCTAATAAAAATTTATATTTTGTTGCGGGGGGCAACCCCTCGCTTCTGAATATTCATTTCATCATTGTGGCTATAACAATAATCCGATCTGATCCAAATTCGGGAATCTGGTAGATATGGTCATTCTCTACAATACTGCATTTCTCGTTTTTTTCTATCTTCAAAATTGTGGATTTTCGTCTTTTGTGGTGGCGGAAGGGGGCGGGTCGAAATTTTGAAATACACTTGCTCAGGTTTGGTATCACAGGAGTCTTGACAGAAAGTTTGGTTGCTCTAGCTCTTATAGTCTCTGAGATCCAGGCGTTCATTTGTACGAAAAACCAAATCGTCTCGTTTTTGTGTGAGTGCGAAAGAGAGGGAGCGAAGTTTTTTTTATGGTTTTCTCTATTGTGGCTATATTAATGATCCGATCCGATTCAGATTTGGGCTCCTGATAGATATAGTTTTTCTCTATGATTCTGCATTTTTAGTTTTCTGCTATCTTCAAAATTGAAGACGCCACAGATGTGCGCCCTTTGTGGGGGCGGAAGTGGGCGGGGCGAAACTATTAAACTTTTTTCTAGGAGTGAGAGAACACATCAGTCTGGAAAGAAAATTTGGATGCTCTATCTATTAAAGCCTCCGAGCAATGGGCGACAAACAAGACGGACAGAGAGACAGACAGACAGACAGACGGACGGACGGACAGACATGGCTATATCGACTCGGCTATTGATGCTGATCAAGAATAGATATACTTTATAGGGTCGGAAATTATTCCTTCTCTATGTTACACACATCCACTTTTACCACAAATACAATATACCCTTTTACTCTTCGAGTACGGGTATAAAAACTTAAACGGCTGCATGACTATGTGTTTTCTATGTTTTTCGTATTTTCTGTCATTAAATGTGGACGGGTTATTAAGTGTTAAATCACAACGCAAAGCAGTGAAACGCTGCAATATCGAAAAAGAGTCAAATCTTTCCATTTAAGATCGCCCACGACTTTACAAAATCTAGCTTGAGGTCAGCCTATTATCGCGACCACTCAGTAGTGTCATCGTTTGTCTTTCCCCATGTACAAATTAATTAGAAGTTAATCGAATTTTTTCAGCCGAGGAGATGAAATAACGAAATACTTTATATCATTTATTTGCCGGTCACGACTGGCTCGGTTCAAATGGCTGGCTTATGATAAATTATGCCTCCCCCCTTCAGCGCCTCGTGCAGATGCTGTTGGCGACTAGCGAATTTTTTCGTAATCCGATGCTGCCGGTCCACTTCAGCGCTGCATCAGCATTCTTACGAGAATCATATATCTGTATATGCTAGTTATTTAAAGATATTGTATTGCTTAAGTAACGAATTTGATTGGAATTATGTTTTATTATGGTCACACCGTGTTTTTATGAATTCAAACAAGGCGTAAAGGTTCCTCCGAATCAAGATGCTGAAAATTGAAGTTCGAATAGATAATATCATAACATTTTTGGTGGCCCATCGGGGGACAACGTTTTAATTCGTTCTATTATTTAATGATCGCACCGAATCCGTAATTCGCTGTACACCTTCATCGTTCATACATACAAATAACACCATAATTTACAGGCTGCAACTTAAAAAAGGCAAAGTCAACGCAACTAAATGTTTGTGTTAACGTCCGTTGTCAATTTTAAAATGCAGAGATAAAGAAGACGATAGTTTAACAGTGAAGGATACGAACCCAGCGACGTTCAAAACTGAAGCACTTCTTCTTCACGTTTGGACAGCAACAACAACGACTAGCAAAGTTTCTAAAGCTTTAAGCAAAAAACATACCGCTAGGCAAGTATTTCGTTGTGTGTGTATTGCACATACATGGTCAAAGGGAGAATGCGCCCTCCGATCGATGAGTATGTTGCATAGTGTTCAGGGTAGGAGAAGCGCTGGCAGGGTAATAACAGCTGGCAACCGCACAGTTAGTGTTTCAACTACGCAGACTGTTTCCCGCGCTCTTGATCTCACGCCTAGTACGCCTCGTTCTCCATCTCACATCGTTCTCACGCCTACTATCACGCTCGCTCTCTCACGATTCTCACGGCTTGACAGGCGCCAGCAGCGCTAAGTCTAAGCTTGTTAAAAATTAATTTTATCATTGTGGATTCTGCAATCAGGAAGATATGATCATTCTCAACAATACTGCAGCTTTCGGTTTTTTTTATATTCAAAATTGTGGACTTTCATCTCTGAAGGGGCGAAAGGGGGCGTGGCAAAATTTTGAAATTCATTTGTACTGCTGCTGTGATATCACAGGAGTTTGGAAAAAAGTTTGATTGCTCTAGCTCTTATAGTCTCTGATATCGATGCGCTCATCTGTACGAATGAGCAAAGTCGACCCATTGGTGTGAGATCGAGCAAAAGGGAACGATGTTTCTTCATTGTGGCTATACTAATGATCCAATCCGATTCTGATTCGGGCCTCTGATAGATAAACCCATATGATGCTGCACTTTTAGTTTTCTGTTATCTTTAAAATTGTGGACGTCACAGATGTGCGGGTGAAAGTAGCCGGTTCGAAATTTTAAAAAAAATTTGTAGGAATGAGATATTGCACCACTCTGGAACAAAAATTGGGCTGCTCTAGCTCTTATAGTCACCGAGCATTGGACGACAAACAAGGCTGACAGACAGACGGACAGCCAGGCATGGTTATATCGACTCGGCTATTGATGCTGATTTATGGGGTCGTAAACGCGCTCTGCTGTGCGTTACACACATCCACTTCTACCACAAATACAATATACCCCTTTTACTCTTCGAGTACAAATTAATAAACAAATTAATGTTAAATTAATAACAAAACGAGAAAGAACGTACAGAGTCACTGTGAACGTGACTCTACTTTTATACCCGTACTCAGTCTGTATACAAGTGAATTACGTGGAATTTTCAAATGTTGTATCAGTTTTAAATTTTAAATTTTACATTTGCTTGCTACATCTGCCATCTACATTTACATCACTTCTCCCAACAACACACTTTCACTGCACGAGACAGAATGTGTGAGCGAGAAAGAGAATCTGTAGCGACTATCATCCCCATTGTTCGCGTTCGATTTCCATCTTCCCAAATTCTGTGAGGGCCACGACACCGCCTAGATGATCAGGAGATTTTTCAATTGTCATGGAGAATAAAACCATTGAAGAAATCTAACCAGCCGTCGTTTTTTTCTTGGCCCGTTTTTTCCTCAAACACTCGCACATTCATCCTTCGTACTAATAAGCCGCCTACTGGACTTTCAGAAGCCTGCGTGCCCTTTAATTTTGGTCGCGCAAGTGCGACCTCTGTTCGAGGAGTTATCATCCTGTGCGTTCATGCCCAGAATTTCTTCGACTGACCGTGCAGGAACGGTCAACCAACATCTAGCAGAAACGACTGTGCTTAAACTGCTTTGCGCGAGGACACCAACTCCGGGAGTGCACGAGCGCGTACAACTGCAGTACTTGCAAAGGACGACACCACAACCTCCTGCATCGGGGCGAGCAGACTTCGAGGGTGTCCAGCCGTGCTCCCAGTCCTCACACCTCGCAAGTCCCTACCACCATACAGTCCACTTCTTCTTCGCTTCCGTCGTCCAACGACTTGGCCCATGTCCAGAGCTATTGCTCCACAAATGTCCACCAGGTGTTACTAGGCACAGCAATAGTGTAAATATGTCATGCTGGCATGACTCCGGATCTGAGGCCACCTTTATTACTGAGCGAATGTTCCGTGTCATTCGGCCGCCCTTCCAAGCAGTCCACGCTCAAGTCTCTGGTTTGAGTCAAACAGTAGCGGCCAAGGCCCAGTAACTCTGCCACTTTATGATCGGCACCGCCCTAAAGCCCGGCTTCAGGGTCGAGACCACGGCGTATGTTCTTCCGCAGTTGGCAGGAAACCTCCCGTCATACCCTGTACCGCAGACCTACATGACCGACCTTCTTAAACTCCATTTAGCGGACCCCTTCTTTCATCGAAGCTCGCAGATAGACGTGCTTATAGGCCCGGACATTCTTCCATCCATCCTTTTTGAGCGCCTTCCCGTCCAACATTTATGGCTCGCTATTGGGACCATCTTCGGATGGGTCCTATCCGGTCCTGTTGGAGCTGACGCGACTCGAACGATCTCTTCCTTTGGCACAACAATTTCGGTCAGCTCTGGCGTTCGACTCGAGAAGCTTCTTACAAAGTTATGGGAGGTGGAGGACCTCCCAGGGCGACCTTCCAGCGAGTCAGAATCCATTTGCGAAGACGATTTTCTCCAGACCACCCAGCCAGCTCCCGACGGGAGATAAATAGTCACTCTTCCATTCAAATTTCCAGAAAACATAGACTAAGGCCACTCCCGGCCATCGGCTCACGCCCAGTTTCTGAGAAACGAGCAGCGTCTCCAGCGAAACTTGCCACTTAAGGAGCAGTACGACACCGTCATTCAAGAATATCTAGAACTAGGCCACATGAAAAAGTTTTCACTTATACCCTCTGCACACTGAGCCCATCCCGGGGGAATGGTTGGAATTTTTGAAAGATGTGAAACACCGATTCACATTGGCACCATCCACCATCCACCATCCATGAGAAACCATCCATCCGGTGAAAATTTGTTTACGTTTGTAATTAAAATGAATTTAAATGACATTGCAATGGTTGTAAATGTGATTCAGCAGCAAAACATATTCTTGCACAAGCTAATCATGTTGCTGGACATGGATGATGATGATGAGGACAACTTTGACGAGGAGGAGATAATAGAATGGATATCTGTTTTGAAAACACTGAAGCCAGGAAGGTTGTGGTCATTTGTAAGCACTCACTACTACTAAATGACACCAAAGGATAGCCATCATAAAAAAACAATAGTGCCATTATATTGTGCTGTTGTATTTTGCACAATATGTTAAACATGCACAACAGCTCAATTAATGAAAGTTGGGAACTTATTTTAAGTGAGCAGAGAGAACAACCCCATCGCAGCAATATTTCTGCTGATTATAATCATTCAGCAGAACATATACGATCTGCAATTGCAACATATTGTGTAAATAGAATAAATTTAAATAGTTAGTTTTAATCATTTATTAAAATTACTTAAATTTAAACTGACAAGAAATTTATTATAACTACTGCTGTTTGTTTTCTCTTAAAATTGCATAAAATCCGTTTGAAACGTCGTCTGGGTGCGGATCAGCTCCTCGAGGAGATCCTCCTGCCTCTTGTGGTGATCCTCCTGCTTTTTTATGATGCTCCTTCTGTTTTGTGAGATCTGATGGGTTTTTTTGTTGTTTTTTAATATATTCCTGTCTGTCATTGTTTACATTTTCGTGGAGAATTCCGATTTTTGTTGTGAATGTCAAATATTTATGGTTGCATTTGACAATTATCGAAAAAATACCGCACAGAAACGTGCGAATTAGGAACATCCCAGATGGATGGTGGAATAACTGGGAAATTTTCGGAACGGCAAAACCTTACGGACCATCCCCGAAATGGATGGTGGATGGTCGTCAGTGTGAAAAGGCTATTAGTCATGACTCCGGCCACTTCTATCTTCCAAACCATGCAGTTTTCAAGCCAGTTACGTCCGTTACGTCTCCAATGCCGACATCAATAAGATGTATAGGCAGATCCTCGTGGGGCCACAACACACTCCATATCAGCGGATAATCTTTCGTAATCTTAACGGGGATGTGTGTGACTATGAGCTCGACACGGTCACCTTCGGAGTTAATTGCGCGCCATTTCTCGCCATTCGAGTCCTAAGGTGTAACGGACCACAACGGTCCGCCACAATGAATATATATATAATGTAAGATATACACACAATATAACCAAATCGAAACGGACCACAACGGTCCGCCACAATGAATATATATATAATGTAAGATATACACACAATATAACCAAAAGCTAAATAATATAAGACTATTATTAAAAACACCTGACACTACCAAATAAACTGCACCCAGTTCCGCGTTGCTATGTTAGCAAAACACGCCGACTAGGTCACCTGACACTGCACTCAAGTTCCGCGATCACAGCGAAACGGTGCCCCAACACTCCATACACCCACTAAAACCCGGACTCAGCAGCCTCACACCCCAGGTGCCGGCTTTAAATAGCGCGCGCCATGGATCAATGAGGCAGTGCATCAGCAGTCCATCAGCAGTCCACCAGCCGACAACACAGTCACACAACCTCCGACAACACCGTCACACAAACCTCCGACAATTAAAACAATAAAGAACAATAAAGAAACTCAACAAAATCAAAGCGTCATCACTTGTTCACCGAGCGCGAACGTGGGTAAGATAGCACCACAGACATTACCGCACACCGAAACTTAGGTGTCAGCGCTTCGCCAAGTGCGAATACGAAATTACCTGCACGTTAACCCGACGCTCCGCCCGCTCCACTTTCGGTCTCACGGCCACCCCCTTGCCCTAAAGTGCCAGCACTTCTACAAATTTCTTGTAGAAAGAACCTTGGACAGATTGAGCCACCTCAGCCTGGGATAGGTGTCCTACAAGTGGCGCCCGAGCAGGGACTTTACTGGCAACTTTAAGAAGATTTCAAAGCCGACTTTCTGGCAACTTTAAAGGAAACTTTAAGAGAAAAACCTTAACACGGGGATACGTGGACTAAAGACCCACGGCCACCGAGAAAGAAAAACAGAGCTAGGAACTAAACACACAAATCCAGTCGCGAGTGCCACCGAGAAAGTATACGCAGTGCGCGAGTACCGAAAAACAGTGATCAAGTGCCCAAAAACACCCCAGAAGCAACACAAAACACCATGGAATCCCACGAAGAGGACTCAGGCAGCGAACTCCACGCCGTGAGAAAACCACTAACCCAGGCGTCAGCATCGGCTGGATTTACAAGCGTCGTCGAGAGGATCTGGAGGCTTTCGCCAAGGAATTTGGATTCAGCGGTGCAGGAACTGTCGACGAGATGCGTAGGAACTTTGCCATACTAGTCGCCGGACCACTCCCGCCGAGTAATTGGGTTCGCCTGGCAGAACTTGAGCGGAAATACGCCCGCCTAGCCGGACGCTCCAAGTCCCCGATGCCCACAACCCCGGGTCCATCAGGCACCCAGAGGCAGGACCCAAAACCCAGCTTACAAATCCCCACAATCGCTGAGAACGAGCCCCGTTCACCAGCCTTAATGGTCGATGATCTCCCAGGCCGCCAACCACGGAAACTTGCCGCTCACCCACGCAGAGAATTGGGCCAGCGATCGACCCACACATAGACGGGCCCGACTACAACCGCATCGCACGAACATCGGTACGCATCCGCGGATGGGGCATCCAGTTCAGCGGAGAACTCATTTCTGGAACTACTCGAGGAACGCGCAAGCTCGTATGGAGTGGACACCAACCAGCTGCCTCGGGCCATGGCCGAACTACTCACCGACCGGGCTAGCTGTTGGTACCGTACCAGCCAACTACAGTGTAGCTCCTGGGGATACTTCCGCCAGGAATTTCTGTCGTATTTTCTGCCGCCAAGGTATTTCGAACAATTGGACGACGAGATCCGGGGCCGCAAGCAAGCGGTGAGAGAACCGTTCAAAGATTACCTCATCGAGATACGGTTACTCATGCACCATGCCGGGTACGATCCAGTTAAACAGCTGCACAGAATCTACGACAACGCCTTGCCAGGAATCCAGCTATACGTGCGACGAGACCAATTGGAAAGCTTGTCACAGCTGACACGGCTGGCCTCTGAGTACGAAATCATACACGAGAGGGAACATGAGATCACCCCCGCACCCATCCGAAGCGCACCAAGAGACACCAGGCCGGAAAGGCGCCCAGATCGCAGAGAAGATGACTCCTACCGGACGCCAGCTCGGAGACCCCATTGGGTCTCAGCGGACAAATCTCGGAGACAGTCAGCAAATCCAACAGAGGCGACGGGCCCGGACGCGGCCCATCGCATGATCACCACGCCCATTCACAATCCACGCACAGCCTGTCGCCGGTGTGGTCAGGCTGGGCACGCCGCCTACGACTGCACCCACCCCTCGATCCTATTCTGCAGGGAATGTGGAAAACGCGGCACTCCGACTATCGACTGTTGTCGCCAGGCCACGTCGGGAAACGACACGCGTCTTCGACTGACACGGGATCAGCCGAAAACGACGCCTCCCCAGACCCGCGCCTAAGCCGCCCGCTCCACATGAACGACGGCCGGATAGTGGCGATAGTGACGATAGGAGGACAAAGAACAGAGTCCACTATCGACACCGGGGCATCCCGAAGTTTCGTCAGTGCCAACCTGGCCCGACAACTAGACAATAACTCCAACCTGCAAGATGCATGCGTCCGCATACGCCTGGCTGACGGCTCAGTCAGAGAGATCACACAAGTTCTACTGGCGCCCATCAAGCTGGATCATCGAGAGGTCCAAATCCCACTCCTGGTCCTACCAAACATGTTGGAGCAAGTTATTGTCGGCATGGACTTCCTATGTGCCATCGAAACGACGATCCAATGCGGCACCACGCTGCTAAAAACTACGAGATCACCGCCCCACGCCAACGCCACCGTCAGTTCTGACCAACCACGTCCAAGACACCGAAACAAGCAACCAGAAACCAAAGCAAACCGCAGCGAACACACGTCCCCGACCTACCAAAAAGAAGACGGCACCCAATACCGAAACGAAGAATACGACATCGAAACCAACCGCAGCGCAAGCGAAACACCGGCCCACAACGGAAAACACGAATCCGAAACAAGCACCGGTAAACTGCAACCAAGCAAACGGGAAAACGAATCTCACGGCCGCTACGGAGCACCCGCATCCTAAGCCAACCACAGGGAACACCCATCACAAACAAACCACAAGGATCTCACCCATGAGACAAGCACAAACGCACCTGGCGCTCGACACAGGAAGCCCAGGAACAAAGCAACCTACGGGGCACACGCACCTCGAACCCATCACAAGGATCTCACCCACGAGACAAACCGCAACGAACTTGAACCCGCTCGACACATGTAGCCCAGGACCAAGTTCAGCCACCGCGCAGCCCCTGCAGGATAACACCCTCAACGGAGAAGGATAACCCACGGACAACATCAGAGACGACAACCAGCCCCGAACAACGACACAGACAACGGCAGCAACAGTGCAACAACCAAACCACGAGGGAAACAGCCACGCAAATCCCTTTGCTGGTCGGGTCCAACCATCGAGCTAATATCCACGGAACCTCTCCACTCGGAACCGGACTCTAGCCCGATGACCCCCGAAACACCGACCGCAGCCCTGTCGTAACTACGGCCGACGCCACCCCGATTTTCGCCAACCCACTGGAGTACCTTCCGCGTACTGACGTGCCCACTAGCGCCATGCACCACGCCATGCCTAACACCACGTCCGAAATCTTCGTCGCCCAAACAAGTCGTTGCTGCGCGAAAACAGAGTTGCGACTACCGACTTAGGCTCGAACACCCCAGCGCGTTCGACACAACTATCCTCCCAGAAGACCCCAGCCAGCCAAAGGACCCCGACACCCCCGATCTCACCGAACCCGATCCAGAACTGATCTCCGAGCCCTGGCCGCCGGACCTGGCACCACAGATCCAAGAATTTCTGGACGCAGAACTTCCAAAATTCAATAATCTCCACGGGACCTCGAACATAGCCGAGCACACCATCGTCATGAGGGATAATCGACCCATCAAACAGAGGTACTACCCAAAGAACCCAGCCATGATGCGGATTATCGATGAGCAAGTCGACCAATTAATCCAAGAAGGTCTCATCGAACCCTCCACGAACCCGCACAGCGCCCCCATCGTACTCGTACGTAAAAGAACGGCAAATGGCGCATGTGCGTGGACTACCGACAGCTCAACACTCACTCTGGCAAATACCCATGGCCAACGGAAGTCGAGAAGCCACCGCCTTCACGGTCCCCGGCAGAGATCTCTATCAATGGAAAGTGATGCCCTTAGGAATACACTCTGCACCAGCAACATTCCAACGGGCACTTGATACTGTGATCGGTGCCGACATGGAACCCTACGAATTCGCACCGACAGACGACATTGTCATCGTCGGACGAGACTTCAAGGACCACCTACAGAACCTGGCAATAGTCCTCTCGCCTTCGAAAAGCGAACCTGCGGATAAACGCGGAAAAGTGCACCTTTTTCCAAAGCCGGATCAAATACCTTGGTCATGTCATCAGCGAAGAAGGTATCCACACGGACCCCGACAAGATTGCTGCCGTTAAAGAACTCAAGCCACCCACAAACCTAAAGAACTACGTCAGTGCATCGGAATGGTATCATGGTACCGAAGATTCGTCCCAAACTTTGCTACAGTCGTCCAACCAATGTCTCAGCTTCTCAAGAAAGGACAAACATGGACATGGACAGCAGATCAACAAGCGGCCTTCGACCAACTAAAGGAACTACTCACGACCGCTCCTGTACTTGCTTTGCCCCGATTTCAACGTCAAGTTCTCACTACAAACCGATGCGAGCAACCTCGGCATAGGCGCCGTACTCACGCAAGAGATCGAAGGAAAGGAACGCGTCAACTCCTATGTCAGCCGGCGCGCTTGAACCAGGCCGAAGGAAACTACTCCGCCACCGACAAGGAATGCCTCGCCGTCATTTGGGCAATCCGAAAACTACGCTGCTACCTAGAGGGATACCGGTTCGACGTTATAACAGACCATCTCGCGCTAAAATGGTTGAATGTGTCGATGTGAGGAAGTACGTACGCAGCTGCTTGAGCTGTCAAAAGTTCAAGGCACTGCAGCGCAAGCCCGTGGGTAAGATGCTCACCCGCAGGGCAGAGGAACCTTTCGCCACACTATGCGCCGACTTCGTCGGGCCACTGCCCCGATCCAAACAAGGAAACACCATGCTACTGGTATTCTTCGACACCTTCTCGAAATGGACCGAACTAGTGCCACTTAAGAAAGCTACCATAGCTACCCTAGAGCTAGCTTCTCGGGAACGCATTCTAAGCCACTTCGGCATACCAAAACGATTCGTCTGTGACAACGGAACGCAGTTCACCAGCCGCTCATTTCGTACGTTTTTGCAAACAGCCGGCGTGAATTTGCAGCACACCGCACCATACTGCCCCCAGGAAAACCTTACGGAACGGGCCAATCGGACGGTGAAGACCATGATCGCACAATTCGTGGAGGACCACCACGGAGCAGACGGAGCAGACGTAAGCAACCTCACCACCACCCCAACCAGAACACCACGATGCGCCGACCCGTAGAAACGCCGACGACAGCGGAAATGGCAAACAAGTCGCGAAACACCAAGTTTCTAATAGGAAGAAGATCACCCCGGGCCGGTATATAAATCTGGACCCCAGAGCAACAAGCCACCAGAAGACAACAGACACAACGGCAAACATACCACCGTGACCATCAACCACCACCAATCACTATCAACACCAACCCAAGATGCACATCACCAAGTGATCATCCAGCCAGCGTGGAAGCCAAGAGGGACTGACGCCGCTGCTACTCCTATTAATCCTGGTCACCAGGACAGCCGCCACCATAAACCTCGACAATGAAGATCAGCGACTATTCGAACGCCAACCATATCCCCATCATTGACGGCGACGCGGTCCTGTGGGAGACATACGGATATCTCCAGCACACGACGAACCTGACGTCCTACGTAGCATACGTAGACCAGGTGGAACAGGCCACCAAGTTATTCTCCGCGGATCGAGTAGCCCCCGTGCTCACAACAGACCTCGAGCACATCCGGACCTTGGTGGCGACATTGGAAATCCACCATAGGGGCACCAGGAGTCTGAACATCCTGGGAACCGCCCTCAAGGTAATCGCCGGAACGCCCGACTTCAGCGACTGGGAGCAGCTCCGCTTCAAGCGGGGGCAGCTCATCGAGTCGAGGCTAAGCAGATTGGAATAAACTCCAGGATGCAGACCCGGCTGAACGAGCTGACGGGGTATATGAATAACCTCGTCAGGTCAGGAGGCACGGAGGGGGTGCTGCTGGCCGAGACGATTCTGGCCAAAAACAGAATCGTCATCGACGACTAATCCTAAGACTGACACTGGCAAAAATCAACATCATCAGCCCAAACCTCCTGGACGGCGCAGATATCGAGGAGTTCAACGAGCACAGGCTGGACAACATCCGCCTGGTGGACCTGCTCGAGGTATCAAAAGTCAGCGTGTTTCAGAGTCGCGACCTGATCACATTTCTGATCAAGTTCCCAAAACCCACAATGGTATGTCGGAAGATGACGGTCTTCCCAGTTCAGCACCAGCACACGATCCTGGATTTCAGCGAGGGGAACACCGTAGCTGAATGCGGAGGCAGAACGATCAGTGTTACCGACTGCGAGACAACCATCGGAGCCACATTCTGCAAGGAGCAGAAAACTCCCACCTGCGCCCAGCAATTGGCGGCAGGAGCAGTCGCACACTGCGGGACGCTGCCCGGACATCTGGACACCATCACCATCGTGGATCACGGGACACTAATTATCAACGAGGCCACGATGGTTGTCACCGACAAGGCCGGTGCCACAATGACGCTCACGGGGACGTACCTCGTCACGTACGCGAACCGAGTCTCTAAACGGGACCTGGTACGTTAATCCCCAAGCTGCCTCCAGGAAGAAGGCAGCCGTCTCCGCCATGGTGAAACTAAACATCACCGGGCACGAGGAGAAACTGAGCATGCCCTTCCTGCGGGCTCTGAGCCTGGAGAACCTTCGACACATCGAGCGACTGACGACGAGGCACACCACCTCCCACCTCCTCACCTTGATCGTCGCCCTGACGCTGGGAGTCAGCGTCTGCTTGCTGTGTGTGCGGCGACGGACCCAAAAGCCCGTCACCAACGCTGCCCCCACGACGCCGAAATCGGCCGAACCTCCAGCGAGCCAGAACCGGCACCGGCACCCAGCTCCGGCCCAAAACCGCTGACAAGGAAATGGCAACGTGCTGAGTACGCGCACACGCTGCCAAATCGTACTAGGGAACCGGCAGAAGCAGGTAACTCCCCCACCCCAACGCAAACCCACTAAACAAAACACACCCGGAAAGTGCTGACCACGGTCCCGGTCGGCAGCACAGCCAACCATCACCACTCTCGACCGAGGTATCATGGCAAGATACCGACGGCAGCACCAGCAAACCAACTTCGCCAAGCAAACCAACATAACCAAGGAGCACGCCATAATAATTCTGAGTTCATCGGACGAGGAGTCCAGGGACTCCACCACTTGGACCCGGAACTCCTCCCCCCGCTCCACAGACGGGAGCAACACGGACAACGAGGAGTCCAGGGACTCCACCACTTAAACCCGGAACTCCTCCCCCCGCTCCAAAGACGGGAGCAACACGGACAACGAGGAGTCCAGGGACTCCACTACTTGGACCCGGTACTCCTCCCCCCGCTCGACAGACGGGAGCGACACGGACGACGACGAGTCAGGCTACAGCCGAAGCACCACCCCGGAATCACCACCGGGACACCCAGGACATCTGGCGCCAGCCCACGACGGACGCCGAGACTCTAGACCTCGAGGCAAGCCACTCGGAGCTACGGGTCGGGGCACGACGCCGCCACGGCCAATTCAGGAGGAGTCAAGAGGGTCATCGCCACCACCGACATCAACCGAGGACACAAGCGACGAGGAGACAGACTGACCCAACTGTACAGCCGGCGCAACTCCCCCTTCACCCGGGAGAACCTCTGCTCCCCACCACCTGCCGCCGCAACCGCGGCATACACCAGGCGGTGGTCCACCGCTAGCGACGATGGACTACCCGAACCAAGGACGCCGTCCTTCTCGCCTCGACCACCCCTCTCACCAGAGCTGGGCCAATTCAGAGACTACGAGGACGAGGAACTCCCAGAACCAAGGACGCCGCCGTTCTCGCCTCAACCCCCCCCTCTCACCAGAGCTGGGCCAATTCAGGGACTACAAGGAGGAAGACACTTACACCGCACCGGGGTCGCCCCCTACCCACTCGGACAGCGAGGAGGCCGAGACGGAGGCGCGAACCACCCAGTACGAGCTGATCCAACAGGGAAAACACACCGTGGGGCAGCCGCACCACGGTGATCCGGGCGATAACCCGGGAGACGCGGGTGGTCCCAACCCCCAAGAGGCGCCGGCAGGAGTAACAGAAGACACCAACACCAACCACACCCACCACCTTTCACCCACCCGGAAGTGGGGTGTAACGGACCACAAAACGGTCCGTCACAAGAAATATAATATATATATAATGTAAGATATACACACAATATAACCTAAAGCAAAATAATATAAGACTATTATTAACGAGAGAGAACGTACGGAGTCGCTTCGAACGCGACTCTACATTTGTAACGAACCTCGGGTCCGTTACATTCATATACATATTCATATTCATAGCACTAACTTCTTTGTCATATAAGAACACAAAACACAATACCACGTACCCTATTTTGTAATCAAAAAACCAAAACCACGAACACCATACACCTGGCACTGTACGCCGATCGATCTTTGCGGAAGCAACACACACGCCCTATTTCCGCAGAGTTACACAACTCCACGATTCCCACCAACTTACCAGAATTTCAAAACTACACTCAGGTCAAAACCCGGTGCAACCGAGTCAATGACCAAAGTGCCAAAACTACACAACTCATTTCTCGGTACCACCGATGCAATGACCAGGTCAGTGGGACGCGCAGGAGAACTCGATACCACTTCCGTGACCACAAACTGCGGACTCAGCCATCGAGATCGCCCTTAAATAGCCGAGCCCTCGATCAATCCGGGCAGTCCATCGCCTATCCTAAAACACGGCAGTCCATCGCCTATCATAAACCAAAACGGCAGTCCATCCGCCGTGGCTACTAGAACAAGTCCAGAACAAGAACCACACAACACAAAGACAATTAAATAATTACAATAAAAGCATTAAAGAAAACCCATCAAAACAAACTCAACGAAGTGTCATCATTTCTTCGCCGAGCGCGAACACAACTCAGGTGACCCAGAAACACATTGCCGCGCACACCAAAACTCAGGTGTCAGCGTTTTTTCCCTTTCATCGCCCAGAGCGATTACCAAACTACCTACACGGTAGTCAGACTCGACGCCCGCTCCACTTTCGGTCTCACGGCCAAGCCCTGCCCTAAAGTTCCCGCGAACTACAAATTCCTTGTAGGGAAGAATCCTGGACAGACTGAGCCTACCTCAGCCTGAGATAGGTTCTCACAAGTGGGCGCCCGAGCAGGGACTTACGGCAACTTTAAGGAGATTTCAAAGCCAACTTTCTGGCAACTTTAAGGGAAACTTAAAGAGAAAACCTTAACACGGGGCTACGTGGATTAAAGACCCACGGCCACCGAGAAAGAATAGTAGAGCTAACCACAGAACACAAGTCCGGTACAAAACCAAATTAGCGCATCCACCCGAATCCAGTCGCGAGTGCCACCGGGAAAGTAAACGCAGTGACCAAGTGCTAAAACAGTGAAAAGTGCCCAAAACAACACCGAGGAAAACTCAGTCCAATCACCATGGAAGCCTTCGAAGACGACGCGAGCATTGATTTTCACCAGCGAGCGAATCGCCAATCCAGGCGTCAGCGTCGGCTGGATCTACAAGCGCCGCCGAGACGAGCTGGAGGCCTTCGCCAAGGAATTCGAATTTGACATCGAAGGAACTGTTGAAGAGTTGCGCAAGAACTTTGCCACACTAGTCGCCAGACCACTCCCGCCGGGTGCCTGGACTCGCTTGGCAGAACTCGAGAGACAATACGCAAAACCAGCAGGACGCTCCAAGTCCCCGCTGCCCACTACTCCAGGATCATCAGGCACCGGAAGATGGGACCCCAAAGCCAGCGACATGTCCCCGCAGCCCCAGAGCCCACGCCCCGACCACCAGCGGTCACAGCCGCCGATCTTCCAAGGCCGCCCACTACGGAAACCTCCCGCTCGCCCACACAGAAAACTGTGCCAGCGATAGACGCACCCATAAGCGGGCCCGACTATAGCCACGTCGCACGCACGGCAGAACGCATCCGCGGATGGGGCATCAGTTCAACGGAGATGATGACCCACTATCGTTTCTGGAACTACTCGAGGAACGCGCACGCGCCTATGGAGTGGACACCAACCAACTGCCTCGGAGCATGGCCGAACTACTCACCGACCGAGCCAGTCGCTGGCACCGTACCAGCCAACTACAGGGCAGTTCCTGGGGCATTTCCGCCGGGTTTTCTGACGTATTTTCTGCCGCCAAGGTATTTCGAACAATTGAACGACCAGATCCGAGGCCGCAAGCAAGCGGTGGGAGAACCATTCAAAGACTATCTCATCGAGATACGGCTCCTCATGCACCATGCCGAGTACGACCTAGACACGGAGCTTTACCGGATCTACGACAACGCGCCCTGCCAGGACTCCAGCTATACGTGCGACGAGACGAATTGGAAAAACTTGTCACAGCTAACCAGATTAGCGGCAGAGTACGAGCTTATTCACGAGAGGAACGCGCAACGGCCCCCGCACCCATGCGAAGCCCACCAAGAGACACCAGGCCGGCAAGGCACCCAGACCGCAGAGAAGGTGAGTCCTACCGTACACCCTTCCGGAGACCCCATTGGGATTCAGCAAACACACCGCGCAGACAGGCATCGAATCAAACCAGCACAACGAACCACGACGTCGCCCATCGAATGATCACCACTCCCATTGCCAACCCACGCGCAGCCTGTCGCCGATGTGGTCAAACTGGACACGCCGCCTACGACTGCACCAACGCTGCGATCCTATTCTGCTGGGAATGTGGAAACGCGGCACTCGAACATGTCGACTGCTGCCGCCGAGCCACGTCGGGAAACGACACGCGTCCTCGACTGACACGGGATCAGCCGAGAACGACGCCTCCCCAGACCCGCAACTAGGCAACCCACTACACGTGAACGACGGCCGAATAGTGGCGATAGTGACAATAGGAGGACAAACAACGGAGGCCACCATCGACACCGGGGCATCCCGAAGTTTCGTCAGCGACAACCTGGCCCGACAACTAAACAACAACTCCAACCTGCAAGATGCATGCGTCCGCATACGCCAGGCTGACGGCTCAGTCAGAGATCACACAAGTTCTACTGGCGCCCATCAAGCTGGATCAACGAGAGGTTCAAATCCCACTCCTGGTCCTACCAAACATGCTGGAGCAAGTTATAGTCGGCAAAGGACTTCCTATGTGCCATCGAAACGACGATCCAATGCGGCACCACGCTGCTAAAGCTACAAGATCGCCACCTCACGCCAACGCCACCGCAAGTTCAATCCAACCACGTACAAGTCACCGAACCCAGCACTGTCAATCTGGGTCAACAGCGAACACATTTCCCCGACCTACCGCCGAATACGGCATTAATACCGCAACGAAGAATACGACCACGAAACCTACCACAGCAGAACACACGTCCCCGACCCCAAACAAAGAAGACGACCCAATAATGCAACGAAGAATACGACACCGAAAATGGCCCGCAGCGCAAGCGAAACACCGGCCCACAACGGAAAACACACGAACCCACTACAAAGCACCGGTAAACTGCAACCAAGCAAACGGGAAAAACGAATCCACGCTACGGGAGCACCCGCGTCCTAAGCCAACCACAGGGATCACACACACAGGGAGCACCCATGCACCATTCCCTCAACGGAGAAGGTGAACCCACGGACACCCTCAGAGACGACAACCAGCCGTGGAACAAAAAAACGACAACGGCAGCAACAGTGCAACAACCAAACCACGAGGGAAACAGCCACGCAAACCCCTTTGCTGGTCGGGTCCAGCCATCGAACTAAGATCCACGGAACATCTCCACTCGGAACCGGAATCTAGCCCGATGACCCCCCGAAACACCGACCGCAGCCCTTTCGTACCCACGGCCGACGTCACCCCGATCTTCGCCAACCCCCTGGAGTACTTTCCGCGTACTGACGTGCCCACTAGCGCCATGCACCACGCCATGCCTAACACCACGTCCGAAATCTCCGTCGCCCAACCAAGTCGTTGCTGCGAAAACAGAGTCGCCACTGAGACCCGTCTGGCCATGCATCGATCTGGAGACATTACACCCAGGTATACCGCCAGACCCACGAAGCTACGCCACCCACGACCAACGCTAACCCGATCGTCGCCCACATCAAGCGACTACAGGTAGGATCGAACCCCCAGCGCGTTCGACACAACCATCCTCCCAGAAGAACCAAGCCAGCCAAAGGACCCCAACACCCCCGACCTTACCGAACCCGATCCAGAACTGATCTCCGATCCCTGGCCGCCGGACATAGCGCCACAGATCCAAGAATTTCTGGACACGGAACTCCCAAAGTTCAATAATCTCCACGGGACCTCCAACATAGCCGAGCACACCATCGTCATGAGGGATAATCGACCCATCAAACAGAGGTATTACCCAAAGAACCCAGCCATGATGCGGATTATCGACGAGCAAGTCGACCAACTGATCGAAACGAATTTCTCACGTCGAACCCTCAACTCAACGCCCATACAGCGCCCCCATCGTACTCGTACGTAAAAACGATGGCAAAACGGCAAATGGCGCATGTGCGTGGACTACATTCGACAACTCAACGCTCACTCTATCGGAGCCCCATGTCATTAGTCGGACGAGACTTCACTTCAAGGACCACCTACACAACCTGGCAATAGTCCTCTCTCGCCTTCGAAAAGCGAACCTGCGGATAAACGCGGAAAAGTGCAACATTTTTCCAAAACCGGATCAAATATCTTGGTCACGTCATCAGCGAAGAAGGTATCCACACGGACCCCGACAAGATTGCTTCCGTCAAAGAACTCAAGCCACCCACGAACCTGAAGGAACTACGTCAGTGCATCGGAATGGCATCCTGGTACCGAAGATTCGTGCCAAACTTTGCTACAGTAGTCCAACCAATGTCCCAGCTACTCAAGAAAGGACAAGCATGGACATGGACCGCAGATCAACAAGCGGCCTTCGACCAACTAAAGGAACTACTCACGACCGCTCCTGTACTTGCTTGCCCCGATTTTCAACGTCAAGTTTTCACTACAGACCGATGCGAGCAACCTCGGCATAGGCGCCGTACTCACGCAAGAGATCGAAGGAAAGGAACGCGTCATCGCCTATGTCAGCCGACGCTTGAACCAGGCCGAAAGAAAACTACTCCGCTACAGACAAGGAATGCCTCGCCGTCATTTTGGGCAATCCGAAAACTACGCTGCTACCTAGAGGGATACCGATTCGACGTTATAACCGACCATCTCGCGCTGAAATGGCTGAACACTCTGGAGAGCCCCTACGGAAGAGTAGCGAGATGGGCGCTCGAACTCCAACAGTACCAATACGACGTCCACTACAGAGCAGAAAAACAAAACGTGGTTGCCGATGCCCTGTCCCGACAACCCGGGGAGACGCTAGCAAGAATCAAAGAGGACGCAACATCTTGCCCTGGCTCACGACGGATTCAGCAAACCAAAGAAGAACCCGATAAATACCCCGACTACGTCATCGAGAATGGAGAACTCTACAGACATCTGGGCCACGGAGCCGACGACCACGACTACGTGTCATGGAAACTTTGCGTCCCAAAACCGACGCCAAAGAGTCCTCAAGTGGAATGCCATGATCAGCCCCGGCAGGCCACCTCGGCATTCGGAAAAACCATCACACGGATAACGCAACGATACTATTGGCCCGGCCTATATCGCGATGTGCGGAAATACGTACGCAGCTGTTTGAGCTGCCAAAGTTTAAGGCACTAAAACGCAAGCCCGTGGGTAGGATGCTTACCCGCAGGGCAGGAGGAACCTTTCGCCACATTAAAGCCGACTTCGTAGGACCACTTCCCCGATCAAAACGAGGGAACACCATGCTGCTGGTATTCTTCGACACCTTCTCAAAAATGGGTCGAACTGGTGAATTAAGAAGGCTACCACCGCCACGCTAGAGCTAGCTTTTCGGGAACGCATTCAGAAAGTCACTTCGGCGTACCAAAACGATTCGTCTGTGACAATGGAACACAGTTCACCAGCCGCTCATTCCGCATGTTTATGCAAACAGCCGGCGTTGAGCTGCAACACACCGCACCGTATTGCCCAGGGGAAAACCCTACGGAACGGGCCAATCGGACAGTGAAGACCATGATTTGCACAATTCGTGGAGGATCATCAAACCTTACATGGGACGAACTCGTGCCGAGATATCACGGCCAATTATACTCCAGCGTCTCGGGAAACAACTGGATTCAGCCCCGCCTTCTTGCTAGACGGGAGAGAACCTCGCTTGCCTGGAGCATTGTTCTCTCGCGAAGTTACACCAGGGACAGGGAAGCCCTCCGGACACAGCCCACACTAAGGCAACCCGACTCAAAGAAGTGTTCGCGATAGTGCGGAACAACATTCAGCGGGCGAGTCAAGAGCAATCCCGTCACTACAATCTCCGCCGCCGACAATGGCGCCCCTGGTGGGTCAACTAGTACTGATCAGACAACACCACCTCTCCAACGCAGCCGACGGTTTCGCTGCGAAATTGGCCCCAAAATATATGATGGACCATACAAAGTCAAAGGATTTGCGTCAACGAATATTGTCAAGTTGCAACATCCCGGAAGCCGGAAACTGAAAGTCGCAAATATCAACGACCTGAAAGAGTACCACGACACGTTGGACAGCGACCCTGCTGAGGAAGCAAACGACACCAGCGATCACAACGACCCCCTGACGACGGAAAACCACCAATAGAAACGCAAAAACACGTCGGCAAGAAACTTTGCCGACCCAGGATAACAAAACGTTTTGCAACTCCACCCGTAAGAAGCTCTGTACACGAGAGAGGTTCAGCGTACATATTCATATTCAGACACTAAGCTCTTTGTCATATAAGAACACAAAACACAATACCCATTTACCCTATTTTGTAATCACAAACCAAAACCACGAACACCATACACGCGGCACTGTACGCAATTCGATCTTTACGGAAGCAACACATCGCCCAATTTTTTAGAGTTCACGACCCACGATTCCCACCAACTTACCGAATTTCAAAAACTACACTCAGGTCATTTCCCCGGTGCAACCGAGTCAATGACCAAAGTGCCAAAACTACACAACTCATTTCTCGGTACCACCGATGCAATGACCAGGTCAGTGGGACGCGCAGGAGAACTCGATACCACTTCCGTGACCACAAACTGCGGACTCATCGAGATCGATCCTTAAATAGCCCGAGCCCTCGATCAATCCGGGCAGTCCATCGCCATCCTAAAACACGGCAGTCCATCGCCTACATAAACCAAAACGGCAGTCCATCCGCCGTGGCTACTAGAACAAGTCAGAACAAGAACCACACAACACAAAGACAATTAAATAATTACAATAAAAGCATTAAAGAAAACCCATCAAAACAAACTCAACGAAGTGTCATCATTTCTTCGCCGAGCGCGAACACAACTCAGGTGACCCAGAAACACATTGCCGCGCACCCCAAAACTCAGGTGTCAGCGTTTTTCCCTTTCATCGCCCAGAGCGATTACCAAACCCTACACGGTAGTCAGACTCGACGCCCGCTCCACTTTCGGTCTCACGGCCAAGCCCTGCCCTAAAGTTCCGCGAACTACAAATTCCTTGTAGGGAAGAATCCTGGACAGACGGAGCCTACCTCAGCCTGGAATAGGTTCTCCACAACTTTTATACCGTACTCAGTGATTTATGTGGAATTTTAAAATGTTTTATCAGTTTTTACATTTTACATTTTTGCTACATCTGTCATCGACATCGACATCTACATCTACATCATCTACATCAGTTCTCACAACTACACACGTACACTGCACGAGGCAGCATGTTTGAGCGTGAGTGTGTGTTCCGAGAATCTGCTGCGACAATCAACCCCAATAAATGACTTACGCAGCAATCGGGCGAGGGGAAACACTAACGGCGGGGAAACACTGAATGAACGAAAATTCATTTGATCATTGTGGCTACAATAATGATCCGAAGAAAACATCAAATTCAGGAATCTGGTAGATATGATCATTCCTATGATACTGCATTTTTGGTTTTTCTATCTTCAAAATTGTGGATTTTTCGTCTTTTTGTGGGGGCGGAAGGGGGCGGGGGCGAAATTTCCCAACATACACTTGTTCAGGTTTGGTATCACAGGAGACTTGGCCAAAAGTTTGGTTGCTCTGGCTCTTATAGTCTCTGAGATCAGGCTACACAAAATACAAAAAACCAAATCGACTCGATTTTTGTGTGAGTGCGACTGGATGGGCGAAGTTTTGCGTATGTTTTTGTCTATTGTGGCTATATTAATGATCTCGATCCGATTCAGGCCCCTGATAGATATGGTCTTTCTCTATGATTCTGACATTTTTCGTTTTCTGCTATCTTCAAAATTGTGGACGCCACAGATGTGCGCCCTTTGTGGGGGCGGAAGTATATCGGGGCGAAATTTTGAAATTCTTTCTAGGGTGAGAGAACACATCAGTGTGGAAAAAAATTTGGTTCCTCTATCTCTTTTTAGCCTTCGAGCAATGGGCGACAGACAAGACGGACAGACGGACGGACAGACAGGGGCTATATCAACTCGGCTATTGATGCTGATCAGAATATATACACTTTATATGGTCGGTGATACTCCTTCTCTATGTTACACACATCCACTTTTGCACAAATACAATATACCCTATAGACTCTTCGAGTACGGGTATAAAAACACCTGACACAACCAAATACACTGCACCCAGTTCCGCGTTGCTATGTTAGCAAAACACGCCGACTAGGTCACCTGACACTGCACTCAAGTTCCGCGATCACAGCGAAACGGTGCCCCAACCTCCATACACCCACTAAAACCCGGACTCAGCAGCCTCACACCCCAGGTGCCGGCTTTAAATAGCGCGCGCCATGGATCAATGGGGCAGTGCATCAGCAGTCCATCAGCAGTCCACCAGCCGACAACACAGTCACACAACCTCCGACAACACCGTCAGTACAAAACCTCCGACAATTAAAACAATAAAGAACAATAAAAAACTCAAAAATCAAAGCGTCATCACTTGTTCACCGAGCGCGAACGTGGGTAAGATAGCACCACAGACATTACCGCACACACCGAAACTCAGGTGTCAGCGCTTCGCAGTGCGAATACGAAATTACCTGCACGTTAACCCGACGCTCCGCCCGCTCCATTTTCGGTCTCACGGCGTCCCCCTTGCCCTAAAGTGCCAGCACTTCTACAAATTTCTTGTAGAAAGAACCTTGGACAGACTGAGCCTACCTCAGCCTGGGATGGGTCTGGGCACGGCAACTCACACAACAAATTCGTCCTGGCTCCCAATGGCAAGCGAAATCCTGGAAAACTACATCGACTCAGGCGTCGTTTTGGCTCTCTTGCGCATACCCAGCCTCTGGCAATTTCTGCCATCGCCGATTTGCGAAGCACTCGATTCCGCCGGCTTTCCAAAATGGACAGCGAATCAGAAGGGCGTGCTAAGGGACATACCTCTCGACCACTTGCTGCGAGCTTATTTCCTCGAGCTCGAAAGCAGCATCGCAACCTTCCTTCAGGGGATCCGATGGCAAGCCAGTGCGGAGCACCTTTTTCTTGTCCCTCCGATATTAATCCATCGGAGTCCTACACAAAAGTGTGGTTACTGCAAGGTTGGGACTGAGCTTCCTGGAGATCTGCGTCACACGTGCGGGAGACCTTTCTGCAGGCTTTACGGCCATCAGCAGATCTACATTCCAAGGTGGCTACACGTGCGGCGATCTAGGTAAAAGTGGAGCAGTCGCATGGCATATTCTGCTCCCCTGACACCAACGACTCGGGTGGCCCCGTGAAGACAGTATCCCTGCCGCGACTCGAGGAGCTGTGCGGGCGGTCGCTTCTGGCAGAATTTTCTGCTGCCATCCTTCCACAGATGCCTCTAAGCAGACAGGTGTCCTTCTAGACCGACTCCACCATCGTGCTGGCCTGGCTAAACCGGGCAGCGATAGTGAACTTCACGTTCGTGGGCAATCGATGGTTGCCAAGATAGCGCGCTTGGCCGTACCTCCGGCGAGCTATGGGCATGTTCGATCGGAGGAAAATCCTCCCCGACCTGGCCAATCGCGGGTCTAGGACCCAGCGACCTCGCGGGACGACCTGCCTGGTGGCATGGGTCCTTCTGCACTGGTCTCCACTGGACTCATCCCCGTCTTCTGACCTGGAAGGTGCGAGCCGTCAAGGTGCTTCATGCAACTCAAACAGCTTTCTGAACATCCTCAGCCGCTTTCGGGGACACGGACTATTAGCTGCGCGTGCTCGCCTGCGTAAAAGCGATTCATCGGATGCTAAAGAGGGAGATATAGTCCATGTTCCCAGGAGCCAAGCGGGGAAGAGGTGGCGGCCGCACTGCAAACTGTTACCACCGCTACGATGGGTATGCTTTTGCGGTCCCGAGCATCGGTGCCTTGTAAACAAACGCCCGCTCTTTAATTCGTGTGCCCTTCAGAAATCTCAATCCATTCCTTGACCAGAAACGGTGTCATGCGAGCGCGTGGACGTGGTCAAGCCTCCGCCTCTATGTCTTGTGAACGGCAGCATGGTTTTTGCCACCCGCATCCCCTCCTCGTTCACCTCCTGGTGCGATTCACTCATGACGACATTCCTCCATGGTGGGAACCAGCTGGTCATCCGCCTTCTCCGTGCAACTTACTTGGTTCCTCGACTACGTCACGTGGTAAGGGCAGTGATCCAATCCTGCAAGGTGTGCGTCATTCACCGCAAGCGACTTCAAACCCAATTAATGGGCGACCTTCCTTCCACCAAGTCACACGGCCGTTCACATACACCGGGTCGACTTCGCCGGTCCCTTCGACGTCAAGAGCTTCACGGGGCGCGCCTGCTGCATTTGCCCAAAGGGGTTATGTGTGCGTGTTCGTATTTTTCGTCGCGGGCCACGTCCGGGGCTGTCGAAAACTTGACGAATCAATCCGACAACGTCAGGAATTTCGTCGGCGCATCCCGCGCTCTGAATGATTCAGAACCTTTTCAGCAGGCCATTCGTGCCCGGACTTCCGCGGTATACAGTTAGCAGGAGCTTATCGTGGCGGTCTTTTCCTCACCGGGAGTTACATATGAGTCGCCTGTGGGAAGCAGGCGTGATTTCAGTTTCAAGACTCTGTTCCAACGTTCGATGTGTGCCTGATCAAAGGCGATTCACCAAGGTCGTCCTGCTGCCTATGGACTCGGAGATCAGTCCACCTACTCCCGCGTAGGATCCGATCCATAAGAATCCGCCTTCTTCCCCTAAGGGAAGTCCGACTAGTCCATACAACTCTCCTGCACATACGTATTAATCCAGTTTTCCGATTTCCGCAGTCACATTCTCGTCATGGCACCCCATCTGTCCGCACGATCCCAACGCAGAAGCACAACGAGGACCAAGCCGTCGACAGCTGACGTACCTGGTACCATGTCCTACCGCGCCGAGCGGTTGCGGGCAACGCTCATCAACCAGTACTGTCAAACTGCCTTGTACACGAGCACTCAGGACGTGACTTCCACAAGCGGAGACCGCTGTAGGCACTGTAACAAGCACCAGTGCACCATACTGCATACGCCGGACTCAGATCGGCGCCGCCCCACCAGTCACACCGTCCTCACCAGCTGGACCGTCCTACGTCACCCGCCGACCTCCAACGCGGGCTGATCGACGGGCTCCTCACCCAAGCACGTCGGCCTCTTCCTCCAGCCGACCTCCAACTCTAATCACACCCCAACCCGACCGCAAGCGTCACCGTCGACAACGGGACCACGACATACGAGACCAGGGCGTTGATAGATCCCTGGCCCAAGGCGTTTCACTTACACACGTCAAAGGTCGGTAACGAAGAGGCCTGTGCAGCAGTGCTCCGGTCGCCGATGTCTCCGGACTTCCTGTTGGAGGTCGTGCTCCAAGTAGACCTGAAGCTGCATCTACGCACTCCTTCCGTAGCCATCGGTAAGCGAGTCCGGAGCAGTTCGCTAACGTCACACTAGCCGACGAAAACTTCCAAGCCCGGCCACCGTGGCTCTCATCCTGGAAGCGGACATCTATGGCGACATCGTCCGCGATGGAGCCGCTACCGGGGCCAATGAGCTTCCCGTTGTCCAGCACACCGTGTTCGGGTTGACGTTGTCGGGCACGTGCCGGACTTGAAGTCCCATCCTAGGAGGCATATTTTGCAATATATTGCAAGGGCGGCGGGATGTTCGCGTTCGATTTCCATCGTCCCAGATGCCGTGAGGACCACGACGCCACCCAGATGATCAAACCCTGGAGGGGAGCGGGAGATATAACGGGATAGAGGAGATTTTTTGAATTGTCATGGAGAATAAAACCATTGAATAAATCTAAGCCGCCGTAATTTTTTCTTGGCCCGTTTATTTCCTCAAACACTCGCACATTCATCCTTCGTGCTAATAAGCCGCCAACAGCACTTACAGAAGCCTGCGTGCCCCTTCACCCATAAATAACTTACGCTGCAAGAAGGCGCGGGAAACGCTGCTGAATATTCATTTTATCATTGTGGCTATAATAATGATCCGTTCTGAACCGGAAGGGTGCGGAGCGAAATATGGAAATATCACTTGTCATGACTTGGTATTACAGAAGTGTGGACAGAAAAGTTTGGTTTGCCTTCCTTAATTTGATTTAACTTTCCTTAATTATTACTCTTTGTTTAGATGGTGTTTGGAGTGGGAGATCCTTGCCTGCTTCTTTTATCCTGGGAGCTCGTTCTTGGGAATCGTGGGGTTTTATGTACCCGAAAATCAAAGACAATGACGTCGAAAATATGCCTCGTGCGCATATGTATATATTCAAGTTCTTTCTAGCTTAATTCTAATGAGCGTAACTGCCGTCATATTATTGAAAGGCGGTTGCTTAGAAAACTCGTTTCCTAAGTTTTTGTAATGATACCTATCTCAGACTGAGGTAGGCTCAGTCTGTCAGGGTTCTCTACAAAAAATTTTGTAGTATTGCTGGAACTTTAGGGTAGGGCTTGGCCGTGAGACCGAAAGTGGAGCAGGCGTAGATTCTGGTTACCGTGTAGGTAGTTTGGTAATCGCACTTGGCGATGAAAGGGAAAGAAACTGACACCTTAGTTTTTGGTGTGTGCGGTAATATGGTTTTTTGCGTCACCTGATTTGTGTTCGCGCTCGGCGAATAAATTATGAAACTTCGTTGTATTTGTTTTGATGTTATTAAATGGTTTTATTTGTGTTCTGTATTATTTCTCGTGGTTCTGGTGTCGTGTAGTGGTTTTCTTGTATTTGTGTTTCTCGCTGAGGCGTGGTGGCGGTAGCCGCGGCGGATGTACTACCGATACGGTTTATGATAGGCGATGGACTGCCCTGATGGATCGCTGGATCGGCCTATTTAAGGCCGAATTCTAGTGCTGAGTCCGCAAGTCTGGATTGCTGGGTTGGTGTCGAGTTCTCCACGCGTGCCACCGACACGGTCATTGCCTCGGATGCACCGAGAAATGAGCTGAGTCGAGGCGGTGGTTTTGGCTCGGTCGTACCGGTGACCTGCGTGGAGTTGTGTAACTCGGTGAAATCGTGGGTTGTGAAACTCTTGGAAAATTGTGGCGCGTGTGTCGATTCGGGAAATCGATCGGCGCGTGGGGAAATTGTACAGTGTCAGGGGTATGGTGTTTGTGTTGTTGGTTTTATAGATTATATATGACGTTCCAACTTAGTGCTATGAACATGAATATGTATATGAATGTAACGGGCCCTGGTCTCAGGGTTCGTTGGAAAGGTTGGAAAGGTGCGTTGGAAAGGTGGTGTTGTCTGATCAGTACTAGTTGGCCCACAGTGAGGCGCCATTGTTGTCGGCGGAGATTGTTGTGTTGGGATTGTTCTTGACTCGCCAGCTGAATGTTGTTTCCGCACAATCGCGAATACTTCTTTGAGTCGGGTTGCCTTGTCTGTGGGCTGGAAAAGGAGGGCTTCGGTCCCTGGTGTAAATTCGTCGTATAGACATCCAGGTAAGCGAGGTTCTCTCCGTGTAGCGAAGGCGGGGGCTGAATCAGTTGTTTTCGCACACGGTTAATTGCTAGAATATCTCGGTGGGGTTTGCAAGTACAGGTGTTTTGATGATCCTCCACGAATGGGGCGATCATGGTCTTCACTGTTCTGCGGCCCGTTCCGTAGGGTTTTCCTTCTGAGCAATACGGTGCGGTACTGTTTAGATCAACGCCGGCTTTTGCATAAACAGGCGGAATTGGCATGAGCGGCTGGTGAACTGTGTTCCATTGTCTGACGATCGTTTTGACGTAGTTCCTTTAGGTTCGTGGGTGGCTTGAGTTCTTTTAACGGGCGGCAATCTTGTCGGGGTCTGTGTGGATACCTTCTTCGCTGATGACATGACCAAGATATTTGATCCGGCTTTGGAAAAGGTGCACTTTTTCCGCGTTTATCGGCAGGTTCGCTTTTCGAAGGCGAGAGGACTATTGCCAGGTTGTGTAGGTGGTCCTTGAAGTCTCGTCCGGACGATGACAATGTCGTCTAAATATGCGAATGCGTAGGGTTCCATGTCGGCACCGATCACGGTATCAAGTGCCCGTTGGAATGTTGCTGGTACAGAGTGTAATCGAAGGGCATCACTTTCCATTGATAGAGACCCTCTGCCGGGGACCGTGAAGGCGGTGGCTTCTCGACTTCCGTTGGCCATGGGTATTTGCCAGTATCCGTTTTTCAGATCGAGGGGTGGTTATGAAGCGGGCGTTCTGTAGGCGCTCCAAGATGTAGTTGATTCTGGGCAGTGGGTATGCGTCAGGAATAGAGTGAGCGTTCGGTTGTCAGTACACATGCGCCATTTTGCCGTTCTTTTTTACGTACAAGTACGATGGGGCGCTGTGCGGGCTTCGTGAGGGGTTCGATGAGACCTTCTTGGATTAATTGGTCGACATGCTCGTCGATAATCCGCATCATGGCTGGGTTCTTTGGGTAGTACCTCTGTTTGATGGGTCGATTATCCCTCATGACGATGGTGTGCTCGGCTATGTTGGAGGTCCGTGGAGATTATTGAACTTTGGAAGTTCTGTGTCCAGAAATTCTTGGATCTGTGGTGCTATGTCTGGCGGCCAGAGATCGGAGATAAATTCTGGGTCGGGTTCGGTGAATCGGGCTTGTCGGGGGTCCTTTGGCTGGCTTGGGTCTTCTGGGAGGATGGTTGTGTCGAACGCGCTGTGTGTTCGATCCTACGTGGGTAGTCGCTTATGTGGGCGACGTCCGGTTAGCGTTGGCCGTGGTGGCGTAGTTTCGTGGGTCTGGCGGTATACCTTGGTTGTAGTGTCTCCAGATCTACGTATGGCCAGGCGGGTCTCAGTGACGACTCTGTTTTCGCGGCAACGGCAGATTTGGGCGACGAATTTCGGACGTGGTGTTAGGCATGGCGTGGTGCATGGAGCTAGTGGGCACGTCGGTACGCGGAAGGTACTCCAGTGGGTTGGCGAAGATCCGGGGTGGCGTCGGCCGTGGGTACGACAGGGCTGCGGTCGGTGTTTCGGGGGTCATCGGGCTAGATTCGGTTCGAGTGGAGAGGTTCCGTGGATATTAGTTCGATGGTTGGACCCGACCAGCAAGGGATTTGCGTGGCTTTTTCCCTCGTGGTTTGGTTATTGCACTGTTGCTGCCGTTGTCGTTGTCGTTGTTCGGGGCTGGTTGTCGTCTCTGAGGGTGTCCGTGGGTTCACCTTCTCCGTTGAGGGTAGGGTGCATGAGTGCGCTGTGGCTGAACTTGGACCTGGGCTTCCTGTGTCGAGCGGGTTCAAGTTCATTGGGGTTTGTCTCGTGTGTGAGATCCTTGTGGTGGGTTCGGTGTGCGTGTGTGCCCCGTAGTTTGTTTGATCTTGGGCTTCCTGTGTCGAGCGCCTGGTTCAAGTGTGTTGATTCTTGTCTCATGTGTGAGATCCTCGTGGTGTGTTTGGGATGTGTGTTCCCTGTGGTTGGCTTAGGACGCGGGTGCTCCGTAGCGGCCGTGAGATTCGTTTTCCCGTTTGCTTGGTTGCAGTTTACCGGTGCCTGTTTCGGATTGGTGTTTTCCGTTGTGGGCCGGTTGTTTGCTTTTTCGTTGTGGTTGGTTTCGGTGTCGTATTCTTCGTAGCGTTATTGGGTGCCGTCTTCTTTCTGATAGGTCGGGGAAGTGTGTTCGCTGTGGTTGGTTTCGGTGTCGAATTCTTCGTTGCATTATTGGGTGCCGTCTTCTTTGTGGCAGGTCGGGACGTGTATTCGCGGCGGTTGACCTAGATTTCTTGTGGCTGGGGTCGGTGACTTGTACGTGGTTGGATTGAACTGACGGTGGCGTTGGCGTGGTGGCGATCTTGTGCTTTAGCAGCGTGGTGCCGCATTGGATCGTCGTTTCGATGGCACATAGGAAGTCCATGCCGACTATTACTTGCTGCTTCAGCATGTTTGGTAGGACCAGGGTGGGATTTGAACCTTCGTTGATCCTGCTTGATGTGCGCCAGTAGAACTTGTGTGATCTCTCTGACTGAGCCGTCAGCCAGGCGTATGCGGACGCATGCATCTTGCAGGTTGGAGTTGTTGTTTAGTTGTCGGGCCAGGCTGTCGCTGACGAAACTTCGGGACGCCCCGGTGTCGATGGTTACCGTTGTTTGTCCTCCTATTGTCACCATCGCCACTATTCGGCCGTCGTTCACGTGCAGTGGGTTACTTAGTCGTGGATCTGGGGAGGCGTCGTTCTCGGCTGATGCCGGGTCAGTTGAGGACGCGTGTAGTTTCCCGACGTGGATCGGCGGCAGCAGTCGACGGTCCGAGTGCCGCGTTTTCCACATTCCCAGCAGAATATGATGGAAGCGTTGGAGCAGTCGTAGGCGGCGTGTCCAGATTGACCACATCGGGGACAGGCTGCGCGTTGGTTGGCAACGGGAGTGGTGATCATTCGATGGGCGACGTCTTGTTTGTTGTACTGGTTTGATTCGATGACTGTCTGCGCGGTGTGTCTGCTGAATCCCAATGGGGTCTCCGAAAGGGCGTCCTTAACTCCTTAAGCTCCTTAACTAGGTCGTACTCGGCATGGTGCATGAGTAGCCGTATCTCGATGAGATAGTCTTTCTTGAATGGTTCTCCACCGCTTGCTTGCGGCCTCGGATCTGGTCCTCAATTGATTTCGAAATACCTTGGCGGCAGAAAATACGTCAGAAATTCCTGGCGGAAATACTTAGGAACTGCCCTGTAGTTGACTGGGTACGGTACCAGCGACTGGCTCGGTCGGTGAGTAGTTCGGCCATCTCCGGCAGTAGGTTGGTGTCCACTCCATAGGCGCGAGCGCATTCCTCAGTAGTTCCATAGAAACGATAGAGGGTCATCTTCTCCGTTGAACTGGATGCCCCATCCGCGGATGCGTTCCGCAGTGCGTGCGACGTGGTTATAGTCGGTCCCGATTATGGGTGCGTCAATCGATGGTATAATTCTCTGTGTGAGAAAACGGGAGAATTCCATAGTGGGCGGCCTTGGCCTAGGAACCATTCACTTAGTTGCAGGTTGCCTTTCTATACGACATCTATGTCGCCTGCTTGGAGGTTTCGAGTTGGTAGGTGCCACTTGTTGCCACAATCAGACTTATTAATGGTGGATTCTGCGGAATCGACACCCGTTCGAGTGAATTCTTAACCAATTTCAGACCTTATTGGATGAATAAGCCAAGGGTGTCGTATAGTTCCACAGTTAAGAATCCCAATAACGTCGTCGCAAGAATGTCCAAATAAAAGCCGGGGTCGTCAATGTTTATTCTAATTTATTATATGGTAGGGTATGTACAATCGTATGTCGCGTTCGAAAAGACCGTGTCGCTTGGGGTGTAAGAGCGTATTAAAACGAAGTTGCGCTCAAGCTGCCGAGGGCTGTCGGCAGCGAGAGCGTAATCGTGATCGTGGGCGGGAGCGCACCCGTGGTGAGTAAAGCGCGGGAGAGCGTCGCCGGGGGGAAAATGCTCTCAAGTATTAAGGCGAGAGCGAGGGCAACCGCTTTGTAGCTGGACTGCCCACAGAGCGGTGGCCCATAATAACCGTCACCACTCTGAACACTCATTTGATAGTCCTTTTTTGACTAAGGTTGGTACTTTCCGGAACCCAAAATTTTTGATCGGATGATAGGCCGCATCATTAATTGGCTTCCACCATGCAATGCGATTAGATGAGTGAACTGCACGAGACGACGTGTGAATGCGGTAGAATGATCAGTTTTCATCATATCGTTTCGTTATCTTTCGTAGTGACCAGACGTCACTATTTCTCTCATTCACTCTTTCTCACCCCAACTTAAATAACTGTTTTTTCTCTTTCGCTCTTTAAACCTTCAGTGCAGTATCACTCCAAAGCTG
>CM019042.1:30309053-30358480 GCA_009664405.1 Drosophila bifasciata
GCCATACGCACATACGTAACTAACTACCGACTCACTTTTGTTGCTAATGCATTACTGAACCGGCGACCGTTTATACACAGTTGTCCGGTGGTTAAAACAAGGGTTGACATAACCCCACATTTATCCGGTGCACATTGTTGCAGTTCTCTGGTGCATGCATATTGAAATTTCGGCTCTGTAAATAAATGTTCAACATTGAAAGCTCATATCGCTTATAACCTTGAACGTGTATTTCAATTATCCAAAGCCTTCAATCAAAAAAGGGAATTAACAAACAATTTTCATGTTTTCCTGAATTTGTTGAAACTTCTTTGAGTATAATTGTGAGACAGACATTTTATTTTCTTCAGAACGCGTTATCATTTACTCACTACAATAAAACAATGTCTGTGGGAAGCAGGTGGGAGACAATATGTACTTATGTATTTTGTACCTCTTATACCTATGTATGTACATATGCAAATATGTATGCGCATGCATATTTTTGGTGATAAACTATAAAACAATTACCGAAAAGATCCGTTTCCTGAAGTAGCTCTGCCATTTAATTTTTCAAGACGTGTTTTTGCCTCATCCTTCTTTCTGCGAAGATCGCGTCTTAAATTGGTATTATCTTTCTTAGTTCCATGGGCAATTAAAGACTCCATTTTGAGCGATATATGAATCTTAACTTATTTGTAACCAAAGCGTCTTCTAGTGTGACCGCGGAATTATCGAAAATATACCCTATGACCCTCAAAATATACCAAAATATATATACTTATTTTGAATAAGTATATAGAATGGCGAATATTAAAAGCTTATAGCCTTTTCACACTGACGACGCATCCACCATCCAATTCATCCATTTCGGGATGGTCCGTAAGGTTTTGCCGTTCCGAAAATTTCCGCAGTGCTATTCCACCATCCATCTGATGTTCCTAATTCGCACGTTTCTAGTGGTATTTTTCGATAATTGCCAAATGCAAACCATAAATATTTGACATTCACAACAAAAAATCGGAATTTCCACGAAAATGTAAAACAAACATTGGTGACAGGAATATATTAAAAAACAACAAAAAATCAGATCGATGTGACATCCATCACAAAAAATTAAGAGCATCATAAAAATTATTTTACATATATGTATATACATAGATTATAAGATGATTTTATTGCATTATTACCAATTGCACCCAGGCACTGTTTCAAACCATTTTATTCAAATCAAGAGAAAACAAACGTCAATTTTTCGGAAGTGAGATGGTTTGAAGACAAGTATTCGTCTGAAAATTTTTAATAAATGATCTGCAAAACTCATGCAGGATATTTATTCTATTTATTGACACGTTGAAAAGCCTACTGACTGTTTCTGGTATATGTTCTGGTTGAGCCAAAGTATATAAAATCATGGCAGCTTCTCCAAATATTGCTGCGAGTTTGTGTCCTTCTTCCGTAGCTTCAAAACGATTAACCAACAGAGTTCCTATAACTTTCCATTCAAAAACTTTCTCTTGTTGTTTTTAAGTTTAATATATTGTCCCAAAGTAAAATACTGAACCGCTTCTGAAAAACATAATAACATATTGTTTTTATGACCTTAATCCTTGGTGTCATTAGTAGTAGCAGAGTGCTTACAAACGTAATCGCAAATCCCTTCCTGGTCAGTGTTTTCTTCAAAAACAGATATCCATTCGTATTATCTCCTCCTCGTCAAAGTTGTCCCCATCATCATCATCCATGTCCAGTAAAACATGATTAGTTTGTGCAAGAATATGTTTTGCTGCTGAATCACATTTTCTACAACCATTGCAAATGCCAAATTCATTCTAATTACAAACGTAAAACGCAAATTTCTACCCGCACGCAATTGTGAGCATCAGCTGTTTCTCGCCGGGATGGTGGATGGTGGACAAGATGGTGCCAATGGTGTGAATCCTGGTGTTTCACATCTTTCTTTCGTACCCAAACCATTCCCTGATGGGCTCAGTGTGCAGAGTGGTATTACTCTAACCACTTATGTATGTAAAAGTGCTTTAAAAAAAGCACATCTATAAGAATGAAATGAATTGGTAACATATGTAAAGATCCGACTACCACAAGTACCATTCACAATTTCCGATCCAAGGTCATGAAAACACTTACAGCTAGGTGAAGCATAAAATAGCAAAACCAAAAGAACAATTTCAGCAGCAGACATCTTATGCTTTAAGCCCGATTGTTGTTTTTAATTTAGCTTGTAAAAATTCACAAAAGCACTAAGCCATCATAGTAATAAAATATATAAATGAATATTCATTAGACTTTTTTACTTATTTTTTTTTCTCCTTCCTTTTTTTATTCTAAAAGAAAAACGAGAAAGACGTACGGAGTCGCTGTAAACGCGACTCTACTTTTATACCCGTACTTAGTCTGTATATGTGATTTTGCGGAATTTTAATTGTTTTATCCAAGTATATTTTACATTTTGTTTGCTGCATCTGTCATCTACATCTCCCACATCAGTTCTCACAACTTAACACACGTACACTGCGAGGCAGAGCCCGTGAGCGTGAGTGTGAGTGATGAGAATCAACCCTAATAATAAAATGTATATTTTTGTTGCGGGGCAACCCTCGCCTACTGAATATTCATTTCATCATTGTGAAAGCTATAACAATAATCCGATCTGAACCAAATTCGGGGAATCTGGTAGATATGGTCATTCTCTACAATACCTGCATTTTTCGTTTTTTTTCTATCTTCAAAATTGTGGATTTTTTTCGTCTTTTGCGGGGCGGGGCGAAATTTTGAAAAATACACTTCCTCAGTTTTGGCACGCCGTGAGTTCTTGACAGAAAAGTTTGGTTGCTCTAGCTCTTATAGTCTCTCTGAGATCAGGCGTTCATTTGTACGAAAAGGAAATCGTCTCGTTTTTTTGTGTGAGTGCGAAGAGGGAGCAAGTTTTCGTATGTTTTTCTCTATTGTGGCTATATTAATGATCCGATCCGATTCAGATTTGAAACCACCGAGTAGATATAGTTTTTTTCTCTATGATTCTGCATTTTTTAGTTTTTCTGCTATCTTCAAATTGTAGACGCCACAGATGTGCGCCGCCTTTTTGTAGGGGGGCGGAAGTGGGCGGGGCGAAACTTTAAACCTTTTTTCTAGAGGGGTGAGAGAACACATCGTCTGAAAGAAAATTTGGATGCTCCTATCTATTAAAGCCTCCTAGGGGAGCAATTGGCGATAAACAAGAACGGACAGACAGATGGACAGAGAGCACGAACGAACAGACGGACGGACAGCGGACAGACATTTTTATATCGACTCGGCTATTGATGCTGATCAAGCAAATAGATATACTACTTTATAGGGTCGGAAATTATTCCTTCTCTATGTTACACCACATCCACTTTTCCACAAAAATACAATATACCCTTTTACTCTTCGAGTACGGGTATAAAAACTTTAACGGCTGCATGACTATGTGTTTTCTATGTTTTCGTATTTTTGTCATTAAATGTGGACGGATTATTAAGTGTTAAATCACGCAAAAGCAGTGAAACGCTGCAATATCGAAAGAGAGTCAAATCTTTCCATTTAAGATCGCCCACGACTTTACAATATTAAGCTTGAGGTCAGCCTATTATCGCGACCACTCAGTAGTGTATGTCATCATTTTGTCTTTCCCCATGTACAAATTAATTAAAGTTAATCGAATTTTTCAGCCGAGGAGATGAAAGAATGAAATACTTTTATATCATTTATTTTTCCGGCCACGACGAAAACAGGATTTCAAATGGCTGGCTTATGATAAATACAATATGCCTCCCCCAGCTTGGTAGCGCAGCCTGGTATTGGTATCAGGTGCGCGTCGCGCCTCGTGCAGATGCGCGCTGGCGACTAGCGAATTTTTCGTAATCCGATGCTGCCGGTCCACTTCAGCGCACTGTCTTAGCATTCTTACGTGAATCATATATCTGTATCCTGCTAGTTTTTTTTAAAGATATTGTATTGCTTAAAGAAACGAATTCTGGATTGGAATTATGTTTTATTATGGTCACACCGTGTTTTTAAAACAAGGATAAAAGGTTCCTCCGAACGGCCGCTGCAACTAAAAAGGCAAAAGTCAACGCAATCTAAATGTTTGTATTAACGTCCGTTGTCAATTTTAAAATGCAGAGAAAAGAAAGATAAAGAAGTCGATAGGTTTAACGGTGAAGGGATATATGAACCCAGCGACGTTACGTTCAACTGAAGAAGCACTTTCTTCTTCACGTTTGGACAACAACAACGACTAGCAAAGTTTCTTTAAAGCTTTAAAAAAAACATACCGCCAGGGCAAGTATTTCGTTGTGTGTGTATTGCACATACATGGTCAAAGGGAGAATGCGCCCTCCGATCGATGAGTATGTTTGCATAGTGTTCAGGGCAGGAGAAGCGCTGGTGGTAATAACAGCTGGCAACCGCACGGTTAGTGTTTCAACTACGCCAGACTGTTTTCCCCGCGCTCTTCGATCCTCTCGCCCAGTGTACGCCCGTTCCATCTACCATTCACGTTCTCCGCGCCTACTATCACGCTCGCTCTCACGGTTCTCACGGCTTGGACGGGCGCCAGCAAAAGCGCTGGTGCCTAAGCTTGTTAAAAAATTAATGTTATCATTTGTGGATTCTGCAATCAGGAAGATATGATCATTCTCAACAATACTGCAGCTTTCGGTTTTTTGATATTCAAAATTGTGGACTTTCATCTCTGAAGGGGCGAAAGGGGCGTGGCGAAATTTTGAAATTCATTTGTACTGCTGTGATATCACAGGAGTTTGGAAAAAAGTTTGGTTGCTCTAGCTCTTATAGTCTCTGATATCGATGCGCTCATCTGTACGAATGAGCAAAGTCGACCCATTGGTGTGAGATCGAGCGATGGGAACGATGTTTCTTCATTGTGGCTATACTAATGATCCAATCCGATTCTGATTCGGGCCTATGATAGATAAACCCATATGATGCTGCACTTTAAGTTTTCTGTTATCTTTAAAATTGTGGACGTCACAGATGATGTGCTTGGGTGGAAGTGGCCGGTTCGAAATTTTGAAAAATTTTTAGGAATGAGTATATCGCACCACTCTGGAACAAAAAAAATTGGGCTGCTCTTAGCTCTTATAGTCTCCGAGCTTTGGACGACAAAACAAGATCGACAAGAACGAAGACGGACAGCCAGGCATGGTTATATCGACTCGGCTATTGATGCTGATTTATGGGGTTGTAAACGTAAAAGTTACACACATCCACTTCTACCACAAATACAATATACCCTTTTACTCTTCGAGTACAAAATTAATAAAACAAATTAATGTTAAATTAATAACAAAACAGAAAGACCGTACAGAGAATCACTTTTGTGAACGTGACTCTACTTTTATACCCGTACTCAGTCAGTACACAAGTGAATTATGTGGAATTTTCAAATGTTGTATCAGTTTTTAAATTTTAAATTTTACTTTTTTTTTGCTGCATCTGCCATCTACATCTACATCACTTTCACACAACAACTGCTGCACGGCTTCAGAGGGTTGTGACTTCTTTACTGAAAATGCAATTCATCGTGTGTCTACAATGTGAGTCCGATCTGAGCCATATTCGGCAAATGGAATTGAACTTGCCTTGATCATTATCTACTGCATTTTCGTTTTTTCCTATATTCAAAGGTGGACTTTTATCTCTTCAGGGGACAGAGAAGGGGTCATTGAGAATTTTGAAATACGCATCTTGGTTTGGTATCGAATCTGGACAACAAATTTGGTTCTCTATATATATAGTCTCGGGCGACACAAATACGAAAAAACTGAATCGACTCGTTTTGTGTGGTGAGAGCGAGGAGGGAATGATGTTTTTTCGATATGATTTTTATACCGTACTCGAAGGTAAAAGGGTATATTGTATTTGTGGTAAAAGTTGATGTGTGTAACATAGAGAAGGAATAATTTCCGACCTATAAAGTATATATATATTCTTGATCAGCATCAATAGCCAGTCGATATAGCCCTGTCTGTCCGTCCGTCTGTCCGTCCGTCTTGTTTGTCGCCCATTGCTCGAAGGCTATAAGGCTAGAGTAAATCCAAACTTTTTATCCAGTCTGATGTGATATCTCCTCTTAGAAAAGTGTTTCAAAAATTTCGCCCCGCCCACTTCCCCACAAAGGGCGCACATCTGTGGCGTCCACAATTTTGAAAGATAACAGAAAAAACGAAAAATGCGATTCATAGAAAAAAAGACTATAACTATCAAGTCCCAAATCTGAATTGGATCGGATCATTATAGCCACAATAGAAAAACCATACGAAAAACTTCGTTCCCTCTCTTTTTCACACAAAAATCGAGTCGATTTGGTTTTCGTACAAATGAACGCCTGGATCTCAGAGACCATAAGGCTTAGAGCAACCAAATTTTTTGCCCAGACTCCTGGATACCGAACCTGAACAAGTGTATTTCAAAATTTCGCCCCACCCCTTCCGCTCCCACAAAGACGAAAATCCACAATTTTGAAGATAGAGAACAACGAAATGAATTTGAATTTTCAGCAGCGAGTTGCCCCACCTCAACAAAAAAATATACATATATTTTGAGGGATGATATCTGCTGCTGATTCTCTCACACTCCTCGCACGCTCTGTCTCGTGCAGTGTACGTGTGTTGTTGTGAGAACTGATGTAGATGTACTAGCCAAGCCCCTGATATATATATGGTCTTTCTCTATTATTCTGCATTTTTCGTTTCTCTGTTATCTTCGAAATTGTGGACGCCACAGATGTGCGCCCTTGGTGGGGGCGGAAGTGGGCGGGGCGAAATTTTGAAATACTAGAGCAACCAAACTTTCTGTCCACACTCCTGTGATACCAAACCTGAACAAGTGTATTTCAAAATTTCGCCCCGCCCCCTTCCGCCCACCCAAAAGACGAAAATCTACACCTTTTTGAAGATAGAAAAAAAAGAAAATGCAGCATCGTAGAAATGACCATATCTACCAGATTCCTGAATGTATATTTGGTTCAGCCACAATGACCAAATGAATTTTCAGCAGCGATTTTCCCCTTGCCCCGCCCCCTTGCAGCGTAAGTCATATGGATATATACATATGTAAATATGAGCCCTATTAAAAAAACAGTAATCGTTGGTATGAATGTTTTAAGCCAACCAAATACCAAACAAATTTTGAAAAAAAAAAAAACATTTAAAATCAAATGGGCGGGTGTTTTTCGGAAACTGTTCGACTACAACTGGTTATATCTCAAATCAATAAATTCAATCAATTTGATGGTCGTAAGGTGGGTCATCTGCCTTGCAGATAATAAATGAATTAATATTAATATAAAATGAATTGAATCAATTCTCCAGAAATATAGTTTTTCTTAACTAAAACTAATACATATGACGCCTCAGGAATCTTAACATGCATAATATGCCGGATTATTATCAAGCCAAGTGTCTGGAAGGTGCATGTAAACTCCAGACAACATAAATTTAATGTGGATTTAACCAAGAAAAATAAGACTAAAATATTGGAATCTCAGCAATCACTTTCCAGCCCAAATTTTAGTACAAACAATGATAAGACTGTACAAAAAATGAAAATTTTGATTCTAGGGTAACTGAAAACATTACCTGGTAAATTTTTGATTCAGAGAAGTCAAATAAGTTTCACCAAAATTATCAAAAGATGATGAAGAGTGGATACGCTTTCAGCGAGAAATTAAATTGGCTTCTTCCGTTTCTAGTACTACTATAGTGGCAGAAGAACAAGAAAATGTTAATATAAAAAGACAACTAAAAAGAAATCGATGAACAGATTGACAACTGGAAACGGTTTATAAAAATAAATGATCAGAAAAATAGTCTAATAAATAAACCCCGTAAATTCAACAAACAAGTGGCATTACATTCTGATTCTAGTTCAAGTGATGAAGAATGCCGTGTAGATGACTTGTACGACTGGAGAACTAAAAACTTCCATTAAAAATAGGATAGACTCACATTTCGTACATGTATATAAGAATGAATAAATAAAGAGATTTGTTCAAATGTATATTAAGAATTATTAGTAGGCAATATAAAAACCGAGTCGGTACAAAACAGACAGCGAGATTCGTCACACAAATTCTTGTATGAAAATTTTGTAATTTACGCTGGAGCGACAAGGTGCGGAGGAATATAGTGACCACGAGGAGCGCTATAATTGGTTTAACGCAGACGAGAAGTCGCGTCTCTTGCCGAAAAACAGTCGTAAAATTCCGGGCTGCGGCCAAAAATAAGGAAGCTGCTTAAATTGGAAAAGCTGCATCAATTGACCCGTGGAGTGCGTCACTCTGCATACCAAAAAGCTGTCGCCGGAAGAAGTCGACAACATCAAGAACAAAAAACTCAGTCAATACTCAAGAGCCATGTCTGCACCAACCGCATACTCGTGGTCACAGATATCCACCAAGCAGAGTACCGGCCAGGATGTACCATTTCTGCTGATGTCGCCGCCGCCCTGTCGGGCAACTTGCAGTTGGCACCACTACGCACCCTGGACGATTTCGACCCCGGATCGGCGCGTTTCCAATTTGCCAATCTGAAGGATTTCGACAAGTTGGACAATCGCGTGGTGAAGAACTTGCTGTATTACCAAACTAACTACATTCTGCTCTCCGTGTTCATCTACGCGCTGATGATTGAGTGCAATCCAACCAAAATACTCAGTGGCCTGATTGTGTAGGCTCTGATAATTGCAGTCATTTCGCATTTCTTCAGCAGCAAATCCAAGCCCAGCTTCATTGCCAGCCGCCTGACGACAGGCAATGCTAATGCGGCCGAACAAAATGCCCAGCAGAAATGGTACATCCTGGCCGGTACTCTGCTTGGTGGATATCTGTTTTTGCATCTGATTAGCGCCGTACTGATGACCGCCTTCACTTTGCTGCTGCCCATTTCGGTGACCTTTACACACGCCTCGCTGCGTCTACGCAACATGAAGAACAAGTTGGCCAACACCTTCGAGAGTTTTTGGTCCATCTACACAGATGGGTGCCCTGCTGGATGCGTTGAACGTGCGTACAGATAGTGTGATCAATTAAGAAACGGACGGACCGAGACATAGAATCCACGTGTTTACAGCTAGTTATCCTTTAAATGTTGAACTTTTGCATACAATGTATTATTATATGTATACATAATCGATTTGTTCTTGAGTTTTGTATTGAAATATGATTTTTATTACTTATGTACTTTGCTATTTTAATTGTCCAAACAAAGTTTTCCCATAAAAGCGTACGTTCAAAAAAAAAAAAAAAAACTTTGTCCTCATTCAGTATTCAAATATGTACACACATACATGTTTATGTATGAAATCGTATGATATTAATCCTATACAATATATTTGATGCGTAATTATTCGTGAGCACCAGAATTGGTATAGCAACCGATGACTGCTGCAAGCTTTCTCCCAGTTCTTTGGTATACCTATTTTTCTTCACAAATCCCGAAGAAATGTCGCCTGCACTTCTACTGGCTACTTACGCCGACGACACGGCCATGCTTGCGTCCCACTCGTGTCAGCAAACAGCTTCGGCTGCAGTTCAATGTGTGCAATGGAGCGATGGACTCAGCAATGGAACATAGCCATTAACTGCAGCAAGTCGGCATGCGTGACCTTCTCCCTCAGGCGTCTGATCGGCTTTGATTTGAACTTTATTGGTAACAACATCGAAAACGTCACCTCCCACTGCAACCTGGGTGTACACTTGGACCGCCGGCTTATATGGAATACTCACATAACGGCAATCAAATCGAAATGCCTTCGAAAGCTCCAGAAGCTGGATTGGCTCTTCAAGTCCAGAAGTCTTCAGCTGTCGACGAAGGCTCTTTTGCTCAAAGCAATTTTAACGCCAACTTGGATCTACGAGAGCCGATCTATTTTTTATACCCATACTCGAAGAGTAAAAGCAGGGTATATTGTATTTTGTGGTAAAAGGGACCTCCGACCTATAACACCGTGACATAATATAGAGAAGGAATAATTTCCGACCCTATAAAGTATATATATATCTTGATCAGCATCAATAGCCGAGTCGATATCCCTGTCTGTCCGTCCGTCTGTCCGTCTGTCTGTCTGTCCGTCTTGTTTGTCGCCCATTGCTCGAAGGCTATAAGAGCTAGAGCAACTAAACTTTTATCCAGTCTGATGTGATATCACTCCTAGAAAAAAGTTTCAAAATTTCCGCCCCCTCCACTTCCGCCCCCAAGGGCGCACATCTGTGGCGGCCACAATTTTAAAAATAACAAAAACTAAAATGCAGAATCATAGACACAGCCCATATCTATCAGGGGCCTATCTGAATCGGATCGGATCATTAATATAGCCACAATAGAGGCAAATATACGAAAAACTTCGCTCCCTCTGTTTCGCACTCACACAAAATCGAGTCGATTTGGTTTTCGTAAAATGAACGCCTGGATCTCAGAGACTATAAGAGCTAGGAACTAAACAACCAAATTTTTGCCGAGTGGCCACCGAGAATTTATACGCACCGAACCTGAACACAGTGTATTTCAAAAATTTCGCCCCCACCCCTTCGCTCCACAAAAAGACGAAAATCCCAATTTTGAAGATAGAAAAAAACTAAAAATGCAGTATCGTAGGAAATGACCATATCTATCAGATTCCCGAATTTGGTTCAGATCGGATCATTATTGTAGCCTCAATGATCAAATGAATTTTCAGCTGCGAGCTGCCTCACCCCCTTGCAGCAGTCGTCGTTTATGGGGATGATTGTCGCACAGATTCTCTCACGCCACACTCACGCTCACACAAGCAGAACTTCCCAGAAAAGCAATATGAGCCGTTTTCTGACTGTTTTCTGATCCTTTTTTCTGGGCGTTTACAGTCATAAAGGACCCAAAAAGAGTCCAAAAGAGTGTTTTTCCGTGAAAACGGTCGTACTTTACTTTAAGAGGTCAATTTCTGAGTCTAATATGACTCTTTTTTGACACAGAAATAAATTAAGTTGCCACCCTCCTAATTAAGCATTGAAAACGATCCACACATAAAATGCTCATAAACCGTATCATTTTTAGGCAGTTAAATCGCCACGGAAAAGGTTCATTTCAGACGCTTATATGAGTTCAGATTTATTGCAAAGAAGAGGTTAAAACAAATTATTTTTAAGTAATTAATAATATATTTATATTTGACTTAAAACTAACAAAATGAGAAAAAAAATGGGAACTTAAACCGTTTATTCTTAAATTGATACACGAAGAGATCGATAGCTCCTGGGAGTCTTCGGAATGGAATTTCTGGCGTATCACTTGGGGCCAAGTCATTATCAATACTTTTTTTCCAAATTAAATCCGGAATATGATATATGATATATGGAAAAAACCGTTAGGCGTCGATTCTTGGGCATCGAGATTCATTATTTTTTTTGCACTCATGCCGGGCTTGTTCTTTTGGACACTCATTGTTAATAAAATGTAAAACTAACAACCACTCTTAAAAACGTCTGAATATACGTGCGATTGAGACCAACTGGAAAAAAAATTTGGTACGAAATCATTTGTCTACGTCTACGTCATAATCTGTTATTTTCTGCAAAAATTGTACACGGCAACTCAGAATATGCTCAGAAATAAGAGCATTTTTACGAGCCCATGCTTAGATAGCACTGAAAGGTCTCGGAAAAACATCTCCAATTTATGTGCAAATCCAAAACGCTCTTAAGCTGGGCTCTTTTTCAGACACATAATTTGGAGCGCGCCTAACTTTGCCTTCTTTCTTGCTGGGTTCGTGCAGTGTACGTGTGTTGTTGTGAGAAGTGATGTAGATGAAGTAGATGTAGATGACTGATGTAGCAAAAAATATAAAATTTAAAAACTGATAAAACATTTGAAAACACGCATTTATGCGACTGACACGGAGTAGCCGAAAAGTAGAGTCGCCTCCCGACTACGTATGTTCTTCCGCGTTTGTTGTGGGAAACGCCCAGAGTTGGTGATCTTCCTTCGTTGTTGTGGGCACCGGAACCGGTGTTGCTGGGGAACGACGGCCGGATAGTGGCGAAAGTGACGAAAACGTGAAGAACAAAGGCCACTCGGGCCGGGGCATCAAAATATGCGCGTTGGCTTCCTTTTTAGACAAGGTCCGTCGAAGTGCGTAAAACTTAAATGGCTGTCGCTTGTAACGAACCGTTACATTTACACTCACCATATTATACCATAAGTAATACTTTATAAGACCCAATACAGAACACAAAACACCATACCACATTTTGTAACAACACCAACACCATACATCTGACACTGTACAATTTCCAAGTCCCACGCGCCGACCGATTTCTGCCGAATCGACACACGCGCCATAATTTCCTACAAGAGTTACCCAACTCGCCAACGCCCCCCGAGTTACACAACTCCACGCAGGTCATTCGCCGGTACGACCAACCAATGACCACAGCCAACCGACTCAGCTCATTTCTCGGTGCATCCGAGGCAATGACAGGGTCGGTGGCACGCGCTGGAGAACCCGACACCAACCCAGCACCCAGAACACCGGACTCAGCACTCGAGATCGGCCTTAAAATAGCCCGAGCCCTCGATCAATCAGGGCAGTCCATCGCCTATCATTAGCCAAAACGGCAGTCCATCGCCTATCCTAAAACACGGCAGTCCATCGCCTATCCTAAACCACGGCAGTCCATCGCCTATCATAAACCAAAAACGGCAGTCCATCGCCTATTCTAAGTCGCGTCACCTCCGCGAGAACACTATATACGAAACCACTACACGACAAAGAAAAGACACAGAACACAAAAAAAAATATATTAAAGAAAGTGAAATCCAAAACAAAAACCCAACAACGTGTCATCTCAATTCTTCGCCGAACCCTCCACGGAAATAAGGTAAACCCAACCAAATATTACCAAACACCAAAAACTCTGGTGTCAGCACACCGCTCACCGAGCGCGACACCGAACGGTGTGAACGTTCTTGTTCATCGCCAAGTGCGAATTACCTACACGGTAACAAGACTCCACGCCCGCTGCAACCACTTTCGGTCTCACGGCCAAGCCCTACCCTAAAGTTCCAGCAATACCCAAAATTTCTTGTAGAAGAACCCTGGACAGACTGAGCTTACCTCAGTCTGAAAAGGTATCATTACAAGTGGCGCCCGAGCAGGGACTTTCGGAAACTTTAAAGAGATTTCAAAGCCAACCTTCTGGCAACTTTAAGGAAACTTAAAGAGAAACCTTAACACGAGGCTACGTGGATTAAAGACCCACGGCCATCGAGACAGAACACAAGTCCGGTAAAAAATCAAATTCGCGCACCCGCCCCGAATCCAGTCGCGAGTGCCACCGGGAAAATATACGCAGTGACCAAGTGCAAAAACAGTGAAAAGTGCCCAAAACAACGCCGAAGAAAACTCAGTTCAATCACCATGGAAGCCTACGATGGACGACGCGAGCATTGATTTCCACACCAGCGAGCCAGTCGCCAATCCAGGCGTCAGCATCGGCTGGATCTACAAGCGCCGCCGAGATGAGCTGGAGGCCTTCGCCAAAAGGAATTCGAATTTGGCACCGAAGGAACTGTTGAAGAGTTGCGCAAGAACTTTGCCATACTAGTCGCCGGACCACTCCCGCCGGGTGCCTGGACTCGCTTGGCAGAACTCGAGAGACAATACGCAAAACCAGCAGGACGCTCCAAGTCCCCGCTGCCCACTAATCCAGGACCATCAGGCACCGGAGGATGGGACCCCAAAGCAGGCTTGCAAGTCCCCGCAGCCCCAGAGCCCGCGCCCCGACCACCAGTGGTCACAGCCGCCGATCTGGCAAGGCCACCCACTATGGAAACCTCCCGTGCGCCCACACAGAGAATTATACCGTCGATTGACGCACCCATAATCGGGCCCGACTATAACCACGTCGCACGCACAGCGGAACGCATCCGCGGATGGGGCATCCAGTTCAACGGAGAAGATGACCCACTATCGTTTCTGGAACTACTCGAGGAACGCGCACGCGCCTACGGAGTGGACACCAACCAACTGCCTCGGAGCATGGCCGAACTACTCACCGACCGAGCCAGTCGCTGGCACCGTACCAGCCAACTACAGGGTAGTTCCTGGGCATATTTCCGCCAGGAATTTCTGACGTATTTTCTGCCGCCAAGGTATTTCGAACAATTGGAGGGACCAGATCCGAGGCCGCAAGCAAGCGGTGGGAGAACCATTCAAAGACTATCTCATCGAGATACGGCTACTCATGCACCATGCCGAGTACGACCTAGTTAAGGAACTCTATAGGATCTACGACAACGCCCCTGCCAGGACTCCAACTATACGTGCGACGAGACGAACTGGAAAGTTTGTCACAGCTAACCCGATTAGCGGCAGAGTACGAGCTTATTCACGAGAGGAAAACACGCAACGACTCCCGCACCCATGCGAATCCCATCACGAGACACCAGGCCGGCAAGACAACCAGACCGCAGAGCGGCCTTCGAGTCCTACCGTACCCCCTTTCGAGACCCCATTGGGATTCAGCCGACACACCGCGCAGACAGTCATCGAATCAAAATAATGCAACGAACCACGACATCGCCCATCGAATGATCACCACCCCATTGCCAACCCACGCGCAGCCTGTCGCCGATGTGGTCAAGCTGGACACGCCGCCTACGACTGCACCAACGCTTCGATCCTATTCTGCTGGGAATGTGGAAAGCGCGGCACTCGAACCGGTCGACTGCTGCCGCCGCCGAGCCACGTCGGGAAACGACACGCGTCCTCAACTGACCCGGGATCAGCCGAGAACGACGCCTCCACAGACCCGCGACTAAGCAACCCACTACACGTGAACGACGGCCGAATAGTGGCGACAGTGACAATAGGAGGACAAACAACGGAGGCCACCATCGACACCGGGGCATCCCGAAGTTTCGTCAGCGACAACCTGGCCCGACAACTAAACAACAACTCCAACCTGCAAGATGCATGCGTCCGCATACGCCTGGCTGACGGCTCAGTCAGAGAGATCACACAGGTTCTACTGGCGCACATCAAGCTGGATCAACGAGAGGCCCAAATCCCACTCCTGGTCCTCCCTAACATGCTGGAGCAAGTTATAGTCGGCATGGACTTTCCTATGTGCCATCGAAACGACGATCCAATGCGGCACCACGCTGCTGAAACTACAAGATCGCCACCTCACGCCAACGCCACCGTCAGTTCAATCCAACCACGTACAAGTCACCGAACCCAGCACCAAGAAATCTAGGTCAACAGCGAACACATTTCCCCGACCTACCACAAAGAATACGGCCCCCAATATCACAACGAAGAATACGACACCGAAACCAACCACAGAAACCAACACACGCGACCCTACCCCAAAAAGCGAAGAACCGAATACGACACCGAAACCAACGGAAACCGGCCCACACGGAAAACACGAAGCAAGCACCGGTAAACTGCAACCAAGCAAACGGGAAACCAATCCCACGGCCACTACGGAGCACCCGCGTCCTAAGCCAAACCCAGGGAACACACATCCCAAACACACCACGAGGATCTCACACACGAGACAAGAATCAACACACGTGAACCAGGCGCTCGACACAGGAAGCCCAGGATCAAAACAAACTACGGGGCACACGCATCCCGAACCCACCACAAAGGATCTCACCCACGAGACAAACCCCAACGAACTGGAACCCGCTCGACACAGGAAGCCCAGGTCCAAGTTCAGCCACCGCGCACCCATGCACCCTACCCTCAACGGAGAAGGTGAACCCACGGACACCCTCAAAGACGACAACCAGCCCCGAACAACGACAACGGCAACGGTGCAAATTCCAAACCACGAGGGAATGCGGATTACGCAAATCCCAATTGCTGGTCGGGTCTCAATCATCCCACTAATATCCACAGAACCTCTCCGTACGTCCGGAACGGGAATCTAGCCCGATGCCCCCCGAAACACCGACCGCAGCCCCTGTCATACCTACAGCCGACGCCACCCCGATTTCCGCCAACCCACAGAGTACCTTCCGCGTACTGACGTGCCCACTAGCGCCATGCACCACGCAGAGCCTAGCCACCACGTCCCGGCATCTTCGTCGCCCAAACAAGTCGTTGCTGCGCAATTACATTCGTCACTGAGACCCGGGCCCTGATACCGTACCCCGAAAGTATTACGACATTCAGGTATACAGCCAGTCCCGCGAAGTCGTCGCCAGAATCTCTTCAAGGACCACCTCCGACGTCGGCGCAAGCTCTCGCCTTAAAAGTAGGAATCTGCGGATAAACGCAGAAAAGTGCACATTTTTCAAAACCATCAAATATCCTCCACGTCATCAGCCCCAGGTATCCACACGGACTCCGAGATTGCCGCCGTCAAAGAACTCACCTGAACGAACCTCAAAAGAACGGCCGCCGGACATCGGCGCCATCCAATACCGAATTTTTGTGACAAACTTTGCTACAACGTTCAACCAATGTCTACGGGACTACCAAGAATCGACAAACATGGACATCGCGGGATGGATCATCAAGCGGCCTTCGAAACAAAGGTACTACCCAAAGAACCCAGCCATGATGCCCCGGATTTCGACGTCAAGTCGACCTGATCAAAAGGTCTCATCGAACCCTCGGCATAGAAATACACAGCGCCCCCATCGTACTCGTACGTAAAAGAACGGCAAATGGCGCATGTCAGCCGTTGACTACCGACGAAACTCACTCTCACTATTCCTGACGGAATGCCTCTGCCCAGAATCAACTACATCTTACGCTGCTACCTAGAAGAACCGATTCGACGTTATAAACGACCATCTCGATCTCCGGACGGATACTGGCTTGAAACCCATACGGAAGAATAGAAGAGATGGAGAAGCCACCGCCTTCACGGTCCCCGGCAGAGGTCTCTAAAATGGTTGCCGATGCCCTGTCCGTTCGGATGGATTCTGCACCAGCAACATTCCAACGGGCCGCAACATACCGTGATGAGCCGACATGGAAGGATTCGCATTCCCTGTTTAGACGAAAATTGCCGTCGTCGTTTTCGAAAAAGGACCACCTACAGAACCTGGGCCACGGAGTCCGACGATCACGCCCATGAAAAGCCGAATCTGCGGATAAACGAGGAAGCGTGCACGGCCAACCCCGGATCAATATCTTGGTCACATCAGCGAAAACAGGTATCCACATTTACACCCGCACCCCACGTAACCAAACGTCCATTTGTAACCCCCCGGGAAGGGGGGGTGTAACGAAACCGTTACATTTACACTCACCATATTATACCATAAGTAATACTTTATAAGACCCAAAACACCATACCACATTTTGTACCAACACCATTTGTAACAACAAAAACACCATACAATTTAAGTCCCACGCGCCGATCGATTTCTGCCGAATCGACACACGCGCCATAATTTCCACAAGAGTTACCCAACGCCAGTTTCCCGCCGAGTTACACAACTCCACGCAGGTCATTCCTCGGTACGACCGAGCCAATGACCACAGCCTAGAACTCAGCTCATTTCTCGGTGCATCAAGGCAATGACCGGGTCGGTGGCACGCGCTGGAGAACCCGACAACCAACCCAGCACCCAGACTTGCGGACTCAGCACTCGGCTTAAATAGCCCGAGCCCTTCAATCGGGCTTTAAATAGCCAAAACGGCAGCCATCGCCTATCAAAACACGGCAGTCCATCGCCTATCCTAAAACACGGCAGTCCATCGCCTATTCTAAGTCGCGTCACCTCCGCGAGAACACTATATACGAAACCACTACACGACACAAGAAAAGACACAGAACACAAAAAAAAATATGGTTAAATAATATCAAAAACCAAAACTCACGAAGTGTCATCAATTCTTCGCCGTGAACGGAAATAAGGTAAACCCAACCAAATATTACCAAACACCAAAACTCTGGTGTCAGCACTTTCCCTCACCGAGCGCGACACCGAACGGTGTTAACGTTCTTGTTCATCGCCAAGTGCGAATTACCTACACGGTAATTAGACCCTACGCCTGCTCCCACTTTCGGTCTCCCCGGCCAAGCCTTTGTTTTTGAAGTCCCAGCAATCTACAAAATTCTTAGAGAAACCTGGACAGACTGGAGCTTACCTCAGTCTTATATAGGTATCATTACACGGCTGGCGTTATCACACAAGTTCTACTACGGAAACTCAAAGGAGGATCAACGAAAGACCAACTTTCTCCTGGTCCAACCAAACATGTTGGAAAGATTGTCGGCATGGACTTCCAAAACTGCCATCGAAACGACGATCCACCGCGGCACCACGCTGCTAAAACTACGAGATCACCGCCAGAACTGTCGCCACCGTCAGTTCTGACCAACCACGTCAATCCACCGAAAAGTGCCAGATGAGAAGCCAATATACGCGAACACGTCCCGAAAAACAAAGAAAACGGCCCATGACCCGAAGAAAACGACACCGAAACACCATGGCAGCGCGAAGGGGCGAGCATTGGCTTCAACGAAAAACACGAGATCGAAACAACCCACCGGTAAGCTTTGGCCAAGCAAGCGTCGGGAAAACAGAATTCCACGCCAATGACCGAGCACCCGCGTCCGAAGAAACCCAGGAACACAGTGGCCCAAGACACTTTGCCGAACCTCTCCACACGAGACAAGTAATCGGGTGCCGTGAACCAGGCGCTCGACACAGGAAGCTCCAGGATCAAAACAAACTACGCACACGCATCCCGAACCCACCACAAGGATCTCACCCAGGGACAACCCCAACGAACTGGAACCCAGCTCGACACACAGGAAGCCCAGGTCAAGTTCAGCCACCGCGCCCCATGTACCCTACCCAGCAACTCTCCCCAGTTGAACCCACGGAACCCTCAAAGACCGACAACCAGCCCGAACAACGATCGACGGCAGCAACAGTCGGCAACAACCAAACCACGCACAGCGCCACGCAAATCCGCCTTGCTGGTCGGGTTCAATCATCGAACTTAATATCCACAGAACCTCTTGAACTCTGAACCGGAATCTAGCCCGATGACCCCCGAAACACCGACCGCAGCCATGTCCGAACTACTCACCGACGCCACCCCGATTTGGCACCGTACCTGGAGTAAAAACCGCTGTACTGACGTGCCCACTAGCGCCATGCACCACGTATTGCCTAGCACCACGTCCGAAATCTTCGTCGCCACGACCAAGTCGTTGCTGCGCAAACAGAGCGGTGAGAGACCCGCCTGGCCATCCCCACGTAGATCTGGAGACATTACCATGCCAGGTATACCGCCAGTCCGCGAAGCTACGCCACTCTCGGCCAACGCTACTCCGATCGTCGCCTTGCCAGGACTACCAGCTATAGGCTCGACGAGACGTTCGACACAACTATCACTCCCAGAAGACCCAGCCAGCCAGAGGACACCGACACCCCCCCGATCTCACCGAACCCGACCCCGCTGATCTCCGAGCCCTGGCCGAGACACCAGGCACAGCAGAATTTCTGGACGCAGAGCTTCAAAATTGGAAAATCTCCCGGAACCTCGGACATCGCCGAGCACACCATCGTCATGAGGGATAATCGACCCATCAAGCATAATACTAGCCCAAAGAACCCAGCCATGATGCGGATGATCGATGAGCAAGTCGACCAATTAACCCACGCACAGCCTGCCCAGAATCAACTACACACGAGCGCCTACAGAACGCACGCTTCATAACCACCCTCGAACTGGAAAAACGGATACTGGCAAAAACCGGCACTGGCCAACGACTGTTGTCGCCAGGCCACCGCCTTCACGGTCCCCGGCAGAGGTCTCTATCAATGGAAAGTGATGCCCTTCAGATTACATTCTGCACCAGCAACACATGAACGGGCCGAATTGATATAGTGATCGGGCCGACATGGAAAAAAACGCATTCGCCTGTTTCGACGACATTGTCTTCGTCGGACGAGACTTCAGGACAACCTGGCACAACCTGGCAATAAGTCTCTCTCGCCTTCGAAATGCAAACGTGCGGATACACGCTTGGCTGTCGGCACATTTTTCCAAAGACGGATCTTGGTCACGTCATCAGCGAAGGTTCCATCCACCAGTCCCCCGACAAGATTGCTGCCGTCAAAGAACCATGCCACCCACGAACCTAAAGGAACGACGATCCAATGCATCGGAATGGCATCATGGTACCGAAGATTCGTCCCACGCCTTGTACAGTAGTCAACCAATGTCTCAACTTCTCAAGAACCCACAACCATGGACATGGACAGCAGATCAACAATCCCTTCGACCAACTAAAGGAACGAAGACTACGACCGCTCCTGTACCTTGCCCCAATTCAAACGTCAAGTTCTCACCGCAAACCGATGAATACGACCTCGAAATCCAACCCCACTCACGCAAAAGACCGCCCACAAAGGAACGCGTCATCGCCTATGTCAGCACCGGTAAACTGAACCAGGCCGAACGGGAAACTACTCCGCCACCGCGCTACGGAGCACCTCGCCGTCATTTGGGCAATCAGGAGAACTACGCTGCAACCTAGAGGGATACCGGTTCATGACGTTATAACAGACCATCTCGCGCTAAAATGGTTGAATGTGTCGATGTTGCAGCACACCGCACCATACTGCCCCCAGGAAAACCCTACGGAACGGGCCAATCGACCCACGAGAAGACCATGATCGCACTTGAATTCGTGGAGGACCACCAAAACACATGGGATGAGCTGATACCCGTCTCAACGAATGAGCGTCTCGAAACCACTGGTTTCAGCCCCTCATTCCTGCTACACGGGGAGAACCTCGCTTACCCACTGTACGATGAAGTCACACCGGGACGAACCCACCGGACACAGCCACGCGAAGGCAACGCGACTTAAAGAAATTTGCAACAGTGCAAAACCAATCCAGCGGGAAACAGCCACGCAAAAATTAATCCCGGCACTACAATCTCCGCCGCCGACAATGGCGTCCCACGGTGGGCTCACTAGTACTAATTCGCCAACATCACCTATCTAATGCAGTCGACGGGTTTCGGCGAAATTGGCCCCAAAGTATGACGGGCCCACGCAAAGTCAAAGGCTTTACGTCGGCAAATATCATTGAAATTACAGCACCCCGGAAGCCGAAAACAAAAAGGTGGCGAACATCAACGACCTAAAACGTAGATTCCACGACTACAACCCAGGTGGACAGCGGGTCCGCTGATGAAGCAAACGACACCGATCGGTACTACTGACCCACTCCGGGTATGCCAACCGCCAATTCCGCTGATGGAGCAAACGTAGGCAAAGGTACTACACGACTATCCTCCCGGAAGACCCCAACCGCCAATTCGCTGATGGAGCAAACGTAGAACAACAGTACTGAACTGACCCGATCCCCGGGTATGCCAACCGCCAATTCCGCTGATTCTGGAGCAGAACGTAGGCAACAGTACTATAATCTCCACGGATGCCAACTGACGATTCGCCGAGCACACCATCGTACACAACAGGTATAACCGACCCACTCCCGGGTGTGCCAACCGCCAATTCCGCATGATGCGCAACACGCGGACGACAAGTACTGACCCCCGGCCAAAATACGCCAATTTCCCGCTGACATCGAAGACGCAGAAGCCCTCACCACCAACCCCAACAAGAACACCACGATACGCAGACCCGTAAACGCCAACGACAGCGGAAATGTCAAACAAGTCGCGAAACACCAAGTTTCTAGAACGGAAGAAAATCACCCCGGGCCGGTATATAAATCTGGACCCCACGCAACAAGCACCAGAAGACAACAGACACAACGGCAAACATAACCACCCGTGACCATCAACCACCACCAATCACTATCAACACCAACCCGGATGCCAACACATCACCAAGCGATCATCCAGCCAGCGTGGAAGCCAAGAGGGACTGACGCCGCTGCTACTCCCTGTTAATCCTGGTCACCAGGACAGCCGCCACCATAACCTCGACAATGAAAGATCGCGACTATTCGAACGCCAACCATATCCCCATCATTGACGGCGACGCGGTCTTTGGGACGACGGATATCTCCAGCACACGACGAACCTGACGTCCTACGCTAGCATACGTAGACCAGGTGGAAAAGCGAACCGCAAGGATTCTCCGCGGAAAAGTAGCCCCCATGCTCACAACAGACCTCGAACATCCGGACCTTGGTGGCGACATTGGAAATCCACACCAGGGGCACCAGGGTCTGAACATCACAGAAACCGCCCTCAAGGTAATCGCCGGAACGCCCAACTTCAGCGACTGGCATCAGCTCCGCTTCAAGCAGGGGCAGCCTCATCGAGTCGAGGCTAAGCAGATTGGAATAAACTCCAGGATGCGACCCGGCTGAACGAGCTGACGGGGCAGATGAAGGAAGGCGTCGTCAGGTCAGGAGGCACGGACGGGTGAAGCTGGCCGACGATTCTGGCCAAAAACAGAATCGTCATCGACGTCATTTGCAGAACGAAAAATCCTAGGACTGACACTGGCAAAATCAACATCATCAGCCCAAACCTCCTGGACGGCAAAAGATATCGAAGGACTTTAACGAGCACAGGCTGGACAACATCCGCCTGGTGGACCTGCTCGAAGGTATCAGTACGACGTCCAGCGTGTTTTCAGGTCGCGAAAACATTTCGCTGATCAATTTCCCGAAACCCAGAAACGCTATGTCGGAAGATGACGGTCTTCCCAGTTCAGCACCAGCACACATCCTGGATTTCAGCGGGGAAACCGTAGCTGAAAATACGCAGAACGATCGAGTGTTAAGAACTGCGAGATGGCCATCGGAGCCACATTCTGCAGTGTCATGAAAACTCCCTGCCCCAGGATTGGCGGCAAAACAGTCGTACTGCGGGACGCTGCCCGGACCTGGACACCATCACCATCGTGGTCACGGGACACTAATTATCAACGAGGCCAACGATGGTTTGTCCCCGACAAGGCCGGCGCCACGCAGACGCTCACGGGGAACCTGACCGTCACGTACGCGAACCGAGTCTCTCTAAACGGGACCTGGTACGTTAATCCCCAAGGTGCCTCCAGGATCAAGGCGGCCGTCTCCGCCACTTTGCGTCCTAAACATCACCGGGCACGAGGAGGAAAAGCATGCCCTTCCTGCGGGCTTTCGAGCCTGGAAAACCTTCGACACATAGTGCGACTGACGACAAGGACCACCATTCTAAGCCACCTCCTCACCTTGATCGTCGCCTGACGCTGGGAGTCAGCGTCTGCTGGTTGTTTGCGGCGACGGACCCATCACACCCGTCACCAACGCTGCGCCCCGCGACGCCGAAATCGGCCAACCTCGGTGAAGAACCGGCACCGGCACCCAGCTCGGAGGACCGCTGACGAATGGCAGCGTGCTGGTACGCGCACACGCTGCCAAATCGAACTAGGGAACCGGCGAAACCACTGGTAAATCCCCACCCCAACGCAAACCCACTAAAGAAAACACACCCGGAAAGTGCGACCACGGTCCCGGTCGGCAGCAAGCCCACCATCACCACTCTCGACCGAGGTATCATGGCAAGAATACCGACGGCAGCACCAACAAACCAACTTCGCCAACCAAACCAACAAAACCCATGGAGCACGCCATTATAATTCAGTGAGGTTCATCGGACGGTCGTAGGGACTCCACCACCTGGACCCGGAACTCCCTCCCCGCTCCAGAGACGGGGAGCAACACGGACAACGAGGTCCAGGGACTCAGCCTACCTGGACCAGGAACTTCCCCCCGAACTCCACAGACGGGAGCAATTACAGCACGCCGACAACGAGGGTCAGGGACTCCACTACCGGAAAGAACTCCTCCCAAGGTCGACAGACGGGAGCGACACGGACGACGACGACGTCAGGCTACAGCCGAAGCACCACCCCGGAATCACCACCGAGGACACCCAGGACATCTGGCGCCAGCCACGACGGACGCCGAGACTACTGACCCGGGCAAGCCACTCGAGCTACGGGTCGGGGGCACGACGCCGCCACGTGGCCAATTCAGGAGGAATCAAGGGGGTCATCGCCACCGCCGACATCAACCGAGGACACAAGCGACGAGGAGACAGACTGGACCCAACTGTACAGCCGGCGCACCTCCGCTTCACCCGGGAGAACCTCTGGTCCCCACCACCTGCCGCCGCAACCGCGGCGGCATACACCCCTGACGGTGGTCACCGCTACCGACGATGGACTACCCGAACCAGGACGCCGATACTTCTCGCCTCGACCACCCCTCTCACCAGAGCTGGGCCAATTCAGAGACTACGAGGACGAGGAACTCCCAGAACCAAGGAACCGCCGTTCTCGCCTCCCCAAATCTCACCGGACGAGCTGGGGGGTGGGGACTACAAGGAGGGAAGACCGGCAAACACCGCACCGGGGTCGCCCCCACCAACACCGGACAAACATCAACCCGAGACGCAGGCGCAAACCACCCAGCGCGGCTGATCTAACAAGAAACAGCGTGCGGCGCCGCCCGATTGATCCGGGCGATACACACGGGAACGCGGCCGGTCCCAACCCAAGAGGCGCCGGCAGGAAACGAAGACACCAACACCAGCCACACCCACCACCTTCATCCGCCCGGAAGAAAGGGGGTGTAACGGACAGCAACGGTCCGCCACAATGAATATATATATAATGTAAGATACACACAATATAACCAAAAAGCTAAATAATATAAGACTATTATTAAAAAACACCTGACACTACACAAATACACTGCACTCAGTTCCGCGTTGCTATGTTAGCAAAAACACGCCGACTAGGTCACCTGACATTCCACTCGCAATCAAGTTCCGCGATCACAGCGAAACGGTGCCCCAACGCTCCATACACCCACTAAAACGCGGACTCAGCAGCCTCACACCCCCAGGTGCCGGCTTTAAATAGCGCGAGCCATGGATCAATGAGGCAGTCCATCAGCAGTCCATCAGCAGTCACCAGCCGACAACACAGTCACACAACCTCCGACAACACCGTCACACAAACCTCCGACAATTAAAACAATAAAGAACAATAAAGAAACTCAACAAAAATCAAAGCGTCATCATTTTGTTCGCCGAGCGCGAACGCGGGTAAGTATAGCCCAACAGACATTACCGCACACAAAAAACTTAGGTGTCAACGCTTCCTTCGCCAAGTGCGAAATACGAAATTACCTGCACGGTAACCCGACGCTCCGCCCGCTCCACTTTCGGTCTCTTCACGGCCACCCCCTTGCCCTAAAGTGCCAGCACTTGCCAAATTTCTTGTAGAAAGAACTCTGGACAGACTGAGCTTACCCTCAGCCTGAAATAGGTCTCCTACAACGTGATCACACAAGAAATTCGTCACAGGCTCCCAATGACAAGAAATCCCGAAAAGTACATGGAATGGACGTCGTTTTTTGGCTGGTGCGCATACCCAGCCTCTGGCAATTTCTGCCATCGCCGATTTGCGAAGCTACTCGATTCCGCCGGACAAACATGGAAATGGACAGCGAATCAGAAGGGCGTGGTAGGGACCAAATCTCGACCACTTGCTGCTCCCTGATTTCGCGCTCGCGCTCGAAGAAATCAGCATCGCAAAGTTCTTTGGGGATCCAGATGGCAAGCCAGTGCGGACATAGTTTTTCCTTGTCCCTCCCGAATTAATCCATCGGGAGTCCTACACAAAAGTGTGGTTACGAGAGTAAGGTTGGGACTACGAGCTTCCTGGAGATCTGCGTCACACGTGCTAGACCTTTCTGCAGAGCTTTACGGCCATCCAGCAGATCTACATTCCAAAGTGGCTACACGTGCGGCGATCTAGGACGTTGAAATTGCAATGACTGCACCATCCAAGTGGCCCATGCGACACCAAGCCGAAGCCTGTTACGCGCGGATCCCAGGCAGATACGCGTCCCCTATAGAGCCCAACCGACCGAGGGCGCTGACGCCCTGACGCGCGACAAGTACCGAAAACCGATCGCGAACATGCAGGAAAGATAGGTGTTAGACTAATATTCGAGGAAATATTAGGGCTAAAACACAACGCTAAACATGCAAAGTTACAAAAAGAATATTACTAATTACGTGCAAGGTATGGAGAATTATTAGTGATTTAAGTAGAGGAAGCCGATTTAGTGGTGGATATTATATGGTAGAAAAAATTATAATCCGAGCATAAGATCCGAAGCGGTTCATGCAAGGAATAATTCGATCAGCCCACAATGGAAGGTACAAAGGAATAAAATTTCTAGAGGATCTAATAGGAATCGTGAAGTTTATGCGGCTCAACAAGTCAGGGCTGTCGATGTCACCCCTGATCAAGTTGTGCATGAAAATACACCAAGCATTTTTCTACGATTAAAGGATGGAAGGTCTATTAAGAGCAATCTGCAAAGAGTAAGAGCGCAGTCTCACACCCTTCATCCCAGTTAAGGCCACGCAGAGCAAAAAGTAAAAGTTTTTCTGGACTGATTCTATACGGTCTTGGTGTACTTTGTACTGAGGACACCATACCTCGACCGTATTTTAAAATCGGACGAACAAAGTGAAATATAGAGAGTCTTCGTTATATAGGGGTCGTCAAATTCCTTTGACCCCTCTTTATAAACCCAAGCACTCCCCATGGCTTTATTTACCATGGTAGAAATATGTTCAGAAAATTTTAACTTGGGGTCTAGTTTAACACCAAGATCATCAACCAATGTAATTCTCTCAAAGAACCACCGCAGAGGTGTAAGGAGGCCAACAAAGGGCTGGAGCGATGGATTACTTTACATTTCGAGGCATTCAGGTGTAACATGTTTGCACAACACCATGACTGAAAGTTATTGAGATCGGATTGCAAGCGAGAGTGAAATGAAATGTCCTTATACTGGACACAGAGTTTAACGTCATCCGCATACATGAGTACTCGAGAGTTTGTTAATACTGAAGGCAGGTCATTAATGAAGGGTGTGAAAAGTAGGGGGCCAAGATGGATGCCCTGTGGTACTCCAGAAGTAACCTGAACAGGTGAAGACAAGGAGCTTTTGAAGAGGACTCTTTGAGACCTAGAGCAAAAGGTAGCTGGAAACCATTTCAAAAGATTGGGCGGAAACCCTAAAATGTCACATTTTTTGTGCTAAAGGAAATGGTTTACAGAGTCGAATGCTTTACTGAAATCGGTGTAAATGACATCCATCTGCATCTTACCATGGAAGCCTTTAATAATAAAAGAGGTAAACTCTAGTAAATTTGTAGTTGTTGATCGTCGCCTTATAAATCCGTGCTGAGCTGGAGATATAAGTGATTTGCAGAGATGTTGCAAGTGCGGGGATAAAAATTTTCTCAAACATTTTGGAATAGCGGATAACTTTTGATACACCTCTGTAATTCATTGCGTCAGACTTTACCTTTCTTATGGAGAGGAATCTAGGTCCGAGTGGAGCAGTCGCATGGCATATTCTGCTCCCCTGACGAACTAACGACTCGTGTGGCCCCGTGAAGACGGTATCCTGCCGCGACTCGAGCTGTGCGGAGCGGTCCTTCTGGCATAAATTTTCTGCTGCCATCCTTCCACAGATGCCTCTAAGCAGCCAGGTGTCCTTCTAGACCGACTCCACCATCGTGCTGGCCTGTAAACCGGGCAACGCGCGAGTGCACCACGTTCGTGGGCAATCGAGTTGCCAAGATAGCGCGCTGTTCCTCCGGCGAGCTATGGAGGCATGTTCGATCGGAGGGAAAATTCTCCCCGACCTGGCCAATCGAGGTCCCAGGACCCAGCGACCCTCGCGGGAAAACGACCTGCCTGGTGGCATGGTCCTGCCTGGCTGCACTGGTCTCCACTGGACTCATCCCCGGAGACTGACCTGGAAAAGCGAGCCGTCAAGGTGCTTCATGCAACTAGCACAGCTTCTGACATCCTCAGCTGCTTTTCGGACCACGGACGCGCCTTGCGCGTGCTCGCCTTCGTAAAGCGATTGATCGGATGATGTAGAGGAGATATAGTCCACATTCCCAAGGACCCAAGCGGGGAAGAGGTAGCGGCCGCACTGCAAACTGTTACCACCGCTACGATGGGTATGCACTTTGCGGACGAGCATCGGTGCCTTGTAACCAAACGCCCGCTTCTTCGTGTGCCCTACGGAATCTCAATCCATTCCTTGACCAGAAACGGTGTCATGCGAGCGCGTGGACGAGTCCAAGCCTCCGCCTCTATGTCTTACAACGAGAAGCATCCTTAAGCCACCCGCATCCCACCTCGTTCACCTCCTGGTGCGATTCACTCATCACACATTCCTCCACGGTGGGAACCAGCTGGTCATCCGCCTCCTCCGTGCAACTTACTGGGTTCCTCGACTACGTCACGTGGTAAGGGCAGTGATCCAATCCTGCAAGGTGTGCGTCATCCACCGCAAGCGACTTCAAACCCAATTAATGGGCGACCTTCCGTCCACCAGAGTCACGTTCTCCACACCGTTCACATATACACCAGAGTCGACTTCGCCGGTCCTTCGACGTCAAGAGCTTCACGGGGCGCGCCTGCTGCATAACCAAAGGTTATGTGTGCGTGTTCGTGTGTTTTGTCGCGAAGACGGGGCTGTCTAAAAAGAGATCCAATCCGACAACGTCAGGAATTTCGTCGGCGCATCCCGCGCTCTGGCTGTAGACCTTTCGAGGCCATTCGTACCCGGACTTCGCGCGGTATACAGTTAGCAGGGCTTATCGTGGCGGTCTTTTTCCTATGGGAGCCCCCCATATGAGTCGCCTGTGGGAAGCAGGCGTGAAGAGTTTCAAGACTCTGTTCCAACGTTCGATATGTGCCTGATCAAAAGGCCGATTGCAAGGTCGTCCTGCTAAAATATGGACTCGAGGTCCAGTCCACCTACTCCCGCGTAGGATCCGATCCATAAGAATCCGCCTTCTTCCCCTTAGGCTTAAGTCCAACTAGTCCATACAACTCTCCTGCACATACGTATTAATCCAGTCTTCCGATTACCGCAGCCACATTCTCGTCATGGCACCCCATTTGTCCGCACGATCCCAACGCAGAAGCACCGAGGACCAAGCCCACGACAGCTGACGTACCTGAGGTACCATGTCCTACCGCGCCGAAATTTTGCGGGCGGCGCTCATCAACCAGTACTGTCCAAACTGCCTTGCACACGAGCACTCAGGACGTGACTTCCGCAGCGGAGACCGCTGTCGGCACTGTAACAAGCACCACCACACCCTATTGCATACGCCGGACTCAGATGGGCGCCGCCCCACCATGTCACACCGTCCTCACCAGCTGGACCGTCCTACGTCACTCGCCGACCTCCAACGCGGGCTGATCGAGGGGCTCCTCATCCCAAAGCACGTCGGCCTCTTCAAGAGTAAGCCGACCTCCAACTCTGGTCACACTGCTGCAACACCCAACCCGCAGGTGCTACCGACCCAAGCGTCACCGTCGACAACGGGACCATGACATACAGAGACCAGGACGTTGATAGATCCCTGGCCCAAGGCGTTTCACTTTACCGTCCAAGGTCGGTAACGAAGAGGCCTGTGCAGCAGTTCTCCGGTCGCGATGTCTCCGGACTTCCTGTTGTTGGAGGTCGTGCTATAATTAGACCTTTCATTGCATCTGAGCACTCCTTCCGTACGCCATCGGTAAGCGAGTCCGGAGCAGTTCGCTAACCCTTCACACTAGCCGACGAAAACTTCCATGCCCGGCCACCGTGGCTCTCATCCTGGGAGCGGACATCTATGGCGACATCGTCCGCGATGGAGTGCGCTGCCGAGTGCCAATGAGCTCCCCCGTTGTCCAGCACACCGTGTTCGGGTTGACGTTGTCGGGCATTTGCCGGACTTGAAGTCCCCTCTAAGAGGCATATTTTGCAATATATTGCAAGGGCGGCGGCTGTTCGCGTTCGATTTCCATCGTCCCAGATGCCGTGAGGACCACGACGCCACCCAGATGGGGAGATATAACGGGATATAGGAGATTTTTTTTGAATTGTCATGGAGAATAAAACCATTGGAATAAATCTGCGGCCGTAATTTTTCTTGGCCCGTTTTTTCATCAAACACTCGCACATTCATCCTTCTTCGTGTTTAATAAGCCGCCAACTGCACTTACAAGCCTGCATGCCCCCTTCCCCCATAAATGACTTACGCTGCAAAGAAGGCGCGGGGAAACGCTGCTGAATATTCATTTTATCATTGTGGCATTTTATCATTGTGGCTATAATAATGATCCGTTCTGAACCGGAAGGGTGCGGGGCGAAATTTGGAAAAACTTGTCATGACTTTGGTATTACAGAAGTGTGGACAGAAAGTTTGGTTGCCTTCATGCAGATTAGATTTAATTTTCCTTAATTATTGCTCTTTGTTTTAGATGGTGTTTTTGGGGAGATCCTTGCCTCGTTCTTGGGAATCGTGGGGTTTTATGTACCCGAAAATCAAAAGACGTTGAAAAATATGCCTCGTGCGCATATGTATATATTCAGGTTCTTTCTAGCTTAATTCTTTAGGACGTTGATGTGCAATGACTGCACCATCAAGTGGCCCATGCGACACCAAGCCGAAGCCTGTTACGCGCGGATCCCAGGCAGATACACAAGCCCCTCCTCCCCGCCCAACCGACCGAGGGGCGCTGCCCGCATGACGCGCGACAGAGAGTACCGAAACCGATCGCGAACATGCAGGAAAGATAGGTGTTAGACCAATATTCGAGGAAAAAGAGGGCTAAACACAACGCTAAACATGCAAAGTTACAAAAGAATATTACTAATTACGTGCAAAGGTATGTTAGTATTAGTGATTTAAGTAGAGGAAGTGATTTAGTGGTGGATATTATATGGTAGAAAAATTATAACGGAGCATAAGATCCGAAGCGGTTCATGCCAAGGAATAATTCGATCTACACAATGGAAGGTACAAAGGAATAAAATTTCTAGAGGATCTAATAGGAATCGCAAAGTTTATGCGGCTCAACAAGTCAGGGCTGTCGATGTCACCCCTGATCAAGTTGTGCATGAAAATCACACCAAGCATTTTTTCTACGATTAAGTAAGGATGGAAGGTCTATTAAGAGCAATCTGCAAGAGTAAGAAGAAAGTCTCACCTTCATCCCAGTTAAGGCCACGCAGAGCAAAAAGTAAAAAGTTTTTTCTGGACTGATTCTATACGGTCTTGGTGTACTTTGTACTGAGGCACCATACACTCGAGCCGTACTCTAAAATCGGACGAACAAGTGAAATATAGAGAGTCTTCGTTATATAGGGCCGTCGTGTGAATTCCTTTTACCACCTCAAAATGCAGTATACCCCATGGCTTTATTTACTCATGGTAGAAATATGTTCAAAAAATTTTAACATTGGGGTCTAGTTTAACACCAAGATCATCAACCAATGTAATTCTCTCAAGAGAACCACCGCACAGGGTGTAAGGAGCCAACAAGGGGCTGGAGCGATGAAATGTCATTACTTTTACATTTCGAGGCATTGGGGTGTAACATGTTTGCAAAAACACATGACTCAGGTTATTGAGATCAGATTGCAAGCGAGAGTGAAATGAAATGTCCTTTACTGGACACAGAGTTTAACGTCATCCGCAGATACATGAGCTCGAGAGTTTGTTAATACTGATTCTAATGAGCGTAACTCTCATATTATTGAAAGGCGGTTAGAAAGAAATGATCGTTTCCTAAGTTTTTGTAATGATAGCCTATCTCAGACTGAGGTAGGCTCAGTCTGTCCAGGGTTCTCTACAAGAAATTTTTTAGTATTGCTGGAACTTTAGGGTAGGGCTTGGCCGTGAGACCGAAAGTGGAGCGGGCGTAGAGTCTTGTTACCGTGTAGGTAGTTTGGTAATCGCACTTGGCGATGAAAGGAAAAACGCGGACACCTGAGTTTTGGTGTGTGTGTGCGGTAATACGGGTTTTTGCGTCACCTGATTTTTGTGTTCGCGCTCGGCGAATAAATTGATGATTACTTCGTTGTATTTGTTTTGTGTTATTTAAATGGTTTTATTTGTGTTCTGTATTGTTTTCGTGGTTCTGGTGTCGTAGTGGTGGTTTATTGTATTATGTTCTTGCTGCGGCGTGGTGCTGATTTAGGTAGTGGACGCGGATAGGGATGTACTGCCGGATACGGTTTTATGATAGGCGATGGACTGCCCTGATGGATAGGCGGTCCCGGCCTGTTTTAGGAGGCCGATTTCTATTGCTGAGTCCGCAAGTTTAAATTGATCTGGGTTGTTTTGAGTTCTCCAGTTCGCGGTGCCACCGACACGGTCATTGCCTCGGATGCGGAGAACCGAGAAATGAGCTGAGTCGAGGAATGTGGTCGTGGCTCGGTCGTACCGAGGAGTGACCTGCATGTAACTCGGTGGAAATGTAAATCGTGGAGTTGTGGATTATATAAGAAACCTTGAAAAATGTGGCGCTTAGTGTATCAGTCGATTCAGAAATCGATCGGCGCGTGGGACTTGGAAATTCGGAGTACGAAGTAACAAAGTCTTGGGGGTATGGGTTGTTTTCCGTGTTGTTGGTGTATCGATTATATATGACAAAGCAACTTAGTGCTATGAATATGAATATGTATATGAATGTAACGGGCCTGGTCTCATTTGCTGGGTTCGTTTGAATGGAAATAATTTCGCAGGAAGCCGTCGGTGCGTTGGAAGGTGGTGTTGTCTGATCAGTACTAGTTGGCCCACAGTGGGGCGCCATTGTCGTCGGCGGAGATTGTAGTGATGGGATTTTCTTGACTCGCCCGCTGAATGTATTTCCGCACAATCGCGAACACTTCTTTGAGTCGGGTTGCCTTAGTGTGGGCATGACCGGAGGGCTTCCTGTACCTGTGCTCCAGGTAAGCGGAGTTCTCTTCCCGTGTAGCAAGAAGGTGGGGCTGAATCCAGTTGTTTCCGAGACACTGGAGTTAATTGATAGTGATATCTCGCATGAGTTCGTCCCATGTGTTTTATGATCCCTCCACGAATTGTGCGATCATGGTCTTCACTGTTCGATTGGCCCGTTCCGTAGGGTTTTCCTGGGGGCAATACGGTGCGGTGTGTTGCAGATCCACGCCGGCTGTTTGCATAAACGTGCGGAACGAGCGGCTGGTGAACTGCGTTCCATTGTCACAGACGAATCGTTTTGGTACACCGAAGTGACTTAGAATGCGTTCCCGAAAATCTAGCTCTAGGGTAGCTTTGGTAGTTTTCTTAGCGGCCCTAGTTCGGTCCATTTTGAGAAGGTGTCGAAAATACCAGTAGCATGGTGTTCCCTCGTTTTGATCGGGGAAGTGGTCCTACGAAGTCGGCGCACATAATGTGGCGAAAGGTTCTTCTGCCCTGCGGGTAAGCATCTCTACCCACGGGCTTGCGTTGCAGTGCCTTGAACTTTTGGCAGCTCAAACAGCTGCGCACGTATTTCCGCACATTGCGATATAGGCCGGGCCAATAGTATCGTTGTGTTATTCGGGCGATGGTCTTCCGAATGCCGAGGTGTCCTGCCGTGGGCTGATCATGGCATTCCTTGAGGACTCTTTGGCGTCGGTTTTTGGGACGCAAAGTTTCCATGACACGTAGTCGTGATCGTCGGCTCCGTGGCCCAGATGCCTGTAGAGTTCTCCATTTTCGAAGACGTAGTCGGGGTATTTATCGGGTTCTTCTTTTGGTTTGCTGAATCCGTCGTGTGAGCCAGGGGCAAGATGTTGCGTCCTCTTTGATTCTTGCTAGCGCTCCAAGGGTTGTCGGGACAGGTTATCGGCAACCACGTTTTGTTTCCCTGCTCTGTAGTGGACGTCGTATTGATACTGTTGGAGTGCGAGCGCCCATCTCGCTATTCTTCCGTAGGGCTTCCAGAGTATTCAACCATTTCAGCGCAAGATGGTCGGTTATAACGTCGAACCGGTATCCCCCTAGGTAGAATCGTAGTTTTCGGATTGCCCATATGACGGCAAGGCATTTCTTGTCGGTGGGGGAGTAGTTTCCTTCGGCCTGGTTCAAACATCGGCTGACATAGGCGATGACGCGTACCGCCTCAGCTTCGGCGGTCCCCACCGAAACCCCTACGGCAGCCAAATGTAACCAAACGCGTTGGCAACAAAGTTGCAAACCCAACACAAACATCGGGGCCGCTGCCAAGACGAGCCCCCATAAGCATCCGGTCCGATTACAAAGTGCATTCCGGTTAAGTAGGGTAAACATAAGGCATCGATATAAGAACTTGACAATAAAGACGTTTGGAAGAATCATTCAAATAAACCACACCGTGTCGGGGAAACTACTAACACCATAACCGTGCCCCAAAACTCCTTGGTTCGGACCTACAAATATCATAACTCGCTCCCTTCCTTCGATTTCCTGCGTGAAAGCGCCTATAGTTGCTTGCATAGTTTGGTCGAAGGACGCTTGTTGCTCTGCGGTCCATGTCTATGCTTGTCCTTTCTTGAGTAGCTGAGAGACATTGGTTGGACGACTGTAGCAAAGTTTGGCACGTATCTTCGGTACCAGGATGCCATTCCGATGTACTGCCGTAGTTCTTTCAGGTTCGTGGGTGGCTTGAGTTCTTTGACGGCAGCAATCTTGTCGGGGTCCGTGTGGATACCTTCTTCGCTGATGACATGACCAAGATATTTGAACCGGCTTTGGAAAAGGTGCACTTTTCTGTGTTTATCCGCAGGTTCGCTTTTCGAAGGCAGGACAGGACTATCTCCAGGTTGTGTCGGTGTTTCTTGAAGTCCGACGACGACAATGTCGTCTAAATATGCAAATGCGAAGGGTTCCATGTCTGCACCGATCAGAGTACTGATCACACGATTCTGCTGCTGCAGAATGAATTCCGAAGGGCAGAACTTTCTATTGATAGGGACCTCTGCCGGGGACCGTGAAGGCGGTGGCTTCTCGACTTCCGTTGGCCATGGGTATTTGACAGTATCCGTTCTTCAAATCGAGGGTGGTTATGAAGCGCGCATTTTGTAAGGCGTCCAAGATGTAGTTGATCCTGGGCAGTGGGTATGCGCGTAGCTGTCGGTACCACGCACATGCGCCATTTGCCGTTCTTTTTACGAACGAGTATGATGGGGGCGCTGTGCGGGCTTCGTGAGGGTTCGATGAGACCTTCTTGGATCAATTGGTCGACTTGCTCACCGATAATCCGCATCATGGCTGGGTTCTTTGGGGTTCTGTTTTGTCGTTGACGATGGGTGTGCTCGGCGATGTTGGAGGTCCCGTGGAGATTATTGAACTTTGGAAGTTCTGTGTCCAGAAATTCTTGGATCTGTGGTGCTACGTCCGGCGCCCAGGGATCGAAGACCGGTTCTGGATCGTGTTCGGAGGGATCGGGGGTGTTGGGGTCCTGGGGCTGGCTTGGGTCTTCTGGGGGAGGACCTACGTGCGTAGTCGCGTATGTGGGGATCGGGTTAGTGTTGGCCGAGTGGCGTAGCTTTGTGGGTCTGGCGGTATACCTGGTTTGTAATGTCTCCAGATCGACGTATGGCCAGGCGGGTCTCAGTGACGACTCTGTCTTCGTAGCAACGACTTGTTTGGGCATGGCGTGGTGCATTGTGCTAGTGGGCACGTCAGTACGCTGACCCAACTCCGTTGGGTAGGCGAAGAAGAGGGGTGGCGTCGGTTGTGGGTACGACAGGGCTGCGGTCGGTGTTTCGGGGTTCATGGGGCTAGATTCCGGTTCCGGGTGGAAAGGTTCTGTGGATATCAGTTCGATTATTGGATCCGACCAGCGGGGATTGGCGGGCTGTTTCCCTCGTGGTTTGGTTGTCGCAGTGTTGCTGCCGTTGTCGTGTCGTTTGGGGCTGGTTGTCGTCTTTGAGGGTTTCCGTGGGTTCACCTTCTCCGTTGAGGGGTAGGGTGCATGAGTGCTCTGTGGCTGAACTTGGACCTGGGCTTCCTGTGTCGAGCGGGTTCAAGTTGTTGGTGGTTTGTCTCGTGTCGAGATCCTCGTGTGGTGGGTTCGGGATGCGTGTGCCCCGTCGTTTGTTTTGGTCTTGGGCTTCTTGTGTCGAACGCCTGGTTCAAGTGTGTGGATTCTTGTCTCGTGTGTGAGATCCTCATGGTGTGTTTGGGATGGGTGTGCCCTGGGTTTGGCTTAGGACGCGGGTGTTGGTCCGGGATTCGTTTTCCGTTTGTGTCGAGTTTTCCGGGTGCGTCAGATTCGTGTTTTCCGGTGGGCGTTGGCGTGGTTGGTTTGGTGATCTCGTAATTTTAGCCGCGTGGTGATAGGTTGGATCGTTGTTCGCTGTGGTTGGTTTCGGGGTCGTATTCTTCATGGTGTTCCGTATTCTTTTGGCAGGTCCAACATGTATTGGTGGTTGACCAGATTTCTTGTTGCTGAGGTTGGGATTTGGACCTCTTGATTGATGGCGTTGGCAGGTGGCTTGTTGTAGCTTTAGCAGCGTAAAACTTGTGTGATCTCTCTGACGAGCCGTCAATGAGGCGTTTGCGGACGCATGCATCTTGCAGGTTGGAGTTGTTGTTTAGTTGTCGGGCCAGGTTGTCGCTGACGAAAATTCGGGACGCCCCGGTGTCGATGGTGGCCCCTGTTGTTTGTCCTCCTATTGTCACTATCGCCACTATTCGGCCGTCGTTCACTATCTGGCGTCGTCGTTCCCGTGCAGTGGGTTGCTTCCCCGAGGCGCGGCGGTGTCTGTCGACGGCGTCGCTTTTTCAGCAGAATAGGATCAAAGCGTTGGTGCAGTCGTAGGCGGCTGTCCAGCTTGACCCACATCGGCGACAGGCTGCTCAATGGGAGTGGTGAAATGGGCGCGTCTTGGTTCGTTGTGCTGGTTTGATCTGATGACTGTCTGCGCGGTGTGTCTGCGGAATCAACTCTCGAAATGGGTACGGGGACTCACCTTCTCTGCGGTCTGGGTGCCTTGCCGGCCTGGTGTCTCTTGGTGGGATTCGGATGGGTGCGGAGTCGTCGCATGTTTCCGCTCGTGAATGATCTCGTGCTTTGCCGCTAATCGGGTTAGCCGTGACAAACTTTCCAGTTCGTCTCGTCGCACGTATAGCTGGAATCCTGGCAAGGCGTTGTCGTACATTCGGTAGAGCTCCTTAACTGGGTCGTACTCGGCATGGTGCATGAGTAGCCGTATCTCGATGAGATAGTCTTTGAATGGTTCTCCCACCGCTTGCTTTCGGCCCCGGATCTGGTCGTCCAGTTGTTCGAAATACCGTGCTGGCAGTAAATACGACAGGAATCCTGGCGGAAATATGTGCCCAGGAACGCCCGTGTAGTTGGCTGGTTCGGTGCCAACGACTGGCTCGGTCGGTGAGTAGCTCGGCCATGGCCCGAGGCAGCTGGTTGGTGTCCACTCCATACGAGCGTGCGCGTTCCTCTTGTAGTTCCAGAAACGATATTGGGTCATCTTCTCCGTTGAACTGGATGCCCCATCCGCGGGCATTCTGCTGTGCGTGCGACGTGGTTATAGTCGGGCCCGCTTATGTGTGCGTCAATCGCTGGCACAATCCTTTGCGTGGGCGAGCTGGGAGGTTTCCATGGTGGGCGGCCTTTAAGATCGGCGGCGCGTGACCACTGGTGGTCGGGGCCCGTTCCCAGGGGTTGTGGGGACTTGCAAGCCGGCTTTGGGTCCCATCTTCCGGTGCCTGATGGTCCGGGGTGGTGGGCAGCCGGGACTTGGAGCGTCCTGCTGGTCTGGCGTATTGTCTCTCGAGTTCTGCCAAGCGAGTCCAGCACCCGGCGGGAGTGGTCCGGCGACTAGTATGGAAAAGTTCTTGCGCATCTTGTCGACAGTTCCTTCGGTGTCAAATGCAAATTCCTTGGCGAAGGCCTCCAGATCGTCTCGGCGGCGCTTGTAAATCCAGCCGATGCTGACGCCTGGACTGGCGATTTGCTCGCTGGTGTGGAAATCAATGCTCGCGTCGTCTTCGTAGGATTCCATGGTGCTCTGAGTTTTTTCGGTGTTGTTTTGGGCACTTTTCACTGTTTTCCAGAACTGGGTCACTGCCTATATACTTTCCCGGTGGCACTCGCGACTGGATTCGTGGGTGCGCGAATTTGGTTTTGTACCGACTTGTGTTCTGTGATTCCTACTATTCTTTCGCGGTGGCCGTGGGTCTTTAGGCCACGTATCCCCGTGTTAAGGTTTTTCTTAAAGTTTCCTTAAAGTTTCCAGAAAGTCCCTGCTTTGGGCGCTCCTTAAAGTTTCCGTAAGTCCCTGCTCGGGCGCCACTTGTAATGATACCTATCTCAGACTGAGTCAGGATTTGTACCTCTACAAAAATTTTGTAGTATTGCTGGAACTTTAAGGTAGGGCTTGGCTGTGAGACCGAAAGAAGTGCGGGCGTAGAGTCTGGTTACCGTGCTGGGTAGTTTGGTAATCGCTCTTGGCGATGAAAGGAAAACGCTGACACCTGAGTTTTGGTTGTGCGGTAATATTTATTTTTTTACGCGTCACCTGATTTGTGCGCGCGCTCGGCGAAGAAGTGTCGATGACGGCTGGTGCTGTTGTATTTGTTTTGATGTTATAAAATGGTTTTATTTGCATTCGGAAATTGATCTCGTGGTTCTGGTTCGGGTTGAGGTTTTGATAAGCGTATCTTGTTGAGGCGTGGTGCTGGTAGCCGCGTATAATTGTTCTAGCCGTGTACGGTTTATGATAAGGCGATGGACTGCCCTGATGGATGCGGACCCGGTTAATGTATCGGGCCATTTCTTGGTCTGAGTCAAGCGTGGGACTATACCTATATTGATACAGTCAGATGTTTGTGTTGATGGTGTATATCTTTTCTATATTCTATTTTTTGTTTTTTGTTATAAAATTTGGAACGCCACAGATGTAAGGGTATGTGGGGGATAAGTGGGCGGGGCATTAATTTTAAAATACTATCGGTAAGATGTAATGATATAAGGTAGAAGGCGATAGCGCAAGGCGATAGGAAGCATTCGATAGTCAAGAGTCGGTTTTTGGACGGACAGCATGGCTATATCGACTTGTATTGATGCTGTTATAAGAACAATGTATCAACTTGAACTATTTTTCTAAATCATTTCTTCTCTAACTGTATTTGAACTTTAACCATAAAAACAATTTACCCTTTAAATCTTCATTTGGGGTATAAAAAGTCGAATTCTGCCCAAGAACTCATCAGTAAAAAAAAAAAAAAGCTATAGCAATCCAAGAAGAGGATCGAAAAGTTGTTAAAGAAGTTGTTTTAGCTAAATAAAGTTGTAAACTTGTTCCAGCAATAGATTCCATAAAAAATACAAACAATAACAGTTTCTGTAAAATAACAGTAGATCACTTGTTAATTGTAAAATTGTTTGTATGGGTTGAAAACGGTAAATGAGCGCGTCAGTGTTTAGTCGTTCTGGTGTAGCACATTGAACTAGTTGAACTGAAGACGGCGACAGTTGGTGTGATTCACATACATGGCAGATGAGTTGAACAGGTATTCAACCATCATGTTGATGATCCGCGACATCGCTGGACAGCATATCAGCAATGTATTGAGCTGCACTATTATGAGTTCATGTGGCAAAAAATTTTGAACATCGACGCCGGCGTTGCTATTGATGATCATCAAGTTCTTGGCAGATCCTTTATACGTTGCTCCAGAGTGCAAATAGTGGCAATGTTGGTGGCGCAGATGGAATACGCTTATACGACAAAATTGCCAAATCAGGAGTATATATTGACTGCTTCGTTTGTTGTTGTGCTAAAGGTGGTGATGAACTTGTTTCTGTGATCCGAGTAGTGCATCATGAAAGTGAAAGTAAACCGGTCTCCTTTGAGTGGTTTGATAGTTAAGGAGATCCTTTGCATACTGTTTGAAGTTCCATTGTGGTGTGTGTTTTAAATATCCATTTTTGCGTGTTGAGTTTTTTTAACCACACTATGTCAGCCTTTGTATGGGTTTCCTTACATAAGTTGCTGTTTTATTATTAAACAATTGAATTTCGTAACTAATATCAACATTGAACATCATACTATGTTGGTAATTTGAAAGAACGTCAAAAAGTTCTCTGGAGTTATTCCCAGGAACTGATCTCGGTGGATCTTTACAGCTACTACGGGTGTTAGGATCGAACAAGCTCCAACTTGTTGAGTCCGGTTTTGGATGTGGAATGATGCTGAGGATTCACGTTGAATTGTTGAGACCGTAGGTAGAAACCTTGAAAAGACGTGTGAGGCAGTCACGATTTCCTTCGGCTCGCATGAGCCTGAATAATAAAAAAAAATATTGTGTTGTGACAGTCAAATTTTTTTTCTGGTGGCAAAAATTCCGTATTTGGTCTATCTAATCTCTTAATTGCGCTGGAGACACTAGTGTTAAGTTTATATTCCGATGATGAATACCGATCAGTACATCGGATATTTCAGATTGCATACGTTGGAGACTTGTTGTAAGTAGTGTTATGTTGCGCTATATATCATGTATGCCTGGTTTAGATGATCGCGGTGATATGATCCTCGCTCTCGGTTGATAGTTGTCACTTACTGTTCCAACATTTTTATGCGATTATCCGTGGCTAATTTATCCTTTCCGACCACGTTTATTGTGGATGAAAAAATGGACGTTTGATTTTTCAATTACATGTGCCGTATTTTGAGTCGAGAACACAAAAAGAGATTGCCTTGCTATAATTATATCTAGCGGTGACCTGCGTTGTCGAGAAGCATTTATTATTATGATTCCTTTTTAGCTTGTACAAATGTTGAAAGTATGTGAATGAGCTGTTGGGCGTCGTATGTTGTCCACACTGAAGGTTCCCAATAAGTCGTCGTAAGAATGTCAAGTCAAGTGAAAGCCGGGTCAATGTAAATTCCAATATATTATAATATATTGTATGGTACAAGGTGTATGTCGCGTGCGAAAGAAGACCGAGTCGCTTGGGGTGTGAAATCGGATTAATTATGAAGCGGGAGCGTGAGCGTGGGCGAGAAACGCTATCGTGGTGAACTTCGCGCGTGAAAGCGTCGCCGGGGGGAAAAATGCTCTTAGTATGAGGGCGAGAGCGAGGGCAGCCGCTTGCGTAGCTGGATTGCTAACATCGAGGTGTGGCTGGAATGCCCACAGAGCGGTGGCCCCGCCAGCGCCGTCCCCACTCTGAACATTCTCCCCCCTTGCAGACACGATCCATCCAAACACCGTACTTTGGGCCCGGGGAAGGCCATCTTCGCGGGCGAAAACCCGGTTGATGGTCGCCGGCAATGAAACTCCTCATTGGCCTGCTTCAGGTCGTCAGCAGTGGTTTAGCACGGACGGTGTCGCTCAGGGGACGGATCGGCGTGCAGACGCGGACGCGGAGACGGGGCTCGATTTTAAAAACGGCCTCCCACTGGAACTCTCCTGTCTTAGCCCGGATTATGGCGGTGCAGACCCCTCTCGTCCCCGCTGCAGGTGGTTGGCGCTTCAACTCCTTGGCCACCTCGGCGTCGATGCAGCTGACCGGCGTGCAGGTATCGATGAGGGCACTCGTGATGTGAGTCCTCTGCTGTACAGCGAGACCACCCGTGCCGTCGGAAGGACGTTTCTGCTCCGGTGTTGGAGCAAGGGAGTTAGCTGTCGGGGACGGACACCCGAGGACAGGGCGGCTGACCGGACGACGAGAGCGTCGCTCTGCGCGGGAAGACGGAGGTGCAGGCGACTATGCCGAAGAGTTCCAGCGGGGCGCCGTGGTCCTGGAAGGTGGAGCAGTGTGTGGTGGTTCCGGTTGCATGTTTTGCACAGGTCTCCACTGCGGCAGTCTTTGCCCGAATGGGCGTAAGCCAGACAATTTGAGCAATATTTGTGCATCAATACTGCTCGGGCCTTTGCTCGACGCTCATGCGGATGAACTTCCTGCAATCTCCTCAAGGGTGAACTCCTGGGCACACTCGGCACTTGAATGAGGTCTAATCTCGTTCCTGTGTGCGAGCCGACTTGCGGCTTGACTGGGACCGCGAGGAATTTTCTGGGGCCATGTCTGGATTCCGGAAGATGACTATAATGAAAGAAAAGAGTCAAGGAAGGATTAGTAAAAGTGCTGGCACGGGTTGTCACACCTCGAAAAGTGAACTCTTGGAAATGCTTAGGAAATACGGAGAAATTGCTGGACTTAAGCGTATTATTATGGATCGGAGCCTACGCGAGTAAGGTGGAATGGACCTCCGAATCCATAGGCAGCATTTTCCCCACCTTCGTGATCGGTCATTTTGATAAGGCCGCGGGCTGTGAGTAAGTCTACCACACGGACCTTTTCATCGGTTCCCGGATACGAACTCTGAACACGGCCGAGACGCCATTCATGAGAGGGATGTTCTCCTCCTTGATCACCACGAAGTCTCAACCTCGAAGTCTCTTTTCGGATGCTGCCATTTGTTACGATTGTGCTTCTCTCGCAGGTACTCTGTCTTCCGGCGCGAACAGAATTGCTGGTTGAGAGCCTTGAGGTGTTGCGGTTTGGGATGGAGGGAGGCGCTCGCCTTTATTTCTGGTTCTGCCACGGATAGTACCGGCCCACCAATGGGAAATGACCTGAACTCAAAGCCAACGGTTCCGTTGGGTCAAATGACATTGCTAATTGGTTGGGAGTTAAAGGCATGCCAAAAATTTTGGGAAGTAAACTCGCGAACTCCTCTAATGTGTACTTCGACGTACACATCGACCGTTTGAACAAACCTTGAAGCTCTTCACACCCGCTTTGGCCCCCATATGGGGCCCCTGGAGAGGATGAATCGCCACGTTAGCCCCTGCTGTGGATGCACACCGCGGAGGTCCGAGTGCGGAGGGCCTCGAGAAGGTCCACAGCCAGAGAGCGGGATGCGCCGACAAAAATTCCTCCCGTTGTCGGTTTTGGACTTCGTGGGGACAACCTCGTCTCGCGACGAACCGGGCGAAGGCGGCTAGGAAGGTGTAAGTGGATAAATCGGACGTGGCCTCTAAGTGGATGGCCTTCATTGGCAAAATAGACGAACACGCACACATACCCTTTGAGATGCGACAGGCGCGTCCTGTTAGGCTTTTCACGTCAGAAAGGACCGGCGAAGTCGACTCCGGTGTATGTGAACGGCCGCGAAAATGTAACTCTCGGTGAAGGAAGGTCGCCCGTTAATTCGGTTTGGAGTCGCTTGCGATGGATGACGCAAACCTTTCAGGAGTGGATCACTGCCCTCACGACGTGACGTAGTCGAGGGATCCAGTATGTTGCCCGGAGAAGGCGGATGACCAGCTGGTTCCCACCATGTATGGATAAGTGATGGGTGAATCGAACGAGCAGGCGAACCAGGGACATGCGGGTGGCACAAGGATTGATGCCGTTCGTTACTTGTAGGCCATGGACGACGCCGATGCTCGGACTCGGCCGCATGCCCGCATGACTCCGTTCTGGTCCAGGTACGGATTAAGGTTCTGAAGCACACTCGTAGTTGGGGTGGCTGCTTGTTTACAAAGTGGCGATGCTCCGCCGTATAATGGACACGTTGGGTCGTGACGGCAGGCTGCAGCGACCTCTTTACTATCTAGCTCTGTGGAGACATGGTAGCGTTGCTTGCCCTAATAACGCGCTGGACGAACCGCCGAACGTAGGCGATCACGCGCAGCTCATAGTCACACATGTCCCCGTTACTCGCTGATAGGGCGTGTGTTGGGAAGCCACTTCGATTTGCCGATACATCTTGTTGATGTCGGCATTGAAAACGTAGCGGAAGACGCGCCATCTCATTATTTGCATGTTCAAGTCAGACTGAAGGACTGGCCCATGATGCAATGTGTCGTTGAGGCTTTTCCCGTTGGAAGACGGGCTGGAGGCGTTAGAAGACTACGCGCAATTTGGTTGTGGTGCTGTCGGGTTTAAACACGGCGTGATGTGTAACCTGAAATGGCGGAATCATGAGTACGTGTAACCACTATCATGTTGGGCTCTAAATATTCTTGAATTCTCCGCTGCTCGTTTCATAAGGAACTGGGCCTGGGCATCGCCTCTGGGTAGCCTAGCTCGATATTTTCTGGACAATTGAAAGGGGGAGACTCGGTATCTCCATCGGGGTTCGTTTAGTGGTCTGGACGGAAAGTTTTCCTCGTCACACTGAATCGGACTCGCTCGTCAGTTTCCCCGGAAGGTTCTCCACCTCCCAGAATTTGGTGGAAGCTTCTCGAGTCGAACATCCGGACTGAGCGGATACTTCGTGATTCAGAAGGGAGACCTGTGTCCGAATACGTTTGATACCGGACGGATAGGACCCATCCGAAAAGATGGTCTCTTGTCCTCGAGCAGCGATCGATCGGGGCGCAGACTGGAAGCCGCTCCCAGGATAAAGGGAAGGATGTCCCGCGCATAGAAGCACATCAATTTGCGAGCTTCGGTGAACGTTCGGGAGTGCGGCCAACTGAAGGTTTGGAAGGTTGTCGATCGACGTGCTGCGGTATGGATATATGAAGGAAGGTTGCCTGCTGAGGCAGAACATATGCCACGGTCTTGATCTTGAGGCCAGGCCTGGGGGCGTCCTCCCGATCTTGAATTGGCAACGCTTTTGCGCCTTGGCCGCTACGGTTGGAGTTTAAACCCGCGACTTGAGCCTGGATAGCTTCGAACGGTGGCTAAATGATGTTAAAGACGTTCGCACTGATGAACGTCGCTTTGGAACCTGAGTCGATCAGTGCGCGGGCACGAAGGCGGTCCCCAGGTGGCAAATCCGTTATGAGTGCCGTGCCTAGAAGAACGGTAGTTGTGCTGGAGGAGTAATAGCTCTGTACGTTGGGCTGAGAATCAGACAGCCGCTAGGGGTTTGGGCGGATGTCGAAGTCACTGTGTTAGACGGGCGCGGAACGATGTAAGCGTGTGATGCCTGGCTCCACAAGCGGAACAATTGTAGCTTCTTGAGCAGTCGCGAAGCTGATGGCCTCTTGCGAAGCAATTTAGGCACAACTGTTTTGTCTTGATGCAACTGGAACATGCATCAGCGGACATTTTGAGATCGCGCCGACACATAGTCGGATCCGGGTAATCTCCTTAGAACAGAGATCAAACGTCCTCTTCTTCGGACTCGCTTGGTTCTTGAAAGAGAACCTTGTTTGGCACCGGACTGCCGTGCGACCCGGAATGGATTGGATCGGCTGCGAAAGTGGATAGAGTCTGGCCGCCTTGGGAGGGCCAGCGGATTCGTAGCCCCTGGGAAATGGAAGGGTCGTTCTCAATAGCTTCGAGCGTCACATAGCGCTGAGTGAGGAAGAGTCGATTTCCTTTCAGGGCGGCACTTCCTTTTGTTCGTCACGGACGCTTCCCACAAGGCGCTGCTTAACTTCGGCAATTTTGAAGCGCAGATGGTCACAAGCGGACTATCCCAGTTTTTTCCGTGCAAACGTTGGAGACCGCTAGCGCATTTGGGACTCCCAGCATCGTACTTTGAAGATCCTTCAAAGCACGACTGCATTCGGAAGTTACGCGGGGCAAGAAGAGGAGGGGATGTTAATTTGGTTGGTCACCGAAGCCGATTGTTCTCATGTCGGCTGCGGAGAGCAACCAGGCCGTTAAAACGTCATTTGTGAGTGGGTCTTCTGGTCTTCTCGGTGAGGTAGTATAATTTCTCTACCTGAGAATTTGGATTTATTAATCACGACCGCGATGAACAGATCGGAATGTGGACCAGCGGACGTAAACCTGAAAACCTCCAAGTCGCTTGGATTTCTGGATCCTCGTCAGCCATCACCGCGGAGCAGGCCTTGTACTCGGCCTCGACGTCCGTCCACATGCTGAGGATTTGGCCTCGGCGGACTTCGGGACAGAGGGGCGGATGGGGCGGAAGTGATGCGCTCTGCCAGGTGGGATAGTCGGCCAATAGTGATGAAGCCTTTCGGATCTTGTTTAGTCACCTCCTGGAACCTTAAGGGTGACCGTAGACGGAAATAGAACCGATTTGGTCCTTGTACTTAGGGGCTGCTACTGGCTGCATTTGCAAATGGTGCGATGCTCCTCCGTTTACCCTTTTACGCACTCGTGAGCGGAACCGGGTTATTGACGGATAAGGAAGAAATGCCACCACACAGAAAAAGAACAACAATGATTTTTATCAAAACAAAACAAAAATATTTTTTTCTTGTTTGCGAAACAAAGAAAAACTTGGAGAGCCTTTTTAACTTTTTATTTTTAGTTAATTTATTTTTCCTATTCGGATGGACGCAATGTTCGGATGCCGATAGTTTTTGAATTGGGCCACCTCTAATTCACGGAACAAAAACAATAACGAAAACCGAAACACAATTTGCGAATTTGCGATTTAAATTGCCAAATAATTACTGAGAATGCGCCGTGCCTTGGTCGCGTAATTTATTTGGAATCTGGAGAATGTTGGAGGTAATGTAGTGTTGGAGCATGAATTGCACTTAATCCTTGGATTTTCTGTTAAATATGGCACTTGCGGAATGGTGGAATGCGGTATTTAATTGATTTGTTATTTTTGGATAAAGTATGTATGTTACATAGTATATAGTTGGGAGCCAACTATGCAAATAAATGTACAAATAATTGAGTAGGAAAAACACATGTAGATATGTAGATGGATGGATAATTTTATTGTTGCTGGAATGTGTATATGTTTATATGTGTATGTATTCACTTGCACTTGGGTGTACCAGTGTATATTTTATTGGGGGTAGGGCGCGGATGGAATGCTCTTGGAGATATGTATATTAATGTAGGTGTGTGTGCAAGTACTTGCATTCGGGCGTGCCAATGTAGTTTTTATTGGGGTAGGCCGCGGATGGAGCGCTTGGCGGAAAATATTAATGTATGTGTGTGTGTATGTACGCAAGCCGCTCTCATGGCTGGAATATTGCGTACATACATAAACGGGAATGCGCTTTTATTTAATATATAATATATATTTAATTAATTAATTAATTTTTTTATTAAATTTGTCCGCGGAGGTTATGGACGGACACAAGGAATCGAAGAAAAACTACCGTAGCACTGGGTTGGAAGTGAAGTAGCGGAGAACGGCCGGAATTGCCGATAATATGGCGGTGGCGAAGTATGAAGCAACACGGACAACGGGTTGCACAGTTGGGAGATAAGTACATATATAAGAAATATATATGTACTTCTGTCGCGAAACTCGAACTTGCGGAATTTCGGAACACAAAAACCACCTTCTGTGGTGAAGGCGATGCCGTGCTCGAAAGCTGGAGACTTTTCCTTATAGGGAAGGCAAGGAATCCGGCTCGAAGGACCAATGACTAAGCCAAGAGCGTCGTATAATTCCACAGTTAAGAATCCCAATAACGTTGGCAAGTATGTTCAAATAAAAGCCGGGGTCGTCAATGTTTATTCCAATTCATTATATGGTAGGGTAAGTACAATCGTATGTCGCGTGCGAAAAGACCGTGTCGCTTGGGGTGTAAGAGCGTATTAAAAAGTTGCGCCGCTGCCGAGGGCTGTCGGCAGCGAGGGGACGGATCGTGATTGTGATCGTGGGGGGAGGCACCCGTGGTCAGTAAAGCGCGGGAGAGCGTCGCCGGGGAAAATGCCTCAAGTATTAAGGGAAGCGAGGGCAACCGCTTGTGTAGCTGGACTGCCCACAGAGCGGTGGCCCCCGGCGCCGTCGCCACTCTGAACACTGGATTTGATAGTCCTTTTGACTAAGGTCCGTATTTTCGAACCCAAAATTTTGATCGGATGAGCCGCATCATTAAGGCTTCCACCATGCAATGCGATGTGATGAGTGAACTGCACGGAAGACGTGTGAATGCGGTAGAATGATCGGGTGCTTTCATCATATCGTTTCGTTCTCTTTCGTAGTGACCAGACGTCACTATTTCTCTATTCACTCTTCCTCTTTTCACCCCAACTTAAATAACTGCTTTTCGCTCTTTAAACCTTCAGTGCAGTAGCGCCCTCACTTAAAGCTGTTGCGCTGTTTACTCTCCTCTAATTTTTCCGATTTCGCTTTCAGCAATTGCCTTGCACTGTAGTCTGATTGCTATTTTTAAAAACTTTTTGGTCTAAAAATAAAAATTTTTAAACCTGCAAGAAGCAGATCACCTTCGATCTGCTGAACATCCTTTGCTGGCTTTGCGACAACACTGCACACAAAATGTGTGTATGCCATTTCCTAAAGTAACGGCCTGCACTTTAGATGTGAGAAACGCCGTGCTGTTGAAAACGACATGCGCTCGGTCATGAGGCAGATGAGGAGTGGCGTCTAAGAGCTGATTGTAGGCCGATTCTGGCCACGGCTGATTCTCCGCAGCGCAACCAAAAAATAACCCGACCCTCCGTCAGTGCAGTAGTTGATTTTGTCTGCTACTATGCAGATTCGGCACCCGAATACATCACCGCGGAGCACATGCAGCCAGAATCGACTGTAGCGTCCGTGTCCGTAGCGTCCGCCCCCACCTCCGTAACTATCCCATCCATTTCCAACCCGCCAGTTGGTGTACGTCCACCACCGGATATTGCCATCACAGGTACCGCACCAGTTGTGCCAAACACACTGGTGGGTGTCCCACCAAAGCGGCAAGTTTTGTCTCTCGGGCCCCTGACCTTACATCTAATGATGTATCTATCATCTAAAGAAAAATATAGCCGATGGCCTAAAGGTGGAAAAATTTAATTTCTCTTATGCCAGGGGATAGCTTCTTTAAGATAAGCGACTCCTATCTCATTTCCACACCATTTGTTGTGCTTTCATTACTTGGTCATACATTTCCCTTCCTAGGATATACGAGCACCACATGTCCGCTTTAAAAACTGTTTCTTCCTCGCTATCAGATAAAGACCATATGTTAGTTCTTGGTGATTTCAATTTCCCAGGTAATTTTTATTCTTCGGTAAACGAGTCTAATAACCTTGTGCCCTTGTTACGACATGACTTTATTGACGGCTGGTCCCTTTCTCAAGTCAACCATGTGAAAAATTCCTTCCTTCCTTCCTTCCCTTCCCCACTCTACCAGGAATCCTACATTCGAAGTATCGGCTATTTTTACATGTCCGCTTTTCCGTAAGGCCGAGCTTACAAAGCTTAATAGCCTGCATAGGATTTTTATTGGTCCGCTCTGTACATGTGCACTAACGTTATGAAAGGCACAAACCTTTTCATACCCGTACTCGAAGAGTAAATGGGTATATTGTATTTGTGGTAAAATGGTTTTGTGTAACATAGAGAAAGAATAATTTCCGACCCTATAAAGTATATATATTCTTATGACAATTCAATTAAATATTAAAACAATACCGCAAAGGAGCTCGGTATTCCTCTTGAAGTACCGGAGGGACAAGACCATCCTCTACATCAACGCCTGGGAAACCAGGTCCAAAGAAGACGGGGAAGGAGACTGAGTCGGTCCACCGTCTTCTAGCAGAATCCGCTGCGAGGAGGGCTCCGATAAGCCAATCGGGCGCATCCACGTCGGGTGGGAAACCCCGTCAACCTCGGCAGGCAGCGGGTCTGCAGGCGAAGGATAAGCCGTCCTACCAGCACAGGAGGCGTGCTGCCTTCATACTGGCCAACGAA
>CM019042.1:30358780-30510421 GCA_009664405.1 Drosophila bifasciata
TTGATTTCATCAATCCCAGGACAGCCAACTGGGATAGATATATTAAAAAATGGAGGAATTTCCCCATCAATGGCACCACGGTGCCCGGACACTCAAGATGACTTAAATCGTCTAGTGGACACATTCACGGAAGCATGCAACAAGTCATTTAAGGCAGCATGCCATGCACCAAAACCGAGGGGGGAAAAAGAAACCCCCATGGTGGTCAAAACAAATAGATATCCTACGTAAGAGTAGCAGGGCTCTCTTCAACAGAGCCAAAAGCGCCAACGAGGAGGTACACTGGGAAGACTACAAGCACAGTCTAGCCTCTACAAAAAGAAACAAGAAAGGCAAAAGAGCCTCGTGGCAAAAATTTTTGCACAGAAATAGAGGAAACATCGGAGGCAGCAAGGCTGCGTAAGATCCTCTCAAAAACTACCACCTCAGTGGGATACCTCAAACGTAACGATGGTACGTGGACTAGCTCCAGTGAGGAGTCCCTACACATCTTACTAGACACACTCACTTCCCCGGATGTACAACCATTGAGCCGACCCATTCAGCTATAGTGGGCTCGGTCACCTCGATAAGCACACATCCTCTCGAAACGGAACATCAGCTGGGCAGTAAACAGCTTCAACCCGTTTAAATCACCAGGCCTGACATGATTATCCCAGCCCAACTACAAAAAGGCAGGAAACATGGCAACCAACTGGCTTCAAAGTATATTTTCCAAGCTACTCGCAGTAGGGGAAAAATTCACGACGCATGGCTTAAGGCAAAGATTGTCTTTATTCCCAAAGCGGGAAAAGCCTCGCTCTCCACCGCAAAGGACTTCAGACCAATCAGTCTGTCGTCCTTTTTCTCCTCAAGACATTTGAGAGACTAGTCGGGCTACATCTAAGGACTACGATAGATCCAAAGATGCTGTCAGACTCACAACATGCCTACAGGAAGGAGAAAATCCACAGAAACGGCACTTCACGAGGTAATCACCTCGGTGGAAAAACCCCCTTTATTCAAAGGAATATTCCCTTATTGCCTTTCTCGATATCGAGGGAGCCTTCAACAATGTCATACCAAGAGCCATCACGGGAAGGTTTGACGAGCCTGGGGTGGACGATCACTTGGTGACGCTTATCGATCAATTGCTAATATGCAGGACGGTGACGTCGTCGATGGGGTCGTCCACTCAGTCAAGGTATGTCAACAGAGGCACACCGCAAGGTGGGGTTCTGTCTCCCCTTTCTATGGAAATATAGCAGTCAACAAGATTCTGTGTGACCTGGATGGGGGCTGTAAAGTGGTGGCATACGCGGATGACGTTGCCATAATATTCTCGGGAAAATTCCCTCAAACACTCTGCGACCTACTGTCTGCAAAACTCGCGAAACTGTCAGACAGGACAAAATCGCGCGGTCTGGGAAGTAAATCCCTCAAAAACGGAACTTGTATTATTTTCTCGTAAATACAAGATTCCGCCCTTTAACCCTGCAATGCTAAGCGAATGCAGGCTATCCTTCAGCGATAGTGTTAGTTACCTGGGGTTGGTAATCGATAGTAAGCTCAACTGGAACCAAAACATCAAAGAAAGAGTGAAGAAGGCTACGATAGCTCTCTACAACCTGCAAAGAAAGCCATTGGTCTAAGGTGGGGTATTAACCCAAGTATAGTCCAATGGATATATCTAGCAATAGTTAGACCAATACTACTCTACGGGAGTCACGGTGTGGTGGCCGACCCCTATCAAAAAAGTCCATCACCAAAATGCTCGGCAAGGTACATAGAACTGCCGCACACTGCATCAGTGGAGCACTTCGCACCACTCCGAATGATGCTCTAAACGCTGTCCTGTGCCTCCAGAGTCCTGACCTCGCAGGTAAGGCTCAGGCACTCATGGCAGCGATTCGTCTTAAAGACTCCGACCAATGGGTACCGCAAAATATGGGACACTCATCCATTCTAAACAACAACAATAACGTCCCAACAAAAACGGACTACTGCATTCCGATGGAGTTTACTGAAACTCCCTTGAAATAGATATCCCTCACCGTGATAGCTGGTTTGAGGGAACCCGGGTCCTGGTGGAGCCATTCAAATCTTCACGGATGGCTCCAAAATGGACAACAAAGTAGGAGGAGGTATCTACCCGAGCAACTAAACATAAGGCATTCCTTCAGGCTCCCGGATCACTGCAGTGTCTTCCAAGCGGAAGTCACAGCGATCTGGGAAGCTCTGATTTTGCATCCAAACAGTTGCCTTTTCGGCAACCCATATAAACATCTACAGTGATAGCCAAGCTGCGATCAAATCACTTAATGCGATTACATCAAACTCGGTCACCGTAGCAAAATGCCGCAAAATCTCTTCACAAGATGGCCCAGCAGTTTGCTATTAGCCTGATATGGGTCCCGGGTCACCAGGACATTGAAGGTAACTGCATAGCAGATGAACTGGCCAGAGCTGGCACTACCACCTCCTTTCTCCACGACAAAGAGGATACATGTATGCCTATGGCCACCTGCAAGCTCATCATAAAAAAGAGCAATTCATGCGACTAGACGACAGTCGGTGGCAGAAAACACACCACGATGTCGCATCACGCGACAAACGTGGCCCACTATAGACAAGAAACGCACCACCGAGGCTCTGCAAGCTAAGCAGAAAAAGGTGCAGCACGGTCATTCGATCCCTCACGGGACACTGGCTAATGGGAACCCATGCCAGAAGGATGGGAGCCCCATACAATGATTATTGCCGCAACTGTAGAGATGAGGAAGAGGAGGAGACAGTGGAACACCTGTTCTGCTCCTGCCCGGCTCTCAGTAGAAGAAGGCTTTAACACTTGGGCTCGCCCTTTTTCACAGACATATCACTTTGATGTCCAATATGTGTCCCAGAAAGATAGCGAATTTTATTGGCGCGGCCGGATGGGATAATTGCTGACAGGATGTCTCTCTCACAGAGGGAGGGGAAGATCGATTCATTTTAAGAGCATGGTACCACAACGGGCCGAAGCCGGCCTATGTAGAACAACCAAACTTTGTCGGGCTCATGACATACTACTAACCTAGTTAAACAATTTATAACTCAGGAACGGCTGTACCAATATGCCTGAAAATTGGTGGGTAGGTAGCTTAGAGCCAGAAGATTCAAATACTGCAATCGTCAGTCACTATAAAACGTGGTACAACAAAAAAGAAATCCTCGAATTCGCATTCTCAATTCACTCACATTAAGTCGACATGTATGTCAAAAAATAGATGTATGTCAGATATGTTTAACTTTCATTAGGTTGAACAAAGCCAAACTACGTTCGATTAACGATTAACTATTAACAAAAACCAGAGCTCGCAAATAACAGTTGACCGTTTCTTTGCAGTCAGCAAAACTGTTTTTGCACACAACTTGCGCAAAAAGACAGACAAGAACCGTTCACCAGTGTCTCTTGAACGAACGGTCTGTGCTCAACCAAAACCAATTTCGTATTTCCTTTTTGCTCTGCTCATTCGCTGACCGTTTTGCAACGAGCGAAGAAAAATAAAAGTCTTTTTGCATTTGTATGAGTGTACACACCTGATCAGAATAATAGGTACACCCATCTACTTCAGCTTTAAACTAACATAAAACTTTTCTGTTCTATATTTAAAACTTCAAATTTGTTCGCACTTATTCATTGAGTATTTGTTTTCCATAAAATATACTTGATTTCAGTATAGGATAATGATATAACAGAAAATATTTCAGTTTTTGCTTCAAAAGTCTATATTTTGCTGATCAAAATAATAGGTACACTTTTCAGTATTTTGATGAAAAAAACTGTTAACCGATTATTAAATTTTTGTTTGCTTAATTAGTGTTTGCTAGTTAAAATCTAATGTGTTTAAACTCTTTTTGGCCAGCTTTTTTGGTATATTTTTTTTGGTATATTTTAAAAAAAGGTTGTTTGAAAATTTTTGGTGAAACCTGGATCAAAATCTGTTTCTTTAAGGGGTCGTTTACTCCTTTTTTGAAATCATTCCCAAAAACATAATTGTTTTAGTTTCGTCGCTTAATAAAATTTTTTCCACTTTTTTCTCTGGTGCACCCTACGCAGTCTTTTGTGACCTATAGCAAAAGTTTGCCCCATCGATATATTTTTTGGCGCATAGGTAGAACCTATTTTTCTATTCTCCTGGAAGGTTGGCTTGTTGTAGTCGTATACGCATCGTTGGATCACCAAATTTTGTTTAATTGCTGCTGCAGCTTTTTACGACTTAAACTGGTAATTTTTGCTCAAAGGATCAATGCAGTGGTCAAGTGTTTTGCTAGTTTTCTGTGGCTTTACGCGAGTTTGCTGACTAGCTTTCCTTTTTAAAGTATTGTGAATACAATTCTAAGATCTTTTTTATTCATTTATCAATGTACCGAATAGATTTTCCATCTTTTTTTGGACTAAGAGGCAATTGGGTTTCTTCCTCTGTACAATGAGACTCTCGATCCATTTTTGTAAGAAAAAAACATAGTCATTTGTTCATATTTTGACAGTAACTAAACGAAGTTAACATTTATTTGTCAAAAAGGCAAGAATTTCCAATCTATTCGCTTAATATTGAAGAGTTACTGAAAGTGTACATGTTATTTTGATCAGCAAAATATTGACTTTGAAGCAAAAACTGAAATATTTTCTGTTATATCATTATCCTATACTTAAATCAAGTATATATTTTATGGAAAACAAATACTCAATGAATAAGTGCGAACAAATTTGAAGTTTTAAATATAGAACAGAAAAGTTTTTTTATGTTAGTTTAAAAGCTGAAGTAGATGGGTGTACCTATTATTATGATCAGGTGTGTATATGCGAATGATCAATCTACACTTTTTAATAAAAAGGCACTGAAGACAAAAGACCGTTTACGATGAGTCTTTCGTTTTTCGCTCTTCTGCTGATCCTCAATGAGCGAGCGTTCAGTTGGATCGCTCTCTGAGTTGTTGTTGAGTGAGCATAACAAGAACCCCGCAACTGAGAACAGTTAACCGAAAACCAAAACAAAGAGCAACGAAAAGTTATGTTCAGAGCGAGAGCACACACGCGCATCGTCTTTTTTCGGTTTGTGTTAGAGTGCAGACCGTAAAACGAACAACGGTTGAGAGTTATTGGCGAGCTATGACAAAAACGCAACAGACATGAAATAACAAAACGCATCTCGAACAGCTAAGTAATTTTGTCCATTAATAAATGGTTGAAAAGTTGAGTTTTAAAATAAAGTTTTAGGTGAAGTGAAGTTTATTTAACAATGCCGCGACTAAGACGATCGAATCTTTCCCAACAAAGCCGTATGGCAAGAAGGCTACGAAACAATGCAAATGAAAGGACTGAAGAAGAACAAGAAATTGCACGTAAACAGCGATGCGTTAGTATGGCTCGACTTCGTGCTTCTCGATCACACGAGCAAATTGAGGCAGCCCGTGAAACGGCTCGGTTGGCAATCCAAAATCGTCGAGCGAACAACAGAGGTCAACAAATAGATAATTTGCGACACAGAACAAGAGATTTGAATCGAGCAGCGTTTCGATACGATTGTAGCAATGATTACAGCTTGCATCCTAGCGTTGGCATTTGGGTAAATAAACGTTGTTTGCGAGTATTATGGTGCATTCAAGTTTTTCTTAGGAAAAACTTGCCAGGGGAATCCGTGCGAGAAAAGCATTTAAGTGTGTTGTGAAAGAAGGAATGGGGAGACGATCAACAGAAGATGACGGAAACGGAAACGGATATTATGTATTTTAAACCCACCAATTATTTTAAAAATACATTTTTTAAACGTAGTATTATTCGGCTCACTTCTCACACAAGCTCGCACAATGTGTCACAGTGAAGCGTGACCGGGCCCGTCTAGTCTTTAATAAAACAAACAATGGAGAAAATATATCGGAGAAAATAACCATATCTACCAGATTGCCGAATCTGGTTCAGATTGGATCATAAATATAGCTACAAGGATGAAATTAATTTTCAGCTAGCAACCACACCTTCAGACACTTCTGAATCTCTGTCTCGCTCTCACACTGCTCACACGCTCTGCCACTTGCAGTGTACGCGAGTTGTTGTAAGAAGTGATGTTTGTACATAGATGTAGATGACATTTGCAGCAAAAAAATGTAAAATGTAAAAACTGATAAAATATTTTGTATGGGTATCAAAGTAGTGTCGAGTTAACGGCGACTCAATACGTTCCATCAAGTTTTTGTTTTGTTTTATTTTAATGTCTATTTACATTTTTCATATATATGTATATATTATATACATTTTTCATCAAGATTTGTGCTGTGTCAGAGAAAGCGAGAAAGAGTGCATTTTGGCTATACTAATGAGTACGGATAAACAAATTTAATGCCCCAAATCTATCAGAAAAATTCACGCTGATTCTTATCAGCCGTTTTATTTTTTACATGAATAAAAAATTATAATTTCTTAAGTTAGATATTATTTGGTAATATGTTTTCAATGTGCAAAATACGGTACAAAAAAATATGTTAATTCTTTGTGCTTTTCGAAATTTTCGTACTGCGCACTAAGCGACGCTTTTGCTAAAGCAGGTACTAAAAAGAAAGGAACACAACCTTTACTCCCAAGACAGATCAATACATTTGTGTCTCAATTTTTGATGTATTCCCTTTTCACAAATCTTTTTTTTCGATGCCGATGCCATACGCACATACGTAACTAACTACCGACTCACTTTTGTTGCTAATGCATTACTGAACCGGCGACCGTTTATACACAGTTGTCCGGTGGTTAAAAACACCCAGGTGTTGACATAACCCCACATTTATCCGGTGCACACGGGTTGTTGCAGTTCTCTGGTGCATGCATATTGAGTAATTTCGGCTCTGTAAATAAATGTTCAACATTGAAAGCTCATATCGCTTATAACCTTGAACGTGTATTTCAATTATCCAAAGCCTTCAATCAGATAATAAACAGGAATTAACAAACGGACATTTTCATGTTTTCCTGAATTTGTTGAAACTTCTTTTGAGTATAATTGTGAGACAGACATTTTATTTAATCTTCAGAACGCGTTATCATTTACTCACTACAATAAAAAAACAATGTCTGTGGGAAGCAGGTGGGAGACAATATGTACTTATGTATTTTGTACCTCTTATACCTATGTATGTACATATGCAAATATGTATGCGCATGCATATTTTTATGGTGATAAACTATAAAACAATTACCGAAAAGATCCGTTTCGCGTGAAGTAGCTCTGCCATTTAATTTTTTCAAGACGTGTTTTTGCCTCATCAATACCTTCTTTCTGCGAAGATCGCGTCTTAAATTGGTATTATCTTTCTTAGTTCCATGGGCAATTAAAGACTCCATTTTGAGCGATATATGAATCTTAACTTATTTGTAACCAAAGCGTCTTCTAGTGTGACCGCGGAATTATCGAAAATATACCCTATGACCCTCAGAAATATACCAAAATATATATACTTATTTTGAATAAGTATATAGAATATGAATATTAAATATTATAGCCTTTTCACACTGACGACCATCCACCATCCACCATCCATTTCGGGGATGGTCCGTAAGGTTTTGCCGTTCCGAAAATTTCCCAGTTATTCCACCATCCATCTGGGATGTTCCTAATTCGCACGTTTCTGTGCGGTATTTTTTCGATAATTGTCAAATGCAACCATAAATATTTGACATTCACAACAAAAAATCGGAATTCTCCACGAAAATGTAAACAATGACAGACAGGAATATATTAAAAAACAACAAAAAAAAAAACCCATCAGATCGATGTGACATCCATCTAACATAAAAAATTAAGTGATGAAAATTATTTACATATATGTATATACATATATTATAGATGATTTTATTGCATTATTACCAATTGCACCTAGGCACTGAGGAAACCCAATTTCTTCAAATCCTTCGACACACTCGTCAATTTTCTCGGAAGTGAGATAGTTTGAAGACAAGTATTCGTCTGAGAATTCTTTTATCAATGCTCTGCAAAACTCATGCAGGATATTGCAGACGCTATTTATTGACACGCCGAAAAGCCTACCGACTGTTCGGTACTCAGAAGAAGAGCCCAAAGTATATAAAGCTATGGCAATACGCTTCTCCAAAGGAATTGCGGCTCGGCAGTTTGTGTCCTTCTTCCGTAGCACTTCAAACGATTAACCAACAGAGAAAAGCAGGACTTCTCCATTCTAAAACTTTCCTTAAAAAACGCCTCGTTTTTTTTTCGGGTACATCCTTCTCCCAAAATGTACCGAACCGCTTCTGAAAAACATAACATATATATTTTTTACTTTAAACTTTGGTGTCATTTAGTAGTAGAGAGTGCTTACAAATGACCACAACCTTCCTGGCTTCAGTGTTTTCAAAACAGATATCCATTCTATTATCTCCTCCTCGTCAAAGTTGTCCTCATCATCATCATCCATGTCCAGCAACATGATTAGCTTGTGCAAGAATATGTTTTGCTGCTGAATCACATTTACAACCATTGCAATGTCATTTAAATTCATTTTAATTACAAACGTAAACAAATTTTCACCGCACGCAATTGTGAGCATCAGCTGTTTCTCATGGATGGTGGATGGTGGATGGTGGATGGTGCCAATGTGAATCGGTGTTTCACATCTTTCAAAAATTCCAACCATTCCCCCGGGATGGGCTCAGTGTGCAGAGGGTATTACCCTAGTCCACTTATGTATGTAAAGCAGTGCTTTAAAAGCACATCTATAAGGAATGGTGTGAATTGGTAACATATGTAAAGATCCGACTACCACAAGTACCATTCACAATTTCCGATCCAAGGTCATGAAAACACAGCTAGGTGAGCATAAAATAGCAAAGCCAAAAGAACAATTTCAGCAGACATCTTATGCTTGCCGATTGTTGTTTTTCTAATGGCTGTAAAATTCACAAAGCACTAATATCATAGTAATAAAATATATAAATGAATATTCATTAGACTTTTTTACTTATTTTTTTTTTTCTCCTTCCATATTTTTTTATTCTAAAAGAAAAACGAGAAAGAACGTACGGAGTCGCTGTAAACGCGACTCTACTTTTATACCCGTACTTAGTCTGTACACATGTGATTTATGTGGAATTTTTAATTGTTTTATCAGTTTTTACATTTTACATTTGTTTGCTGCATCTGTCATCTACATCTACATCAGTTCTCACAACAACACACGTACACTGCACGAGGCAGAGTCTGTGAGCGTGAGTGTGAGTGTGAGAGAATCAACCCTAATAAAAATGTATATTTTGTTGCGGGGCAACCCTCGCTACTGAATATTCATTTCATCATTGTGGCTATAACAATAATCCGATCTGAACCAAATTCGGGAATCTGGTAGATATGGTCATTCTCTACAATACTGCATTTTTCGTTTTTTCTATCTTCAAAATTGTGGATTTTCGTCTTTTGCGGGGGCGGGGCGAAATTTTGAAATACACTTCCTCAGGTTTGGTATCACAGGAGTCTTGACAGAAAGTTTGGTTGCTCTAGCTCTTATAGTCTCTGAGATCCAGGCGTTCATTTGTACGAAAAACCAAATCGTCTCGTTTTTGTGTGAGTGCGAAAGAGAGGGAGCGAAGTTTTTTCGTATGTTTTTCTCTATTGTGGCTATATTAATGATCCGATCCGATTCAGATTTGGGCTCCTGATAGATATAGTTTTTTCTCTATGATTCTGCATTTTTTAGTTTTCTGCTATCTTCAAAAAATTGTAGACGCCACAGATGTGCGCCTTTTGTGGGGGCGGAAGTGGGCGGGGGCGAAACTTTAAAACTTTTTTCTAGGGGGTGAGAGAACACATCAGTCTGAAAGAAAATTTGGATGCTCTATCTATTAAAGCCTCCGAGCAATTGGCGATAAACAAGACGGACAGACAGATGGACAGAGAGACAGACAGACAGACGGACGGACGGACAGACATGGCTATATCGACTCGGCTATTGATGCTGATCAAGAATAGATATACTTTATAGGGTCGGAAATTATTCCTTCTCTATGTTACACACATCCACTTTTTCCAAATACAATATACCCTTTTTTACTCTTCGAGTACGGGTATAAAACTTTAACGGCTGCATGACTATGTGTTTTCTATGTTTTTCGTATTTTTGTCATTAAATGTGGACGGATTATTAAGTGTTAAATCACGCAAAGCAGTGAAACGCTGCAATATCGAAAGAGAGTCAAATCTTTTCCATTTAAGATCGCCCACGACTTTTACAATATCTAGCTTTGAGGTCAGCCTATTATCGCGACCACTCAGTAGTGTCATCGTTTGTCTTTCCCCATGTACAAATTAATTAGAAGTTAATCGAATTTTTTCAGCCGAGGAGATGAAAGAATGAAATACTTTATATCATTTATTTTCCGGCCACGACTGGCTCGGTTCAAATGGCTGGCTTATGATAAATTATGCCTCCCCCCAGCTTGGGTAGCGCAGCCCTTATATTGGTATCGAAATTAGCAGCGTCAGCGCCTCGTGCAGATGCTGTTGGCGACTAGCGAATTTTTCGTAATCCGATGCTGCCGGTCCACTTCAGCGCTGCTTCAGCATTCTTACGTGAATCATATATCTGTATCTGCTAGTTTTTTTAAAGATATTGTATTGCTTAAGTAACGAATTTGATTGGAATTATGTTTTATTATGGTCACACCGTGTTTTCAAACAAGGCGTAAAGGTTCCTCCGAACAGGCTGCAACTGAAAAAAGGCAAAGTCAACGCAACTAAATGTTTGTATTAACGTCCGTTGTCAATTTTAAAATGCAGAGATAAAGAAGATAAAGAAGTCGATAGTTTAACAGTGAAGGATATGAACCCAGCGACGTTCAAAACTGAAGCACTTCTTCTTCACGTTTGGACAGCAACAACAACGACTAGCAAAGTTTCTAAAGCTTTAAGCAAAAAACATACCGCTAGGCAAGTATTTCGTTGTGTGTGTATTGCACATACATGGTCAAAGGGAGAATGCGCCCTCCGATCGATGAGTATGTTGCATAGTGTTCAGGGTGGGAGAAGCGCTGGCAGGGTAATAACAGCTGGCAACCGCACAGTTAGTGTTTCAACTACGCAGACTGTTTCCCGCGCTCTTGATCTCTCTCTCGCCTAGTACGCCTCGTTCTCCATCTCACATCGTTCTCACGCCTACTATCACGCTCGCTCTCACGGTTCTCACGGCTTGACGGGCGCCAGCAGCGCTAAGTCTAAGCTTGTTAAAAATTAATGTTATCATTGTGGATTCTGCAATCAGGGAAGATATGATCATTCTCAACAATACTGCAGCTTTCGGTTTTTTTTTTGATATTCAAAATTGTGGACTTTCATCTCTGAAGGGGCGAAAGGGGCGTGGCGAAATTTTGAAATTCATTTGTACTGCTGTGATATCACAGGAGTTTGGAAAAAAAAAAGTTTGGTTGCTCTAGCTCTTATAGTCTCTGATATCGATGCGCTCATCTGTACGAATGAGCAAAGTCGACCCATTGGTGTGAGATCGAGCGATAGGGAACGATGTTTCTTCATTGTGGCTATACTAATGATCCAATCCGATTCTGATTCGGGCCTATGATAGATAAACCCATATGATGCTGCACTTTAAGTTTTCTGTTATCTTTAAAATTGTGGACGTCACAGATGTGCGGGTGGAAGTGGCCGGTTCGAAATTTTGAAAAAAATTTGTAGGAATGAGATATCGCACCACTCTGGAACAAAAATTGGGCTGCTCTAGCTCTTATAGTCTCCGAGCTTTGGACGACAAAACAAGACTGACAGACAGACGGACAGCCAGGCATGGTTATATCGACTCGGCTATTGATGCTGATTTATGGGGTTGTAAACGTGTGCGTTACACACATCCACTTCTACCACAAATACAATATACCCTTTTACTCTTCGAGTACAAATTAATAAACAAATTAATGTTAAATTAATAACAAAACGAGAAAGAACGTACAGAGTCACTGTGAACGTGACTCTACTTTTTTATACCCGTACTCAGTCTGTATACAAGTGAATTATGTGGAATTTTCAAATGTTGTATCAGTTTTTAAATTTTAAATTTTACTTTTGTTTGCTACATCTGCCATCTACATCTACATCACTTCTCCCAACAAAACTTTTTCACTGCACGAGACAGAATGTGAGAGAGAATCTGTAGCGACTATCATCCCCATTGTTCGCGTTCGATTTCCATCTTCCCAAATTCTGTGAGGGCAACGACACCACCTAGATGATCAGGAGATTTTTTCAATTGTCATGGAGAATAAAACCATTGAAGAAATCTAACCAGCCTTCGTTTTTTTTCTTGGCCCGTTTTTTTTTTTTCCTCAAACACTCGCACATTCATCCTTCGTGCTAATAAGCCGCCCACTGGACTTTCAGAAGCCTGCGTGCCCCTTATTTTTGGTCGCGCAAGTGCGACCTCTGTTCGAGGAGTTATCATCCGGTGCGCTCATGCCCAGAATTTCTTCGACTGACCGTGCAGGAACGGTCAACCAACATCTAGCAGAAACAACTGTGCCTATTATCGCGACCACTCAGTAGTGTCATCGTTTGTCTTTCCCCATGTACAAATTAATTAGAAGTTAATCGATTTTTTTCAGCCGAGGAAATGAAAGAACGAATTACATTTGATCATTTATTTGCCGGCCACGACTGGCTCTGTTCAAATGGCTGGCTTATGATAAATTATGCCTCCCCAGCTTGGGTAGCGCAGCCCTTATATTGGTATCGAAATTAGCAGCGTCAGCGCCTCGTGCAGATGCTGTTGGCGACTAGCGAAATTTTTCGTAATCCGATGCTGCCGGTCCACTTCAGCGCTGCTTCAGCATTCTTACGAGAATCATATATCTGTATCTGCTTTTTTTTAAAGATATTGTATTGCTTAAGTAACGAATTTGATTGGAATTATGTTTTATTATGGTCACACCGTGTTTTCAAACAAGGCGTAAAGGTTCCTCCGAACAGGCTGCAACTGAAAAAAGGCAAAGTCAACGCAACTAAATGTTTGTATTAACGTCCGTTGTCAATTTTTAAAATGCAGAGATAAAGAAGATAAAGAAGTCGATAGTTTAACAGTGAAGGATATGAACCCAGCGACGTTCAAAACTGAAGCACTTCTTCTTCACGTTTGGACAGCAACAACAACGACTAGCAAAGTTTCTAAAGCTTTAAGCAAAAACATACCGCTAGGCAAGTATTTCGTTGTGTGTGTATTGCACATACATGGTCAAAGGGAGAATGCGCCCTCCGATCGATGAGTATGTTGCATAGTGTTCAGGGTAGGAGAAGCGCTGGCAGGGTAATAACAGCTGGCAACCGCACGGTTAGTGTTTCAACTACGCAGACTGTTTCCCGCGCTCTTGATCTCTCGCCTAGTACGCCTCGTTCTCCATCTCACATCGTTCTCACGCCTACTATCACGCTCGCTCTCTCACGGTTCTCACGGCTTGACAGGCGCCAGCAGCGCTAAAGTCTAAGCTTGTTAAAATTAATGTTATCATTGTGGATTCTGCAATCAGGAAGATATGATCATTCTCAACAATACTGCAGCTTTCGGTTTTTTTATATTCAAAATTGTGGACTTTCATCTCTGAAGGGGCGAAAGGGGGGCGTGGCGAAATTTTGAAATTTATTTGTACTGCTGTGATATCACAGGAGTTTGGAAAAAAAGTTTGATTGCTCTAGCTCTTATAGTCTCTGATATCGATGCGCTCATCTGTACGAATGAGCAAAGTCGACCCATTGGTGTGAGATCGAGCGATAGGGAACGATGTTTCTTCATTGTGGCTATACTAATGATCCAGTCCGATTCTGATTCGGGCCTATGATAGATAAACCCATATGATGCTGCACTTTTAGTTTTCTGTTATCTTTAAAATTGTGGACGTCACAGATGTGCGGGTGGAAGTGGCCGGTTCGAAATTTTGAAAAAATTTGTAGGAATGAGATATCGCACCACTCTGGAACAAAATTGGGCTGCTCTAGCTCTTATAGTCTCCGAGCATTGGACGACAAACAAGACTGACAGACAGACGGACAGCCAGGCATGGTTATATCGACTCGGCTATTGATGCTGATTTATGGGGTTGTAAACGCGCTCTGCTGTGCGTTACACACATCCACTTCTACCACAAATACAATATACCCTTTTACTCTTCGAGTACAAATTAATAAACAAATTAATGTTAAATTAATAACAAAACGAGAAAGAACGTACAGAGTCACTGTGAACGTGACTCTACTTTTTATACCCGTACTCAGTCTGTATACAAAAGTGAATTATGTGGAATTTTCAAATGTTGTATCAGTTTTTAAATTTTAAATTTTACTTTTGTTTTGCTACATCTGCCATCTACATCTACATCACTTCTCCCAACAAACTTTTTTTCACTGCACGAGACAGAATGTGAGAGAATCTGTAGCGACTATCATCCCCATTGTTCGCGTTCGATTTCCATCTTCCCAAATTCTGTGAGGGCAACACACCACCTAGATGATCAGGAGATTTTTTCAATTGTCATGGAGAATAAAACCATTGAAGAAATCTAACCAGCCTTCGTTTTTTCTTGGCCCGTTTTTTTTCCTCAAACACTCGCACATTCATCCTTCGTGCTAATAAGCCGCCCACTGGACTTTCAGAAGCCTGCGTGCCCTTATTTTGGTCGCGCAAGTGCGACCTCTGTTCGAGGAGTTATCATCCGGTGCGCTCATGCCCAGAATTTCTTCGACAGACCGTGCAGGAACGGTCAACCAACATCTAGCAGAAACAACTGTGCTTAAACTGCTTTGCGCGAGGACACCAACTCCGGGACTGCACGAGCGCGTACAACTGCAGTACTTGCAAAGGACGACACCACAACCTCCTGCATCGGGGCGAGCAGACTTCGAGGGGTGTCCAACCGTGCTCCCAGTTCTCACACCTCGCAAGTCCCTACCACCATACTTCTTCTTCGCTTCCGTCGTCCAACGACTCGGCCCATGTCCAGAGCTATTGCTCCACAAATGTCCACCAGCTGTTACTAGGCACAGCAATAGTGTAAATATGTCATGCTGGCATGACTCCGGATCTGAGGCCACCTTTATTACTGAGCGAATGTTCCGTGTCATTCGGCCGCCCTTCCATGCAGTCCACGCTCAAGTCTCTGGTTTGAGTCAAACAGTAGCGGCCAAGGCCCAGTAACTCTGCCACTTTATGATCGGCACCCCTAAAGCCCGGCTTCAGGGTCGAGACCACGGCGTATGTTCTTCCGCAGTTGGCAGGAAAACCTCCCGTCAGACCCTGTACCGCAGACCTACATGACCGACCTTCCTAAACTCCATTTAGCGGACCCCTTCTTTTATCGAAGCTCGCAGATAGACGTGCTTATTGGCCCGGACATCCTTCCATCCATCCTTTTGAGCAGCTTCCCGTCCAACATTTGTGGCTCGCTATTGGGACCATCTTCGGATGGGTCCTATCCGGTCCTGTTGGAGCTGACGCGACTCGAACGATCTCTTCCTTTGGCACAACAATTTCGGTCAGCTCTGGCGTTCGACTCGAGAAGCTTCTTACAAAGTTATGGGAGGTGGAGGACCTCCCAGGGCGACCTTCAAGCGAGTCAGAATCCATTTGCCAAGACGATTTTCTCCAGACCACTCAGCCAGCTCCCGACGGGAGATACATAGTCACTCTTCCATTCAAATTTCCAGAAAACATAGACTAAGGCCACTCCCGGCCATCGGCTCACGTCCAGTTTCTGAGAAACGAGCAGCGTCTCCAGCGAAACTTGCCACTTAAGGAGCAGTACGACACCGTCATTCAAGAATATCTAGAACTAGGCCACACGAAAAGTTTCCACTTAGTCATGACTCCGGCCACTTCTATCTTCCAAACCATGCAGTTTTCAAGCCAGTTACGTCCGTTACGTCTCCAATGCCGACATCAATAAGATGTATAGGCAGATCCTCGTGGGGCCACAACACACCCATATCAGCGGATAATCTTTTCGCAATCTTAACGGGGATGTGTGTGACTATGAGCTCGATACGGTCACCTTCGGAGTTAATTGCGCGCCATTTCTCGCCATTTGAGTCCTAAGGTGTAACGTACCACAACGGTCCGCCACAATGAATATATATATAATGTAAGATATACACACAATATAACCAAATCGAAACGGACCACAACGGTCCGCCACAATGAATATATATATAATGTAAGATATGCACACAATATAACCAAAAAGCTAAATAATATAAGACTATTATTAAAACACCTGACACTACCAAATACACTGCACCCAGTTCCGCGTTGCTATGTTAGCAAAACACGCCGACTAGGTCACCTGACACTGCACTCAAGTTCCGCGATCACAGCGAAACGGTGCCCCCAACACTCTATACACCCACTAAAACGCGGACTCAGCAGCCTCACACCCCAGGTGCCGGCTTTAAATAGCGCGCGCCATGGATCAATAAGGCGGTGCATCAGCAGTCCATCAGCAGTCCACCAGCCGACAACACAGTCACACAACCTCCGACAACACCGTCACACAAACCTCCGACAATTAAAATAATAAAGAACAATAAAGAAACTCAACAAAATCAAAGCGTCATCACTTGTTCACCGAGCGCGAACGCGGGTGAGATAGCACCACGAACATTACCGCACACCGAAACTTGGGTGTCAGCGCTTCGCCAAGTGCGAATACGAAATTACCTGCACGGTAACCCGACGCTCTCCGCCCGCTCCACTTTCGGTCTCACGGCCACCCCTTGCCCTAAAGTGCCAGCACTTCTACAAATTTCTTGTAGAAAGAACCTTGGACAGACTGAGCCTACCTCAGCCTGGGACAGGTCTCCTACAAGTGGCGCCCGAGCAGGGGACTTTACTGGCAACTTTAAGAAGATTTCAAAGCCGACTTTTCTGGCAACTTTAAGAAAACTTAAAGAGAAAACCTTAACACGGGGATACGTGGACTAAAGACCCACGGCCACCGAGAAAGAAAACAGAGCTAGGAACTAAACACACAAATCCAGTAGCGAGTGCCACTGAGAAAGTATACGCAGTGCGCGAGTACCGAAAACAGTGATGAAGTGCCCAAAAATACCCCAGAAGCAACACAAAACACCATGGAATCCCACGAAGAGGACTCAGGCAGCGAACTCCACCCCGTAGAGAAAAACCACTAACCCAGGCGTCAGCATCGGCTGGATTTACAAGCGTCGTCGAGAGGATCTGGAGGCTTTCGCCAAGGAATTTGGATTCAGCGGTGAAGGAACTGTCGACGAGATGCGTAGGAACTTTGCCATACTAGTCGCCGGACCACTCCCGCCGAGTAATGTGGGTTCGCCTGGCAGAACTTGAGCGGAAATACGCCCGCCTAGCCGGACGCCCAAGTCCCCGATGCCCACCACCCCGGGTCCACCAGGCACCCAGAGGCAGGACCCAAAACCCAGCTTACAAATCCCCACAATCGCTGAGAACGAGCCCCGACCACCAGCCTTAATGGTCGATGATCTCCCCAGGCCGCCAACCACAGAAACTTTGCCGCTCACCCACGCAGAGAATTGTGCCAGCGATCGACCCACACATAGACGGGCCCGACTACAACCGCATCGCACGAACCGCGGAACGCATCCGCGGATGGGGCATCCAGTTCAGCGGAGAAAATTACCCAATATCATTTCTGGAACTACTCGAGGAACGCGCAAGCTCTTATGGAGTGGACACCAACCAGCTGCCTCGGGCCATGGCCGAACTACTCACCGACCGGGCTAGCCGTTGGTACCGTACCAGCCAACTACAGTGTAGCTCCTGGGAATACTTCCGCCAGGAATTTCTGTTGTATTTTCTGCCGCCAAGGTATTTCGAACAATTGGACGACCAGATCCGGGGCCGCAAGCAAGCGGTGAGAGAACCGTTCAAAGATTACCTCATCGAGATACGGTTACTCATGCACCATGCCGGGTACGATCCAGTTAAACAGCTGCACAGAATCTACGACAACGCCTTGTCAGGAATCCAACTATACGTGCGACGAGACCAATTGGAAAGCTTGTCACAGCTGATACGGCTGGCCTCTGAGTACGAAATCATCCACGAGAGGGAACATGAGATCACCCCCCGCACCCATCCGAAGCGCACCAAGAGACACCAGGCCGGCAAGGCGCCCAGATCGCAGAGAAGATGACTCCTACCGGACGCCAGCTCGGAGACCCCATTGGGTCTCAGCGGACACATCTCGGAGACAGTCAGAAAATCCAACAGAGGCGACGGGCCCGGACGCGGCCCATCGCATGATCACCACGCCCATTTCAATCCACGCACAGCCTGTCGCCGGTGTGGTCAGGCTGGGCACGCCGCCTACGACTGCACCCACCCCTCGATCTTATTCTGCTGGGAATGTGGAAAACGCGGCACTCGGACTATCGTCTGTTGTCGCCAGGCCACGTCGGGAAACGACACGCTTCTTCGACTGACACGGGATCAGCCGAAAACGACGCCTCCCCAGACCGCGCCTAAGCCGCCCGCTCCACATGAACGACGGCCGGATAGTGGCGATAGTGACGATAGGGAGGACAAAGAACAGAGGCCACTATCGACACCGGGGCATCCCGAAGTTTCGTCAGTGCCAACCCTGGCCCGACAACTAGACAATAACTCCAACCTGCAAGATGCATGCGTCCGCATACGCCTGGTTGACGGCTGTAACGAACCGTTACATTTACACTCACCATATTATACCATATGTAATACTTTATAAGACCCAATACAGAACACAAAACACCATACCACATTTTGTAACAACACAAACACCATACAATTTCCAAGTCCCACGCGCCGATCGATTTCTGCCGAATCGACACACGCGCCATAATTTCCATAAGAGTTACCCAACTCCAGTTTCCCCGCCGAGTTACACAACTCCACGCAGGTCATTCCTCGGTACGACCGAGCCAATGACCACAGCCTAGACTCAGCTCATTTCTCGGTGCATCCAAGGCAATGACCGGGTCGGTGGCACGCGCTGGAGAACCCGACACCAACCCAGCACCCAGCAACCCAGCCCGAGCCCTCGATCAATCAGGGCAGTCCATCGCCTATCCTAAAACACGGCAGTCCATCGCCTATTCTAAGTCGCGTCACCTCCGCGAGAACACTATATACGAAACCACTACACGACACAAGAAAAGACACAGAATACAAATAAAAGCCAGTTAAATAATATCAAAACCAAAACTCACGAAGTGTCATCAATTCTTCGCCGAACCCTCAACGGAAATAAGGTAAACCCAACCAAATATTACCAAACACCAAAACTCTGGTATCAGCACTTTCCTCACCGAGCGCGACACCGAACGGTGTTAACGTTTCTTGTTCATCGCCAAGTGCGAATTACCTACACGGTAATTAGACCCTACGCCTGCTCCACTTTCGGTCTCACGGCCAAGCCTTTGTTTTGAAGTCCCAGCAATCTACAAAAATTTTGTAGAGAACCCTGGACAGACTGAGCTTACCTCAGTCTGAAATAAGGTATCATTACAAGTGGCGCCCGAGCAGGGACTTACGGAAACTTTAAGGAGATTTCAAAGCCAACTTTTCTGGCAACTTTAAGTAAACTTAAAGAGAAAACCTTAACACGGGCTACGTGGCTTAAAAGACCCACGGCCACCGAGAAAGAATAGTAGAGCTAACCACAGAACACAAGTCCGGTAAAAAAATCAAATTCGCGCACCCACCCGAATCCAGTCGCGAGTGCCACCGGGAAAATATACGCAGTGACCAAGTGCAAAAACAGTGAAAAGTGCCCAAAACAACGCCGAAGAAAACTCAGTTCAATCACCATGGAAGCCTACGAAGACGACGCGAGCATTGATTTCCACACCAGCGAGCCAGTCGCCAATCCAGGCGTCAGCATCGGCTGGATCTACAAGCGTCGCCGAGATGAGCTGGAGGCCTTCGCCAAGGAATTCGAATTTGACACCGAAGGAACTGTTGAAGAGTTGCGCAAGAACTTTGCCATACTAGTCGCCGGACCACTCCCGCCGGGTGCCTGGACTCGCTTTGGCAGAACTCGAGAGACAATACGCAAAACCAGCAGGACGCTCCAAGTCCCCGCTGCCCACTACCCAGGACCATCAGGCACCGGAAGATGGGACCCCAAAGCCAGCTTGCATGTCCCCGCAGCCCCAGAGCCCTCGCCCCGACCACCAATGGTCACAGCCGCCGATCTTCCAAGGCCACCCACTATGGAAACCTCCCGTGCGCCCACACAGAGAATTATACCGTCGATTGACGCACCCATAATCGGGCCCGACTATAACCACGTCGCACGCACAGCGGAACGCATCCGCGGATGGGGCATCCAGTTCAACGAGAAGATGACCCACTATCGTTTCTGAACTACTCGAGGAACGCGCACGCGCGCCTACGGAGTGGACACCAACCAACTGCCTCGGAGCATGGCCGAACTACTCACCGACCGAGCCAGTCGCTGGCACCGTACCAGCCAACTACAGGGGGGTAGTTCCTGGGCATATTTCCGCCAGGAATTTCTGACTTATTTTCTGCCGCCAAGGTATTTCGAACAATTGGAGGACCAGATCCGAGGCCGCAAGCAAGCGGTGGGGAGAACCATTCAAAGACTATCTCATCGAGATACGGCTACTCATGCACCATGCCGAGTACGACCTAGTTAAGGAGCTCTATAGGATCTACGACAACGCCCTGCCAGGACTCCAACTATACGTGCGACGAGACGAACTGGAAAGTTTGTCACAGCTAACCCGATTAGCGGCAGAGTACGAGCTTATTCACGAGAGGAAACACGCAACGACTCCCGCACCCATGCGAATCCCATCACGAGACACCAGGCCGGCAAGACAACCAGACCGCAGAGAAGGTGAGTCCTACCGTACCCCTTTCGGAGACCCCATTGGGATTCAGCCGACACACCGCGCAGACAGTCATCGAATCAAAATAATGCAACGAACCACGACATCGCCCATCGAATGATCACCACCCCATTGCCAACCCACGCGCAGCCTGTCGCCGATGTGGTCAAGTTGGACACGCCGCCTACGACTGCACCAACGCTTCGATCCTATTCTGCTGGGAATGTGGAAAGCGCGGCACTCGAACCGTCGACTGCTGCCGCCGAGCCACGTCGGGAAACGACACGCGTCCTCAACTGATCCGGGATCAGCCGAGAACGACGCCTCCCCAGACCCGCGACTAAGCAACCCACTACACGTGAACGACGGCCGAATAGTGGCGATAGTGACAATGGGAGGACAAATAACGGAGGCCACCATCGACACCGGGGCATCCCGAAGTTTCATCAGCGACAACCTGGCCCGACAACTAAATAACAACTCCAACCTGCAAGATGCATGCTTCCGCATACGCCTGGCTGACGGCTCAGTCAGAGAGATCACACAAGTTCTACTGGCGCACATCAAGCTGGATCAACGAGAGGCCCAAATCCCACTCCTGGTCCTCCCTAACATGCTGGAGCAAGTTATAGTCGGCATGGATTTCCTATGTGCCATCGAAACGACGATCCAATGCGGCACCACGCTGCTAAAGCTAAAAGATCGCCACCTCACGCCAACGCCACCGTCAGTTCAATCCAACCATGTACAAGTCACCGAAACCAGCACCAAGAAATCTAGGTCAACAGCGAACACACTTCCCCGACCTACCACAAAGAATACGGCCCCAATATCACAACGAAGAATACGACACCGAAACCAACCACAGCGAAAGCGAAGAACCGGCCCACAACGGAAAACACGAATCCGAAGCAAGCACCGGTAAACTGCAACCAAGCAAACGGGAAAGCAAATCCCACGGCCACTACAGAGCACCCGCGTCCTAAGCCAAACCCAGGGAACACACATCCCAAACACACCACGAAGATCTCACACACGAGACAAGAATCAACACACGTGAACCAGGCGCTCGACACAGGAAGCCCAGGATCAAAACAAACTACGGGGCACACGCATCCCGAACCCACCACAAGGATCTCACCCACGAGACAAACCCCAACGAACTGGAACCCGCTCGACACAGGAAGCCCAGGTCCAAGTTCAGCCACCGCGCACCCATGTACCCTACCCTCAACGGAGAAGGTGAACCCACGGACACCCTCAAAGACGACAACCAGCCCCGAACAACGACAACGGCAGCAACAGTGCAACAACCAAACCACGAGGGAAACAGCCACGCAAATCCCTTGCTGGTCGGGTCCAATCATCGAACTAATATCCACAGAACCTCTCCACTCCGGAACCGGAATCTAGCCCGATGACCCCCGAAACACCGACCGCAGCCCTGTCATAACTACAGCCGACGCCACCCCGATTTCCGCCAACCCACTGGAGTACCTTCCGCGTACTGACGTGCCCACTAGCGCCATGCACCACGCCCCTGCCTCAGCACCACGTCCGAAATCTTCGTCGCCCAAACAAGTCGTTGCTGCGCAAACAGAGTCGTCACTGAGACCCGCCTGGCCATACGTAGATCTGGAGACATTACGACCCAGGTATACCGCCAGTCCCGCGAAGCTACGCCACTCTCGGCCAACGCTACTCCGATCGTCGCCCACATAAGCGACTACCCACGTAGGATCGAACACCCCAGCGCGTTCGACACAACTATCCTCCCAGAAGACCCCAGCCAGCCCAAGGACCCCGAAACCCCTGATCTCACCGACCCCGACCCTGAACTGATCTCCGATCCCTGGCCGCCGGACATAGCGCCACAGATCCAAGAATTTCTGGACACAGAACTTCCAACGTTCAATAATCTCTACGGGACCTCCAACATCGCCGAGCACACCATCGTCATGAGGGATAATCGACCCATCAAACAGAGGTACTACCCAAAGAACCCAGCCATGATGCGGATTATCGACGAGCAAGTCGACCAATTGATCCAAGAAGGTCTCATCGAACCCTCACGAAGCCCACACAGCGCCCCCATCGTACTCGTACGTAAAAAAAGAACGGCAAATGGCGCAAGTGCGTTGACTACCGACAACTCAACACTCACTCTATTCCTGACGCCTACCCACTGCCCAGAATCAACTACATCTTGAGCGCCTACAGAACGCACGCTTCATAACCACCCTCGATCTAAAAAACGGATACTGGCAAAATACCCATGGCCAACGGAAGCAGAGAAGCCACCGCCTTCACGGTCCCCGGCAGAGGTCTCTATCAATGGAAAGTGATGCCCTTCGGATTACATTCTGCACCAGCAACATTCCAACGGGCCCTTGATACCGTGATCGGAGCCGACATGGAACCCTACGCATTCGCCTGTTTAGACGACATTGTCGTCGTCGGACGAGACTTCAAGGACCACCTACACAACCTGGCAATAGTCCTCTCGCCTTCGAAAAGCGAATCTGCGGATAAACGCGGAAAAGTGCACATTTTTCCAAAACCGGATCAAATATCTTGGTCACGTCATCAGCGAAGAAGGTATCCACACGGACCCCACACCCGCACCACGTAACTAACGTCCATTTGTAACCCCCACCGGGAAAGGGGGGTGTAACGAACCGTTACATTTACACTCACCATATTATACCATATGTAATACTTTATAAGACCCAATACAGAACACAAAAACACCATACCACATTTTGTAACAACACAAACACCATACAATTTCAAGTCCCACGCGCCGATCGATTTCTGCCGAATCGACACACGCGCCATAATTTCCACAAGAGTTACCCAACGCCAGTTTCCCCGCCGAGTTACACAACTCCACGCAGGTCATTCCTCGGTACGACCGAGCCAATGACCACAGCCTGACTCAGCTCATTTTTCGGTGCATCCAAGGCAATGACCGGGTCGGTGGCACGCGCTGGAGAACCCGACACCAACCCAGCACCCAGACTTGCGGACTCAGCACTCGAGATCGGGCTTAAATAGCCCGAGCCCTCGATCAATCAGGGCAGTCCATCGCCTATCCTAAAACACGGCAGTCCATCGCCTATTCTAAGTCGCGTCACCTCCGCGAGAACACTATATACGAAACCACTACACGACACAAGAAAAGACACAGAACACAAATAAAAGCTAGTTAAATAATATCAAAAACCAAAACTCACGAAGTGTCATCAATTCTTCGCCGAACCCTCAACGGAAATAAGGTAAACCCAACCAAATATTACCAAACACCAAAACTCTGGTATCAGCACTTTCCTCACCGAGCGCGACACCGAACGGTGTTAACGTTTCTTGTTCATCGCCAAGTGCGAATTACCTACACGGTAATTAGACCCTACGCCTGCTCCACTTTTCGGTCTCACGGCCAAGCCTTTTTGTTTTGAAGTCCCAGCAATCTACAAAAATTTTTGTAGAGAACCCTGGACAGACTGAGCTTACCTCAGTCTTATATACCTTATATCATTACACGGCTCAGTCAGAGAGATCACACAAGTTCTACTGGCGCACATCAAGCTGGATCAACGAGAGGCCCAAATCCCACTCCTGGTCCTACCAAACATGTTGGAGCAAGTTATTGTCGGCATGGACTTCCTATGTGCCATCGAAACGACGATCCAATGCGGCACCACGCTGCTAAAACTACGAGATCACCGCCCCACGCCAACGCCACCGTCAGTTCTGACCAACCACGTCCAAGACACCGAAAAAGCAACCAGAAACCTAAGCCAACCGCAGCGAACACACGTCCCCGACCTACCACAAAAGAAAACGGCACCCAATACCGCAACGAAGAATACGACACCGAAACAAACCGCAGCGCAAGCGAAACACCGGCCCACAACGAAAAACACGAATCCGAAACAAGCACCGGTAAACTGCAACCAAGCAAACGGGAAAACGAATTCCACGGCCACTACCGAGCACCCGCGTCCTAAGCCAAACCCAGGGAACACACATCCCAAACACACCACGAAGATCTCACACACGAGACAAGAATCAACACACGTGAACCAGGCGCTCGACACAGGAAGCCCAGGATCAAAACAAACTACGGGGCACACGCATCCCGAACCCACCACAAGGATCTCACCCACGAGACAAACCCCAACGAACTGGAACCCGCTCGACACAGGAAGCCCAGGTCCAAGTTCAGCCACCGCGCACCCATGTACCCTACCCTCAACGGAGAAGGTGAACCCACGGACACCCTCAAAGACGACAACCAGCCCCGAACAACGACAACGGCAGCAACAGTGCAACAACCAAACCACGAGGGAAACAGCCACGCAAATCCCCTTGCTGGTCGGGTCCAATCATCGAACTAATATCCACAGAACCTCTCCACTCGGAACCGGAATCTAGCCCGATGACCCCCCGAAACACCGACCGCAGCCCTGTCATAACTACAGCCGACGCCACCCCGATTTTCGCCAACCCACTGGAGTACCTTCCGCGTACTGACGTGCCCACTAGCGCCATGCACCACGCCCTGCCTAGCACCACGTCCGAAATCTTCGTCGCCCAAACAAGTCGTTGCTGCGCAAACAGAGTCGTCACTGAGACCCGCCTGGCCATACGTAGATCTGGGGACATTACGACCCAGGTATACCGCCAGTCCCGCGAAGCTACGCCACTCTCGGCCAACGCTACTCCGATCGTCGCCCACATAAGCGACTACCCACTTAGGCTCAAACACCCCAGCGCGTTCGACACAACTATCCTCCCAGAAGACCCAGCCAGCCAAAGGACACCGACACCCCCGATCTCACCGAACCCGATCCAGAACTGATCTCCGAGCCCTGGCCGCCGGACCTGGCTCCACAGATCCAAGAATTTCTGGACGCAGAGCTTCCAAAATTCAATAATCTCCACGGAACCTCGGACATCGCCGAGCACACCATCGTCATGAGGGATAATCGACCCATCAAGCAGCGGTACTACCCAAAAGAACCCAGCCATGATGCGGATTATCGATGAGCAAGTCGACCAATTAACAATGACGCATACCCACTGCCCAGAATCAACTACATCTTGGAGCGCCTACAGAACGCACGCTTCATAACCACCCTCGAACTGAAAAACGGATACTGGCAAATACCCATGGCCAACGGAAAGAGAAGCCACCGCCTTCACGGTCCCCGGCAGAGGTCTCTATCAATGGAAAGTGATGCCCTTCGGATTACATTCTGCACCAGCAACATTCCAACGGGCCCTTGATACCGTGATCGGAGCCGACATGGAACCCTACGCATTCGCCTGTTTAGACGACATTGTCTTCGTCGGACGAGACTTCAAAGGACAACCTACACAACCTGGCAATAGTCCTCTCGCCTTCGAAAAGCAAACGTGCGGATAAACGCGGAAAAGTGCACATTTTTCCAAAGACGGATCAAATATCTTGGTCACGTCATCAGCGAAGAAGGTATCCACACAGACCCCGACAAGATTGCTGCCGTCAAAGAACTCAAGCCACCCACGAACCTAAAGGAACTACGTCAGTGCATCGGAATGGCATCATGGTACCGAAGATTCGTCCCAAACTTTGCTACAGTAGTCCAACCAATGTCTCAACTTCTCAAGAAAGGACAACCATGGACATGGACAGCAGATCAACAATCGGCCTTCGACCAACTAAAGGAACTACTCACGACCGCTCCTGTACTTGCTTGCCCCAATTTCAACGTCAAGTTCTCACTACAAACCGATGCGAGCAACCTCGGCATAGGCGCCGTACTCACGCAAGAGATCGAAGGAAAGGAACGCGTCATCGCCTATGTCAGCCGGCGCTTGAACCAGGCCGAAGGAAACTACTCCGCCACCGACAAGGAATGCCTCGCCGTCATTTGGGCAATCCGAGAACTACGCTGCTACCTAGAGGGATACCGGTTCGACGTTATAACAGACCATCTCGCGCTAAAATGGTTGAATGTGTCGATGTTGCAGCACACCGCACCATACTGCCCCCAGGAAAACCCTACGGAACGGGCCAATCGGACGGTGAAGACCATGATCGCACAATTCGTGGAGGACCACCAAAACACATGGGATGAGCTGATACCCGTCTCCGATGAGCGTCTCCGAAACCACTGGTTTCAGCCCCTCATTCCTGCTACACGGGAGAGAACCTCGCTTACCTGGAGCACTGTACGATGAAGTCACACCAGGGACAGGAAGCCCACCGGACACAGCACACGCGAAGGCAACGCGACTTAAAGAAGTATTTGCAATAGTACGAAACAACATCCAGCGGGCAAGTCAAGAACAATCCCGGCACTACAATCTCCGCCGCCGACAATGGCGTCCCACGGTGGGCTCACTAGTACTAATTCGCCAACATCACCTATCTAATGCAGTCGACGGGTTTGCGGCGAAATTGGCCCCAAAGTATGACGGGCCCTACAAAGTCAAAGGCTTTACGTCGGCAAATATCGTGAAATTACAGCACCCCGGAAGCCGAAAACAAAAGGTGGCGAACATCAACGACCTAAAAGAATTCCACGACGCAGTGGACAGCGGGTCCGCTGATGAAGCAAACGACACCCACAGTACTACTGACCCACTCCCGGGTATGCCAACCGCCAATTCCGCTGATGGAGCAAACGTAGGCAACAGTACTACCGACCCACTCCCGGGTGTGCCAACCGCCAATTCCGCTGATGGAGCAAACGTAGGCAACAGTACTACTGACCCACTCCCGGGTATGCCAACCGCCAATTCCGCTGATGGAGCAAACGTAGGCAACAGTACTACTGACCCACTCTCGGGTATGCCAACTGACGATTCCGCTGATGTAGCACACGTACACAACAGTACTACCGACCCACTCCCCGGGTGTGCCAACCGCCAATTCCGCTGATGGAGCAACACGCGGGCGACAGTACTGCTAACCCCGGCCAAAATACGCCAATTTCCGCTGACGGAGCAGACGTAAGCAACCTCACCACCAACCCCAACCAGAACACCACGATACGCAGACCCGTAGAAACGCCGACGACAGCGGAAATGTCAAACAAGTCGCGAAACACCAAGTTTCTAATAGGAAGAAGATCACCCCGGGCCGGTATATAAATCTGGACCCCAGAGCAACAAGCCACCAGAAGACAACAGACACAACGGCAAACATACCACCGTGACCATCAACCACCACCAATCACTATCAACACCAACCCAAGATGCACATCACCAAGCGATCATCCAGCCAGCGTGGAAGCCAAGAGGGACTGACGCCGCTGCTACTCCTGTTAATCCTGGTCACCAGGACAGCCGCCACCATAACCTCGACAATGAAGATCAGCGACTATTCGAACGCCAACCATATCCCCATCATTGACGGCGACGCGGTCCTGTGGGAGACATACGGATATCTCCAGCACACGACGAACCTGACGTCCTACGTAGCATACGTAGACCAGGTGGAACAGGCCACCAAGTTATTCTCCGCGGATCGAGTAGCCCCATGCTCACAACAGACCCTCGAGTACATCCGGACCTTGGTGGCGACATTGAAATCCACCATAGGGGCACCAGGAGTCTGAACATCCTGGGAACCGCCCTCAAGGTAATCGCCGGAACGCCCGACTTCAGCGACTGGGAGCAGCTCCGCTTCAAGCGGGGCAGCTCATCGAGTCCGAGGCTAAGCAGATTGGAATAAACTCCAGGATGCAGACCCGGCTGAACGAGCTGACGGGGTATATGAATAACCTCGTCAGGTCAGGAGGCACGGATCGGTGCAGCTGGCCGAGACGATTCTGGCCAAAAACAGAATCGTCATCGACGACTTGCAGAACCTAATCCTAGGACTGACACTGGCAAAAATCAACATCATCAGCCCAAACCTCCTGGACGGCGCAGATATCGAGGAGTTTAACGAGCACAGGCTGGACAACATCCGCCTGGTGGACCTGCTCGAGGTATCAAAAGTCAGCGTGTTTCAGAGTCGCGACCTGATCACATTTCTGATCAATTTCCCAAAACCCAGAATGGTATGTCGGAAGATGACGGTCTTCCCAGTTCAGCACCAGCACACGATCCTGGATTTCAGCGAGGGAACACCGTAGCTGAATGCGGAGGCAGAACGATCAGTGTTACCGACTGCGAGACAACCATCGGAGCCACATTCTGCAAGGAGCAGAAAACTCCCCCACCTGCGCCCAGCAATTGGCGGCAGGAGCAGTCGCACACTGCGGGACGCTGCCCGGACATCTGGACACCATCACCATCGTGGATCACGGGACACTAATTATCAACGAGGCCACGATGGTTGTCACCGACAAGGCCGGCGCCACGCAGACGCTCACGGGGACGTACCTCGTCACGTACGCGAACCGAGTCTCTCTAAACGGGACCTGGTACGTTAATCCCCAAGGTGCCTCCAGGAAGAAGGCGGCCGTCTCCGCCATGGTGAAAACTAAACATCACCGGGCACGAGGAGAAACTAAGCATGCCCTTCCTGCGGGCTTTGAGCCTGGAGAGCCTTCGACACATCGAGCGACTGGACGACGAGGCACACCACCTCCACCTCGTCACCTTGATCGTCGCCCTGACGCTGGGAGTCAGCGTCTGCTGGCTGTGTGTGCGGCGACGGACCCACAAGCCCGTCACCAACGCTGCGCCCCACGACGCCGAAATCGGCCGAACCTCCAGCTTGCCAGAACCGGCACCGGCACCCAGCTCCGGCCCAAAACCGCTGACAAGGAAATGGCAACGTGCTGAGTACGCGCACACGCTGCCAAATCGTACTAGGGAACCGGCAGAAGCAGGTAACTCCCCCACCCCAACGCAAACCCACTAAAGAAAACACACCCGGAAAGTGCTGCCCACGGTCCCGGTCGGCAGCACAGCTAACCATCACCACTCTCGACCGAGGTATCATGGCAAGATACCGACGGCAGCACCAGCAAACCAACTTCGCCAACCAAACCAACATAACCATGGAGCACGCCATTATAATTCTGAGTTCATCGGACGAGGAGTCCAGGGACTCCACCACTTGGACCCGGAACTCCTCCCCGCTCCAGAGACGGGAGCAACACGGACAACGAGGGTCAGGGACTCCACCACTTGTACCGGAACTCCTCCCCCGCTCCACAGACGGGAGCAACACGGACAACGAGGTCAGGGACTCCACTACTTGGACCCGGTACTCCTCCCCGCTCGACAGACGGGAGCGACACGGACGACGACGAGTCAGGCTACAGCCGAAGCACCACCCCGGAATCACCACCGAGGACACCCAGGACATCTGGCGCCAGCCCACGACGGACGCCGAGACTCTAAACCCCGAGGCAAGCCACTCGAGCTACAGGTCGGGGCACGACGCCGCCACGTGGCCAATTCAGGAGGAGTCAAGAGGGTCATCGCCACCGCCGACATCAACCGAGGACACAAGCGACGAGGAGACAGACTGGACCCAACTGTACAGCCGGCGCAACTCACGCTTCACCCGGGAGAACCTCTGGTCCCCACCACCTGCCGCCGCAACCGCGGCATACACCAGGCGGTGGTCCACCGCTAGCGACGATGGACTACCCGAACCAAGGACGCCGTCCTTCTCGCCTCGACCACCCCTCTCACCAGAGCTGGGACAATTCAGAGACTACGAGGACGAGGAACTCCCAGAACCAAGGACGCCGCCGTTCTCGCCTCAACCCCCCCTCTCACCAGAGCTGGGCCAATTCAGGGACTACAAGGGAGGAAGAAGACACTTACACCGCACCGGGGTCGCCCCTACCCACTCGGACAACGAGGGAGGCCGAGACGGAGGCGCGAACCACCCAGTACGAGCTGATCTAACAGGAAAACAGCGTGCGGCTGTCCCACGGTGATCCGGGCGATAACACGGGAGACGCGGGTGGTCCCAACCCCAAGAGGCGCCGGCAGGAGTAACAGAAGACACCAACACCAACCACACCCACCACCTCTCAACCACCCGGAAGAAAGGGGGGGTGTAACGGACCACAACGGTCCGCCACAATGAATATATATATAATGTAAGATACACACAATATAACCAAAAGCTAAATAATATAAGACTATTATTAAAACATCTGACACTACCAAATACACTGCACCCAGTTCCGCGTTGCTATGTTAGCAAAAACACGCCGACTAGGTCACCTGACATTGCACTCAAGTTCCGCGATCACAGCGAAACGGTGCCCCAACACTCCATACACCCACTAAAACGCGGACTCAGCAGCCTCACACCCCAGGTGCCGGCTTTAAATAGCGCGAGCCATGGATCAATGAGGCAGTGCATCAGCAGTCCATCAGCAGTCCACCAGCCGACAACACAGTCACACAACCTCCGACAACACCGTCACACAAACCTCCGACAATTAAAACAATAAAGAACAATAAAGAAACTCAAAAAAATCAAAGCGTCATCACTTGTTCACCGAGCGCGAACGCGAGTAATATAGCCCCACAGACATTACCGCACACCGAAACTTAGGTGTCAACGCTTCGCCAAGTGCGAAATCGAAATTACCTGCACGGTAACCCGACGCTCCGCCCGCTCCACTTTCGGTCTCACGGCCACCCCCTTGCCGTTAAGTGCCAGCACTTCTACAAATTTCTTGTAGAAAGAACCTTGGACAGACTGAGCCTACCTCAGCCTGGGATAGGTCTCCTACAAAGGCAACTCACACAAGAAATTCGTCCTAGGCTCCCAATGGCAAGCGAAATCCTGGAAAACTACATGTACTTAGACGTCGTTTTGGCTGGTGCGCATACCCAGCCTCTGGCAATTTCTGCCATCGCCGATTTGCGAGAAGCACTCGATTCCGCCGGCTTTCCACTCCGAAAATGGACAGCGAATCAGAAGGGCGTGCTAAGGGACATACCTCTCGACCACTTGCTGCGAGCTGATTTCCTCGCGCTCGAAGAAAAGCAGCATCGCAAAGACAGCCGGGGATCCGATGGCAAGCCAGTGCGGACGAGTTTTTCCTTGTCCCTCCCGAATTAATCCATCGGGAGTCCTACACGAAAAATGTGGTTACGAATTAAGGTTGGGACTACAAAGGCTTACTGGAGATCCGCGTCACACGTGCTAGACCTTTCTGCAGAGCTTTACGGCCATCCAGCAGATCTACATTCCAAAGTGGCTACACGTGCGGCGATCTAGGACGTTGATGTGCAATGACTGCACCATCAATTGGCCCATGCGACACCAAGCCGAAGCCTGTTACGCGCGGATCCCAGGCGATACGCAGCCCTCCTCCACCCAACCGACCGAGGGGCGCTGCCGCATGACGCGCGACACGAGTACCGAAAAACCGATCGCGAACATGCAGGAAGATAGGTGTTAGACTAATATTCGAGGGAAATATTGGGGCTAAACACAACGCTAAACATGCAAAGTTACAAAAGAATATTACTAATTACGTGCAAGGTATGTTAGTATTAGTGATTTAAGTAGAGGAAGTGATTTAGTGGTGGATATTATATGGTAGTCCTGAATTATAATCCGAGCATAAGATCCGAAGCGGTTCATGCAAGGAATAATTCAGATCTACACAATGGAAGGTACAAAGGAATAAAATTTCTAGAGGATCTAATAGGAATCGTGAAGTTTATGCGGCTCAACAAGTCAGGGCTGTCGATGTCACCCTGATCAAGTTGTGCATGAAAATCACACCAAGCATTTTTCTACGATTAAGTAAGGATGGAAGGTCTATTAAGAGCAATCTGCAAGGTAAGAAGGCAGTCTCACACACCTTCATCCCAGTTAAGGCCACGCAGAGCAAAAAGTAAAAGTTTTTCTGGACTGATTCTATACGGTCTTGGTGTACTTTGTACTGAGGACACCATACACTCGAGCGCGTACTCTAAAATCGGACGAACAAAAGTGAAATATAGAGAGTCTTCGTTATATAGGGGTCGTCAAATTCCTTTGACCACCTCTTTATAAAGCAAGCACTCCCATGGCTTTATTTACCATGGTAGAAATATGTTCAGAAAATTTTAACTTGGGGTCTAGTTTAACACCAAGATCATCAACCAATGTAATTCTCTCAAGAGAACCACCGCAGAGGGTGTAAGAAAGGAGCCAACAAGGGGCTGGAGCGATGAAATGTCATTACTTTACATTTCGAGGCATTCAGGTGTTGGTTATGTTTGCACAACACCATGACTGAAAGTTATTGAGATCGGATTGCAAGCGGTGAAATGAAATGTCCTTATACTGGACACAGAGTTTAACGTCATCCGCATACATGAGTACTCGAGAGTTTGTTAATACTGAAGGCAGGTCATTAATGAATTCTGTGTGAAAAGTAGGGGGCCAAGATGGATGCCCTGTGGTACTACTCAGAAGTAACCTGAACAGGTGAAGACAAGGAGCTTTTTGAAGAGGACTCTTTTGAGACCTAGAGCAAAAGGTAGCTGGAATGCCCATTTCAAAAAGATTGGGCGGAAACCCTAAAATGTCAAGTTTTTTGTGCTAAAAGGAAATGGTTTACAGAGTCGAATGCTTTACTGAAATCGGTGTAAATGACATCCATCTGCATCTTACCATGGAAGCCTTTAATAATAAAAGAGGTAAACTCTAGTAAATTTGTAGTTGTTGATCGTCGCCTTATAAATCCGTGCTGAGCTGGAGATATAAGTGATTTGCAGAGATGTTGCAAGTGCGGGGATAAAAATTTTCTCAAACATTTTTGGAATAGCGGATAACTTTTGATATACCTCTGTAATTCATTGCGTCAGACTTACTACCTTTCTTATGGAGAGGAATCTAGGTCGAGTGGAGCAGTCGCATGGCATATTCTGCTCCCCCCTGACAGCAACGACTCGTGTGGCCCCCGTGAAGACGGTATCCCTGCCGCGACTCGAGCTGTGCGGAGCGGTCCTTCTGGCAGAATTTTCTGCTGCCATCCTTCCACAGATGCCTCTAAGCAGCCAGGTGTCCTTCTAGACCGACTCCACCATCGTGCTGGCCTGGCTAAACCGGGCAACGCGCGAGTGCACCACGTTCGTGGGCAATCGAGTTGCCAAGATAGCGCGCGCTGTTCCTCCGGCGAGCTATGGAGGCATGTTCGATCGGAGGAAAATTCTCCCGACCTGGCCAATCGAGGTCTAGGACCCAGCGACCTCGCGGGAAACGACCTGCCTGGTGGCATGGTCCTGCCTGGCTGCACTGGTCTCCACTGGACTCATCCCGGAGACTGACCTGGTCGGAGCCGTCAAGGTGCTTGTGCAACTAGCACAGCTTCTGACATCCTCAGCTGCTTTTTTCGGACCTCGGACGCGCCTTGCGCGTGCTCGCGCCTTCGTAAAGCGATTGATCGGATGATGAGGGGAGATATAGTCCACATTCCCGGGACCCAAGCGGGGAAGAGGTAGCGGGCCGCACTGCAAACTGTTACCACCGCGCTGCTGGGTATGCACTATGCGGACGAGCATCGGTGCCTTGTAACCAAACGCCCGCTCTTTAATTCGTGTGCCCTACGGAATCTCAATCCATTCCTTGACCAGAAACGGTGTCATGCGAGCGCGTGGACGAGGTCAAGCCTCCGCCTCTATGTCTTACAACGAGAAGCATCCTTAAGCCACCCGCATCCCACCTCGTTCACCTCCTGGTGCGATTCACTCATCACATTTGGCTCCACGGTGGGAACCAGCTGGTCATCCTCCTCCGTGCAACTTACTGGGTTCCTCGACTACGTCACGTGGTAGGGCAGTGATCCAATCCTGCAAGGTGTGCGTCATTCACCGCAAGCGACTTCAAACCCAATTAATGGGCGACCTTCCGTCCACCAGAGTCACACCGTTCACATACACCGGAGTCGACTTCGCCGGTCCCTTCGACGTCAAGAGCTTCACGGGGCGCGCCTGCTGCATAACCAAAGGTTATGTGTGCGTGTTCGTGTGTTTTGTCGCGAGACGGGGCTGTCCAAAAGAGATCCAATCCGACAACGTCAGGAATTTCGTCGGCGCATCCCGCGCTCTGGCTGTAGACCTTTTCGAGGCCATTCGTACCCGGACTTCCGCGGTATACAGTTAGCAGGGCTTATCGTGGCGGTCTTTTCCTATGGGAGCCCCACATATGAGTCGCCTGTGGGAAGCAGGCGTGAAAAGAGTTTTCAAGACTCTGTTCAACGTTCGTGTGTGCCTGATCAAAGGCCGATTACCAAGGTCGTCCTGCTGCCTATGGACTCGGAGGTCCAGTCCACCTACTCCCGCGTAGGATCCGATCCATAAGAATCCGCCTTCTTCCCTTTAGGCTTAAGTCCAACTAGTCCATACAACTCTCCTGCACATACGTATTAATCCAGTCTTCGATTACCGCAGCCACATTCTCGTCATGGGGTTTTTTGTGTGCACGATCCCAACGCAGAAGCACCGAGGACCAAGCCCACGACAGCTGACGTACCTGAGGTACCATGTCCTACCGCGCCGAGCGGTTGCGGGCGGCGCTCATCAACCAGTACTGTCCAAACTGCCTTGCACACGAGCACTCAGGACGTGACTTCCGCAGCGGAGACCGCTGTCGGCTCCTGTAACAAGCACCACCACACCCTACTGCATACGCCGGACTCAGATCGGCGCCGCCCCGCACCAGTCACACCGTCCTCACCAGCTGGACCGTCCTACGTCACTCGCCGACCTCCAACGCGGGCTGATCGAGGGGCTCCTCATCCAAGCACGTCGGCCTCTTCCTCCAGCCGACCTCCAACTCTAATCACACTGCTGCAACACCCCAACCCGCAGGTGCTACCGACCGCAAGCGTCACCGTCGACAACGGGACCATGACATACGAGACCAGGACGTTGATAGATCCCTGGCCCAAGGCGTTTCACTTACACACGTCCAAGGTCGGTAACGAAGAGGCCTGTGCAGCAGTTCTCCGGTCGCCGATGTCTCCGGACTTCCTGTTGGAGGTCGTGCTCCAAGTAGACCCGAAGCTGCATCTGAGCACTCCTTCCGTAGCCATCGGTAAGCGAGTCCGGAGCAGTTCGCTAACCTCACACTAGCCGACGAAAACTTCCATGCCCGGCCACCGTGGCTCTCATCCTGGGAGCGGACATCTATGGCGACATCGTCCGCGATGGAGTGCTGCCGAGTGCCAATGAGCTCCCCGTTGTCCAGCACACCGTGTTCGGGTTGACGTTGTCGGGCACGTGCCGGACTTGAAGTCCCTCCTAAGAGGCATATTTTGCAATATATTGCAAGGGCGGCGAGGCTGTTCGCGTTCGATTTCCATCGTCCCAGATGCCGTGGGGACCACGACGCCACCAGATGGGGAGATATAACGGGATAGGAGATTTTTTTGAATTGTCATGGAGAATAAAACCATTGAATAAATCTAAGCCGCCGTAATTTTTCTTGGCCCGTTTTTCATCAAACACTCGCACATTCATCCTTCGTGCTAATAAGCCGCCAACTGCACTTACAGAAGCCTGCATGCCCCTTCACCCATAAATGACTTACGCTGCAAGAAGGCGCGGGGAAACGCTGCTGAATATTCATTTTATCATTGTGGCATTTTATCATTGTGGCTATAATAATGATCCGTTCTGAACGGAAGGGTGCGGGGCGAAATTTGGAAATACACTTGTCATGACTTGGTATTACAGAAGTGTGGACAGAAAGTTTGGTTGCCTTCCTTAATTAGATTTAATTTTCCTTAATTATTGCTCTTTGTTTTAGATGGTGTTTGGAGTGGGAGATCCTTGCCTCGTTCTTGGGAATCGTGGGGTTTTATGTACCCGAAAATCAAAGACGTTGACTTCGAAAATATGCCTCGTGCGCATATGTATATATTCAAGTTCTTTCTAGCTTAATTCTTTTAGGACGTTGATGTGCAATGACTGCACCATCAAGTGGCCCATGCGACACCAAGCCGAAGCCTGTTACGCGCGGATCCCAGGCAGATACGCAGCCCCTCCTCCCCGCCCAACCGACCGAGGGGCGCTGCCGCATGACGCGCGACACGAGTACCGAAACCGATCGCGAACATGCAGGAAAGATAGGTGTTAGACTAATATTCGAGGAAAAATTGGGGCTAAACACAACGCTAAACATGCAAAGTTACAAAAGAATATTACTAATTACGTGCAAGGTATGTTAGTATTAGTGATTTAAGTAGAGGAAGTGATTTAGTGGTGGATATTATATGGTAGAAAGAATTATAATCCGAGCATAAGATCCGAAGCGGTTCATGCAAGGAATAATTCGATCTACACAATGGAAGGTACAAAGGAATAAAATTTCTAGAGGATCTAATAGGAATCGTGAAGTTTATGCGGCTCAACAAGTCAGGGCTGTCGATGTCACCCCTGATCAAGTTGTGCATGAAAATCACACCAAGCATTTTTCTACGATTAAGTAAGGATGGAAGGTCTATTAAGAGCAATCTGCAGAGTAAGAAGGCAGTCTCACACCTTCATCCCAGTTAAGGCCACGCAGAGCAAAAAGTAAAAAGTTTTTCTGGACTGATTCTATACGGTCTTGGTGTACTTTTGTACTGAGGACACCATACACTCGAGCCGTACTCTAAAATCGGACGAACAAGTGAAATATAGAGAGTCTTCGTTATATAGGGGTCGTCAAATTCCTTTGACCACCTCTTTATAAACCGCACTCCCATGGCTTTTATTTACCATGGTAGAAATATGTTCAGAAAATTTTAACTTGGGGTCTAGTTTAACACCAAGATCATCAACCAATGTAATTCTCTCAAAGAGAACCACCGCAGAGGGTGTAAGGGGCCAACAAGGGGCTGGAGCGATGAAATGTCATTACTTTACATTTCGAGGCATTCAGGTGTAACATGTTTGCACAAACACCATGACTGAAAGTTATTGAGATCGGATTGCAAGCGAGAGTGAAATGAAATGTCCTTATACTGGACACAGAGTTTAACGTCATCCGCATACATGAGTACTCGAGAGTTTGTTAATACTGATTCTAATGAGCGTAACTGCCCTCATATTATTGAAAGGCGGTTGCTTAGAAAACTCGTTTCCTAAGTTTTGTAATGATACCTATCTCAGACTGAGGTAGGCTCAGTCTGTCCAGGGTTCTCTACAAGAAATTTTTAGTATTGCTGGAACTTTAGGGTAGGGCTTGGCCGTGAGACCGAAAGTGGAGCGGGCGTAGAGTCTGGTTACCGTGTAGGTAGTTTGGTAATCGCACTTGGCGATGAAAGGGAAAACGCTGACACCTGAGTTTTGGTGTGTGCGGTAATATGGTTTTTGCGTCACCTGATTTGTGTTCGCGCTCGGCGAATAAATTATGACACTTCGTTGTATTTGTTTTGATGTTATTAAATGGTTTTATTTGTGTTCTGTATTATTTCTCGTGGTTCTGGTGTCGTGTAGTGGTTTCTTGTATTATGTTCTTGCTGAGGCGTGGTGCTGGTAGCCGCGGCGGATGTACTGCCGATACGGTTTATGATAGGCGATGGACTGCCCTGATGGATCGCGGTCCCGGCCTATTTAAGGCCGATTTCTAGTGCTGAGTCCGCAAGTCTGGATTGCTGGGTTGGTTTCGAGTTCTCCACGCGTGCCACCGACACGGTCATTGCCTCGGATGCACCGAGAAATGAGCTGAGTCGAGGCTGTGGTCGTGGCTCGGTCGTACCGAGGGTGACCTGTGTAACTCGGTGGAAATCGTGGGTTGTGAAACTCTTGGAAAATTGTGGCGCGTGTGTCGATTCCGCAGAAATCGATCGGCGCGTGGGACTTGGAAATTGTACAGTGTCGGGGGGTATGGTGTTTGTGTTGTTGGTTTATAGATTATATATGACAAAGTAACTTAGTGCTATGAACATGAATATGTATATGAATGTAACGGGCCCTGGTCTCAGGGTTCGTTGGAAAGGTTGGAAAGGTGCGTTGGAAGGTGGTGTTGTCTGATCGGTACTAGTTGGCCCACAGTGGGGCGCCATTGTCGTCGGCGGAGATTGTAGTGATGGGATTTTCTTGACTCGCCCGCTGAATGTATTTCCGCACAATCGCTAATACTTCTTTGAGTCGGGTTGCCTTAGTGTGGGCTGTGACCCGGTGGGCTTCAGTACCTGTGCTCCAGGTAAGCGAGGTTCTCTCCCGTGTAGCAAGAAGGCGGGGCTGAATCAGTTGTTTCGAGACACTGGAGTTAATTGATAGTGATATCTCGGGTATGAGTTCGTCCCATGTGTTTTGATGATCCTCCACGAATTGTGCGATCATGGTCTTCACTGTTCGATTGGCCCGTTCCGTAGGGTTTTCCTGGGGGCAATACGGTGCGGTGTGTTGCAGATCCACGCCGGCTGTTTGCATAAACGTGCGGAACGAGCGGCTGGTGAACTGCGTTCCATTGTCACAGACGAATCGTTTTGGTACACCGAAGTGACTTAGAATGCGTTCCCGAAAAAATCTAGCTCTAGGGTAGCTTTTGGTAGCTTTTCTTAAGTGGCCCTAGTTCGGTCCATTTTGAAGGTGTCGAAAAATACCAGCAGCATGGTGTTCCCTCGTTTTGATCGGGGAAGTGGTCCTACGAAGTCGGCACATAATGTGGCGAAAGGTTCTTCTGCCCTGCGGGTAAGCATCTTACCCACGGGCTTGCGTTGCAGTGCCTTGAACTTTTGGCAGCTCAAACAGCTGCGCACGTATTTCCGCACATTGCGATATAGGCCGGGCCAATAGTATCGTTGTGTTATCCGTGTGATGGTTTCCGAATGCCGAGGTGGCCTGCCGTGGGCTGATCATGGCATTCCTTGAGGACTCTTTGGCGTCGGTCTTTTGGGACGCAAAGTTTCCATGACACGTAGTCGTGGTCGTCGGCTCCGTGGCCCAGATGCCTGTAGAGTTCTCCATTCTCGATGACGTAGTCGGGGTATTTATCGGGTTCCTCTTTGGTTTGCTGAATCCGTCGTGTATGCCAGGGGCAAGATGTTGCGTCCTCTTTGATTCTTGCTAGCGTCTCCAAGGGTTGTCGGGACGGGTTATCGGCAACCACGTTTTGTTTTCCTGCTCTGTAGTGGACGTCGTATTGATACTGTTGGAGTTCGAGTGCCCATCTCGCTATTCTTCCGTAGGGGCTCTCCAGAGTATTCAACCATTCAGCGCGAGATGGTCGGCTATAACGTTATAACCGGTATTCCTCTACGTAGCATCGTAGTTTTCGGATTGCCCATATGACGGCGAGGCATTCCTTGTCTGTAGGGGAGTAGTTTCCTTCGGCCTGGTTCAAGCGTCGGCTGACATAGGCGATGACGCGTTCCTTTCCATCGATGTCTCGCGTGAGTACGGCGCCTATGCCGAGGGTTGCTTGCATCGGTTTGTAGTGAAAACTTGACGTTGAAATCGGGGCCAAAAGCAAGTTACGGGAGCGGTCGTGAGTAGTTCCTTTAGTTGGTCGAAGGCCGCTTGTTGATCTGCGGTCCATGGCCAAGGTTGTCCTTTCTTGAGAAGCTGAGACATTGGTTGGACTACTGTAGCAAAGTTTGGCACGAATCTTCGGTACCAGGATGCCATTCCGATGAACTGACGTAGTTCTTTTAGGTTTGTGTGTGGCTTGAGTTCTTTAACGGCAGCAATCTTGTCGGGGTCCGTGTGGATACCTTTTTCGCTGATGACATGACCAAGATATTTGATCCGGCTTTGGAAAAATTTGCACTTTTCCGCGTTTATCCGCACGTTTGCTTTTCGAAGGCAGGAGAGGACTATTGCCAGGTTGTGTAGGTGGTCCTTGAAGTCTCGTCCGACGACGACAATGTCGTCTAAATATGCAAATGCGTAGGGTTCCATGTCGGCACCGATCAGTATCTGGGCCCGTTGGAATGTTGCTGGTGCAGAATGAATCCGAAGGGCATCACTTTCCATTGATAGGGACCTCTGCCGGGGACCGTGAAGGCGGTGGCTTCTCGACTTCCGTTGGCCATGGGTATTTGACAGTATCCGTTCTTTAGATGGAGGGTGGTTATGAAGCGTGCATTCTGTAGGCGCTCCAAGATGTAGTTGATTCTGGGCAGTGGGTATGCGTCAGGAATAGAGTGAGTGTTGAGCTGTCGGTAGTCCACGCACATGCGCCATTTGCCGTTCTTTTTACGTACGAGTACGATGGGGGCGCTGTGCGGGCTTCGTGAGGGTTCGATGAGACCTTCTTGGATCAATTGGTCGACTTGCTCACCGATAATCCGCATCATGGCTGGGTTCTTTGGTAGTACCTCTGTTTGATGGGTCGATTATCCCTCATGACGATGGTGTGCGATGTTGGAGGTCCCGTGGAGATTATTGAACTTTGGAAGTTCTGTGTCCAGAAATTCTTGGATCTGTGGTGCTATGTCCGGCGCCCAGGGATCGAAGATAAATTCTGGGTCGGGTTCGGTGAGATCGGGGTGTTGGGGTCCGGGGGCTGGCCTGGGTCTTCTGGGAGGATGGTTGTGTAGTCGCGTATGTGGGCAACGATCGGGTTAGGGTTGGCCGGCGAGTGGCGTAGTTTCGTGGGTCTGGCGGTATACCTGGGTTGTAGTGTCTCCAGGTCTACGTATGGCCAGGCGGGTCTCAGTGACGACTCTGTTTTCGTAGACACTTGGTTTTGGCGACGAAGATTTCGGACGTGGTGTTGGGCATGGCGTGGTGCATGGTGCTAGTGGGCACGTCAGTACGCGGAAGGTACTCAGTGGGTTGGCGAAAATCGGGGTGGCGTCGGCCGTGGGTACGACAGGGCTGCGGTCGGTGTTTCGGGGGTCATCGGGCTAGATTCCGGTTCGGGTGGAAGGTTCCGTGGATATTAGTTCGATGGTTGGATCCGACCAGCGGGGATTTGCGTGGCTGTTTCCCTCGTGGTTTGGTTGTTGCACTGTTGCTGCCGTTGTCGTTTCGTTGCTCGGGGCTGGTTTTCGTCTCTGAGGGTTTCCGTGGGTTCACCTTCACCGTTGAGGGTAGGGTGCATGGGAGCGCTGTGGCTGAACTTGGACCTGGGCTTCCTGGGTCGAGCGGGTTCAAGTTCGTGGTGGTTTGTCTCGTGTCCGAGATCCTTGTGGTGGGTTCGGGATGCGTGTGCCCGTCGTTTGTTTTGGTCCTGGGCTTCCTGTGTCGAACGCCTGGTTCAAGTGTGTTGATTCTTGTCTCGTGTGTGAGATCCTCGTGGTGTGTTTGGGATGGGTGTGCCCCTGGGTTTGGTTAGGACGCGGGTGCTCCGTTGGTCGTGGGATTCGTTTTCCGTTTGCTTGGTTGCGGTTTGCGTCAGAATTCGTGTTTTCCGTTGTGGGCCGGTTCTTGGCGTTTGGTGGTTGGTTTCGGTGTCCTATTCTTCGTTGCATTATTGGGTGCCGTCTTCTTTGGAGGTCGTTGTTCGCTGTGGTTGGTTTTCGGGGTCGTATTCTTCGTTGCATTATTGGGTTCCGTATTCTTTGCTCCAACATGTTTGGTGGTTGACCAGAGTGCTGAGGTTTGGGACGTGGTTTGATTGAACTGACGGTGGCTTGTTGTGCGCTTTATTGTCGTTTAGCGTGGAACTTGTGTGATCTCTCTGACTGACGCATGCATTGACGGACGCTTGCAGGTTGCAGGAGTTGTTGTTTAGTTGACGGGCCAGGTTGGCGCTGACGAAAATTCGGGATGCCCCGGTGTCGATGGTGGCCCCCGTTGTTTGTCCTCCTATTGTCACTATCGCCACTATTCGGCCGTCGTTCACGTATAGTGGGTTTGCTTAGTCGCAGGTCTGGGGAGGCGTCGTTCTTGATCCGTGAGTCGAGGACGCGTGTCGTTTCCCGACGCTGAGTCGACGGTTCAGTGCCGGCTTTCCACATTCCAGCAGAATAGGATCAAAGCGTTGGTGCAGTGGCGTCCTTGACCACATCGGCGACAGGCTGCGCGTGGGTCAATGGGGTGGTGATCATTCGATGGGCGACGTCTTGGTTCGTTGTGCTGGTTTGATTCGATGACTGTCTGCGCGGTGTGTCTAATGGGGTCTCTTGGGTACGGTAGGACTCACCTTCTCTGGTCTGGGTGCCTTGCCGGCCTGGGGTCTCTTGGTATTCTCATGTTTCCGCTCGTGAATGATCACGTACTTTGCCGCTAATCCGGGTTAGCTGTGACAAACTTTCCAATTGGTCTCGTCGCACGTATAGTTGGAATCCTGGCAGGGCGTTGTCGTAGATTCGGTACAGCTCCTTAACTGGGTCGTACTCGGCATGGTGCATGAGTAGCCGTATCTCGATGAGATAGTCTTTGAACGGTTCTCTTTCCGCTTGCTTTCGGCCCCGGATCTGGTCGTCCAGTTGTTCGAAATACCTTGGCGGCAGAAAATACGACAGGAATTGGCGGAAATATGTCCAGGAGCGACCGTGGAGTTGGCTGGTTCGGTGCCAACGACCAGCTCGGTCGGTGAGTAGTTCGGCCATGGCCCGAGGCAGCTGGTTGGTGTCCACTCCATAGGCGCGTGCGCGTTCCTCTTTGTAGTTCAGAAACGATATTGGGTCATCTTCTCCGTTGAACTGGATGCCCCATCCGCGGATGCGTTCTGCTGTGCGTGCGACGTATGTGTGCGTCAATGGGTGCGTCACAATTCTTTGCGTGGGGAACTGGAGGTTTCCGTGGTTGGCGGCCTTTAAGATCGGCGGGCGTTACCGACTGGTGGTCGGGGGCGTGGGCAGGGGCTGCGGGGACTTGCAAGCCTGCTTTGGGGTCCCGTCTTCCGGTGCCTGATGGTCCTGGGTGGTGGGACAACGGGGACTTGGAGCGTCCTGCTGGTCTTGCGTATTGTCTCTCGAGTTCTGCCAGGCGAACAGGCACCCGGCGGGAGTGGTCCGGCGACTAGTATGGAAAGTTCTTGCGCATCTTCTTCGACAGTTCCTTCGGTGTCAAATTCAAATTCCTTGGCGAAGGCCCCCAGATCCTCTCGGCGGCGCTTGTAGATCCAGCCGATGCTGACGCCTGGATTGGCGATTTGCTCGCTGGTGTGGAGTTTCAATGCTCGAGTCGTCTTCGTAGGATTCCATGGTGATTGGACTGTTTTTACTCGGGTTGTTTTGGGCCCTTGATCACTGTTTCAGAACTGGGTCTTTTGCGTATACTTTCCCGGTGGCACTCGCGACTGGATTCGTGTGCGCGAATTTGGTTTTGTACCGGACTTGTGTTCTGCTCTGCTCTACTATTCTTTCGCGGTGGCCGTGGGTCTTTAATCCGTATCCCGTGTTACGGTTTTCTCTTTAGCCTTAAAGTTTCCAGGAAAGTTGGCTTTAAAATCTCCTTAAAGTTGCCAAAAAGTCCTGCTCGGGCGCCACTTGTAATGATCCTATCTCAGACTGAGGTAGGCTCAGTCCGTCCAGGATTTTTTGTACAAGGAATTTGTGCTGGAACTTTTAGGCGAGGGCATGGCCTGTGAGACCGAAAGTGGAGCGGGCGTGGCGTTATGTTACCGTGCTGCAGGAGTAGTGGGGGGAAATGTTCGCGCTGGCGATGAAAAAAATGCTGAACACCTGAGTTTTTGTATTTATTGGTAATAATGGTTTGTCTTGTGTCTCATGATTTGTGTTCGCGCTCGGCGAAGTGTCGATGACACTTCGTTGTCCGCAGTTTTGATCTTAAAAATGGTTTTATTGCGGAAATTGATTCTGTATTGTTTCTCGTGAGGTGGTGTCGCGTATCTGGTTTCTTGTATTGACCGTTACGAGTGTCGGCGTAATTGTTCTAGTACTTGTGTATAGTGTATCTTAACGTATACGGTTTATGATAGGTAGTTAATGGACGGGCCATGGATGGATCGCGGACCCGGCCTATTGGCTAGGCCGATTTCCGATCTGAGTCGGCGCGTAGGACTTGGATATGGTCTTACAGTATGGTTTTGTGTTTTTGTTTTTTATATCTTTATAAATTTGGATATATATATTGCGCCGTATTGGGGGCGTGAGTAAGGGTATCAAGCGGATAAGACATGACATTAATCTTAAGATACTATCGGTAAGATGTACCGATATAAGGTAGAAGGCGATAGCGCAAGGCGATAGGAAGAAGTCGATAGTCAGAGTCGGTTTTTGGAAGCAGCAGCGGAAAGTTGTACGGGAGTTATAAGAACAATGAATCAATGTTGAACTATTTTCTAAATCATGTAATCTCTAACTGTATTTGAACTATAAGCATAATAAACAATTCTATATTATAAATCTTACATTTGGGTACGGGTATAAAAATATAGAACAAGAACGGCCCATTCTCAAAAAAGTTGGCCGAGGCTAGAAAGGATCAAGAAAAATCGAAAGTTGTTTAAAAGCTAAACGAAGCAAATTTGTCATTTGTTTGTGGCTATAAACATTAGATTCCACGAAAAATTCTGTAAACATAACAGTTTCTAGACAAAGAAAATTAGAAAAATTGTTAATGTATAATTGTTTGAAAAATTGTTGCATACGGTACATCGCGCCGCAAAAGTTTGTTCGTGTGGTACATACACACACATATATGAACTGAAGACACGGCGACAGTGGTGATGACTTACTATGGAAGATGAGTTGAACAGGTATTCAAAATCATGATGATGATCCGCGACATCGCTGGACAGCATATCAGCAATGTATTGAGCTGCGGTTTTGTTCACCGAAGCAAGTTTTGACGATCGACTGTTGCCGGTTGCTATTGATGATCATCGTTCTTGGTATCCTTTATACGTTGTTTGCTTGTATAGTGGCAATGTTGGTGGCGCAGATGCTTATACGCTTATAAAAGATACGTTGCAAAATTGATCGGATATTGACTGTGCTAAGTTTGTGCTTGCTGAAAAGGCGAGGTGACGCTTGTTTCTGTGATCCGAGTAGTGCATCCAGAGTGAGTGAAAGTAGACCAATTCCTTTGAGTTTGATTTTTAAAGGAGATCCTTTTGCATATGTTTGAAGTTCCATTGTGGTGTGTGTTGCCAAGGATCCATTTATTTGCGCAGCTGAGTTTTTAAACCACATATGTCAGCGTTTGCACCTGGGTTTTCCTCATAAGTTTCTGTATTATTAAAACAATTGAATTTCGTAACAATAGTGCAACATTCATCAACAGCTGCAAGAAAAGAATTTGAAGAAGAGTAATGAGTCGCTGCACAGTTACTTGCTGCAGATGAGAAAAATAGCTGCAGCTGGACATGTTGACTACGGGCTGTCATAATCCATATTGTAAACGGTTTGGATGTAATGATGCGAGGATTCAAGTATGAATTGTTGAGACCGTAAATCATTTAAAGCTTTGAAAAGAAGGATTCGATATCTACGAGCGTTTGAACATAGCGGAGAAGAGCCTGAATATTGAAAAACATAAACCGAGTTATAAACAGTCAAAGTTTTTCTGGCGGTAAAAATTCCGAATACTGCTATAATTGTGGATTCTGGAGAGAACAAGCGTTAAAATATTGTGAAAGCCGAAGTAAATGTTTTCAGATTGCAATCAGAATGGTCACATTTTTGTAACTGTCCATATGAAGCCGATAAAGTAGATACAGTACGAGTTGTTTCAGATCGTAATCGCATGAAAAAATTCAGATAGTTGGCATTACTGTTCCAACTGTCTTGTAGATACAGGTTCAGATGTAACCATTCCGAAAGAAAATGTGTTAAAGAAAATGAAAAACGTTGAATTTTAAAATGCATGTGCCGTATGCGCGGTCTTGGCCATATAACAACGAAGCCTGTTGGATACTTTTGCAGATATTACGGTGGATAAGTTTCGAGAAGACTAACCAGATGTTTTTAGTCGTACCCAGTAACAAAATTGATTTCGATGCACTGTTGGGACACGATTTCATCAAAAAGTTTCGTTTCGTCGCTGATATGAAGGGATACACGTTTGCGAAGCTGGACGAAGATCCCAAGTCGATAGATAAGTATGCTCTTATATATAATGTCACTGAAGAAGTCATCCTTTTGTAGCTCTCCACCGCAATATCGCACAGACGTTGAACAGATGATAAAGAGCAGTTACCAGATGCCCACAGAAGTTCCAAAGCAGTGCCCAATCAACTGCAAATAGTTCCCGACAGGAGTAATCAAAGCCGTTTCATCGCTTGCGAGTCGTTTATCCACAGACGAAGCCAGCGCTGTAAAGCAAGTAGAAGAATGGATCGAAAGGAATCGTACGCAAGTCATCTTCCAATATCCAAAGCCGAGTTGTAGTCGTGAAGAAGAAAGATGGTACACTTCGAGTTTTTGGGTAGAAACCAGGAAATTGAACAGCATGGTATTGATGGACTGTTTCCCAGTCCAGGTCGTCGAAGGTAGTCTTGGACGGTGTCTTGAGGCTGCTAAGTGGTTTACCATAATGGACCTTGAAAATGGAATTTTCCATGTTCCAATCGAAGAGCAGAGCAAGTCGTATACGGCCTTCGTCACAAAAGAGGGATTATTCGAGTTTAATAAAGCGCCTTTCGGCGTCGATGAACTCGCCAGCTGCGTTTATTCGGTTTGTAAAACTTTTCAAGAATTAATCAACTCTGATGTTATGCAGCTTTTATATGGACGACATTATTGTTTACGCCGCGTCGCCCCGGTGTTGCATGAAGAAAGTTAGCTGAAAAAAGGAAGAAATGTAGCTTTATGCAGCCCCGCATTAACTTTCTTGGCCATATTACGGAGGACAGGAAAATATGGCCCGGCAAAGAAAAAGACAGCAGCAGTTAGTCGGTTTGCTACGCCGAAGGATATCAAAGCAGTTCAAGTTTTGCACAGGACTAACAGGTTTTTTTAGAATGTTCATTCCTGACAACGCACATATTTGCACGGCCGCTCACGAATCTACTCAGGAAAGAAGCTTTTTTCAACATTGCGGAGCAGAACAGCAGTCGCTAAGCACCTTCAAAGGGTGAATTGCACCTGTATTACATATCGGCACTTGAATGCGCCAACGGAACTTCACACGGATGCGTCAAGAAGGTTTGCGGCTGTATTGTTGCAGCAGTTTGATGGCAGTTTCCATCCCGTCTACTACTGGGAAAATGACTACAGAATGAATCCAAACGTCACAGCTACTATTTGGAGGTGCTGGCACGGCATACCTCACACTCAAAAAGTTTCGTCACTACCTGTTGGGGATCAAATTTGATCTTGCTACTGATTGTGTAGCGTTTAAACACACAACAACCAAAGCAGACATACCGAGAGAAGTTTCCCCAGTGGATCTCCGAATATGGAGGACTTCACATTTAAAGCAGTACATCGCCCTGGGGACAGAATGAGACATGTAGACTGTCTCAGCCGTTTTCCACAAACCTTTGCATGGTTGTGACAACGGAGTTGACAGCTCGGATAAAGAAGGCCAGCAGAAGGACGATTTCATAAAGGTCACAGTAGAGATCCTGAAGCAGCACCCATACCAAGACTACAATTAAAAAGGAGGTCTTCTCTTCAAAGTTGTAAATGGCAATGACGTATTGGTTGTCCCAAAGCTGATGGAAAGAGAAATCATTCAAGGATCGCACGAAGTTGGTCATTTCTCCACAGCGAAGACGATGCACTCAATTCAGCAGCAATACTGGATCCCGCATCTTGAAAGGAAAGTTGCAAATGTTATTGCTAATTGTATCAGTTGTATCATTTTCAGCAAAAAATTGGGCAAGCAGGAGGGCTATCTTCATTGTATTGACAAGGGTGACACGCCACTACACACACTGCACGTTGATCATTTGGGCCCAATGGATGCGACAGCCAAGCAATATAAATACATTTTTGCTGCGGTGGATGCATTCTTCAAGTTCGTCTGGCTGTTTCCAACCAAGTCAACGGGATACGAAGAAGTTGTGAAGAGGCTGACAGATTGGTCATTTGTGTTTGGACTTTTCCCAAACGCATAGTCAGCGCGAGAACCGCAGCGTTTACATCCAACGCATTTAGCGAGTTTCTCAACGAGAATAAAGTCGAACATGTGTGGACAACGACAGGTGTGGCGAGATACAACGGACAGATTGACAGGGTGAACCGTTCAATTTTGGGCATAATCGCTAAGTTGTCGTCGGTGCAGGTCTTCGAAGTGGTACAAGTATGTGCCAAAGGTCCAGATGGCGAAGGTCGCATATCCATTCAACATTGAAGTCGTCGCCATTCGAGGTCATGTTTGGGACTAAGATGCATAGCCGACTGAGGGTCGCGGGGACACACCTTGCACAGGTCCCCACTGCGGCAGTCCTTGCCCGAGTGTTCGTGAGGCAGGCAGTTCGAGCAGTACTTGTGTACTAGGACGGCTCGGAGCCTCTGCTCGACACTCAAGCGGATAAATTGGCGGGAATTCCGTAAGGGATGGATTCCGAGGCACACTCGGCATTGGTAGGAACTGTTACCTCGAGAACATGTACGATCCGGATGCAGGTTGAACGGGAACGTGCGGGGCGTGAGGAGCCTTGTCTGGATGTAGGTAGCTAGGACGAAATAAAAACGTTGATGAAGCATTAGTAGCGAAATTGGAGCGGATTAAAGGAGCACTTAGGCAACTTGATGAAGCTTTCTGTTCCCAAGCTCTTATAAAACCATGTGTGGTCGACTTTAAACTCAAGCTCGGACTTGAATTCGTCCCCGGTGGTGGAGTATTTTGGGAATCTTTCCTGCAGGTCACCACGGGGACCTGTTTGACAATTGTGACGGACGGGAAAACGTAGCGGGAGCCGATTGACTTCGAGTCGGAATTTGCATGTTCAGGTTTGATAAGTACTTGGAAACCTGACTGGATGGTTTCTGTCCGAGAACAGAACCACATATGTTGGGCTGTAAGCCACTAGAAATTACGGATGGTAGGACATCGGCTCCAATCAGGACATCGATTGGTAGGCTATCGAAGAATGTAGGATAGCAAATGGAAGACTCGGCAAGTCTTTCAACAAACTTTGCGAGATCGGACGCGACTAAAGATTCTCTGTCAGCTCCGGGATAACATGGGCTGTGGCGTTTAATTGTAAGCCCGGCCTCGTTGGAGAGCGAATGGAAAGATGACTGAACTTTCCGGACTGAGCGGATACTGTCTGATTCAGACTGGAGACCTGTGTCTGAATACGTTTGAATGGCAATTGAATCGTGACGAAAAGGCGAAATAAATGTTGCCTCAGAGCCCGAGTCGATCAGGGCGCAGGCGCGGAAATTTTTCCCCAGGTGGCAAATGTTAATGATTGCCGTGCCTAGAAGGACAGCCGGTGCCGAAGGCAAAATACGTCTGAACGTTCGGAAGTGCGGAAGAACTAGAATTTTCTGCGAAAGGTACTGGTCGATCGACGTCTGGCCAGGTTGTGGAATCGGGCACGGAATGTGACTCGCTGGAAGCCGGATTGCCACGATGCAGAAGCGAGTGGGGTCGTCCTCCACAAGTGTTGCAATTATGGGAGCTTTGGCATTCTCGAAGCATGTGGCCCTTTGCGAAGCAATTTAAACAGAGCTGCCTTTGCATTATGCAGTTGAGCGGGCGTCAACGCTCATTTGCAGGAAATGAGGACAGAGTCGGAATTGGTGATTATCTTTGGAACAGAGTCGATTTCCTTCCAAGGCGGCACCCCATTTTTGTCCGTTACGGACGCTTCTCACAAAGACCGGCTTAGCTTTGGCAATTTGGAACGGCACAAATAGTCACTAGGAGACTATCCCAGTTGTCCGTGCGAACGTTGGAGACCGCTAGCGCATTTGGGGACTCCCTGCATCGTACTTTGAAGATCCTTCAAAGCACGACTGCATTCGGAAGTTACGCGGGGCAAGAAGCTCTTGGATGTTAATTTGGTTGGTCACCAGAAGCCGATTATTCTCATATCGGCTGCGGAGAGCCAACCAGGCGGATTCGAAACCGTCATTTGTGAGTGGGCCTTTCTCTACAATGGCTTTTGGATCGCCCCCTGGTCTTCGCTGTGAGGTAGTATAATTTCTCTACCAGAGATAATTTTTGATTATTTATCACGACCGCGGAATGTGGGCCAGTGGACGTAGTTCCCCTGAGAAAACCCTCAAGATTGACGGGAGGTAGTCGACAGCCGTCCTGTTGGACTGGCTGTGCAGGAGGACGGACTGCGGAGGGGCCAGCTGGGCATTGAGGTCACTGAGACACTGCTCAAATACCTCATAGCATTCGCCGTATGTTATCCGGATGTCCGCTTGGATTTCTGGATCCTCTTCAGTCATCACCGCGGAGCAGGCCTTGTATTCGGCATCGACGTCCGTCCAAATGCTGAGGATTTGGCCTCGGCTTCGAGAGCGACAGAGGGCGCGGATGGGGCGGAAGTCGATGCGCTCTGCCAGGCGGGATAGTCGGCCAATGGCGGCGACCAACTTGGTCCGAGCGGCAGAGGTGGCAGATTGAGCCATTGTGGTGAACTATGGCGAGAACTGCAAGGGGATAGTGATAAAGCCTTTCGGATCTTGCTTAGACACCGCTGGAACCTTAATGGTGACCGGAGACGGAAATATAACCGATTTGGTCCATGTAGCAGGGCTGCTACTGGCTGCTTTCGGAGTGGGGGATGCCTTGATTGGCTGTTTCGGAGTAGTTCCGAGGCGGACGAGGTGCGTAGCCGGTTGGAAGAGGTCACAGGCAAAAGTTGTTTGCCGACCCTTGTGACCTGTTGGCATAATTCAAAATTACCCACGCAAGAAAAAATCGCTTTTTGGAAGTCTGTGAGGGACTGAAGACTGGTCTGAGTAGAATTGACTCGAAAACCGTCAGGAAACACAGCTTCTTTCGGAACCGTAACCCAAAACACGGACTGGCAGGCAAAAGGCCTCAACCTAGCTGGAAGGCAATGATCGACTCGAATTGTTTGAGATCACTTGTAGGAGAGAAATCTCAAACAATGAGTGACCTATATTGAGCCGAGCTGAGGAGAGGAACGGTCACACTGGTGGTAGCAATATTTTGGAAATATTGATTGTGCGATGCTCCTCCGTTTACCCCTTGACGCAATCGTGAACGGAACCGGGTTATTGACGGATAAGAAAAGAAATGACACGGACACCTCACAGAAAAAGAACAACAATGATTTTTATCAAAACAAAAAATAATATTTTTTTTTTTGTTTGCGAAACAGAAAACTTGGACAACTTTTTTGAACGTATTATTATTTATTTAAATTTATTTATTTAATTTATTTTTTCCTATTCGGATGAACGCAAGGTTCGGATGCCGATAGTTTTTTTGGGCCACCTCTAATTCACGGAACAAAACACAATAACAAAAACCGAAACAAAATTTGCCAATTTGCGATTTATATTGCCAAATAATTACTGAGAATGCGCCCTGCCTTGGTCGCTAGTAATTTATTTGGAATCTGGAGAGTGCTGGAGGGAATTTAGCTTTTGCGAAAAGTGGCTAGAGGGCATGAATTGCACTTAATCGCGAATTTTCTGTTAAATATGGCACTTGCGCGGAGTGGTGGAATGCGGTATTTAATTGATTTGGTATTTTGTTGGATGTGAGTATGTATGTATATAGTTGGGAGCCAACTATGCAAATAAATGTACAAATATTTAATTAGGAAAACACATGTAGATATGTAGATGGATGGATAATTTTATTGTTGCTGTAATGTGTATATGTTTATATGTGTATGTATTCACTTGCACTTGGAGTGTACCAGTGTAAATTTTATTGGGGTAGGGCGCGGATGAAATGCTCTTGGAGATATGTATATTAATGTAGGTGTGTGTGCATGTACTTGCATTCGGAGCGTGCCAATGTATATTTTATTGGGGTAGGCCGCGGATGGAACGCACTTGGAGAAATATTAATGTATGTGTGTGTGTATGTAAGCAAGCCGCTCTCATGGGCTGGAATGTGCGTACATACATAGGCGCGGTAGGTACTTTTGTTTAATATATTTTATTAATTAATTAATTATTTTATTAAGTTATTTGTCCGCGAATTATGGACGGACACAAGGAATCGAAGAAAAACTACCGTAGCACTGGTAGTTGGAAGTGAAGTAGCGGAGAACGGCCGGAATTGCCGATAATATGGCGGTGGCGAAGTATGAAGCAACACGGACAACGGAGTTGCACAGTTGGCGAGATAAGTACATATATAAGAATATATATATGTACTTCTGTCGCGAAACTCGGACTTGCGGAATTTCGGAACACAAAACCACCACCTTCTGTGGTGAAGGCGATGCCGTGCTCGAAAGCTGGAGACTTTTCCTTATAGGGGAAGGCAGAGGAATCCGGCTCGAAGGACCAATGACTAAGCCAAGAGCGTCGTATAATTCCACAGTTAAGAATCCCAATAACGTCGTGGCAAGTATGTTCAAATAAAAGCCGGGGTCGTCAATGTTTATTCCAATTCATTATATGGTAGGGTAAGTACAATCGTATGTCGCGTGCGAAAAGACCGTGTCGCTTGGGGTGTAAGAGCGTATTAAAAAGAAGTTGCGCCTGCTGCCGAGGGCTGTCGGCAGCGAGAGCGGGAGCGTGATCGTGATTGTGATCGTGGGCGGGAGCGCACCCGTGGTCAGTAAAGCGCGGGAGAGCGTCGCCGGGGGGAAAATGCTCTCAAGTATTAAGGCGAGAGCGAGGGCAACCGCTTGTGTAGCTGGACTGCCCACAGAGCGGTGGCCCCGCCATGGCCGTCGCCACTCTGAACACTCGATTTGATAGTCCTTTTGACTAAGGTCCGTACTTTCGGAACCCAAAATTTTGATCGGATGAGCCGCATCATTAATTGGCTTCCACCATGCAATGCGATGTGATGAGTGAACTGCACGAGAAGACGTGTGAATGCGGTAGAATGATCGGGTGCTTTCATCATATCGTTTCGTTCTCTTTCGTAGTGACCAGACGTCACTATTTCTCTCATTCACTCTTCACTCTTTCTCACCCCAACTTAAATAACTGTTTTTTCTCTTTCGCTCTTTAAACCTTCAGTGCAGTAGCGCCCTCACTCACAAGCTGTTGCTGCAGTTTACTCTCCTCTAATTTTTCCGGTTTCGCTTTCAGCAATTGCCTTGCACTGTAGTCTGATTGCTATTTTTAAAAAACTTTTTATTGGTCTAAAAAAAAAAAATTTGTAAACCTGCAAGAAGCAGATCACCTTCGATCTGCTGAACATCCTTTGCTGGCTTTGCGACAACACAGTGCACACACAAAATGTGTGTATGCCATTTCGTAAAGTAACGGCCTGCACTTTAGATGTGAGAAACGCCGTGCTGTTGAAAACGACATGCGCTCGGTCGCGAGGCAGATGAGGAGTGGCGTCAAAGAGCTGATTGTAGGCCGATTCTTGGCCACGGCTGATTTTCCGCAGCGCAACCAAAAAAATAACTCCGACCCCTCCGTCAGTGCAGTAGTTGATTTTGTCTGCTACTATGCAGATTCGGCACCCGAATACATCACCGCGGAGCACATGCAGCCAGAATCGACTGTAGCGTCCGTGTCCGTAGCGTCCGCCCCCACCTCCGTAACTATCCCATCCATTTCCAAACCGCCAGTTGGTGTACGTCCTGTACCACCGGATATTGCCATCACAGGTACCGCACCAGTTGTGCCAAACACACTGGTGGGTGTCCCACCAAAGCGGCAAGTTTTTGTCTCTCGGCTTGCCCCTGACCTTACATCTAATGATGTATCTATCATCTAAAGAAAAATAAAAGCCGATGGCCTAAAGGTGGAGAAATTTAATTTCTCTTAGCCAGGGGGATAGCTTCTTTTAAGATAAGCGACTCCCTATCTCATTTCCACACCATTTGTTGTGCTTTCATTACTTGGTCATACATTCCCCCTTCCTAGGATATACGAGCACCACATGTCCGCTTTAAAAACTGTTTCTTCCTCGCTATCAGATAAAGACCATATGTTAGTTCTTGGTGATTTCAATTTCCCAGGTATTTTTTATTCTTCGGTAAACGAGTCTAATAACCTTGTGCCCTTGTTACGACATGACTTTATTGACGGCTGGTCCCTTTCTCAAGTCAACCATGTGAAAAATTCCTTCCTTCCTTCCCTTCCGCTCACTCTACCTGAAGAATCCTACATTCGAAGTATCGGCTATTTTTACATGTCCGCTGCTTTCGTAAAGCCGAGCTTACAAAGCTTAATAGCCTGCATAGGGATTTTTATTGGTCCGCTCTGTACATGTGCACTAACGTTATGAAAGGCACAAACCTTTTCATACCCGTACTCGAAGAGTAAATGGGTATATTGTATTTGTGGTAAAATGGTTTTGTGTAACATAGAGAAAGAATAATTTCCGACCCTATAAAGTATATATATTCTTATGACAATTCAATTAAATATTAAAAACAATACCGCAAAGGAGCTCGGTATTCCTCTCTTGAAGTACCGGAGGGACAAGACCATCCCTCTACATCAACGCCTGGGAAACCAGGTCCAAAGAAGACGGGGAAGGAGACTGAGTCGGTCCACCGTCTTCTAGCAGAATCCGCTGCGAGGAGGGCTCCGATAAGCCAATCGGGCGCATCCACGTCGGGTGGGGAAACCCCGTCAACCTCGGCAGGCAGCGGGTCTGCAGGCGAAGGAGGTAAGCCGTCCTACCAGCACAGGAGGCGTGCTGCCTTCATACTGGCCAACGAAGATCCGGAGTATGTGCCATCGGCGAAGGGGATGGAGCAGAGGCTTTGGGCCAGCTCAATCATCCCAGACTTCCAACCAGCCAAAACCGGAAAGGGAGCAGCCTAGCCCCCAAACAAGCGGCAACGCTCGGCGGAAGACAACGCCACACAGCCAGGCTAAGCACAGCATGCCAAGCGGGCAAAGACGCACCTGACCAACAGGTCTTTTGCGGAGGTGGCGAGGGCGAAACCCTAGTTGGCATCCTAGATAGGGGCGCCAAGGATGGTAATGTCTCCCAAAACAAGTGGCACCTGGTGGAGGCAGAGCTCCAGGACAGCTTCATGGAGGAGCTTGCCGAAAACGGTGGACCCCCGCCCAAATGTGAGGACGCCGGGTGGCATCAGGGCATGGTGAAAGCCATCGCCTGCCAAGATGCACGCTCGGCGGCCCTCTACATGAAGGCGGTGGCGGCGATCGAGGAAGTTTACCCGGGAGCCAAAACGGAGGCCGTACGCTGGGAATACGTCCCAAGCAGACCGAGGGCCCGAGCGTGGGTGTCGGTCAAACCTGCAGAACCTTGAGAATCTTCTCTTCTCTGCAACCCCCACCTTCCTACAGCCAAGGTCGAGGAGGTCACAGGACAGAGGCGACAGATCATCCTCGTCCTGAACGAGGAGTCGCTAGTGCTCGTTGGAGAGTCGTCAGGAGTGGTGGATTATGGCTACCGTAAGGTGACCATAGTCCCCTATAAAAACGACTCCAAGGGAAAGCAAGCGGGGGTCCAGCCAGACCTCGAGCTTGACGTCCCGGAAGCGGGAAGCCAACCCGAGGCGTCGGACGTGGCGTCCATGGTATCTGACGATATCCTGGATCGCTACGAGTCCGACGCGAGCGACCGGAAGCCAGAGGTCTCGGACGCATCGACGTCGGGGAGGACGTCGTTGAGGGCGCTCGTCGCAGACTGCGAGGCCAAGGACATCGGCAACGCAGCGCTTGACAAAGCCTGTCCACCCGGCAAAACCAGAGTTCGGAAGAAACCGGCGTGGTGGACTCCGACGCTGGGAGAGCTCCGGAGATCCTCACGGAGACTTTTTAACAAAACGAAAGCTCTTTACGTTGAGCAGAACTGGACCGAATACAAGGAGAGTCTGTCCACATACAACAAAAAACTCAGGAAAGCCAAACGCGCGTCGTGGCGCCAGTTCTGCACCGAAATCGAGAGTAACCCCAAAGCCTCGCGCTTACGTAAAGTACTCTCGAAATCAACTCCAACCTTGGGGTATTTGAGGAAAGCCGACCAATCCTGGACAACATCCAGTTCCGAGTCGCTAAGCCTCCTTCTCAGTACACATTTCCCAGGCTGCGCTGTAAACAGACCAACCTACAGAGCGCATCCGTGTAATGCCACGGGCTCAATTCTGAATCTGTTAAGTCAGGAGAATATATCCTGGGCAATAAAAGCTTCAAGCCCTATAAATCCGCGGGACCAGACGGCATTATCCCAGCGCAGCTGATCCAAGCCGGACAAAGAGCCATAAATTAGCTCAAACGGATTAACGAGGGATTTTCTCCCACGGACAAATCCCGAAGACATGGCTTCGGGCCAAAGTTGTGTTCATACCCAAGGCAGGCAAGCCCTCGCACACTGCCCCTAAAGATCTCAGACCAATAAGCCTGTCGTCCTTCCTCCTGAAGACGATGGAACGGCTTTAAGTCTGCATCTCAGGGCGACCATATCGCCGAATCAAATCTCTGACTTTCAGCATGCCTATCGGAGGGGAGAATCCACCGAAACGGCCCTACATGCGATCACATCGATCATCGAATCGTCCCTCAGCTGCAAGGAATATACCCTGGTAGCCTTTCTTCCCATAGAAGGGGCTTTCAATAACATCATCCCGTCCGCCATCACGAGAGCACTGACTGACCTGGGGTTGACTCCCGGACGGTGAGTCTCATCGATCAGATGCTGCAATGCAGGACCGTTGAGGCATCACTGGGGACGTCAACGTCCACCAGGTTTTGTCAACAGAGGCACCCCGCAGGGGCGGAGTCCTCGCCCCTCCTATGGAACGTAGCAGTGAACGTACTGCTGCGGGAGATAGAGGGTGGCGGTTGCCGCGTGGTGGCGTATGCAGATAACGTCGCTATAGCATTCTCTGGGAAGATTCCACAGACCCTATGCGAGTGCATGACAAGCACTCTCACAAACCTGTCACAATGGGCAGCGAAATGTTGCCTGAGTGCCAACCCATCTAAAACGGAACTTGTACTATTCACCAGGAAATACAAGATTTCGACACTTACCCCAGCGAAACTATGCGGAGAGCCGCTAGTTTTCAGCAACCAAGCCAAATACCTTGGCCTTATCCTCGATAGGAAGCTCGACTGGAAGCTGAGCATAGAGGACAGGGGAAGAAGGCCACAGTAGCCCTCTACACCTGCAGGAAAACCATCGGTCTAAAGTGGGGCATGACCCGTGTGATAGTCCGATGGCTATACACCGCCATCATACGACCAATCCTGATGTACGGAGTAGTGGTCTGGTGGCCAGCCCTGGAAAATAAAACTTGTCTTGACAAACTCACAAGAGTCCAACGCACGGCAGAGCTATGCATAACGGGCGGATTACGCACTACCCCAAGTGAGGCCCTCGACACCATGTTGTACCTTCTACCTGTAGAACTTATGGGGAAAAAGGTTGCAACACTCTCCGCCCTTAGAATGAGGGAATCCAACCTGTGGAAAACCACCACGGTTGGCCACTCGGGAATCCTAATAAAACTCCCGCAACTTCCAGAGAGAACAGACTACTGCATCCCAAGTGACTACCTCTCGACGCCTTTCCAGGTATCCATCCCACTCAGGGAGGACTGGGAGAGGGGCGAACCTGGACTTGCAAACGCGATCAACTTTTACACTAATGGCTCAAAAATTAGACGGCCGCGTGGGAGGGGGCGTCTTTTGCGACGAGCTCAACATCAGTCTCTGCTTCAGACTTCCGAACCACTGCAGCGTGTTTCAGGCAGAGGTCTTAGCCATCAAGGAGGCCGTTTCCATCGTCTCCAAACTTTTCTTTAGACGGACACTCAGTGTGCGTCTTCTCGACAGCCAAGCAGCCCTCAAGGCTCTGGGCTCTATTGCGTCGAACTCAGCGACCGTTAACGACTGTCGCAGGTCTCTAAATGAGACCGCAGAGCCGCTGGATCTCTCCCCAATATGGGTCCCAGGACATAGGGACATTGTCGGGAACGATGCCGCCGACGAGCTAGCTAGGCAGGGCACTACTGTACCTCTCCTTCCGGAGAGGGAGCAAGTGGCGATGCCTTTAGCTACGTGCAGGCTATTAACGCACGAGACATTCGAGCAAATCGCTGACAGGCGATGGCAGCTGACCATCACATGCAGAACTTCAAGAGCGATTTGGCCAAATAGTTCGAAAAAGCGCTCGGAAGAGCTTTTATAGACTCAGCAGAGCACATTGCTGCGCCGTCACCCCTAGCCATGTCCACACACAGACATTTCGGACCTTTCCAAAACCAAACCAGGGACTCTGTCTAAATACATCCAGGCCACCGTATGGGACTGCCTTTAGCTCGGTTCCTTAATTGCTCACCACGGTTGAGGCCAGGGAGAAGAGGCTCGCGCCCATGCGGATGGCATCACAATGGTCCACTAACTGGACCAAGTGAGCGGGGGAGGTCTCTCCCGCTCCGCTACCGCCTTAACCTAACCTTACCTAATCAGTATCAATAGCCGAGTCGATATAGCCCTATCTGTCCGTCCGTCTGTCCGTCCGCCTGTCCGTCCTTCTGTCTGCCCGTCTTGTTTGTCGCCCATTGCTCGAAGGCTATAACAGATAGAGCAACCTATTTTTTCCAGACTGATGTTATATCTCACTCCTAGAAAAATGTTTTAAAATTTTTTCGCCCCGCCCACTTCCGCCCCCAAAAAGGACGCACATCTGTGGCGTCCACAATTTTGAAGATAGCAGAAAACTAAAAATGCGCAATCATAGAGAAAGACCATATCTATCAGGGGCTCAAATCTAAATCGGATCGGAACATTAGTATAGCCACAATAGAGAAAACCATTTCGAGAAACATCATTCTCTTTCTTTCGCACTCACACAAAAACGTGTCGATTTGGTTTTTCGTACAAATGAGCGCCTCGATTTCAGAGAATATAAGAGCTAGAGCAACCAAACTTGTATTCCAGACTCCTGTGATATCGCTTCAGTGCAAGTTTATTTCAAAATTTTGCCACGCCCCCGTCCTCCCCCCCCAAAAAAACAGAGCTAATGTAGATGACAGATGCAGCAAACAAATGTAAAATGTAAAAACTGATACAACATTTGAAAATTCCACATAATTCACATGTGCACAGACTGAGTACGGGTACGACTCCGTACGTTCTTTCTAGTTTATAAAGTACTTGACACACTTCTTGGTTCTTGTGTCCCATATTTTTTGTCTAATCCAAACCCCCTTGGTTTTACAAAAGAGCTATACAGTCTAAGAAACAGGGTTCTAAGGGCTTCGAACGGTGAGAACAGTATCTTAGAATCGCGAAAACTTAGTATAAGCTTTCCCAGAGCTGTATAAATCTAACGGCAACAAAAATAGCCCTCATTTTTGTTTTTATAAAAGCTTGTATTTTTTCGATCTTTTTGATATTTTATGTTCCAAATTCAAAAATGATCTTCCTAAAATAAAAAAAAAATGATGGTATCCGTCTTAATGACCAAGTTTTTGAGTAGGAGATCCTTGCCACCTTCTGGTCTTCTAGATGCCAATCTGCCAATCTGCATCTTCTCGGGAATCAAAGAAAAATATCAAAAAATGTTCTATGTACAACTAAACTTAACATTATTCAAGCTTATTTCTAAAGAGCGTTATTGCCCTCGGCTTCTTAGCAACCTCGCTCCCAAAACTTTTATGCATCGGGAGCATAAGCTTCCAGCATATGGGATGAGTTGCTATCTACTTTTAGTCATCAACAGATGAATGGCACTTATTTTCTTCCATTCTAATGTATGTGTGTGTGTCTTTTAGATGCCGAAAGATAAGATAATTCTATATTCCGGTCGAGATGGGAAATATCTTCGGTTTCCTTTTTAGTATGTCGCCTACACGCCAGTAACTCAGGAGCGCCATCTGACCCTGATCATCTCCGTGCTATCTTCGTGGTATTGTTCCTAGGGCATCCAACTTTTCTCTTGGTGAATTCACCTCGCTTTGCCATAGTGGGTTAGCTGTGCTTAGAAAGAATATGCATGAAAGATAGAGTATAATAGTTTGTTGAATAGTCTTTATTCATCGAAGACATACGTTTGCGATTTTTTTCTGCGGGTGTGAGTGCGTAATATGCCAACAGGTGACAAGGACAGCAAAGGGTGTTTGGCAGTCCCCGCTCAACGTCAGCTACGCACATCCTCCGCATCCGGAAATACGTCGACTCAGAAAATGAAGAGTCGCCTTGAAGTGCGTTTAAAAGCCGCTCCAAGAGAATCATTTTCCGACGTTCGTTGAGGTCTAATCCTGGAGGTCAAGGCGGAGTATAAGGTTCGATCCGCAGAAATGTTTGACGAAGACCCATATGTATAAGAAGGCATTCTAACGATGCGATGCATTGCATAGCTCACTCCAAGGTCTGCACCGACACCTATCTGTGCCACCAACTTGCCGAAGCGGCAATCATAAGAAGGAAGTGGCTTCATAGACGGAAACTGACGTCTTCATCAATCAGTGACATTTGACGGTGTAGGCCATGGAGAGCGACCCGTCCACTTCCAAAGGCAATCTTAATCCACGAACGCCAAAAGGCAATCTGAATCCACAACCGTCCAAAGATAATCAAGATTGGAACCCCACTGGAAGCACCTCCAATCCGTTCCGGTCTCGTGGAAGCCAACTTCCAAGATATCCAAGCTGAAGTCCCGGGCTTAAAAAAAACAATCATTAACTAAGTTATCAAGTGTTCACATGGAGCATAAAGTCGATCCACAACCAAGCGATCGGAGCCAACCGAAAATGGAAGCTTACTGCAAGTTGCCTTCACTATGTCACCGACAAAAAGCCATAGTCGAGTCCGTAAAACGCAATCTGAAACAATTCTCAGAGGCGAAAGGACACACATCAAGTGATTTGATCAAATCACTATGGACTCAAGTTCAAAAAGTCCCCTTTACGATCCATGAGAATCCAGTGAAAGGAGGATACGACATGGAAGCCTATCTAACACTGGAAAGCGAAGTTCAACGAGCGTTGGCAAAACCAGCCACATCGAACACAGACAACGTACATCTCCCACGCATCAGTATCCCGAAGTTTGATGGGGATCTACTAAAATGGACCCAGTTCTTTGACCTGTTCTCATGTATGGTTCATGAAACTAACACGCCTACTGTAGGATACCTATCCCAGGCTGAGGTAGGCTCAGTCTGTCCAAGGTTCTTTCCACAAGAAATTTGTAGAAGTGCTGGCACTTTAGGGCGAGGGATGGCCGTGAGACCGAAAATTGAGCGGGCGGAGCGTCGGGTTACCGTGCAGGCAGTTCTTTATTCGCGCTTTGGCGATGGAAGGGAAACGCTGACACCTTGAGTTTCGGTGTGTGCGGTAATAATATGTTACTGGGTTACCTGGGTGGCGTTTCACGGTCGGCGAAGAAAATGATGACACTGTGTTGAGGTTGAGGTTTGTAAATTCTTTTTCTTTATTTTTGGATTAATTGCGGTTTTTATACTACTAGTGTGTTCTGGCGTGTAATTGTGGCGCGGTGTTGACTGTTGATGCACTGCTGATGGACTGCTGATCGACTGCCTCATTGATCCATGGCGCGCGCTATTTAAAGCCGGCACCTGGGGTGTGAGGTCGCTGAGTCCGCGTTTTCGTGGGTGTATGTTGGGGCACCGTTTCGCTGTGATCGCGGAACTTGGTGCAGTGTCAGGTGACCTAGTCCGCGTGTTTTTGCTAACATAGCAGCGCGGAATTAGGTCTAGTGTGTTTGGTAGCGTCAGGTGACCTAGTCGGCGTGTTTTGCTAACATAGCAACCCGGACCTAGGTGCAGTGTATTGGTAGTGTCAGGTGTTTTTAATAATAGTCTTATATATTATTTAGTTTATGATTATATTATGTGTATATCTTACATTATCTATTTATGTTTCTTGTGGCGGACCGTTGTGGTCCGTTACACTACAGTACGAAGGATGTGGTATCTTGAAACCACCGTTACCAGCGAGGCAGAAAGATTGATCCGACATATCGATATAAAGGAAGATATAATTATGAAAGCGCCTGGAAAATTTTAGCTGACGCATACCAACCTCAACCATCACACAATCAATGACGACGCCAAGTCACTAAAGGAATTGCTATAACAAAAATATAAACCCTTTATGAGAAATCACTGGGAAACTCTAAAAGCATACAGGCCTTTGACACCATGCTTCAGTTCCTAGACCAAAAGAATTCGAGTTTTAGGAACAGGAAAGAAAAACAGCCAAAAGGCAAAACATGTGCATCATTAAACACAGGAAAAGCAAAGACATCTTTTTGCTCATTCTGCAAAAAGGCAATCCATTGGCTTTACGGATGCGATGAGTTTCGCTCCAACTCTCCATCAGAACGACTAAACTGGGTGCTAAAACAAAAGTTATGCGTCAACTGTTTCTGATCAAGCCACAAAACAAATGCATGCCTCAAGTGCGACAAGAAGCATAACACGCTGCTGATCTAGAAACCGGATCAAGTACAACCACAGATTCAGGAGCACCGACCGTTGCTGCAGCAAGCAACATTAATTACAATCTATTGTCAACAGCAAAAGTAGCAGTAGCAGTAACAGACAGATTGCCAATTTTAGAGCTCTGTTGGATTCAGGATCACAGATCAACTCGATCTCTGAACGAATGGCATCAATGTTGTTGCTCAAATTTAATGTCACAACATTACGCATCCAAGGAATTGGAGGTCAGTCAAAGAACAGTACAGCTGGGTAAATGTTCTAATAAAATCATGGAAAAAGTCTGGATTCTGGACAACTTATAGACGGCGGAAAAACTACGCACGCCAATCAAAGCACAGTGCTAACTCATTTTATAGAGAACTAGTAGACCTGCGCGCTTCGCTGCGCCAAATACATCCATGCCATCGGACGGGACTGCTCTTAGTTTCGCATTAAGTTACTCAGGTAGGAGGGGTACACAACCATGCGGCATCACAACGGTCAAATATTGTATTTTGTATATTGTATTGTATGTATTTACTAGAAAGCCTGCGCGCTTCGCTGTTTACTTATTTAATGTTTAGGAATTCATCGAAATTAAACAATGATAATCTTGATATATTAACATGTTTTATTTATTGGTATGCTTTGTGATAAACAATATTTTTTGTTTTGCCGTCGGTACAATGAATAACTAAGGCCGAAAGATTGCCTACTCGTGATCACGCATTTAAACCACAAATTTGCAACGACTGGTGACTATCTCTGGTGGGACCTTTTCGATATTTCTAGAGTCGTTTTTGATATCTTTTGCGAGACTTTTGCAATAGCGCTAATGGCTCGCAAGAAAAAGATTTTCGACTTTTTTTTACCTTCCCATTTCGTACCAACTAGAAAATTTTTTATTTTTTACTTATAATGTTGTACCGCCAACTAGGCCGGGTATGCTGCAGCGCCGGGGCTCACAGAAATTTGTCTGATCTCTGGATGTGATAGCTAAAAAGAAATGAGTTTTCTGATTATAGAATAAGACGAGTAAGGTGGCAAAAGTAGTTTGTTCTATTTTTTAGTAGGAGTATACAGATTTTGGACTAAAGGGGACTACAGGGTCGTCTACAAGCTCCTCATGATCGCACGCGGCTGTTCGATGCCGGCTGGTCGATGGGGTCGTCTAGTGGTACAGTGTCGACGGATGCTGTACTCCTGAGTGATTCGGAGGATAATGCGCTTCGAGAGAAGACAGTGTTGCAGTTGACAAGGATGCGCTCCGAGGACGTAGCGGATGCGGATGGTAGTGGATAGTGTGCTCCGGCAGACAAGTGTGGCGGAGGATAGTGCGCTCCGACGAGAATTATATGATGCAAAGGATAACGACCACCGTAGGACGAGAGAAGAGGATAATGCGCCACAAGAGACGAGAATTGCGAAGGATAATGCACTCTGAGAGACGAAAGGAGTTCGGAGAAAAGAGAGATCTGAAGATCTGTCTATATCTATCGCTCCGCCTAACAAATATTATTTTCCGCTTATTAAGGAAAGGTGTTTTGTTTTATTTGAGTATTCTGTATATTAAACCAACCGTGCAAACTGTCCATTATCTGTGCGAGTGTAGTTTGCGTCTTAGTGGTTATATATTTCGGTTGTAAAAGTCTATAGTGCTTTCTCACTTTTTTCTGTGTTGTTGTTGACATACGCTTTACATATGATTCACTCACTCTGACTCGCTCTCTTTTTCTATACTTATCTTCGATCTTTCTAATACAGACGCTCACCGTTTGCCGCCTCTCCATGCGTGATAAACGCTTTGTGTTTATATCGTCTCTAAATTAAACGGCTTATTGCTAGGCCACCGTCGATCGCTTGTTTGTTGACATTTTTTTGATCCTTGTATTATTATCGTTTGCGTGTTTATCTCTGTGTTACAAACGTACGCTTTTTACATTTTACATTTACATTTTTATTTTACATTTTCACCTCTTACTTATTTTTTTTTTTTTTGGCTATAATGAGTACTTGCTGCGCCAAGAAGTGACGATCGGTGGCCCTTAAGCAGATCTTCACACGCTGTGTGACAACACGGCTCACACGGTATGGGCGGACCTGGTTAAAATTGGCGGACGCGTCGTTGATCTCATTAAGTCTTGTTGCGGTCTAAATTGAACGTGCTGGGACTGTCGGATGTCTTTATGAGACAGACTCACAATGAATTCACGGCCGTTAATTCTGGATTTCGACTGCTGCAGGAGAAGTTCTATTCTATGGAGACTCATTTTAAAAATCTTTAAATTTTAGCTGTGTCTCCAAAAGAAAAAAAGGGTAACAAAAAGTCTACCCACTTATAATAACGACAGATTTCTTGTAGTTCCTAGGTCGCCGTCACCCCAATTAGTTCATCGTCTTCAATTAACTTTGGTGCTGGGGAGCTAGGATGTAACGGGGCACCGACTGATACTTCAGCAGCTACCTCCTCACTAGCCACCTCTTCTGCGCCTGTGCCGCGCCTGACGGTGTCAGTCGCGACGTTAGTGACTATCCTGGGCTTAAGCGCCTTCACTCGAACCAGCTGACACAGCCGTCAGTATGGGTTTGGAGGCTCCGTCTACCTCTGCTGCCATGTTAATTTATAAAAGTAGCATTTTATCTGCTGATTCTGCCCCTTTCTATCAAATAGTTCTATCATCCCTCCACCTATTCTAATTGCTGTCGCTTCGCTAAAATCTATTTTCGATTCCCGACTTATGGCATCGGCTACGGAAGTTCTGGTCAGGTATTTTATCTACGCTAAACTTAACATTCATGAAACCTCAGGTCTGGTAGTTACTTAATTTAACTTTAAAGTTAAACGTAATATTTCTTCTTTCCAAATCCTTGAACTCCTGAAACTTCCGTCCGTCCTACACTATCTCTGGGAGTCTTAAATTCTGCTTCAAAAATCAGAGCTCTCTAAAGATATCCTATCAGAAAGTCCGCGGCTTTTGCAGTAAGCTCAACCAGTTATATACTGACAGTGCATCTTTCGAGACTGATGAAATCGCTTTCTCTGAAACTTGGCTGAACCCCTTGTAACGAACTGTTTCTGTCCGACTGATCAGCGGGGCTGGCTCAGCGGCCGACGGGATCGTTGCAGCGAATTTGTTTGTTGCCTCGCAGACAATAAGAAAAATGCTCAAATCATTTGGTTAACTAGCAGCAGGATCTTTATTGGTATCTTAACTTACGGGCTCTTACGTGCTATATTACAAATGGATACCTGCTGGGCCTCCGCTGGCCTTCCTCTGCCGACACTGCCCTCACGCTACCACCGCTTGGTAACTTTGCTTAGCAACCGCCTCGTCCGCCACTCTCAGTTCCGCACACTCTGGGCTCACCCTTCGCTGGTACTCACCCTAAGCGGTGAGTAGAATCTGGCGCCCCGTTAGTCTCCTTATTTCAGCCCTTTGCTGAAATATTGCTCAGTTGTCCTCTTCACGACGCACGTTCACTCACTCGTGGAATTCTCGCTTTCACTCGCTTTGATTCGCGCACTTGCCCGTCTACTATCCTGGATTTACTGTCTCGTGCCGCTGTCGCTGGACTCCATTTATATCGTGTCCGTGTCACTGCCTAGTCCATCGGCGCCTCCGCGTGTTTCCACTTCGTTCTTAACGGGATCAAGCCGGTGGCGTGATCTCATGTCCATATTTGGACCTTCGCTGGACCTCTGCCGGCCCGATCCCGCTGTCTCCCCGAGCGGCATGGCGCCGCTCGCGCGCTCCTCCATTCCCCGCCTCTCTAACGGGACTCGGCGCCAGACGTGCTCACACGACCACCAATGGTCATGCGCTGGGCTACCACCTGCTCGTCCCGCCGACCCCTCTCCTTTCGATCGGCTCTCTGGCCCTGCCGAATTCGCCGTGACTTTTCCGGAACCCTTAACCCTTTATGGGCCCTTGTGAGGAAATTCAGTTCCTCACAATTACCCCCTTTCTTCACTAGAGGACAGCTCCCAAAGTTTCCTCACCCAGCCACCTTCCGATTTGATCGAATTCGAATTTGATTCAAATGCCACCAGATTCGAATGTTGCGCGCGCGAGCCATTTCGTGTCCTCCGACCTGGTTCGCTCACCAGTCGATCGGTTCACCATCCGTCGACACATTTTCGCCGTTATGGTTCCGGCACTCGTTCCGGAGCTGGTTCCTCCGACCGATTGGCGCATTATGCGCACGATAGGTGCCAATTATGCGCACAAACGGTTTGGCGGACCTAGATCGTGCTGCCAAATTTTCCACCGCCTCCTCACGTTTCTTCCGGTCGCGGTTCTCATAGTGACCACGCCGTAAATCGCGCAGGAAGCGTTCTCCACCCGTTGCTTTTGTGTTACACGCGTGTGCCCACCTCCCGCGGCCTGCCCTTCGAAGCCACTACTTAGGTACTTCCATTTCCATTAATTTCTTTATTTTTCATTTACTTAACAACTTCTCTCTCCTCCCTCCGCCTGTTTACTCCTCCACGGACACCTCCACGCTGTTGGAGGACGCCGACAACCGGTACCGCACCCCTTGAACCCGGACCAGGCGCTTACCGCGTCGACCGATGCAGCGCGTGCCCTCCTTAGCCCAGATGACTGCCTCTGGCCAATTCTCCACCGCCACCGGCCACTAGCGCGCAGCCTCTGCCGGTGCCTCCTCGCGCAGCGACTGCTGCCTCTGCAGTTGCGGCCGCCCGACTTCGGCTCGGGACTCGGGGCACGAGGCCTGCCGCAGTAGGCCCGGAGTCTCCGGCTCTGCTGCTGGTGCGCTCGCCGCTGCCACAGCCCCTCGGTCTTCGGACCCCCTGGCTTCGCAGCCATCTTCGATGCCTGCGTTGCGGTCGGCGTCGTGGTCGGAATCGCGGTCGGCGTCGCAGTCGGCATCGCAGTCGGCCTTTTGCCGTCATCGCCGTCGGCTGCATTTGTGGCTGCGCTCTTTGTGGAGCTTCCACCGTTGCCCGTGGTTGGGCCTCCGGCCGCACCGTCGGTCGTGTGCATAATTTTTCCTCCGCCCGCCGGTCCTCCTCGCTGGTCAGCATGACCACGAGGACCACATCGCTGTCCTCGCTCTCCTCCTCCGACACCTCCGGATCCCGCCTGGCCCTCGGCGTGTACTGCCCCCACGCTGTTGGCCTGCTCCTCCAAAACCTCTCCAATAAAATTTCAGTATGTTCGTTCGACTTTCCCGTTTGTGAGATCACTTGCGACTGATTGCCGGCTCCAGCCTCTGCCGCCGCCATACCCATGCTGCCTTTCTCACGCCCTCGTACGATACTTGCGCTCTTTTCCTCCGGTGTCGGCTCTCGCTGGATCCCGTTGGTTTTGGGCCTCCGTCTCTTCGCCGCGTTAACCCTCACAAGGCTAGCGGGTTCCTTTTTCCCCTTCCAGTCTTCCCCTTTTTTTCTTCCAGCCTCGGCCCTCGGCGTCCACCATCCTTCCCCCCCTCTGTTCAACCCCCCCTCGGCCCAGGTAAGTGAACGGATTTTGTTAATGAGATTTTGTTGAGATTTTCAATCTCTAATTTTCCCACTGCCTTTCAGATCATCCTGCGTCCTTGCCCGTGGTGCCTCTCGCCCAAGTTAGCTTAGGTTCGGGAGCTGAGAATGTATATTGTGGAGAATATATATATAAGGTTGGATATATTGTAAAAACAACGCAAGACGTGTGGTTGATTTGACTTCAGTATTCAGAATGAATTCTTAATTTCTCTTTAATCTGGCGTTGATTCTTATTTGTTGGAAAGTGCTGATCAGACGGATTTCGAAGTGGAGCGAATGCGATTTTTCTCGTGTGTCAACTCAGTCTTTGGGTCGACATGGTATTTGCTGAATTGGATTACGCCAGTCGTAGGGTTTCGGCGCTACCGGCGAGGGTATCTGCTGAGGCGGTATTTATGCCAGTCATAGAGGTTTCGGTGGGGGACCGCCGAGGGTAAGTGCTGAGGCGGTAACTTCCGCGACTAACAGGCCCTCCAACCTTTCGTCCGGCTGCGATCGGCCCCGGCTTGTCCCTCCTTCACGTCTTCGGTTCGGCTTCTGCCCCGCGCAGCTGCCACAGACCCGAGGATCGTCCGACTCCTCGCCCGTCAGTTGCGCGCGGGTAGTGCAGTCTGCCCGGCCAAACCCGACGGTCGTAGGTGACTCCGGGTCCTTGGGCCCCAGGACCAGGACATCCGAACTGTTGGGACGTTGATGCTGACGTCTGTGGGACTGCCGATACTGTTGGCTGATAGACTGCCCAACGGTGTGATCGAAGTTGGGTGAACTGCCCCTGATTGATCAGCGGCCCGCGCGATTTAAAGCCAGAACCTGGTGTGTGTGGCTGCTGAGTCCGCAGTTCTGTCTTGGGGTGTGGGATGGGATTTGGGTCGAGACGTTGGTGAGTTTTGCTGGCTCTGCAGCTGACCTAGTGGCTGAGATTTGGGGTACGCTTTTGCTGAAATAGCATCGCGGAAATTGATTCGGGTCGGGTTGAGTGCAGTGTGGTATGGGAGTGGGTCTTTGGGTCGAATTGTAGGTGAGTGTTGCTGGCTCTGCAGCTGACCTATTAGGGCGCGCTCTTGCTGAAATAGCATTGCGGAAATTGAGCAGTGTATTGGGTCGGGTTGACCCTAAATGTAATTAGTAATTGGGTTGCTTAGGTAGTGGATCTTAGTCTGCTAGTGGGTGTATGTGTATCTTAGTTTGCTAACGGGTGTATGTGTAGGGGTATTGTATAGGGCCATGGTCCATGGTCCGTTACACCATTAAGTTTTTTATTAAGCTCCGTTCTTTTCTTTTCTTTATCGCAATGAATTGTGCATTTCAAAATTGATAATTTGCACTCCGAGTTTGCCCTTTGGCTTTGACACTCAATGGCGTCCTGCGTGACCCCAATTCGGAGCCGGTGACCACGCCTGCCATACTTGTCCTAGCTTTACGACTCGCACTTGTAATCCTCCTCTTATTCTCCGCAGTCGTGACAATTTATTTTGATGCATCTGTTCTTTGTTGTCTTTTGTAACGGACCATAGACCATGGCCCTATACAATACCTCTACACATACACCCGCTAGCAAGCTAAGATACACTTACACTCGACCTAAGCGACCCAATACAGCCACTAGCAAACTAAGATACACATACAGTCGACCTAAGCAACCCAATTAAAAATTAAACCACACTGCACTTAACATAACCCTAATCAATTTCCGCGATGCTATTGCAGCAAAAAGCGCGCCCCAAATCTCCGACACTTGGTCAGCTGCATAGTCAGCAAAACCCACTCCACACGACACGGCCCCAAAACCCACTCACCCAACCTCGACCCGAAAACCCAAAGTTACCATTTCCCCACAGTTACCCACTTGCCAAGAACCCCCACACCCCAAAACAGAACTGCAGACTCAGCGGTCCCACACACCAAGTGCCGGCTTTAAATAGCGCGGGCCGCTGATCAAAGGGGCAGTTCACCCAACGCAGTTCATCCAACGTCGATCAGCCAACCGTACCGGCACTTCAACAGACGTCAGCATCGACGCGTCATCGGTTGCTTTCCTCCCCCCGATACACCCACCGCCACCACACACTACACCGGCAATTAAATATCAATAAACACAATTCGACAACATTCAAAGAGAAATTCGATCGTCAGCGTTTTCATTTCGCTAGCACCAACATTACCCCCTGCCGTTACCACCCCCGGTAACATAGCCAGAGCTCTTCTTTCGGTCTCACGGCCAACCCCCTCGCCACAAAGTTCCAGCGAACTACAAATTCCTTGTTGGGGAAAAAACCCTGGACAGACTTAGCCTACCTCAGCCTGAGATAGGACCTCACAAGTGGCGCCCGAGCAGAGACTTTCTGGCAACTTTAAGGAAATTTCAAAGCCGACTTTTGGCAACTTTAAGGCTAGTGCAAAAAAAACCTTAATACGGTGCGACGTGGATAAAAGATCCACGGCCGCCAAAAAAGAGAAAGGAACAGAGCTAATAACAAAACACACAAATCCAGTCGCGAGCGCCACCGTGAAAGAATACGAAGTGCGCGAGTACCGAAAAAAGTGATCAAGTGCCCAACAGCACCACAGAAACAACACAAGCACCATTGAATCCCACGAAGAGGACTCAGGCAGCGATCTCCACGCCGTAGAGAAAACCACCAATCCAGGCGTCAGCATCGGCTGGATTTACAAGCGTCGTCGAGAGGATCTGGAGGCTTTCGCCAAGGAATTTGGATTTAGTAGTGAAGGCACTGTCGACGAGATGCGTTCGAACTTTGCCATACTAGTCGCCGGACCACTCCCGCCGAGTAGTTGGGTTCGCCTGGCGGAACTTGAGCGAAAATACGGCCGACTATTCGGACGCTCCAAGTCCCCGCTGCCCACTACCCCGGGACCATCTGGCACCCAGAAACAGGACCCAAAAGCCAGTTTACAAATCCCCACCATCGCTGAGAACGAGCCCCGACCACCAGTCGTAACGGTCGCCGATAGCCCCAGGCCGCCAACCACAGAAACTTGCCGCTCGCCCACGCAGAGAATTGTGCCAGCGATCGACCCACACATAGACGGGCGCGACTACAACCACATTGCACGCACCGCGGAACGCATCCGCGGATGGGGCATCCAGTTCAGCGGCGAAAATGACCCAATATCATTTCTGGAATTACTCGAGGAACGCGCAAGCTCATATGGAGTGGACACCAACCAGCTGCCTCGGGCCATGGCCGAGCTATTCACCGACCGAGCTAGCCGTTGGTACCGTACCAGCCAACATTCACATTCTGTCATATTTCCTGCCAGCACGGTATTTCGAACAACTGGACGACCAGATCCGGGGCCGCAAGCAAGCGGTGAGAGAACCGTTCAAAGATTACCTCATCGAGATACGGATACTCATGCACCACGCCGGGTACGATCCAGTTAAACAGCTGTACCGAATCTACGACCACGCCTTGTCAGGAATCCAGCTATACGTGCGACGAGACCGATTGGAAAGCTTGTCAGCATGGAAAGCTGACACGGCTAGCCTCGGAGTACGAAATCAGTCACGAGCGGGAAAATGAGATAACCCCCGCACCAATCCGAACCGCACAAAGAGACACCAGGCCGGCGAGGCGCCCAGATCGAAGAGAAGGTGACTCCTACCGGACGCAAGCTCGGAGATCCCATTGGGACTCAGCGGACACATCCCGGAGACAGTCATCAAATCCAACCGGTGCAGCGGGCCGGGACGTGGCCCATTGCATGATCACCACGCCTATTGTCAACCCTGTCGCCGGTGTGGTCAAGCTGGGCATGCCGCCTACGACTTCACCCACCCCTCGATCCTGTTCTGCTGGGAATGTGGAAAGCGCGGCACTCGGACCATCAGGGTCAGCCGAAAGCGACACCTCCCCAGACCCGCAACTAAGCCACGTGAACGACGGCCGAATAGTGGCGATAGTGACAATAGGAGGACAAACAACGGAGGCCACTATCGACACCGGGGCATCCCGCAGTTTCGTCAGTGCCAACCTGGCCCGACAACTAGACAACAACTCCTACCTGCAAGATGCATGCGTCCGCAGACGCCTGGCTGACGGCTCAGTCAGAGAGATCACACTAGTTCTACTGGCGCACATCAAGCTGGATCAACGAGAGGTTCAGATCCCACTCCTGGCCCTACCAAACATGCTGGAGCAAGTGATAGTCGGCATGGACTTTCTATGTGCCATCGAAACGATGATCAATGCGGCACTACGCTGTTAAAACTACAAGATCGCCACCTCACGCCAACGCCACCGTCAGTTCAATCCAACCACGTACAAGTCACCGACCGCAGCACCAATAAATCTAGTTCAACCGCGAATACACGACCCCGAACTACCACAAAGAAGACGGCACCCAATACTGCAACGAAGAATACGACACCGATACCAACCACAGCGAAAGCAAAGCACCGGCCCACAACAGAAAACACGAATCGAAACAAGCACCGGTAAACTGCAACCAAGCAAACGGGAAAACGAATCCCACGGCCACTACGGAGCACCCGCGTCCTAAGCTAACCACAGGGAACACACATCCCAAACACACCACGAGGATCTCACACATGAGACAAGAATCAACACACTTGAACCAGGCGCTCGACACAGGAAGCCCAGGACCAAAACAAACTACGGGGCACATGCACCCCGAACCCACCACAATGATCTCACACACGAGACAAACCCCAACGAACTTGAACCAAGGACACAGGAAGCCCAGGTCCAAGTTCAGCCATCGCGCACCCATGCACCCTACCCTCAACGGTGAAGGTGAACCCACGGACACCCTCAGAGACGACAACCAGCCCCGAACAACGACAGCGACAACGGCAGCAACAGTGCAACAACCAAACCACGAGGGAAACAGCCACGCAAATCCCTTGCTGGTCGGGTCCAATCATCGAACTAATCTCCACAGAACCTCTCCACCCGAAACCGGAATCTAGCCCGATGACCCCCCGAAACACCGACCGCAGCGCTGTCGTACCCACGGCCGACGCCACCCTGATCTTCGCCAACCCACTGGAGTACCTTCCGCGTACTGACGTGCCCACTAGCGCCATGCACCACGCCATGCCTAACACCACGTCCGAAATCTTCGTCGCCCAAACAAGTCGTTGCTGCGGAAACAGAGTCGTCACTGAGACCCGCCTGGCCATACATCGATCTGGAGACATTACAACTTGGGTATACCGCCAGACCCACGAAGATTCGCCACTCACGGCCAACGCTACCCCGATCGTCGCCCCACATAAGCGACTACCCACGTAGGCCGCCAGACATAGCGCCACAGATCCAAGAATTTCTGGACACTGAGCTTCCAAAGTTCAATAATCTCCACGGGACCTCCAACATCGCCGAGCACACCATCGTCATGAGGGATAATCGACCCTTCAAACAGAGGTACTACCCAAAGAACCCAGCCATGATGCGGATTATCGACGAGCAAGTCGACCAACTGATCCAGGAAGGTCTCATCGAAACCTCACGAAGCCCGCACAGCGCTTCCATCGTACTCGTACGTAAAAGAACGGCAAAAGGCGCATGTGCTTGGACTATCGACAACTCAACACTCACTCCATTCCTGACGCGTACCCACTGCCCAGGATCAACATCATCTTGGAACGCCTACAAAACGCGCGCTTCATAACTACCCTCGATTTGAAGAACGGATACTGGCAAATACCAATGGCCAACGGAAGTAGAGAAGCCACCGCCTTCACGGTCCCCGGAAGAGGTCTCTATCAAAGGAAAGTGATGCCCTTCGGATTACATTCTGCACCAGCAGCATTCCAATGGGCCCTTGATACGGTGATCGGTGCCGACATGGAACCCTACGCATTCTCCTATTTAGACGACATTGTCGTCGTCGGACGAGACTTCGAGGACCACCTACACAACCTGGCAATAGTCCTTTCTCGCCTTCGAAAAGCGAACCTGCGGATAAACGCGGAAAAGAGCACATTTTTCCAAAGCCGGATCAAATATCTTGGTCATGTCATCAGCGAAAAAAGGTATCCACACGGACCCCGACAAGATTGCTGCTGTCAAAGAACTCAAGCCACCCACGAACCTAAAAGAACTACGTCAGTGCATCGGAGTGGCATCCTGGTACCGAAGATTCGTGCCAAACTTTGCTACAGTAGTCAACCAATGTCTCAGCTACTCAAGAAAGGACAAACATGGACATGGGCGCAAATCAACAAGCGACCTTCGACCAACTAAAGGAATTACTCACGACCGCTCCCGTACTTGCTTGCCCCGATTTCAACGTCAAGTTTTCACTACAAACCGATGCGAGCAACCTTGGCATAGGCGCCGTTCTCACGCAGGAGATCGCAGGAAAGGAACACATCATCGCCCATGTCAGCTGACGCTTGAACCAGGCCGAAGGAAACCACTCCGCGACAGACAAGGAATGCCTCGCCGTCATTTGGGCAATCCGAAAACTACGCTGCTACCTAGAAGGATACCGGTTCGACGTTATAACCGACCATCTCGCGCTGAAATGGCTGAATACTCTGGAAAGCCCCAACGGTAGAATAGCGAGATGGGCGCTCGAACTCCAACAGTATCAGTACGACGTACACTATAGAGCAGGGAAACAAAACGTAGTTGCCGACGCCCTGTCTCGACAACCCTTGGAAACGCTAGCAGGGGATCAAAGAGGACGCAACAACTTGCCCCTGGCTCACACGAAGGATTCAACAAATAAAAGAACAACCCGATAAATACCCAGACTACGTTTTCAAGAATGGAGAACTCTACAGGCATCTGGGCCACGGAGCACGATCATGACTACGTGTCATGGAAACTCTGCGTCCCAAAGGACCGACGCCAAAGAGTCTTCAAGGAATGCCATGACCAGCCCACGGCGTTCGGAAAACCATCACACGGATAACACAGCGATATTATTGGCCCGGCCTATACCGCGATGTGAGGAAGTACGTACGCAGCTGCTTGAGCTGTCAAAGTTCAAGGCACTGCAGCGAAAGCCCGTGGGTAAGATGCTCACCCGCAGGGCAGAGGAACCTTTCGCCACGGTATGTGCCGACTTTTGTGGGGCCACTGCCCCGATCAAACGAGGAAACACCATGTTACTGGTATTTTTCGACACCTTCTCGAAATGGACTCAACTAGTGCCACTTAAAGAAAGCTACCACAGCTACCCTAGAGCTAGCTTTTCGGGAACGCATTCTAAGTCACTTCGATGTACCAAAACCATTTGTCTGCGACAACGGAACGCAGTTCACCAACCGCAAACAGCCGGCGTGGATCTGCAACACACCGCACCGTACTTCCCCCAGGAATACCCTACAGAACGGGCCAATCGGACGGTGAAGAACATGATTGCACAATTTGTGGAGGATCGCAAAACACATGGAATGAGCTGATACCCGAGATTTCACTGGCCATCAACTCCAGCGTCTCGAAACCACTGGTTTCGGCCCCTGCATTCCTGCTACACGGAAGAGAACCTCGCTTACCTGGAGCACTGTACGACGAAGTCACACCAGGGACAGGAAGCCCCCCGGACACAGCACACTCGAAGGCAACTCGACTCAAACAAGTATTCACGATAGGTTAGGTTAGGTTTATAGGGCTGCTCCACCGAAGTCGAGGTCACTCGGAGGCAAGAATTGCCCATTGTGATGCCCACACTCGTCATGGGATTACGTCCGGTGCCTAGGGAGGTTTCGTGAACCATCCCGAGGCCTCAACAAAGAGCATCAGCCTCTCTAAAGGCATGTGGCTATCAAGTCCCCGTGAAATGCGCTGCCGAGTATTCGGTGACGCCTTTCCGTGAGTGCAGGACAGCCACAGAGAAGATGCTGGATGCTCTCTATTTCCTCCTCGTCCCTGCAGCTGCGGCCGAAGTCATGGTGGGGCAATCTGTACCTAGTGGCCATTTGGCCGATGACACAGTGCCCCGTTATAATTCCCGTCAGTGTTCGCACCTGACTCTTCCTGAAACCTAGGAGAGTCTTAGTGCGTTTAGGGTCATAGTGGGGCCAGAGCGAGCGTGAGATCTCACAGTTGGGTGTTGCGTTCCACCGTCTGTCTGATCTCGTTCTAGCTCGACCCATCATGTGCGAGATGATGTCTCGCAGCGGCCGCCGTATATCGCTGACTGCGTCCGCCAGTGGCTTAGCCGCCAGTGGTGTTGGTGTGACCCGGGACCCTCGTGAGTGTGATTAAGTGCGCTCTGATCTGGTTTAGCGCGTCCACTGTGTCGCGTACGAGTCTGCTCGTGATTTTACAGGAAACCAGGGCTTTGATAGCAGCTTGGCTGTCAACACAGATTGCTATGTTCCTCTGAGGTATCTCCAAGGTGTATACCAACTTGACGCTTGCCATACTGCGTATATCTCCGCCTGAAATACACTGCACCAGGCTGGTAGTCATGGGGATATGTTGGTTGCTAGTTCTTCAGAGAAGATTCCAGCTCCTGTCCTTCGGCTGTCTTTGACCCGTCAGTGAAGATGGAGAGCACGTTCTGCCCAAGGGCAGCGTTACGCATCTATTCCTCTCTGTCCGGTATGTGTCCTTTAAAATTTCTCTTCCATGAAATCTCCGAGACACAGTAGTCGCTCCGTTCACCCGTTCCACTTTCGTCCTTACAGAGTGTTGTGGCGTGGCCATAAGGCGATGGCTTGAAGAACCGCGCGCCTGAGAACCTCACGGCACTTGCCGCAGCCTTGCACTTAAGGTGGAGGTCGATGGGCTCCAAGTTTAGCATGATCTCCAGAGCAGCCTGTGGGGGTGGATTTGAGAGATCCAGTGACCCCAAGGCATGCCGTCCGCTGAACTTTCCGGAGGTTCTCTAGGTGGGATTTGGTGTTGGCCGCTTCCCACCACACCAAGCTTCCGTATGTCAGAATGGGTCTTATTACCGCTGTGTACATCCAATGGATGATGTGCGGTTGTAAGCCCCATGTTCGCCCAAAGGTCTTCCTACAGATGTAGAAAGCAGCCATTGCCCTTTTTCTTTCTTTCCTCCGTGTTTCTCTTCCAAGAGAGTTTGGAGTCTAGGATGACACCAAGATACTTGGCTTCGTTCGATAACTCAAGCGTCGTTCCACCAATTGCTAGTCGTTTGAAGTTTGGTATCTTGTATTTTCGTGAGAACAACACCAGTTCTGTCTTTTGGGGATTAGCCCCAGACCGTTTTGGTGTGCCCAGCTCGCGGTCGTTCCCAGTGCAGATTCAGAAGATCACTGATTGTAGGTAGGAACTTACCCGTTACCAGTATCACTAGATCATCCGCATAGGCCACAACCTTGTATCCGCTCCTTCCCAACTGAAGAAGAAGGTCGTTGAGGACTAAGTTCCACAGGAGAGGGATCTAACCCCCCCTGCCGAGTACCTCGTGTGACCGTCTTCCTTGAAGAGGAGGTACCCAGATTAGCGCTGATCGTTCTGCTCCTGAGAACGCTGTCCAGCCATATATGGTTACCGTCGGGTGTGTGCTAATCTTGGTCAGTGCGGCCGTTATTGACTCGATCCTGACGTTGTTGAAGGCTCCCTCTATGTCTAGGAAAGCCGCCAAAGCATATTCCTTATGGCTGAGAGTCTTTTCAATACTCCCAGCAACTTCGTGTAGTGCGGTCTCAACTGATCTACCTTTGAGGTAGGCGTGCTGAGCTCCGCTGAACACTCGTCTGTCAGTTTGGTCCTTATGTATAGATCGATCAGCCTTTCCATCGTTTTCAGCAAAAATGATGGGTTTGTAGTCTTTGGGAGAGATGTGGTTTATCTAACCGGCTTTGGGGATGAAGACCACTCTCACCTCTCTCCATGCTTGGGGAACGTACCCAATTCGGAGACATCCTTCGAAGATTTTCTTTAGTCATGGTAGCAGGGGCAGGCAGGCTGCCTGCAGCATGGCTGGTCGTATATCATCCGGCCCCGGTGACTTGTAGGGACCGAAGGATTTAATGGCCCAGATAATCTTGTCTGGTGCCATAATGTCACGTATGAGATCCTCAGTGTCCTCTCCTGGTATGGCTCAGTGTCGTTGATGTCGTTGGATTCGTCACCGGAAACATCTGAGCATCCGGGAAGTGGGTGCTCATGAGGAGCTCTAGGGATTCCTGACTGTTTTCTGCAAAGACACCGTCCTGGTTGCGGAGCAGTCCAGGTGTGGTTGGCGCCTTTGATAGCACCCGTCGAAGCCTTGAAGCCTCGGTGGTACCATCTATGGCATCGCAGAAGGCAGCCCAAGACTCCATTTTCGCCTTCCTACAGGTGTTCCTGTAGGTGTTAAAGCTGCGGCGATATTCGTCCCAGCTTTCCTGTGTGTTTGCCACTTTTGCTCTGTTGAAGAGCCTCCTTGACTCCCTCCTGACTTCGCTCAGCTCCCGCGTCCACCACGGGTTGCGGTTGGACTTTGGAGGTCGGCTGATCGGGCAAGATTCAAGGAAGGCCTCCTGTAGGGCTTTAGTGACACTCTGAGCCGTTTCCTCTAGTGCTTCCGTTTGATGGATGTTCCTTCCGGTGGGGAGGGTAGTGCCTTCCTTACGGTTGCGGAGAAGCGACTCCAGTCTGTCCGCTTGGGATTGCGGTAGGCCTTCGGCCTTTCTCTGTTCCATTTGATGCTGAACACTATCCTGTAGTGGTCGAGAAGGAGCACTCACCGGACACATGCCAATCATCAATGGTTAGGGAGTCACTGTCTGAGGCAAGTGTTATATCAATAACCACCGCACGGTTCTTGTTGCGGAAGGTTTGGTGGTCTCCCCGGTTGCACACAACAAGATTTGTGGACAGAATGTACTCGAACAGTGACTCTCCTCTGGAATTTGTGGCCGTGCTTCCCCAAAGGGAGTGGTTGGCATTCGCGTCGCAACCTAGGACGATGTCGAGACCCTCTTTCCGCGCTTGGTGGATTAGGGCCCTGACATCCCCGAGGGTGGGTCCTCTTCCTCGTACGGAAGGTATGCCGAGGCCAGGTATAGGTTTTCCCGTCCTTCCTCTCACATAGTGCCACCGTTAGGTCCGGAGGGCTGTACCTGCAAAGAAAACAGAATATTAAGCTCGCTTCTTACCACGATACAGGTTCTTGGTTTTACCCACGGGGTGGGGCGTGAGAAGGCGGTATCCGCGACCGTTCGGTCCCCGAACCCCTCCCTTAACGGTCAGGGCTCTTGGATGAGGGGCCAACCGCAGCAGGTCCGCCGATGGTACACTTGAGTGATGCAGATTAATCTGCACCACCTTCATACTGTTCAGCGGACCTGGGGAGTGGCGGTACTACTACCGCCAGTGTGTCCATACCAAAAGATATGCGGGAGTCCTTTTCAGGGGAGTTTGGCAAGGCTTTCTTGACCAATACTGATCAGAGTTCCTTGCCGTTCCCCTTGTCTCGCGCTATCGCCCGTGTGATGGTCAGTCCGACGTTCCCAGGATCCGGTTCTGAGCCTTGATCAGGACAAGTGTGTCCTCATCCGCCTTGATTGGGGGAGGAATCCACACCTTCAAAATCGTTCTCATGGGAATCTCATTGATGGCAACCACGCAGAGAGCTGCTCCTGGCCAAATTTCACCAAATCCTTGGACCGTGGTTTTGAGAAACTGTAAAATACCTATCTCAGACTGAGGTAGGCTCAGCCTGTCAGGGTTCTCTATAAGAAATTTTGTAGATGTGCTGGGACTTTAGAGACAAGGGGCTTGGCCGTGAGACCGAAAGTGGAGCGGGCGTAGAGTCTGGTTACCGTGCAGATAATTTGGTAATCGCACTTGGCGATGAACGAAAAATGTTGACACCTGAGTTTTGGTGTATGCGGTAATATGTCTTTGTGTTATCTTGTTCGCGCTCGGCGAGGAAAGCGCTGACACCAGAGTTTTTGGTGTGCGGTAATATGTTGTTGGGTTTACCTTATTTACGTTCGCGCTCGGCGAGGAAATGATGACACTTCGTTGAGTTTTGATGTTTATTAGTTGTATTTATGTGTGGCCCAGGGTTTTAGCACTGATGTGGAATTAAAACCCGAGACGACGTGGAATTTATTATAGTTTAGTTGTTGTAACGTTTATTTTTATATTATGTGGATTTGACTTATGATTATGTGTATTTTTATGTGTGTAATTTAGAATTGTCTGGACTGATGTGTAAATTGTGTGAAGCTCGCGAAACTCTGGCACCGACTGACGCTGAATCTCTCTCGCTTAACCCTACAAACCCCCTGCTCTAGTGATCGCTCTCTCCTCTGCTCAAAAGGGTGTTACTCAATACTGGCGTCCACTTCGAGTCTCTCTCTGCACTGTGGGCCCTATTCCGATTCCTACATTCGGCCCTCCTGACGCTGGATTCGCCCCGAATTCCTTCATGTACTCTGCCACAGAAAAGTCTTACAAGGTCCTTCTCCATCTCCTACCTTCTCTACGTCATTACCTTCCATGTTTATTGACTTTCACCACTTTGTATGGTCCTAGATACTTTCCTTTCAATTTAAGTCCCACCCCGTACGGTGTACGCTTAATCGCAACTAAATCATTAACCTGGTATTCCTTTCCTACCGTTCTTTTTCTTATTGAACGCTAATCGATTCTCCTCCTGCAAATCTTTTATGTTTTCTCTAAGCTTCTTTGCGTATCTGCTCACGCTCTTCGTTCAATTCCTCAACAAATGATTGACTCACCAGCTCCTTTAGCTCGGAAATATCTGAACATCGCATATCGACCCCTGTCAAAATCTTAAACGGTGTGACCTTCGTACTTCTCGGTTCAATATTGTTGATTAATTGCTGCACTTTGGCTACATGCCTATACCAAGAACCTGGACTATCTCCACTTAACTTTGACAACATAGGAACTACGATCCTATGCATTCGCTCCCTTGCCCGTTACCTCGTAGCACACCTGTGTAATCATCAAATTTTTGTATATTCCGACCTGAACAATACTCCCACCTATCATTTTGCCGTGAAAGCGGCTCCTCTATCTGATACAATTCTACATGGATTACCGAAATTGATGGCCTGCTTTTCCAAACAGTCTATAACTTCCTCAGTTCCTGTACTACGCGTTGGGTATAACCACACATACTTTGAGAACCCGTCCACACCAACAAGAATATGGTTACCGCTTTTTAGTGATTTCCATTGGACCTACATGATCTATGTGGAATGTCACTAACGGCCTGTCGCCCTTATCTATCGGTGTCAAATACCCTTCTTGCTTTCCAGCTTTCGCATTTACCATGATACATTCTACGCAACTTTCTACGACTCGACATATTTTTGTCTTTCAATTTTGGGATGAAATACGACTTTTCCACTAAGTCCGAGGTCTTCTTCGCAGAAAAATGTCCTGACCTATGGGCAATTCGAATTATTTCGCCCTCCATTTGGGTCCTGGGATTACGTCCGGTACTTAGGGAGGTTGCGTGAACCATCCCGAGGCCTCAACAAAGAGCATCAGCCTCTCTAAAGGCATGTTTGCCAGGCTATCAAGTCCCCGTGAAATGCGCTGCCAGTATTCGGTGACGCCTTTCCGTGAGTGCAGGACAGCCACAGAGAAGATGCTGGATGCTCTCTATTTCCTCCTCGTCCTGCAGCTGCGGCAGAAGTCATGGTGGGGCAATCTGTACCTAGTGGCCATTTGGCCGATGACACAGTGCCCCGTTATAATCCCGTCAGTGTTCGCACCTGACTCTTCCTGAAACCTAGGAGAGTCTTAGTGCGTTTTAGGGTCATAGTGGGGCCAGAGCGAGCGTGAGATCTCACAGTTGGGTGTTGCGTTCCACCGTCTGTCTGATCTCGTTCTAGCTCGACCCATCATGTGCGAGATGATGTCTCGCAGCGGCCTCCGTATATCGCTGACTGCGTCCGCCGGTGGCTTAGCCGCCAGTGGTGTTGGTGTGACCCGGGACCCTCGTGAGTGTGATTAAGTGCGCTCTGATCTGGTTTAGCGCGTCCACTGTGTCGCGTACGAGTCTGCTCGTGATTTTACAGGAAACCAGGGCTTTGATAGCAGCTTGGCTGTCAACACAGATTGCTATGTTCCTCTGAGGTATCTCCAAGGTGTATACCAACTTGACGCTTGCCATACTGCGTATATCTCCGCCTGAAATACACTGCACCAGGCTGGTAGTCATGGGGATATGTTGGTTGCTAGTTCTTCAGAGAAGATTCCAGCTCCTGTCCCTTCGGCTGTCTTTGACCCGTCAGTGAAGATGGAGAGCACGTTCTGCCCAAGGGCAGCGTTACGCATCTATTCCTCTCTGTCCGGTATGTGTCCTTTAAAATTTCTCTTCCATGAAATCTCCGAGACACAGTAGTCGCTCCGTTCACCCGTTCCACTTTCGTCCTTACAGAGTGTTGTGGCGTGGCCATAAGGCGATGGCTTGAAGAACCGCGCGCCTGAGAGCCTCACGGCACTTGCCGCAGCCTTGCACTTAAGGTGGAGGTCGATGGGCTCCAAGTTTAGCATGATGTCCAGAGCAGCCTGTGGGGTGGATTTGAGAGATCCAGTGACCATAAGGCATGCCGTCCGCTGAACTTTCCGGAGGTTCTCTAGGTGGGATTTGGTGTTGGCCGCTTCCCACCACACCAAGCTTCCGTATGTCAGAATGGGTCTTATTACCGCTGTGTACATCCAATGGATGATGTGCGGTTGTAAGCCCCATGTTCGCCCAAAGGTCTTCCTACAGATGTAGAAAGCAGCCATTGCCTTTTTCTTTCTTTCCTCCGTGTTTCTCTTCCAAGAGAGTTTGGAGTCTAGGATGACACCAAGATACTTGGCTTCGTTCGATAACTCAAGCGTCGTTCCACCAATTGCTAGTCGTTTGAAGTTTGGTATCTTGTATTTTCGTGAGAACAACACCAGTTCTGTCTTTTGGGGATTAGCCCCCAGACCGTTTTGGTGTGCCCAGCTCGCGGTCGTTCCCAGTGCAGATTCCAGAAGATCACTGATTGTAGGTAGGAACTTACCCGTTACCAGTATCACTAGATCATCCGCATAGGCCACAACCTTGTATCCGCTCCTTCCCAACTGAAGAAGAAGGTCGTTGAGGACTAAGTTCCACAGGAGAGGGATCTAACCCCCCCTGCCGAGTACCTCGTGTGACCGTCTTCCTTGAAGAGGAGGTGCCCAGATTAGCGCTGATCGTTCTGCTCCCGAGAACGCTGTCCAGCCATATGGTTACCGTCGGGTGTGTGCTAATCTTGGTCAGTGCGGCCGTTATTGACTCGATCCTGACGTTGTTGAAGGCTCCTCTATGTCTAGGAAAGCCGCCAAAGCATATTCCTTATGGCTGAGAGTCTTTTCAATACTCCCAGCAACTTCGTGTAGTGCGGTCTCAACTGATCTACCTTTGAGGTAGGCGTGCTGAGCTCCGCTGAACACTCGTCTGTCAGTTTGGTCCTTATGTATAGATCGATCAGCCTTTCCATCGTTTTCAGCAAAATTATGGGTTTGTAGTCTTTGGGAGAGATGTGGTTTATCTAGCCGGCTTTGGGGATGAAGACCACTCTCACCCTCTCCATGCTTGGGGAACGTACCCAATTCGGAGACATCCTTCGAAGATTTTCTTTAGTCATGGTAGCAGGGGCAGGCAGGCTGCCTGCAGCATGGCTGGTCGTATATCATCCGGCCCCGGTGACTTGTAGGGACCGAAGGATTTAATGGCCCAGATAATCTTGTCTGGTGCCATAATGTCACGTATGAGATCCTCAGTGTCCTCTCCCTGGTATGGCTCAGTGTCGTTGATGTCGTTGGATTCGTCACCGGAAACATCTGAGCATCCCGGGGAAGTGGGTGCTCATGAGGAGCTCTAGGGATTCCTGACTGTTTTCTGCAAAGACACCGTCCTGGTTGCGGAGCAGTCCAGGTGTGGTTGGCGCCTTTGATAGCACCCGTCGAAGCCTTGAAGCCTCGGTGGTACCATCTATGGCATCGCAGAAGGCAGCCCAAGACTCCATTTTCGCCTTCCTACAGGTGTTCCTGTAGGTGTTAAAGCTGCGGCGATATTCGTCCCAGCTTTCCTGTGTGTTTGCCACTTTTGCTCTGTTGAAGAGCCTCCTTGACTCCCCTCCTGACTTCGCTCAGCTCCCCGCGTCCACCACGGGTTGCGGTTGGACTTTGGAGGTCGGCTGATCGGGCAAGATTCAAGGAAGGCCTCCTGTAGGGCTTTAGTGACACTCTGAGCCGTTTCCTCTAGTGCTTCCGTTTGATGGATGTTCCTTCCGGTGGGGAGGGTAGTGCCTTCCTTACGGTTGCGGAGAAGCGACTCCAGTCTGTCCGCTTGGGATTGCGGTAGGCCTTGGGCCTTTTCTCTGTTCCATTTGATGCTGAACACTATCCTGTAGTGGTCCGAGAAGGAGCACTCACCGGACACATGCCAATCATCAATGGTTAGGAGTCACTGTCTGGGGCAAGTGTTATATCAATAACCACCGCACGGTTCTTGTTGCGGAAGGTTTGGTGGTCTCCCCGGTTGCACACAACAAGATTTGTGGACAGAATGTACTCGAACAGTGACTCTCCTCTGGAATTTGTGGCCGTGCTTCCCCAAAGGGAGTGGTTGGCATTCGCGTCGCAACCTAGGACGATGTCGAGACCCTCTTTCCGCGCTTGGTGGATTAGGGCCCTGACATCCCCGAGGGTGGGTCCTCTTCCTCGTACGGAAGGTATGCCGAGGCCAGGTATAGGTTTTTCCCGTCCTTCCTCTCACATAGTGCCACCGTTAGGTCCGGAGGGCTGTACCTGCAAGAAAACAGAATATTAAGCTCGCTTCTTACCACGATACAGGTTCTTGGTTTACCCACGGGTGGGGCGTGAGAAGGCGGTATCCGCGACCGTTCAGTCCCCGAACCCCTCCCTTAACGGTCCAGGGCTCTTGGATGAGGGCCAACCGCAGCAGGTCCGCCGATGGTATTGAATTTGAGTGATGCAGATTAATCTGCACCACCTTCATACTGTTCAGCGGACCTGGGGAGTGGCGGTACTACTACCGCCAGTGTGTCCATACCAAAAGATATGCGGGAGTCCTTTTCAAGGAGTTTGGCAAGGCTTTCTTGACCAATACTGATCCAGAGTTCCTTGCCGTTCCCTTTGTCTCGCGCTATCGCCCGTGTGATGGTCCAGTCCGACGTTCCCAGGATCCGGTTCTGAGCCTTGATCAGGACAAGTGTGTCCTCATCCGCCTTGATTGGGGAGGAATCCACACCTTCAAAATCGTTCTCATGGGAATCTCATTGATGGCAACCACGCAGAGAGCTGCTCCTGGCCAAATTTCACCAAATCCTTGGACCGTGGTTTTGAGAAACTGTAAAATACCTATCTCAGACTGAGGTAGGCTCAGCCTGTCCAGGGTTCTCTATAAGAAATTTTGTAGATGTGCTGGGACTTTAGAGACAAGGGGCTTGGCCGTGAGACCGAAAGTGGAGCGGGCGTAGAGTCTGGTTACCGTGCAGATAATTTGGTAATCGCACTTGGCGATGAACGAAAAATGTTGACACCTGAGTTTTGGTGTATGCGGTAATATGTCTTTGTGTTATCTTGTTCGCGCTCGGCGAGGAAAGCGCTGACACCAGAGTTTTGGTGTGCGGTAATATGTTGTTGGGTTTACCTTATTTACGTTCGCGCTCGGCGAGGAAATGATGACACTTCGTTGAGTTTTGATGTTTATTAGTTGTATTTATGTGTGGCCCAGGGTTTTAGCACTGATGTGGAATTAAAACCCGAGACGACGTGAATTTATTATAGTTTAGTTGTTGTAACGTTTATTTTATATTATGTGGATTTGACTTATGATTATGTGTATTTTTATGTGTGTAATTTAGAATTGTCTGGACTGATGTGTAAATTGTGTGAAGCTCGCGAAACTCTGGCACCGACTGACGCTGAATCTCTCTCGCTTAACCCTACAAACCCCTGCTCTAGTGATCGCTCTCTCCTCTGCTCAAAAGGGTGTTACTCAATACTGGCGTCCACTTCGAGTCTCTCTCTCTGCACTGTGGGCCCTATTCCGATTCCTACATTCGGCCCTCCTGACGCTGGATTCGCCCCGAATTCCTTCATGTACTCTGCCACACTGGAAGTCTTACAAGGTCCTTCTCCATCTCCTACCTTCTCTACGTCGTACCTTCCATGTTTATTGACTTTCACCACTTTGTATGGTCCTAGATACTTTCCTTTCAATTTAAGTCCTTCCCCCGTACGGTGTACGCTTAATCGCAACTAAATCATTAACCTGGTATTCCTTTCCTACCGTTCTTTTCTTATTGAACGCTAATCGATTCTCCTCCTGCAAATCTTTTTTTTATTTTTCTAGCTTCTTTGCGTATCTGCTCACGCTCTTCGTTCAATTCCTCAACAAATGATTGACTCACCAGCTCCTTTAGCTCGGAAATATCTGAACATCGCATATCGACCCCTGTCAAAATCTTAAACGGTGTGACCTTCGTACTTCTCGGTTCAATATTGTTGATTAATTGCTGCACTTTGGCTACATGCCTATACCAAGAACCTGGACTATCTCCACTTAACTTTGACAACATAGGAACTACGATCCTATGCATTCGCTCCACTTGCCCGTTACCTCGTAGCACACCTGTAGTAATCATCAAATTTTGTATATTCCGACCTGAACAATACTCCCTAAACTCATTTGCCGTGAAAGCGGCTCCTCTATCTGATACAATTCTACATGGATTACCGAAATTGATGGCCTGCTTTTCCAAACAGTTTATAACTTCCTCAGTTCCTGTACTACGCGTTGGGTATAACCACACATACTTTGAGAACCCGTCAACACCAACAAGAATATGGTTACCGCTTTTTAGTGATTTCCATTGGACCTACATGATCTATGTGGAATGTCACTAACGGCCTGTCGCCCTTATCTATCGGTGTCAAATACCCTTCTTGCTTTCCAGCTTTCGCATTTACCATGATACATTCTACGCAACTTTCTACGACTCGACATATTTTGTCTTTCAATTTTGGGATGAAATACGACTTTTCCACTAAGTCCTGAGTCTTCTTCGCAGAAAAATGTCCCTGCCTATGGGCAATTCGAATTATTTCGCCCTCCATTTGGGATGGTACTACGATCAGTTCTCTATCTGGGTCTTTGAACAAAATCTGGTTTACAATGTAATAGTCTTCATACCCTTTATCCTCTACAATACTTCTAATTACTTTTGTCCAGTCATCCGCCAATTGCGCCTCTTTCAACCTTTGCATCACACTATCTGTCAATACGTAACACGATACTCTACTTAACGCATCTACATGACTCATCTTTGATCCTGACCTATGCTCTATATCAAAATCAAAGTCCTGTAGGAACATTGCCCATCTCGCAACTCTCAACGGTACCTCTTTTCTTCTTCATTGTCATTGCGAACGCATTGCAATCAGTGATGATTTTAAACTTCGTTCCCAAGACATATACACGCCACTTTGTCAATGCTCCTATCACTGCAAGAACTTCTAGTTCGTACGAGTGGTATTTCTCTTCACAAGGTCTTGTTTTACGACTCATAAACAATACTGGGTGTAACAAACTATCTTCTGGGTCTCTCTGCAGCAATACTGCCCCAAATCCGAACTTGGTCGCATCTGTGTGTATTTCTGTTTGTGACTTAGGATTATATAACCTCAGAACTGTTTTACTAGTCAGCCCAGCCTTTAACTGCTCGAACGCTATATGCTGTAACTCCTTGAACTCGAACTTTGCCTCCTTCCGTAATAAATCTGACAACGGTTTTGCGATTATTGCGTATCCTTCTATAAACTTCCTGAAATACGACGTCAGCCCTAAGAATCTTTGCACTGCCTTTTTATCTCTGGGTATTGGAAAATTACTCACTGCCCTAGTTTTTTCCTCACTTGGCTTGATCGTTCCATTTTCAACGATATACCCTAGGAATATAACTTTTTCTGTAGAACCAATTTGACTTTTGCCCAATTTATTCTTAATCCGTTTTGTGCTGCCACTTCAAGCACTCTTCCCAATCTTTCAAGTCCTTCTTGAACATCTTTACTCGGGATGATAATGTCATCCATGTAAATGACTGCATCCCCTTTCCTACTAAGCTCACGCATTACTGACATTATAAAACCATTAAACACTGCAGGCGAGTTGGATATACCGAATGGAACATACTGGAACTCGTACTGACCATTTTGCGTAACGAATGAAGTGTACTTCTGAGACTGTTCCTCGACCGGCACGTGAAAATACCCGTTCGACAGATCCAATGTGGTAAATACTCTTGCTCCCTCTAACTTCTCGAGAACACAATCCATCTGCACCATTGTAATTATCATTATCTCTCACTATCTTTTCGTTTAACTTTCGATAATCACAACATAGTCGTTTCTTCCTTTTTTTTCTTTTCGATCAAAACTACTGGAGATGCATATTCTGACGTGCTATGCTTGATTATCTTCTCGTCTAACCACTCTTTGAAGTTGGTCATCGACTATCCTTTGTTCGCTGCATGCTAGACGTATCGGATGTTGGTAGACTGGTAACTCGTCCGTTAACACTAATTTCATTCTTATCTGACTACTAGCATTTCTCTTTGGGTTATATCCCTCGATCATACCTTTCACTTTACTTGCTTCTAACTGCGACAAATGTGACACCACTATGGCCACCTTATCTTCACTTTCTTCGGAAATCAACATACACAAGCTTCTATACTCTGCCAGCAGCTCTGAGCGGAACCTTGTTCATCATTACCTTTATTCTGTGTCCCTTCACTCTCTACTTGACCTCCAATCGTCTAACCAATTCTGTCCCATCTTTGGTGACTTTCAAGTCAACGTCTTTTAAAATTGTCCTGCCTAAAATCGCTTCAAAAAGCTATGTCTTCATCAGACACAACATTGAACTCTACTTTCATATCGATTTCTGGTACTCATTGAGCTTTGAGGTGGTTCAGAGGGGGCCTAGCTGAGGCCACCGGACGGGTCGCAGGTTGCGGATAGCGAACGGGAATAAGCGGGCATCCCAAAGAAATTCAACGCAGTTGAGTCTGAGGGAGAGTACCGAAAATAAGCAGTCCCGGACAGCCAGCGGGTGTTCGCGACGCAGCAACACTGACGATGCGCTTGTGGTGCCGCCTCTTTTAAGTAGCTCACACACTTCCCTTCCCTACACACTACCTACCCATATCCCAACCCCCACACTCACCTCACACCGGGCCGGACTAAGTGTGTCAAACGGACCGTGCCGAGAGTCAGCCTGGCTGGGGGCCCGGTATAATAACCAGCCCAGTCGATAACGGTGTGCTCAGGGACTTGGCTGCCCCTGTTCTAAGTATGCCTTATCCGGGCAACGCGAATCTCTGCCGGACGGACCTTTCCCCTTCTTTGCATCTCGTGGGATCAGAATGGAAGCTAAAAACAAAACACAAACAAAACTGAGCTTGGCGCTCCCCAAATGCCAACCGGGAGAAATCCCTCACAGGGAAAGGCAGCGGCCCAAAGGCCTGGCCCAACCCGCCACACAGCAGGCAAATCCTGCTCAGCGACGAGCGCTGGGGCGAACCCTAAGGGGTCCCATCCCAGGTCTAGGGTGGGTGGCGAATTGGCCCCCAAAACCAACACCTTGGCAGAACAGCAATGCATTCCTGCGGCTGCTCTGCCTGCTGGTAAGGTGGCAGGGGTCGAGTCCCCATCGACCAGTGCTCAAGCACAAAAATATACTTATGCCGAAAGACGGAGTGCTGGCAACATCCTCCGTAGGCAGAGCGCCACGATGACGTCCAGCCCATCGGACCAGTGGCTAAAAAAGGTTGAGTGGGCTTCTAGGGTGCTCCCCAACTTCGGCAAAGAAGCGCCGAAGGAGGCCCCCCAACCTAAGAGGCAGCGCTCGCAGGAGACACCGGGGCCCGCTCCGAAGCGCTCCAGAGTGCTGCCGAACGTCTCATTCGCGCAGATTGCCAAGGAGAGGACGCTTATCGGCGTCCTTGACAAAGGCAGTGCGGATGAGAGGATCCCCGGAACCAGTGGAAGTGGGTGGAAGCGGCACTGGCCGACCGCTGCTTCGAGCTGCTGGATTCAGAGCCCGGCCCCCACCCTGTCTGCAAAGACATGGGATGGTATCAGGGCACCATCAAAATCATCGCCTGCGAAGACGCGCGATCCGTCCAGCTTTATAAAGCAGCGGTCGCACAAGTCGGAGAGGTCTACCCAGGGGCGAAGCTGGTCGCTGTAGACTGGAGCGAGGTGCCCAGTAGACCCAGGGCCAGAGTGTGGGTGCCTGCCTCCTTCAAGGAGCCAGACCGCATCCTCAAGATGTTGCAGCGATGCAACCCACCCTTCCGTCCTCGGACTGGAAGGTAGTGAAGGTGGAAAGGACGACAGGCCCCACGAACCAAGCGGTGGTCGTCCTCAACAAGGAGTCGCTGGCCCCGATTGAGGCAGCTAGAGGAGAGCTGAACTTCGGCTTCAGCTCAGTCACCATAAAGGTGTATAAGTCGGATGCAGCGGCCGAGGCGCGTCCTGTCGACAACCCAGTCGAGCAGGAAGCTGCCTCGGAGATCGAAGCACCCGACTGCGAGCTGGAGCCGGAGCTGGACGACTACTCCTCTGACACCATGCTCATGCATGATTTTGAGGCCATGTGTCGGGAGGACGACGACATCGTCGACGACACTGACGCCGACATTACAGTGGTGGAGAAACCTGATGATGTCCCTTCGGGTACTACAAATCAATCTCCACCACTGTAAAGCAGCAGCAGCTGCCCTAATACTCCGCTTGGATGAGAGCGGAGCTGATGTAGTCCTAATCCAGGAGCCTTGGGTAGTTGGTGACAAGGTCTGTGGATTAGCGACGAAAGGTATAAGCTAATCGCTGCTCAAAACGAAGGTAAAATTCGCACCTGTATTCTTGCTAGAAAGCACCTTAACATCTTTCTGCTCCATAACTATAGCAACGGCGACAACACGGCAGTTAGCCTAGAGCTGCAAGGAATACAGCTGAGGTTGGTGTCGTCCTACATGGCGCACGAGGAAAGCTTATAGAACTTATAGAGAACTTATACGCGCGCTAACCAGCGAAAGCGAAAGTTCGGACATAGGCCTTTTAATAGGCTGCGATGCCAACGCTCACCACACACAATGGGAGAGCTCGGACACAAATGCGAGGGGTGAGTCACTATTTAGCTTTATCCTTGACTCTAATATGGTTATTTGTAATCGGGGTAACGACCCTCATTCATTATAAAGAACTGACAGGAGGTCATTGACCTCACTCTAGTGTCTCACGCAATGTCAGACTTAATCGAGAGCTGGAAAGTCCTAGAGGACCATTCTTTCTCTGACCACAGGTACATTGAGACAATCATGAGGCTCGAGTGCCCAAGACCAATTGATTTCATCAATCCCAGGACAGCCAACTGGGATAGATATATTAAAAATATGGAGGAATTGCTCCCCATCACGGCACCACGGTGCCCGGACACTCAAGATGACTTAAATCGTCTAGTGGACACATTCACGGAAGCATGCAACAAGTCATTTAAGGCAGCATGCCCCGCACCAAAACCGAGGGGGAAAAAGAAACCCCCATGGTGGTCAAAACAAATAGATATCCTACGTAAGAGTAGCAGGGCTCTCTTCAACAGAGCCAAAAGCGCCAACGAGGAGGTACACTGGGAAGACTACAAGCACAGTCTAGCCCTCTACAAAAAAAGAAACAAGAAAGGCAAAAAGAGCCTCGTGGCAAAAATTTTGCACAGAAATAGAGGAAACATCGGAGACAGCAAGGCTGCGTAAGATCCTCTCAAAAACTACCACCTCAGTGGGATACCTCAAACGTAACGATGGTACGTGGACTAGCTCCAGTGAGGAGTCCCTACACATCTTACTTGACACTCACTTCCCCGGATGTACAACTATTGAGCCGACCCATTCAGCTATAGTGGGCTCGGTCACCTAGATGGCACACATCCTCTCGAAACGGAACATCAGCTGGGCAGTAAACCGCTTCAACCCGTTTAAATCACCAGGCCCCTGACATGATTATCCCAGCCCAACTACAAAAGACAGGAAACATAGCAACCAACTGGCTTCAAAGTATATTTTCCAAGATACTCATAGTAGGGAAAATTCCTGACGCATGGCTTAAGGCAAAGATTGTCTTTATTCCCAAAGCGGGAAAAGCCTCGCTCTCCACCGCAAAGGACTTCAGACCAATCAGTCTGTCGTCCTTTCTCCTCAAGACATTTGAGAGACTAGTCGGGCTACATCTAAGGACTACGATAGATCCAAAGATGCTGTCAGACGCACAACATGCCTACAGGAAAGGAAAATCCACAGAAACGGCACTTCACGAGGTAATCACCTCGGTGGAAAAATCCCTTTATTCAAAGGAATATTCCCTTATTGCCTTTCTCGATATCGAGGGAGCCTTCAACAATGTCATACCAAGAGCCATCACGGAAGGTTTGACGAGCCTGGGGTGGACGATCACTTGGCGACGCTTATCGATCAATTGCTAATATGCAGGACGGTGACGTCGTCGATAGGGTCGTCCACTCAGTCAAGGTATGTCAACAGAGGCACACCGCAAGGTGGGGTTCTGTCTCCCCTTCTATGGAACATAGCAGTCAACAAGATTCTGTGTGACCTGGATGGGGGCTGTAAAGTGGTGGCATACGCGGATGACGTTGCCATAATATTCTCGGGAAAATTCCCTCAAACACTCTGCGACCTAATGTCTGCAAAACTCGCGAAACTGTCAGACTGGACAAAATCGCGCGGTCTGGGAGTAAATCCCTCAAAAACGGAACTTGTATTATTTTCTCGTAAATACAAGATTCCCCCTTAACCCTCCAATGCTTAACGAATGCAGGCTATCCTTCAGCGATAGTGCTAGTTACCTGGGGTTGGTAATCGATAGTAAGCTCAACTGGAACCAAAACATAAAAGAAAGAGTGAAGAAGGCTACGATAGCTCTCTACACCTGCAAGAAAGCCATTGGTCTAAGGTGGGGTATTAACCCAAGTATAGTCCAATGGATATATCTAGCAATAGTTAGACCAATACTACTCTACGGAGTCACGGTGTGGTGGCCGGCCCTATCAAAAAGTCCATCACCAAAATGCTCGGCAAGGTACAAAGAACTGCCGCACTCTGCATCAGTGGAGCACTTCGCACCACTCCGAATGATGCTCTAAACGCTGTCCTGTGCCTCCAGAGTCCTGACCTCGCAGGTAAGGCTCAGGCACTCATGGCAGCGATTCGTCTTAGAGACTCCGACCAATGGGTACCGCAAAATATGGGACACTCATCCATTCTAAACAACAACAATAACGTCCCAACAAAAACGGACTACTGCATTCCGATGGAGTTTACTGGAACTCCCTTTGAAATAGATATCCCTCACCGTGATAGCTGGCGTGAGGGAACTCCGGGTCCTGGTGGAGCCATTCAAATCTTCACGGATGGCTCCAAAATGGACAATAAAGTAGGAGGAGGTATCTACCCGAGCAACTAAACATAAGGCATTCCTTCAGGCTCCCGGATCACTGCAGTGTCTTCCAAGCGGAAGTCACAGCGATCTGGGAAGCTCTGATTTGCATCCAAACAGTTGCCTTTTCGGCAACCCATATAAACATCTACAGTGATAGCCAAGCTGCGATCAAATCACTTAATGCGATTACATAAAACTCGGCCACCGTAGCAAAATGCCGCAAATCTCTTCACGAGATGGCCCAGCAGTTTGCTATTAGCCTGATATGGGTCCCGGGTCACCAGGACATTGAAGGTAACTGCATAGCAGATGAACTGGCCAGAGCTGGCACTACCACCTCCTTTCTCCACGACAAAGAGGATACATGTATGCCTATGGCCACCTGCAAGCTCATCATAAAAGAGCAATTCATGCGACTAGACGACAGTCGGTGGCAAAACACACCACGATGTCGCATCACGCGACAAACGTGGCCCACTATAAACAAGAAGCGCACCACCGAGCTCTGCAAGCTGAGCAGAAAAAGGTGCAGCACGGTCATTCGATCCCTCACGGGACACTGGCTAATAGGAACCCATGCCAGAAGGATGGGAGCCCCATACAATGATTACTGCCGCAACTGTAGAGATGAGGAAGAGGAGGTGACAGTGGAACACCTGTTCTGCTCCTGCCCGGCCCTCAGTAGAAGAAGGCTACAACACTTGGGCTCGCCCTTTTTCACAGACATATCACGATAGTCCAATATGTGTCCCAGAAAGATAGCGAATTTTATTGGCGCGGCCGGATGGGATAATTGCTGACAGGATGTCTCTCACAGCGGGAGGGGAAGAATGATTCGATGGTACCACAACGGGCCGAAGCCGGCCTATGTGTGTCGGGCTCATGACGGCCCGACAGCCGATACTACCTAACCTAACCTAACCTTCATATCGATTACATCGATCTTCACAGGAATTATAGCACTTCCAATAGTGATGATCTGAAACTCCCCAATTCCAGTCAGACATCTTTGGCGACCGGTCAACTGACCAATTCCTAACTTAAGGAAAACTCTGCGGCTTAATAAGCATGAATCCGCTCCTGTGTCTACAAGCCCTTTGAACGTGGCTCTTGAGTGTACGACATTCTTCAACTCTAGGCCGGAAGAAGTAAATATACCTAATGGTTTTGTTACAATCTTCCCTTGTACTAAGTTTGCTCTTTCCTGCTTTACCTGTCCTTCAACCCTACAAGCAGCGGCTTTATGCCCTGGTTGGTTGCATTTAAAAAACATCTAAAATCGTTCTTTGGACAGTCTTTCTTCATATGTGACGTTTCTCCACACTTTTAACATTTCCTAACTGACTCTGAACCTTTTCCCTCATCTATTTCCTTGCCAAAACTCCTCGATTCATATTTATTTGATGACTTCAATGGACCACGCATCTTCTGATAAACTTCAATCTGATTCTTCAACTGCCTCATGGTTCTGGCTTGATACAGCAATCCCTTATTGGTTCGACTATCCGGAATCCCATACACAAAGTACTCAATCAAACTTTCGTCTTCTAAATCAATTGGTTTCGCGATCTCCATCAGAGCATACAAGTATTCCTGCAACGTTTCATTCTTCTTTTGTTGTCGCTTAAATAATCTCCGATGAACCTCTGCTGATGATACTTTTAATCCCGAACTCTTCAGTCAATGCTTCCTTCAATCTACTCCATTCCCGAATATCTCGCTGACTGCGTATGTACAACTTTGCTGCTCCACCTAACAATTGCTTAGCATAAATAAATGTCTGCCACCCTACCGTAAGTGCACATTCTTCAAGCTCAATTATCCACTGATTAACATCCATGCTATTTGAACCGGAACACTCTGAAACGCTACCCTCAACATTCTTCAACGTGAACCACGATCTAGCTGAAACTGAAGCTTCTATTTCTCTGCGACCAATTCCTGTCACTCTATTTCCGATTTCTCCAGTTTGATCTTCATGTGGTTCTATTGACCTGAATGATTGTTCTTGTTCATCCCCATCGCTCTCATTTACCTCCCCTAAAAAGATCATAGTGAGTAATAAGCCGGCTTTGTAAATCTACCTTTCTTCCAACCGTCTCCAATCCTAACTCGCTCAACTTAAGCCTCAAATCCGCAACTAGCTGTGCCAGAATCTCGTCTCTTCTCATCTTGTACAATTTATGTTCTTATAGTATATAGTTGAATGTAATAATTATATAGAAAATGTATGTTATTATGATATAGCATAGAACATAACAATACAAAATATTAATGCCAATATCTCTCAAACTCTGACAATTTCAGCGACTTTAACTTGGCCGGTTACAATTGCTCTCAAACATTGCCTTTTTAAATTCAGTGAACTTAAAACTTTTCCGTTTACAGTTTATTTACTAATTCAATTACAATTTCTTAAAACTCTTCCGATTGTAATGGCTCTCAAACTTTACGTAGTACTTATCAAACTTTACTCGAATTATTTTCAAACTGTACTTATATGCATCCAACTGTGCTTCTAAAACTGTAAACACTTTTAGCTTATCACTATGTTAGTTACTTTTAACACGTTCGTTCTTGTTTGACTCAATGTCGCTCGTTTCAGCTTCCTCTTCGATCTTCTTATGTATATAGATCCTCTCGTCTCATACAGACAATTTCCGTCACTCACCAGAATTCGCAACTGTACTTTTGCAACTCGCCTTTCTGCTACCGCCTTACCGCCTGTAGTATGATTGGAGGTCTTTCAGTAATGATTGATTTTATTTAAATGAAGCTTATTTTTTATACAAAATCGTTGGGGCGAGTTGCCTCCATGCAGGTGTTCTATCGTGGGAAACAAAGCCCTGTTGCGTAAGGTTCCTACAGTCAATATGCAATATGAGGCGTCAGCTTTCGGTCAGCGGTGGTACCTGCCCAATGCCCGTTACGTAAGGTTCGCACGGTTAAGATGCAGACGCATCACTTTTTGGGCAGCGACAATGACCGCCGCTGAAACTGCATCATATTGCAACTTGACCTTGGGGTGGTGCTAAAATTGGTTAGGCCAAACACACTGCATGAATACACTACACCTCCATTTTTATAAGAATAACGGAATATAGTAATGGAGTTATTCTAAGGTGTTACAAGTTTGTACAAAGTGTGTTTGTGTGTGTTTAAATATATTTGTGTAGGTGTAAATTGTTTTAAGTGTACATTGTATTTGTATGAAGTAATTTTATTTTTAATAATTATTATTATTATTTTTTTTTTTTTTTTCAATGTACATTTTTGTTTAATTTTGTTTAAGGGTATAAGTATATGTGTATGTATAAGTAATTTTATATAATTATTATTATATTTTTTTTTCTATGCCCATGGTGAAAAAAGAACCAATTGTTTATATTATATTTTCTTTATATACTTTTAATCTATTTTTTGTTTACGTTGGTGGTTTTATTTCTATCCTTTAATACGTAGTTATTCCTATCGTCTATTCCTATTACCTTATATGGGCCCTTATATTGGTTATCTAGTTTATGACCTGTGTCATTTTTAACTAATACTAAATCTCCTATATTTATTTGTATGCTATTTAAGTTCCTGTCATAATATGCTTTTTGTTTTGTTTTTGCTTTTTCTAATAACAATTTTGATCTACTCGTAGCTATCTGTAATCTATATTTTACTTCCTTATCGTATGATTCATGGTTGTATACTGGACTAACCTTACCTTCTTCTAGGAAGTCATACGTTTGTGGTTTTACCGAAAACCAGTTCAAATGGGCAATACCCATGTACTGTTGATGGTTTTGTATTGTAGCAATATGTAAATTACTTTAGCCATTCGTCCCAATCATTCTTTTCACTAGAGATGTACGAGCGAACATACTCGTTGAATGTTCGGTGTGTACGTTCTACTGCACCGAGTGTCTGATGGTGATGGGCTGTCGATGTTCTATGTTCAATTTTTTAATAACTGGCATAATTCAGAAAAAATGCTGTTTTTATATTCTGTACCCATATCCGTTATGAGCGTCCTCATAGGACCATAGATAAGAATAAAGTTATTAAAGATACTACTGGCTACGACTTTAGCATGCTTGCTAGGGATCGGTAGTGTAATAAGGTATTTAGTCAAATCGCATAGGATTGTAACGGCGTATTCATTATTATTTTCTGACCTTGGTAGGGGTCCTATTGTGTCGATCTGAACCGTATCGAATGCTTTTGCTAGCGTTGCAGTTAATTGCATTTCTTCTTTGTTGTGTTTGAGAGTTTTGTTCTTCAAACATTTGTCACAATGTTTGATATACTTTTTTGTATCCCTTGTCATGTTTTTCCAGTTGTATTTTTCTCTAATTTTGGTAATTGTACGATTGACTCCTGGTGGCCTCCAGTAATTGGGTCGTCGTGGAATTGTTTTAATATTTTATCGATCGATTTTTTTTGTCTTGCAAGTAAGTTGTTTTTGGCGTTAACGCAATTGTTATGTCTGTAAGGTTTTTATTTCCCATTTCTTTAAATTCTTCTACCCGGGTATATTTAAATATTCTGTCTTCTAAGGACAGTTGTAATTTAGTGACGCCTATATTACCGGCTTCTAAAGTAAGCCTCAATTGTCCTAAGTCAATTTTTCGTTAATAATCAGGCTACATTGGCTACAAATTCGTTTTCCCTTTTTGAATAGTAAATTCGGAAGGGTCAGAATGAGCTCGACATGTCGTTTTACTTCTTTTTATATAGCGCTTCATATATTTTTGGGACCTTAAGACTTTCTTTTACCACTCGTATTAAGAGTGTTTTTTGTTTTACTTTTTCGGCTTCTGACCGTGTTGTTACTTTAAGTATTTGGGCTGCCTTGGCAGTTAAATTTTTAAAATCTGATATTTCTATGCGGGATAGCGCATCCGCTATATAGTTTTCTTTTCCTGCTATGTACTCCACCACAAAATCATATTCTTTCTAAATCTAGTCGCATTCGTGTTAACTTAGACGACGGGTTTTTCATTGAAAATAGGTATGTTAATGGGCGATGATCTGTTTTCACCAGGAATTTTGTACCGTATAGGTATGGTCTGAAATATGCTATAGCCCAGTGAATTGCTGCTAATTTTTTTCTATTGTTGATTTATTGGATTCGCCTTTTGTGAATGCCTTAGATGCATATGCAACTGGTAATTGCTTACCATCGTACTCTTGGCTTAGTACTGCTCCACATGCGAAACCGCTGGCATCTGTTGTTAAGCAAAATGATTTTTTTGAAATCTGGGTATTGTAAGATTTGAGGGCTTATAAGAGCATTTTTAAGAAAATTGAAAGCTGTATTGCACTCTTCCGTCCATATAAAGGGTGTATTTTTATACCCGTACTCGAAGAGTAAAAGGGTATATTGTATTTGTGGTAAAAGTGGATGTGTGTAACATAGAGAAGGAGTAATTTCCGACCATATAAAGTATATATATTCTTGATCAGCATCAATAGCCGAGTCGATATAGCCCTGTCTGTCCGTCCGTCTGTCCGTCTGTCCGTCTTGTTCGTCGCCCCTTGCTCGAAGGCTAAAAGAGATAGAGCAACCAAATTTTTTTCCTAACTGATGTGTTCCTCACTCCTAGAAAAAAGTTTAAAAATTCCGCCACGCCCACTTCCGCCCCCACACAAAGGGCGCACATCTGTGGCGTCCACAATTTTAAAGATAGCAAAAACGAAAAATGCAGAATCATAGAGAAAGACCATATCTATCAGGGGCCCAAATCTGAATCGGATCGGATCATTAATATAGCCACAATAGACAAAAACATACGCAAAAACTTCGCTCCATCCCTTTCGCACTCACACAAAATCGAGTCGATTTTGTTTTTGTATTTTGTGTAGCCTGGATCTCAGAGACTATAAGAGCTAGATCAACCAAACTTTTGGCCAAGACTCCTGTGATACCAAACCTGAACAAGTGTATTTCAAAATTTTGCCACGCCCACTCCCGCCCCCAATAGACGAAAATCCACAATTTTGAAGATAAAAAAATAAAAATGCAGTATCGTAGAAAATGACCATATCTACCAGATCCCCGAATTTGGTTCAGATCGGATCATTATTGTAGCCACAATGATCAAATGAATTTTCAGCAGCAATTCCCTCCTCCTCTTGTAGCATAAGTCAATTATTGGGGTTGATTGTTGCTGCAGCTTCTCTCACACGCACACTCACGCTCAAACATGCTGCCTCGTGCAGTGTACGTGTGTTGTTGTGAGAACTGATGTAGATGATGTAGATGTAGATGTCGATGACAGATGTAGCAAAAATGTAAAATGTAAAACTGATAAAACATTTTAAAATTCCACATAAATCACATGTGTACTGACTGAGTACGGGTATAAAAGTAGAGTCGCGTTCGAAGCGACTCCGTACGTTCTTTCTCGTTTCTACTTAATCTTGTTAAATTACGAGCTTGTTCTGCAAAATTTGGAATAAATCTTCTATAGTAGTTACAAAATGCAACAAACCGTTTTGTTTCGTCTGCTGATGTTGGTGTTGGGTAGTTTTGAATTAATGTGAACTTAGTGTCGTCTGGCAATATTCCTTTGTCTGTGCATTTATGGCCTAAGTATGTTACTTCGTGACTAAAAATAAACATTTGTCTGGGTGCAACTTTTAGATTGTATTTTCTGCAGATAGCGAACACATCTCTAAGGTTTTTTAATATGTGTTCTTCGGAACAGCCTAATACGACCAAGTCGTCCATGTATAGGAATGCCTGTGCAGGTGATAATCCTGCAAATGCCATGGTCATCATTCTTTGGAATGAGTTTGGTGCTATTTTGAGGCCGTAAGGCAATCTTTTGAATCTATATGTTTCGTTATCTGCCGTAAAAGATGTGAAATTTCTTGACTTTTTCTCTAGTTCAATTTGGTGGAAACCAGATGTTAAATCTAAACAGGAGAAATATTTTTGATCTTCCCAACTGGTCCAGAATATCATCTATTCTGGGCAGTGGGAACTTATCGGCTATTAGTTTTTATACCCGTACTCGAAGAGTAAAAGGGTATATTGTATTTTGTGGTATTTGCTGTCTGTCCGTCTTGTTTGTCGCCCATTGCTCGGAGACTATAAGAGCTAGAGCAAAAAAATTTTTTTCCAGACTGATGTTATATCTCACTCCTAGAAAAATGTCTTAAAATTTCGCCGCGCCCACTTCCGCGCCCACAAAGGGCGCACATCTGTGGCGTCCACAATTTTGAATATAACAAAAAACTAAAAATGCAGAATCATAGAAAAAGACCATATCTATTAGGGGCCTAAATCTGAAACGCATCGGATCATTTATATAGCCACAATAGAGAAAAACATACGAAAAAACTTCGCTCCCTATCTTTCGCACTCACACAAAATCGAGTCGATTTGGTTTTTCGTATAAATGAACGCCTGGATCTCAGAGACTTTAAGAGCTAGAGCAACCAAACTTTCTGCCAAGACTCCTGTGATACCAAACCTGAACAAGTGTATTTCAAAATTTCGCCCCGCCCCTTCCGCCCACCCAAAAGACGAAAATCCACAATTTTGAAGATAAAAAAAAACCAAAAATGCAGTATCATAGGAAATGATCATATCTACCAGATTCCCGAATTTGGTTCAGATCGGATCATTATTGTAGCCACAATGATCAAATGAATTTTCAGCAGCGATTTTCCTCTTGCCCCGCCCCCTTGCGACGTAAGACATTTATGGGGATGATATTCGCTCACACTCACGCTCTGCCTCGTGCAGTGTCCGTGTGTTTTTGTGAGAAGTGATGTAGATGTAGATGACAGATATGGCAAAAAAATGTAAAATGTAAAACTGATAAAACATTCCACATGAATCACATGTGTACTGACTGAGTACGGGTATAAAAGTAGAGTCGCGTTCAAAGCGACTCCGTACGTTCTTTCTCGTTTATTTATGCCCCTATAATCAACTACCATTCTCCATCGTTTTTGAGTTTTTCCTGGTAGTGATTTTTTGGTACTAGTAGGAATGGGCTGTTGTATGCTGATACTGAGGGCTCTATTATGTCATCTTTTATAAGTTTCTTTATTTGAATATTTATTTCGTCTTTTTTGGCTATGGGGTATTCTATAGTTTTTATGTAAACCGGCTCATCGTTTAATAGTTTTAATTCCTGTTTGTAAAAGTTGTTTACTGTTATTGGTTCACTCTCCAATGCAAATATATCAACGTATTCAGAACAGAGGGTATTCATTTCCTTTTTACAAATTTCGGAAAATTCGTATTAAGTTTTTTTCATAATTTCTTTTATTTTTGTTTATTTTATGTTTTTATTGTTAATTAGTTCATAATCCTCAAGGTTTTCCGTTTGAATATTTGCATCGGATACTGTGCAATTATTATCAGTTGTATTGATGATTCGGACAAAAGCTTGTTTGCTTGTGGTAATTGTATTTGCAATGAAGATGCCTTTGTGAATTTCCTGGTTCGGTATGAGAACTTCTTTGTGTTCTGAGCATATTTTCATTAAACGGACAACTTCGGACCTAGCTGGAATTGTTATTGTATTTATATTTTGTGAATTTCGCATAGGGATGGCTATGTCTTCGTGAAAGTCGTGTGGTCTCAAAGTTAACCAATCTTGATTATCTTGGTAATCTAGAATGCAATTATATTTTTTAATGAAGTCTTAACCAATATTTCCAGTACAATTGATTGGAAAGTCATCTTTGACAAGATGAAAAGTATGTTTTATTAAAATATTGCCGCATATCAAGTCCGCCTCCACTATTCCTAGCGTATTAATTGTTCCTTTCCCTACTATACCATTGAGGTTCGTTGTAATTGAATTATTTATTTGTATATTATTTGTAATTTCGCCAATTTTGAAAATTGAAATATCAGCCCCTGTGTCTACCAAAAACGTTGATACCGCATTGTTTAGTTTTAGTTTTTGTTGATATAAAACTATTGAAATGTAAATTGAACACGAATATGGATTTTTAGCGCTATTTATTTTTGTGGGGAGTTTATGCGTTTTCCGCATTTTCTGTACTATCTACAACTCGGACATTTTGGTGGCCTCCTCGTCTATTATATTGTTGATTATTTCCGTTTCGGTAATAGCCACCGTTATTGTACCGACCTTTGTAGTTTCCGCGGAACTGGTTATTACCACGACCTCGGGTACCCTGGAAACGGCCTCTGTTTCCACGATACCCATTTTAATAGTACATCACGGTATCTGCTCGTCCAGTTGCTTCGGTGAAACTGGTAACGAATTTTGCTACCGCTTCGCTCATGGTCGAGAAAAGTTCCAGCCTGCATGATAAGTTTGACCTTATCATTGGTGCAGTTTTGAATCATTGCCTTGACCGCCTGCTGGGTACTATATTTTTCTGCCTGTTCATGTGTCATTCCGTCAGAAATAAAAGCGCATTCCAGAGTTTTTGTTAATTGCTCAATTTCTTTTTGTGTACTGGTTAGCGGTCTTACTCATCTGACGGATGTTCATTATTTTGGCAGTTATTGAATCTATTGATTCGCCTTTTACGTTTGTTTTAAGTCTATTTATAATGGATACGCACACTTGTATCCATTCTGTACTAATTAAATTCCTAACAGCACCTTTTAGATTGGTTTTACCAATGACACTGCTGTGGCGTCATGTTCACCTTTTGATGGTGTTAACCAAAGATAAGGCATCTAGAAAACTTTGCAGGATGAGTTTGCTGGCTGTATTAAGAAATTCTATTATTGTTTGAGGCATATTTGAACGTGAAGGCTTTTCACCTTCTGAACTATCGTCGCTATCTGAACTATTTTGCAGCAGTTCTCGTGTGAAAACTGCTGGGTTATTTAGCGCGATTGGTATCACTAAATGCAAATGGTGTCTTTTTGTTAATGTTCTCAAGGCACTCTGTTAGCCGTCTGAGAACATCTGTGACTCTGGCCGTTATGGAGTTCAGAAAGGTTATGGTGGGCTGCTTTTTATTAAGCATTTGATTTCGTTGTAATTGTGAACAACGATCTCAGTATGCTTAATTAGCGTTTGTCGCTTAATACGCTTTGTCTTATTTAGACATTTATATGATTTATCAAATTCTACCTTGAAGTTTCTAATTTTTTGTCTTAAAGTTTCCCATTCCATTCCGAGTGGTAGCTGGGTTGCAGACTTTTTATCAAGAGTTAAACTAGATTTTATCTAGTGCATCAGCGCGAGACATATACCTTTTTTCAGGCTTCTATGATGCATGTTGTAAATTTTGATTATTAGATTTATTGCTGCCAAGATTACTAATATTAACAGAAGAAACCACAATTCATTGATGCTATCTGTGTGATCAACAATTTGTATCTTGTTCACCACATTGGCATTGGGGTTTTCTACTTTTGATTGCGTTTTCCCCATTGTATTTATTAATATTTAGTATTTTTAAAATTTTTTTTTTTTTCTTTTCTTAATTAATAATTGTTTGTTTTTGGAAATATTTTTATTTGATCATTTTATTTAATACATATAAAAAGGAAAAATATTATATATATGTATATATATAAATTTAAGAATTAATTTAGGGTGCTGGTTTGTTTGGCCAGCAGCCGTTTCTTCGCATCGCGAAGCGCCAGTTTGATGGCGTCTAGCAGCTCTTTGTAGCGCCTTTGGTCATCCGGTGATCCTCGTGCGGCCTTTTCGCTCTCGATTAGTAGGCGACGAGTGCGGATCAGGCGAGCCTGTTTTCCTCCTCTTCTTGCCCTGATTATTTTTTTTGGTTGGCGTCACCTACTCGCTTGTTTCAGGCTTGGCTGTCCTCTGCCTTACCTTTTGTATTCCTCGATGGTGAGTCTTTTTTTGGTCCTGACTCCGGGTACTGCTCCAGTACCTCCTCTATTCTTGGTGGGTCCTTCTGGATAGAAGGCTCCCCGTCAAGAATTGTATCTCCCTTCCGATGTCATGAATTTTTATTTATTGGTTAGACCTCGAGTCTTTTTAAGCAAAATGTAGAATGTAACGAAATATCACCAAGGAGACTATGCAGTCGCAGTCCATGGACTCGTCTGTGAAGAGCTGCAGCTCCTTGAAGCGGCACAAAATATCCTTCAGGTAGAGGGTTTACGACTTCTTGTCGCCGTAGACGATGGTTCAGCACCTCATCGGCACAGGACTCCACATTGATTTTTCCGCTGTTATCGACCTCCCCGGCAGATGCATTGGCACCCTTGAGATTTTTTTCTCCAAAATATTTGGTTTTTGGTGATTTCTGGGCTGATTTGGGTGTTTCTGGTATAAACGGTTTGGCTGATAAGCTTTCTTGTTTATTATATTATATTATATTATATATCTGGCGCTATAACTCCGCTGATACATATATAATAATGGCAGGGTCGATTTCTGGTGATTTTGGGTATTTCTGGTATAAACGGTTTGGCTGATAAGCTTCCTTGTTTATTATATTATATTATATATCTGGCGCTAAAACGCCGCTGATACTTATATAATAATGGCAGGATCGCCATGTAGTATGATTGGAGGTCTTTCAGTAATGATTGATATTTATTTAAATGAAGCTTATATTTATACAAAATCGTTGGGGCGACTTGCCTCCATGCAGGTGTTCTATCGTGGGAAACAAAGCCCTGTTGCGTAAGGTTCCCACAGTCAATATGCAATATGAGGCGTCAGCTTTCGGTCAGCGGTGGTACCTGCCCAATGCCCGTTACGTAAGGTTCGCATGGTTGAGATGCAGACGCATCACTTTTGGGCAGCGACAATAACCGCCGCTGAAACTGCATCATATTGCAACTTGGCCTTGGGGTGGTGCTAAAATTGGTTAGGCCAAACACACTGCATGAATACACTACACGCCACCCAACTCTTGATCCAAGATTGGTTGCTCTTGTTCTGCTTCACGTTCTCTTCTCCAGCTATACAGTCACAACACTCCAGCCAGTTGCTTGTTGTCTGTATACCGAAAAGTCCCGCGCCGCTGTCAGTAACGATTGCTGTTCTCTCTGCTTTCGTATCGTCCCTTTCGCCTTCACTGTTTCTGGTCGCCTTCTGTCGCAGACCTTAAAATCAGTTCTCGCTGTCTTCGCTGTTTCCTTTCGCCTTCACCGTTTCTTGTCGCCTTCTGTCGCAGACCTTGAAATCAGTTCTCGCTGTCTTCGCTGTTTCCTTCCGCCTTCACCGTTTCTTGCTGAGTCTGCCGTTTTCCCGCTTGTTCGTTGTTTCTGCGCCACGCTTCTGAATTTCACAACTCCTCGTAATTGTCGAAAATTCTTTTGACGCTCTGATTCTGTCTCTGTCGCTCTTCCACAATTGTCCATTAACACTCTTGACTTGGTTAATGCAATTTTGCGACCCCTGACCCGAACTTCACTACAATACAGCCAAATTTACCACAATTACGACACTGTTTTTGGTGTTTTATACACGTTTCAATCAAAATGCAATCCCGGTTGAGCCCCCAAATGTGTGGCCCAGGGTTTTTAGCACTGATGTGGAATTGAAACCCAAGACGACGTGAATTTATTATAGTTTAGTAGTTATGTGTATTTTTATGTGTGTAATTTAGAATTGTCTGACTGATGTGTAAATTGTGTGAAGCTCGCGAAACTCTGGCACCGACTGACGCTGAATCTCTCTCGCTTAACCCTACAAACCCCCTGCTCTAGTGATCGCTCTCTCCTCTGCTCAAAAAGGGTGTTACTCAATACTGGCGTCCACTTCGAGTCTCTCTCTGCACTGTGGGCCCTATTCCGATTCCTACATTTATTCTTTTTTTTATATTGGTTTTTATATTTCGTGGTAGTTCTTGAGTGTTTTTGTGAGTAGCGTCGGTAACCGCGGCGGATGGATTGCCGTTACTGTTTAGAATAGGCGATGGACTGCCGTTTGGTGCTCGGCTGATGGAATGCCGTTACTGTTTAGAATAGGCGATGGACTGCCCTGATTGATCGAGGGCTCGGGCTATTTAAGGCCGATCTCGATGGCTGAGTCCGCAAGTTTGTGGTTACGGAGGTGGTGTCGAGTTCTCCACGCCTGCCGTTACGGACACGGTCATTGCCTCGGTTGCACCGAGAAATGACCTGAGTGTAGTTTTGAAATTCGGGGGGAAACTAGGGCGCGTGTGTCGATTTCGCAGAAATCGATCGGCGCGTGTGACTTGGAAATTTACAGAGTAAGGTGTACTGTGTTTGTGTTGTTTGTGTATCGATATATATGACAAAGTAACTTAGTGCTATTAATATGAATATGTATATGAATGTAACGGGCCCTGGTCCCAGGGTTCGTTACACCTCCCCTTTCTGCCCGGTGGGTGTACAGATGCCGCTGTTGTTATTTGCTGGGTCGGCAAAGTTTCTGGCCAACGTGTTTTGGCGTTTCTACTAGTGGTTTGCCGTCGTCGGGGTCGATGTGCTCGCTGGTGTCGTTTGCTTCCTCAGCAGGGTCGCTGTCCAACGTGTCGTGGTACTCTTTCAGGTCGTTGATATTTGCGACTTTCAGTTTCCGACTTCCGGGGTGTTGCAACTTGACGATATTTGTTGACTCGAAACCTTTGACTTGGAATGGCCCATCATATTTTGGTGCCAATTTCGCAGCGAAGCCGTCGGCTGCGTTGGAAAGGTGGTGTTGCCTGATCAATACTAGTTGACCCACCGTGGGGCGCCATTGTCGTCGGCGGAGATTGTAGTGACGGTATTGTTCTTGACTCGCCCGCTGAATGTTGTTCCGCACTATCGCGAATACTTCTTTGAGTCGGGTTGCCTTAGTGTGGGCTGTGTCCGGAGGGCTTCCTGTCCCTGGTGTAACTTCGTCGTATAGTGCTCCAGGTAAGCGAGGTTCTCTCCCGTGTAGCAAGAAGGCGGGGCTGAATCCAGTTGTTTCCGAGACACTGGAGTTAATTGCTAGTGATATTTCGGGTATGAGTTCGTCCCATGTGTTTTGATGGTCCTCCACGAATTGTGCAATCATGGTCTTCACTGTCCGATTGGCCCGTTCCGTAGGGTTTTCCTGGGGGCAATACGGTACGGTGTGTTGCAGATCCACGCCGGCTGTTTGCAGAAACGTGCGGAACGAGCGGCTGGTGAACTGCGTTCCATTGTCACAGACGAATCATTTTGGTACGCCAAAGTGACTGAGAATGCGTTCCCGGAAAGCTAGCTCTAGGCTAGCTGTGGTAGCTTTCTTAAGTGGCACTATTTGGGTCCATTTTGAGAGGGTGTCGAAGAATACCAGCAGCATGGTGTTCCCTCGTTTTGATCGGGGAAGTGGTCCTACGAAGTCGGCACATAATGTGGCGAAAGGTTCTTCTACCCTGCGAGTAAGCATCCTACCCACGGCTTGCGTTGCAGTGCCTTGAACTTTTGGCAGCTCAAACAGCTGCGCACGTATTTCCGCACATTGCGATATAGGCCGGGCCAATAGTATCGTTGTGTTATCCGTGTGATGGTTTTCCGAATGCCGAGGTGGCCTGCCGTGGGCTGATCATGGCATTCCTTGAGGACTCTTTGGCGTCGGTCTTTTGGGACGCAAAGTTTCCATGACACGTAGTCGTGGTCGTCGGCTCCGTGGCCCAGATGCCTGTAGAGTTCTCCATTCTCGATGACGTAGTCGGGGTATTTATCGGGTTCCTCTTTGGTTTGCTGAATCCGTCGTGTATGCCAGGGGCAAGATGTTGCGTCCTCTTTGATTCTTGCTAGCGTCTCCAAGGGTTGTCGGGACAGGGTATCGGCAACCACGTTTTGTTTCCCTGCTCTGTAGTGGACGTCGTATTGATACTGTTGGAGTTCGAGCGCCCATCTCGCTATTCTTCCGTTGGGGCTCTCCAGAGTATTTAGCCATTTCAGCGCGAGATGGTCGGTTATAACGTCGAACCGGTATCGTTCTAGGTAGCAGCGTAGCTTTCGGATTGCCCAAATGACGGCGAGGCATTCCTTGTCTGTAGGGGAGTAGTTTCCTTCGGCCTGGTTTAAGCGTCGGCTGACATAGGCGATGACGCGTTCCTTTCCGTCGATCTCCTGCGTGAGTACGGCGCCTATGCCGAGGTTGCTCGCATCGGTTTGTAGTGAGAACTTGACGTTGAAATTGGGGCAAGCAAGTACAGGAGCGGTCGTGAGTAATTCCTTTAGTTGGTCGAAGGTCGCTTGTTGATTTGCGCTCCATGTCCATGTTTGTCCTTTCTTGAGTAGCTGAGACATTGGTTGGACTACTGTAGCAAAGTTTGGCACGAATCTTCGGTACCAGGATGCCACTCCGATGCACTGACGTAGTTCTTTTAGGTTCGTGGGTGGCTTGAGTTCTTTGACAGCAGCAATCTTGTCGGGGTCCGTGTGGATACCTTTTTCGCTGATGACATGACCAAGATATTTGATCCGGCTTTGGAAAAATGTGCTCTTTTCCGCGTTTATCCGGAGGTTCGCTTTTCGAAGGCGAGAAAGGACTATTGCCAGGTTGTGTAGGTGGTCCTCGAAGTCTCGTCCGACGACGACAATGTCGTCTAAATAAGAGAATGCGTAGGGTTCCATGTCGGCACCGATCACCGTATCAAGGGCCCATTGGAATGCTGCTGGTGCAGAATGTAATCCGAAGGGCATCACTTTCCTTTGATAGAGACCTCTTCCGGGGACCGTGAAGGCGGTGGCTTCTCTACTTCCGTTGGCCATTGGTATTTGCCAGTATCCGTTCTTCAAATCGAGGGTGGTTATGAAGCGTGCGTTCTGTAGGCGCTCCAAGATGCAGATTCTGGGCAGTGGGTATGCGTCAGGAATAGAGTGAGTGTTGAGTTGTCGGTAGTCCACGCACATGCGCCATTTGCCGTTCTTTTTACGTACGAGTACGATGGGGCGCTGTGCGGGCTTCGTGAGGGTTTGATGAGAACTTCCTAGATCAGTTGGTCGACTTGCTCGTCGATAATCCGCATCCGCATGGCTGGGTTCTTTGGGTAATACCTCTGTTTGATGGGTCGATTATCCCTCATGACGATGGTGTGCTCGGCGATGTTGGAGGTCCCGTGGAGATTATTGAACTTTGGAAGTTCTGTGTCCAGAAATTCTTCGATCTGTGGCGCTATGTCCGGCGGCAGGGATCGGAGATCAATTCTGGGTCGGGTTCGGTGAGATCGGGGGTGTCGGGGTCCTGTGGCTGGCTTGGGTCTTCTGGGAGGATAGTTTTGTCGAACGCGCTGGGGTGATCGATCCTACGTGGGTAGTCGCTTATGTGGGCGACGATCGGGGTAGCGTTGGCCGTGAGTGGCGTAGCTTTGTTGGTCTGGCAGTATACCTGGGTTGTACTGTCTCCAGATCGACGTATGGCCAGGCGGGTCTCAGTGACGACTCTGTTTTCGCAGCAACGACTTGTTTGGGCGACGAAGATTTCGGACGTGGTACTCCAGTGGGTTGGCGAAGATCGGGGTGGCGTCGGCCGTGGGTACGACAGCGCTGCGGTCGGTGTTTCGGGGGTCATCGGGCTAGATTCCGCGTCCGGGTGGAGAGGTTCTGTGGAGATTAGTTCGATGATTGGACCCGACCAGCAAGGGATTTGCGCGGCTGTTTCCCTCGTGGTTTGGTTGTTGCACTGTTGCTGCCGTTGTCGCTGTCGTTGTTCGGGGCTGGTTGTCGTCTCTGAGGGTGTCCGTGGGTTCACCTTCACCGTTGAGGGTAGGGTGCATGGGTGCGCGATGGCTGAACTTGGACCTGGGCTTCCTGTGTCGAGCGGGTTCAAGTTCGTTGGGGTTTGTCTCGTGTGTGAGATCCTTGTGGTGGGTTCGGGGTGCATGTGCCCCGTAGTTTGTTTTGGTCCTGGGCTTCCTGTGTCGAGCGCCTGGTTCAAGTGTGTTGATTCTTGTCTCATGTGTGAGATCCTCGTGGTGTGTTTGGGATGTGTGTTCCCTGTGGTTAGCTTAGGACGCGGGTGCTCCGTAGTGGCCGTGGGATTCGTTTTCCCGTTTGCTTGGTTGCAGTTTACCGGTGCTTGTTTCGGATTCGTGTTTTCTGTTGTGGGCCGGTGCTTTTGCTTTCGCTGTGGTTGGTATCGGTGTCGTATTCTTCGTTGCAGTATTGGGTGCCGTCTTCTTTGTGGTAGGTCGGGGAAGTGTGTTCGCTGTGGTTGGTTTCGGTGTCGTATTCTTCGTTGTGGCATTGGGTGCCGTATTCTTTGTGATAGTTCGGGGTCGTGTATTCGCGGTTGACCTAGATATATTGGTGCTGCGGTCGGTGACTTGTACTTGGTTGGATTGAACTGACGGTGGCGTTGGCGTGAGGTGGCGATCTTGTAGTTTTAACAGCGTAGTGCCGCATTGGATCATCGTTTCGATGGCACATAGGAAGTCCATGCCGACTATCACTTGCTCCAGCATGTTTGGTAGGACCAGGAGTGGGATTTGAACCTCTCGTTGACCTAGCTTGATGTGCGCCAGTAGAACTTGTGTGATCTCTCTGACTGAGCCGTCAGCCAGGCGTATACGGACACATGCATCTTGCAGGTTGGAGTTGTTGTTTAGTTGTCGGGCCAGGTTGTCGCTGACGAAACTTCGGGACGCCCCGGTGTCGATAGTGGCCTCCGTTGTTTGTCCTCCTATTGTCACTATCACCACTATTCGGCCATCGTTCACGTGTAGTGGGTTGCTTAGTCGCGGGTCTGGGGAGGCGTCGTTCTCGGCTGATTCCCGGTCAGTCGAGGACGCGTGTCGTTTCCCGACATGCCTCGGCGGCAGCAGTCGACGGTTCGAGTGCCGCGCTTTCCACATTCCCAGCAGAATAGAATCGAACGTTGGTGCAGTCGTAGGCGGCGTGTCCAGCTTGACCACATCGGCGACAGGCTGTGCGTGGGTTGGCAATGGGAGTGGTGATCATTCGATGGGCGACGTATTGGTTCGTTGTGCTGGTTTGATTCGATGACTGTCTGCGCGGTGTGTCTGCTGAATCCCACTGGGGTCTCCGAAAGGGGGTACGGTAGGACTCACCTTCTCTGCGGTCTGGGTGCCTTGCTGGCCTGATGTCTTTTCGTGGGATTCGCATGGATGCGGGAGTCGACGCGTGTTTCCTCTCGTGAATAATCTTGTACTCTGCCGCTAATCGGGTTAGCTGTGACAAGCTTTCCAATTCGTCTCGTCACACGTATAGTTGGAGTCCTGGCAGGGGCGTTGTCGTAGATCCTATAGAGCTCCTTAACTAGGTCGTACTCGGCATGGTGTATCTCGATGAGATAGTCTTTGAATGGTTCTCCCACCGCTTGCTTGCGGGCCTCGGATCTGGTCCTCCAATTGTTCGAAATACCTTGGCGGCAGAAAATACGTCAGAAACTCCTGGCGGAAATGTGCCCAGGAACTGCCCTGTAGTTGGCTGGTACGGTGCCAGCGACTGGCTCAGTCGGTGAGTAGTTTGGCCATGCTCCGAGGCAGCTGGTTGGTGTTCACTCCATAGTCGCGTGCGCGTTTCTCGAGTAGTTCCAGAAACGATATTGGGTCATCTTCTCCGTTGAACTGGATGCCCCATCCGCGGATGCGTTCTGCTGTGCGTGCGACGTGGTTATAGTCGGGCCCGATTATGGGTGCGTCAATCGATGGTATAATTCTCTGTGTGGGCAAACGGGAGAATTCCATAGTGGGCGGCCTTGGAAGATCGGCGGCTGTGACCACTGGTGGGCGGGGCGTGGGCTCTGGGGCTGCGGAAACTTGCAAGCCGGCTTTGGGGTCCCATATTCCGTTGCCTGAGGGTCCTGGAGTTGTGGACAGCGGGGACCTGGAGCGTCCTGCTGGTCTCGCGTATTGTCTCTCGAGGGGCTTGGCCGTGAGACCGAAAGTGGAGCGGGCGTAGAGTCTGGTTACCGTGCAGGTAATTTGGTAATAGCACTTGGCGATGAACGGAAAATGTTGACACCTGAGTTTTGGTGTATGCGGTAATATGTCTTTTGTGCCTCCTTGCTCGCGCTCGGCGAGGAAAGCGCTGACACCAGAGTTTTGGTGTGCGGTAATATGTTGTTGGGTTTACCTTATTTACGTTCGCGCTCGGCGAGGAAAGTATGACACTTCGTTGAGTTTTGATGTTTATTAGATATATTTATTCTTTTTTTTATATTGGTTTTTATATTTCGTGGTAGTTCTTGAGTGTTTTCGTGAGTAGCGTCGGTAACCGCGGCGGATGGATTGCCGTTACTGTTTTGAATAGGCGATGGACTGCCGTTTGGTGCTCGGCTGATGGACTGCCGTTACTGTTTAGAATAGGCGATGGACTTCCCTGATTGATCGAGGGCTCGGGCTATTTAAGGCCGATCTCGATGGCTGAGTCCGCAAGTTTGTGGTTACGGAGGTGGTGTCGAGTTCTCCACGCGTGCCACGGACACGGTCATTGCCTCGGTTGCACCGAGAAATGAGCTGAGTGTAGATTTGGCACTTTTGGTCATTGACTCGGTTGTACCGAGAAATGACCTGCGTGGAGTTGTGTAACTCGGTGGAAATCGTGGAGTTGTGAAACTCTGGGAAAATTGTGGCGGAAAATTTAACCCTACCGCAGGGTGAACTACTTTTCGCTTCGGCGCCCACAGTAACCGCTGATCAAAGGGGCAGTTCACCCAACGCAGTTCATCCAACGTCGATCAGCCAACCGTACCGGTACTTCAACAGACGTCAGCATCGACGAGTCATCGGTTCCTTTCCTCCCCCCGATACACCCACCACCACCACACACTACACCGGCAATTAAATATCAACAAACACAATTCGTAAACATTCAAAAGAGAAATTCGATCATCAGCGTTTTCATTTCGCTAGCACCAACATTTCCCCTGCCGTTACCACCCCACGGTAACATAGCCAGAGCTCAGGAACTACAAATTTCTTGTAGGGGAAAAAATCCAGGACAGACTGAGCCTACCTCAGCCTGAGATAGGACCTCACACTTTGTTCGGCTTGGGTGTGATTGTCCGCCACCTTTTCCCCAATAACCATCAATTAGCCACCGCTTCCGTTTGTGGCTTCAGATGATCGATGTGTACCATCCGTATATGCTTATCGCTGTCTCTCCTCAGCTTGCATATCACAGGTGACACGAAATCGATCATCTGGCCCCGCATTACTTGGTGCCAAACCAATCCTCGGTGTCCAGGATCTCCTTCGCAAGTTGTAATCAATTGTTTGATCCTGGGCCGCCCTTTCTAAATTCCGCCTTACCAGCTGAAACAGCTCTCTCAGTTTCTTTGCGTTTTTGACCGGGGTGGTTGGCTCCTGGCCAGTACCGAGCGTCTCCTCGTCGTACAAGGCCTTCGGTATTCTGGGCTCCCTTCATGGTGAGTATCCCATTAACTCCGTGACCCCCGAGTTTACGGCCAACATCAATTGAGGCCACTTCTCGTCCTAGCATCTGATCCCCTGCGGTGAACTGCGCAATCATTGTATCCACCGTCCTATTCGCGCGTTCCGTCGGGTTTTCCTGCGGCGTGTATGGAACCGTGAATTGATGCCGCACTCCCATCTGCTCGAGGAACTTCATAAATGCCCGGCTCGTCGGTGATCACCCCATTGTCGGTGATCATCACCGTGGGCACTCCGAATCGGGACAAATTGCGTTCCCTGAACCCCTTTATTAGTGCCTCCGTGGTGGCCTTTCTAAGTGGCACCAACTCAACTCGGTCGACTTCGAGAAGCGATCCACCAACACTAACAGCATGGCGTTCCCATGCTTTGACCGGGGCAGTGGTCCAACGCAATCTGCGCATACTGTTGCCCAAGGTTCTTCTGAAACTTGGGTGAGCATCTTTCCGGCCGCCTGTAGCTGATCAGGCTTGAACCGGAGGCACGTCTCACACTTTCGGACGTATGCCCTCACATCCCGGTGCATTCCTGGCCAATAGTATCGGGCGGCTATCCTTGTCATGGTCTTGCGGCCGCCTGCGTGACCTGCCTCTGGTGAGTCATGATTCTCCTTCATGACCCGATCGCGAACGTCTTTGGGAACGCACAGCTTCCACGCCCCTACCTCTTCGTCGCCAGCTCTGTGCGGTATATGCCGGTACACTCCGCCTACTTTCTCCACGTAATCCGGGAACTTTGCCGGTTCCCTCCTCATTTTCACCTTGATTTTTGTTAGCGATACTCTCTTCACCTTCCACTCGCAAACACCGCTCCTCCATGGGCTTGCGAGATAGCGCATCGGCTACGATATTAAGCTGCCCTTTCCTGTACGCTATCTCGAAGTCATACTGCTGCAACTCCAATGCCCTTCTAGCGACTCTCCCCGTCGGGATTTCAATTCTATGTAACTACTTCAACGCCATGTGATCGGTAATAACCTCGAAGTGGTACCCCTCCAGGTAGGGCTTGAGCTTCCTCACGGCCCACACTATGACTGGACATTCCTTCTCCGTGGCCTTCCTTTCCGCATTGTTCAACATTCGGCTGGCTTAGGAAATCACCCTCTCCCCTTTCTCCGTCTCTTGCGGGAGGATTTCCCCCAAACCATAGTCACTAGCAACCGCCTGCAGCACGAATTGCCTTGCCTGCTCGGGCGCCCACTCCCACTTTCGCCTTTTTTTCTTTGAAAGGCGCTGAGTGGTTGCACTATCGTGGCAAACCCCGGCACGAACCGCCGGTACGAGGCAACGCCCAAATACTGGCGTAGTTCCTTCACGTTTGCCGGTGGCTTAGGTTCCGCAATGGCGGCCACCTTCTCTGGGTCAGTGCATATTCCTTCTCCCGTCATCAAATGATCCAGATACCGCCACTCCCTTCGGAAGAACTGGCACTTCGCCACATTCAGCCTCAAATTGGCCCGTTTCAACCGCCTGAAGACCTCCTCCAGGTTCCATCGGTGTTCCTCCTTGGTGCGGCCAATGACGATGATGTCATCTTGGTATGCAAAGGCATGCGGCATCATCTCTGTACCGATCACCTGGTCCAACGCCTTTTGAAACGTAGCCGACGCTGAGAGTATGTCAAACGGCATCATCTTTCACTGGAACATACCCTTGCCTGGCACCGTGAATGCCCTGAAATTCCTGTTGTCTTTTCCCAGTGGGATTTGCCAGTACCCGTCCTTCAAGTCCAAGCTGCTGATGAAACGCGCTTCTCTCAGCTGGTCCAGGATGTAGTCTATTCGAGGCAAGGGGTATGCATCCTTAATGGACTTCGCGTTAATTTGCCGAAAGTCCATCACAATGGGGGATCTGTACGGGCTCTTCGAGGGCTCGATACACCCCATCACCAGTAGTTCGTCCATCTTCTGGTTGATCTCAGCCTGCATCGCTCATCGTGATTGTATTTTCCGCCACATTCGACACTCCCTTTAACCTTTTGAAATCTTCTAACTCTTCGGCCAAGAGTTCTTTGACTGATCCTTCTTCAGATCAACCACTACACCCGCCTTCCCCCGGAACAGCCTTTCCTCCAACCGCCCATTTCGCTAACCTTTCGCAGGAATCACGACCCTGTGGCCCGCAGAGGTCACCTCTGTTCCGACTGCGGTGATGAAGTTCCATCCCAGGACTAGCGCATCGATGACTCCGAATAAACCGAGTAGGGTCATCTCCACTTTCCTGCCAGCTCCACTTCGAGTTTGGAGGTTATGGCCTGACTGCGTTCGCCGGCCAGCCGTACTTGCTTACGGATCTCCCTTACTCATGCCTCATCCCCTGCGACCACGGCACGGCCCTCCTCGGCGTGGGTCTAGGGGCGTTTCCCTCTTTCCAGCAGCACTGCCATGTGGCCACGCCAACCCTTTCCGCACATCCAGCAGAAAGTTAGCGGGAGCCCTTGGCCCCTCGGTCCCACACCGACGACACGCTTGGGATGGATTTCTCACGAATCCCCTTCCACGTTGGAATGTGTCTGGCCGTCGGTCATTGGCTTAGACGCGTTATTGTCCGCCTGTCGAGCGTAGCGGTTCGGCTCATCTTGGCAGCGCCGACACACCTCTGCCGCGGTCGTCTTTGTGAATGGGTTGGCCGCCCTCGACCGTCCCACTGGTCTTTCCTTCTGGAACTCCAATCGATCCTTTTCCAGAGCCGGAACTCAGGCTAACGCCATCATATTATCGAGGTCTCTGCACCTGAGCGGCCTGAAAAAAATCCGCAAATCCGGCATGCTGTTTTTGCGGATGAGTTCCAAATGCTCCTCTGGTGGGCATTTGAGGGGTCGCATGAGAGTCTGCATCTCCACCATGTAGTCCTTGAATGGCTTTCCCCACTTCTGATTTGTGTGGCGGACTTCCTGCAGCAGCTTCTCGAAATACACAACGAATACGGCACCCAATACCACAATGAAGAAAACGTCACCGAAACCAATCACAGCGAACACACTTCCCCGACCTACCACAAAGAAGACGGCACCCAATACTGCAACGAAGAATACGACACCGAAACCAACCACAGCGAAAGCAAAGCACCGGCCCACAACGGAAAACACGAATCCGAAACAAGCACCGGTCAACTGCAACCAAGCAAACGGGAAAACGAATCCCACGGCCACTACGGAGCACCCGCGTCCTAAGCTAACCACAGGGAACACACATCCCAAACACACCACGAGGATCTCACACATGAGACAAGAATCAACACACGTTGAACCAGGCGCTCGACACAGGAAGCCCAGGACCAAAACAAACTACGGGGCACATGCACCCCGAACCCACCACAAGGATCTCACACACGAGACAAACCCCAACGAACTTGAACCCGCTCGACACAGGAAGCCCAGGTCCAAGTTCAGCCATCGCGCACCCATGCACCCTACCCTCAACGGTGAAGGTGAACCCACGGACACCCTCAGAGACGACAACCAGCCCCGAACAACGACAGCGACAACGGCAGCAACAGTGCAACAACCAAACCACGAGGGAAACAGCCGCGCAAATCCCTTGCTGGTCGGGTCCAATCATCGAACTAATCTCCACAGAACCTCTCCACCCGAAACCGGAATCTAGCCCGATGACCCCCCGAAACACCGACCGCAGCGCTGTCGTACCCACGGCCGACGCCACCCTGATCTTCGCCAACCCACTGGAGTACCTTCCGCGTACTGACGTGCCCACTAGCGCCATGCACCATGCCATGCCTAACACCACGTCCGAAATCTTCGTCGCCCAAACAAGTCGTTGCTGCGGAAACAGAGTCGTCACTGAGACCCGCCTGGCCATACATCGATCTGGAGACATTACAACCCAGGTATACCGCCAGACCCACGAAGATTCGCCACTCACGGCCAACGCTACCCCGATCGTCGCCCACATAAGCGACTACCCACGTAGGATCAAACACCCCAGCGCGTTCGACACAACTATCCTCCCAAAAGAACCCAGCCAGCCCAAGGACCCCGACACCCCGATCTCACCGAACCCGACCCAGAATTGATCTCCGATCCCTGGCCGCCAGACATAGCGCCACAGATCCAAGAATTTCTGGACACTGAGCTTCCAAAGTTCAATAATCTCCACGGGACCTCCAACATCGTCATGAGGGATAATCGACCCATCAAACAGAGGTATTACCCAAAGAACCCAGCCATGATGCGGATTATCGACGAGCAAGTCGTCCAACTGGATCCAGGAAGGTCTCATCGAAACCTCACGAGGCCCACACAGCGCCCCCATCGTACTCGTACGTAAAAAGAACGGAAAATGGCGCATGTGCGTGGACTACCGACAAATCAACACTCAGTTCTATTCCTGACGCATACCCACTTCCCAGAATCAACTACATCTTGGAGCGCCTACGGAACGCACGCTTCATAACCACCCTCGATCTTAAGAACGGATACTGGCAAATACCCATGGCCAACGGAAGTCGAGAAGCCACCGCCTTCACGGTCCCCGGCAGAGGTCTCTATCAATGGAAAGTGATGCCCTTCGGATTACATTCTGCGCCAGCAACATTCCAACGGGCCCTTGATGCTGTGATCGGTGCCGACATAGAACCCTACGCATTCGCCTATTTAGACGACATTGTCGTCGTCGGACGAGACTTCGAGGACAACCTACACAACCTGGCAATAGTCCTCTCTCGCCTTCGAAAAGCAAACGTGCGGATAAACGCGGAAAATTGCACCTTTTTCCAAAGCCGGATCAAATATCTTGGTCATGTCATCAGCGAAGAAGGTATCCACACGGACCCCGACAAGATTGCTGCCATCAAAGAACTCAAGCCACCCACGAACCTAAAACAACTACGTCAGTGCATCGGAATGGCATCCTGGTACCGAAGATTGGTGCCAAACTTTGCTACAGTAGTCCAACCAATGTCTCAGCTACTCAAGAAAGGACAAACATGGACATGGACCGCAGATCAACAAGCGGCCTTCGACCAACTAAAGGAATTACTCACGACCGCTTCCGTACTTGCTTGCCCCGATTTCAACGTCAAGTTTTCACTACAAACCGATGCGAGCAACCTCGGCATAGGCGCCGTTCTCACGCAGGAGATCGACGGAAAGGAACACGTCATCGCCTATGTCAGCCGACGCTTGAACCAGACCGACCATCTCGCGCTGAAATGGCTGAATACTCTGGAAAGCCCCTACGGAAAAAAGCGAGATGGGCGCTCGAACTCCAACAGTATCAGTACGACGTCCACTATAGAGCAGGGAAACAAAACGTGGTTGCCGATGCCCTGTCGAGAATGGAGAACTCTACAGACATCTGGGCCATGGAGCCGACGATCTCGGCTACGTGTTGTAAGAAACCCTTCTCAGGCTGAGGAAGGCTCAGTCTGTCCAGGATTTTCTACAAGAAATTTTGTAGTTTTGATGGAACATTAGGGCAAGTGCTTGGCCGTGAGACCGAAAGTGGAGCGGGTGTAGAGTTTGGTTACCGTGCGGGTAATTTTGTAATCGCACTTGCCGAGGAAAACGCAGACACCGGGGTTTTGGTGTGCGGTAATATCTTTTGGGTTACGTTATTTGTGTTCGCGCTCGGCGAAGAAATGATGACACTTGGGTGGTTGAGTTTTGATGTTTTTAATGCTTTTTAACTGTGTTCTTATATTGTCTTTGTGTTTATACTAGTATCGTGTTGTGGTTCTTATATTGTTTCTAGCTTAGGTGTCGTTAAGGTAACCGCGGCGGATGAACTGCCGTTACTGTTTAGGATAGGCTGATGGACTGCCGTTACTGTTTAGGATAGGCGATGGACTGCCCTGATTGATCGAGGGCTCGGGCTATTTAAGGCCGATCTCGAGGGCTGAGTCCGCAAGTTTGTGCGTTGCAGTACCTTGCATTTTTGGCAGCTCAAGCAGCTGCGTACGTATTTCCGCATATCGCGATATAGGCCGGGCCAATAGTATCGTTGTGTTATCCGTGTGATGGTCTTCCGAATGCCGAGGTGGCCTGCCGTGGGATGATCATGGCATTCCTTGAGGACTCTTTGGCGTCGGTCTTTGGGACGCAAAGTTTCCATGACACGTAGTCGTGATCGTCGTCTCCGTGGCCCAGATGTCTGTAGAGTTCTCCATTCTTGAAGACGTAGTCTGGGTATTTATCGGGTTCTTCTTTTATTTGTTGAATCCTTCGTGTGAGCCAGGGGCAAGTTGTTGCGTCCTCTTTGATCCCTGCTAGCGTTTCCAAGGGTTGTCGAGACAGGGCGTCGGCAACTTCGTTTTGTTTCCCTGCTCTATAGTGGACGTCGTACTGATACTGTTGGAGTTCGAGCGCCCATATCGCTTTTTTTCCGTAGGGGCTTCCAGAGTATTCAGCCATTTCAGCGCGAGATGGTCGGTTATAACGTCGAACCGGTATCTTTCTAGGTAGCAGCGTAGTTTTCAGATTGCCCAAATGACGGCGAGGCATTCCTTGTCTGTGGCGGAGTAGTTTCCTTCGGCCTGGTTCAAGCGTCGGCTGACATAGGCGATGACGTGTTCCTTTCCGTCGATCTCCTGCGTGAGAACGGCGCCTATGCCGAGGTTGCTCGTCGGTCGTGAATAATTCCTTTAGTTGGTCGAAGGTCGCTTGTTGATCTGCGGTCCATGTCCATGTTTGTCCTTTCTTGAGTAGCTGAGACATTGGTTAGACTACTGTAGCAAAGTTTGGCACTAATCTTCGGTACCAGGATGCCATTCCGATGCACTGACGTAGTTGTTTTAGGTTCGTGGGTGGCTTGAGTTCTTTGATGGCAGCAATCTTGTCGGGGTCCGTGTGGATACCTTCTTCGCTGATGTCATGACCAAGATATTTGATCCGGCTTTGGAAAAAGGTGCAATTTTCCGCGTTAATCCGCACGTTTGCTTTTCGAAGGCGAGAGAGGACTATTGCCAGGTTGTGTAGGTGGTCCGCGAAGTCTCGTCCGACGACGACAATGTCGTCTAAATAGGCGAATGCGTAGGGTTCTATGTCGGCACCGATCACAGCATCAAGGGCCCGTTGGAATGTTGCTGGCGCAGAATGTAATCCGAAGGGCATCACTTTCCATTGATAGAGACCTCTGCCGGGGACCGTGAAGGCGGTGGCTTCTCGACTTCCGTTGGCCATGGGTATTTGCCAGTATCCGTTCTTAAGATCGAGGGTGGTTATGAAGCGTGCGTTCCGTAGGCGCTCCAAGATGTAGTTGATTCTGGGCAGTGGGTATGCGTCAGGAATAGAGTGAGTGTTGAGTTGTCGGTAGTCCACGCACATGCGCCATTTGCCGTTCTTTTTACGTACGAGTACGATGGGGGCGCTGTGTGGGCCTCGTGAGGTTTCGATGAGACCTTCCTGGATCAGTTGGTCGACTTGCTCGTCGATAATCCGCATCATGGCTGGGTTCTTTGGGTAGTACCTCTGTTTGAAGGGTCGATTATCCCTCATGACGATGTTGGAGGTCCCGTGGAGATTATTGAACTTTGAAAGCTCAGTGTCCAGAAATTCTTGGATCTGTGGCGCTATGTCTGGCGGCCAGGGATCGGAGATCAATTCTGGGTCGGGTTCGGTGAGATCGGGGGGTGTCGGGGGTCCTTGGGCTGGCTGGGTTCTTTTGGGAGGATAGTTGTGTCGAACGCGCTGGGGTGTTTGATCCTACGTGGGTAGTCGCTTATGTGGGCGACGATCGGGGTAGCGTTGGCCGTGAGTGGCGAATCTTCGTGGGTCTGGCGGTATACCTGGGTTGTAATGTCTCCAGATCGATGTATGGCCAGGCGGGTCTCAGTGACGACTCTGTTTCCGCAGCAACGACTTGTTTGGGCGACGAAGATTTCGGACGTGGTGTTAGGCATGGCGTGGTGCATGGCGCTAGTGGGCACGTCAGTACGCGGAAGGTACTCCAGTGGGTTGGCGAAGATCGGGGTGGCGTCGGCCGTGGGTACGACAGCGCTGCGGTCGGTGTTTCGGGGGTCATCGGGCTAGATTCCGGTTCCGGGTGGAGAGGTTCTGTGGAGATTAGTTCGATGATTGGACCCGACCAGCAAGGGATTTGCGCGGCTGTTTCCCTCGTGGTTTGGTTGTTGCACTGTTGCTGCCGTTGTCGCTGTCGTTGTTCGGGGCTGGTTGTCGTCTCTGAGGGTGTCCGTGGGTTCACCTTCACCGTTGAGGGTAGGGTGCATGGGTGCGCGATGGCTGAACTTGGACCTGGGCTTCCTGTGTCGAGCGGGTTCAAGTTCGTTGGGGTTTGTCTCGTGTGTGAGATCCTTGTGGTGGGTTCGGGGTGCATGTGCCCCGTAGTTTGTTTTGGTCCTGGGCTTCCTGTGTCGAGCGCCTGGTTCAAGTGTGTTGATTCTTGTCTCATGTGTGAGATCCTCGTGGTGTGTTTGGGATGTGTGTTCCCTGTGGTTGGTTAGGACGCGGGTGCTCCGTAGTGGCCGTGGGATTCGTTTTCCCGTTTGCTTGGTTGCAGTTGACCGGTGCTTGTTTCGGATTCGTGTTTTCCGTTGTGGGCCGGTGCTTTGCTTTCGCTGTGGTTGGTTTCGGTGTCGTATTCTTCGTTGCAGTATTGGGTGCCGTCTCTTTGTGGTAGGTCGGGGTCGTGTATTCGCGGTTGACCTAGATTTATTGGTGCTGCGGTCGGTGACTTGTACGTGGTTGGATTGAACTGACGGTGGCGTTGGCGTGAGGTGGCGATCTTGTAGTTTTAACAGCGTAGTGCCGCATTGGATCATCGTTTCGATGGCACATAGGAAGTCCATGCCGACTATCACTTGCTCCAGCATGTTTGGTAGGACCAGGAGTGGGATTTGAACCTCTCGTTGACCTAGCTTGATGTGCGCCAGTAGAACTTGTGTGATCTCTCTGACTGAGCCGTCAGCCAGGCGTATACGGACACATGCATCTTGCAGGTTGGAGTTGTTGTTTAGTTGTCGGGCCAGGTTGTCGCTGACGAAACTTCGGGACGCCCCGGTGTCGATAGTGGCCTCCGTTGTTTGTCCTCCTATTGTCACTATCACCACTATTCGGCCATCGTTCGTGTAGTGGGTTGCTTAGTCGCGGGTCTGGGGAGGCGTCGTTCTCGGCTGATCCCCGGTCAGTCGAGGACGCGTGTCGTTTCCCGACGTGGCTCGGCGGCAGCATTCGACGGTTCCAGTGCCGCGCTTTCCACATTCCCAGCAGAATAGAATCGAGCGTTGGTGCAGTCGTAGGCGGCGTGTCCAGCTTGACCACATCGGCGACAGGCTGCGCGTGGGTTGGCAATGGGAGTGGTGATCATTCGATGGGCGACGTCTTGGTTCGTTGTGCTGGTTTGATTCGATAACTGTCTGCGCGGTGTGTCTGCTGAATCCCAATGGGGTCTCCGAAAGGGTGTACGGTAGGACTCACCTTCTCTGCGGTCTGGGTGCCTTGCCGGCCGGGTGTCTCTTGGTGGGCTTCGCATGGATGCGGGGGTTGTCGCGTGTTTCCGCTCCTGAATAATCTCGTACTCGGCGGCTAGTCGGGTCAGCTGTGACAAGCTTTAAAATTCGTCTCGTCGCACGTTTAGCTGGAGCTCCATAACTAGGTCGTACTCGGCATGGTGCATGAGTAGCCGTATCTCGATGAGATAGTCTTTGAATGGTTCTCCCACCGCTTGCTTTGCGGCCTCGGATCTGGTCCTCCAATTGTTCGAAATACCTTGGCGGCAAAAAATACGTCAGAAACTCCTGGCGGAAATATCCCCAGGAGCTACACTGTAGTTGGGTGGTACGGTACCAACGGCTAGCTCGGTCGGTGAGTAGCTCGGCCATGGCCCGAGGCAGCTGGTTGGTGTCCACTCCATACAAACTTGCGCGTTCCTCGAGTAGTTCCAGAAACGATATTGGGGCATTCTCTCCGCTGAACTGGATGCCCCATACGCGGATGCGTTCCGCTGTGCGTGCGATGTGGTTGTAGTCGGGCCCGTCTGTGTGTGCGTCGATCACTTGTACCACCCTCTGCGTGGGCGAGCGGTAAGTTTCCGTGGTTGGCGGCCTGTGGAAATCGGCGGCCGTGATGACTGGTGGTCGGGGCTCGTTCTCAGTGAATGTGGGGATTTGTAAGCTGGCTTTTGGGTCCTGCTTCTGGGTGCCTGATGGTCCCGGGGTGGTGGGCAGCGGGGACTTGGGGCGTCCGGCTAGTCTGGCGTATTTTTGCTCAAGTTCCGCCAGGCGAACCCAACTACTCGGGGGAGTGGTCCGGCGACTAGTATGGCAAAGTTCCTACGCATCTCGTCGACAGTTCCTTCACTACTGAATCCAAATTCCTTGGCGAAAGCCTCCAGATCCTCTCGGCGGCGCTTGTAGATCCAGCCGATGCTGACGACCGGATTGGTGGTTTTTTCACCGGTGTGGAGTTCGCTGTCTGTGGCCTCTTCGTGGGATTCCATGGTGCTCGTGTTGTTTCTGTGGTGTTTTTGGGTACTTGTTCACTGTTTTCGGTACTCGCGCACTTTGTATATTTTCACGGTGGCACTCGCGACTGGATTTGTGTGTTTTGTTATTAGCTCTGTGCCTTTCTCTTTTGGCGGCCGTTGGTCTTTAATCCACGTAGCCCCGTATTAAGGTTTCCCTTGAAATTTCCTTAAAGTAGCCAGAAAGTCCCTGCTCGCCACTTTTAAGATACCTATCTCAGGCTGAGGTAGGCTCAGTCTGTGCAGGATTTTCCCCTACAAGGAATTTGTAGTTCGCTGGAACTTTGTGGCGAGGGGGTTGGCCGTGAGACCGAAAGAAGAGCTCTGGCTATGTTACCGGGTGATGGTAACGGCAAGGGAAATTTTGGTGCTAGCACAATGAAAAATAGCTGACAAGTGAGTTCTCTTTTAAATATTCACGAGTTGTGTTTATTGATATTTAATGATATTTAATTGTTGGCGGGGGGGAAGAACGGTTGGTTGAATCTTGAGTGAACTGCCTCGGTTTGACTGCCCCATTGATCATCGGCCCGCGCTATTTAAAGCCGGCACCTGGTGTGGGGGACCGCTGAGTCTGCAGTTCTGTCTTGGGGTGTGGGGTTCTTGGGAAGTGGGTTACGGTGTGAGAATGGTTACTTGGGGTTTTCGGGTCGAGGTTGGGTGAATGGGTTTTGGAGTTAAGGATGGGTGAGTGGCCTTGCTGACTATGCAGCTTACCAAGTGTCGGAGATGTGGGACGCGCTTTCTGCTGTAATAGCATCGCGGAAATTGATTAGGGTCGGGTTGAGTGTAGTGTGGTTTAATTGTCTTAGTCTTATAGTACTATGATAGTAGTAGGGGTTATGGTCTTATGATACTAGTAGATGTTATGTGGCTGTGTGTGTAGAGGTATTGTATAAGGCCATGTATATGGTCCGTTACAGAGTCAATGACCAAAAGTGCCAAATCTACACTCAGCTCATTTCTCGGGGCAACCGAGGCAATGACCGTGTCGGAGGCACGCGTGGAGAACTCGACACCACCTCCGTAACCACAAACTTGCGGACTCAGCCCTCGAGATCGGCCTTAAATAGCCCGAGCCCTCGATCAATCAGGGCAGTCCATCCGCCGCGGTTACCTAAACGACACCTAGAAACAATATAAGAACAACAACACGACACTATAAACACAAAGACAATATAAGAACACAATTAAAAAAGCATTAAAAACACCAAAACTCAACCACCCAAGTTTCATCATTTCTTCGCCAAGCGCGAACACAAATATCGTAATCCAAAAGATATTACCGCACACCAAAACCCCGGTGTCAGCGTTTTTCCTCACCAAGTGCGATTACAAAATTACCCGCACGGTAACCAAACTCTACACCCGCTCCCCTTTCGGTCTCACGGCCAAGACCTTGCCCTAAAGTTCCAGCAAAACTAAAAAATTTCTTGTAGAAAAATCCTGGAAAGACTGAGCCTACCTCAGCCTGAGATAGGTTTCATTACGTTCTATTGCGACCCTTTGTCCCTGTTATGTTTATAAAATGTAAGGTCATGACTTTCCATCGTAGTGTAATATGTATATACTATATATCGAATGCACACTGTACTTCATACATTGTTGCATATGTATACACAAAAGCATCTAAGTCGCAGTCGTTGAACCAAGTGGCCGTCTGTATACTTTGGTCGGCTAGCGGAAAGTGTAAGTGTCAGCATAATTGTTACATGCGGTCCTCACATGCACATGAATTCAAGTGTATCTGCATATACCCTCTCACTCCAGCCTAAGCGAGCATAGCTACATATATATGTACATAAGAATACATAACCCTCTCTCCGCTGCCGCTGTTGGCAGCGCAGCCGCGAGACTTAGCATTCCGTAGCTCCTAAGACACACTTGTAAAATCAGAAATCAGAGAAGTGGAAGCAGCACCTTTGCTGCTCCTCTTAATAAAAATAACTCAAAACCAATATTAAAGACAACTTCTACATGGCGACCGTGACAAAAGTCACTGGGATTGGCGATAATTGGAGAAAGAAAACTACATCTACATAATCAATCTACATCTACAACTTCTACATGGCTAAAACACTACTACACTTAATCTTCGGATGAACTTCAAAACTCTGCAAAACTCTGGACTTGTGTGCTTGGACTTGGAAAATCATAAACGTTGCCGCATAACGTGTGTCAACGTGGGACAAGTATGTTTCGTATGCAATATGCTGTAAAATGCTAATCGCTAATTAAACACACACTAAAACTAAAACCACAACAAGATAAATTACACACTAACTTTGATTTCAAGCAAAGCAGAAGCAAAAAACAGCCAGCATCAACGTCAGAAACACCAACCAACAGACAGAACAGACACAGGAGAACGATGGAAATCGTCATCAAGAATGAACAACAATAATAAGAACAGCCAACATATGCAGCCCAGTGCGAAGACCTGCACCGGCCCCGCCGAGCCCATAGGCCCAGGACATCAGCAGCGAAGACACACAGGAGAACTGATTCATGAAGGACTGATGGAAACTGAATCATTAAATTAATTAGAATTAAATATATAAGATAAATTGCAAAGTTGTGCAGAACATTTTCTGCTCGACTAGAAGTATAGCCCGTAAAGCTATACGAACAAATAGGTAAAAAACTGTAAAACTAATCAAAACGAGAGAGAACGTACGGAGTCGCTTCGAACGCGACTCTATCAGTTTATACCCGTACTCAGTGATTTATGTGGAATTTTAAAATGTTTTATCAGTTTTTACATTTTACATTTTTGCTACATCTGTCATCGACATCTACATCTACATCTACATCATCTACATCAGTTCTCACAACACCACACGTACACTGCACGAGGCAGCATGTTTGAGCGTGAGTGTGTGTGTGTGAGAGAATCTGCAACCACAATCAACCCCAATAAATGACTTATGTTGCAGGAGTGGGGAATTGCTTCTGAAAATTCATTTGATCATTGTGGCTACAATAATGATCCGATCTGAACCAAACTCAGGAATCTGGTAGATATGGTCAATTTCTACAATACTGCATTTTTGGTTTTTTTCTATCCGAAAAAATTGTGGATTTTCGTCTTTTGGGGGGCGGAAGGGGCGGGGCGAAATTTTGAAATACACTTGTTCAGGTTTGGTATCACAGGAGTCTTGGCCAAAAGTTTGGTTGCTCTAGCTCTTATAGTCTCTGAGATCCAGGCGACACAAAATACAAAAAACCAAATCGACTCGATTTTGTGTGAGTGCGAAAGGGATGGAGCGAAGTTTTTTTGCGTATGTTTTTGTCTATTGTGGCTAATGATCCGATCCGAATCAGATTTGGGCCCCTGATAGATATGGTCTTTCTCTATGATTCTGCATTTTCCGTTTTTCTGCTATCTTCAAAATTGTGGACGCCACAGATGTGCCCCTTTGTGGGGGGCGGAAGTGAAGCGGGGCGAAATTTTGAAACACTTTTCTAGGAGTGAGATATCACATCAGACTGGATAAAAGTTTGGTTGCTCTAGCTCTAATAGCCTTCGAGCAATGGGCGACAAACAAGACGGACGGACGGACGGACGGACAGACGGACGGACAGACAGGGCTATATCGACTCGGCTATTGATGCAGATCAAGAATAAATATACTTTATATGGTCGGAAATTACTCCTTCTCTATGTTACACACATCCACTTTTACCACAAATACAATATACCCTTTTACTCTTCGAGTACGGGTATAAAAAAAAAAAATTGCATTTGAATGAACAGTAATAGTATAAGTAAATTTGACAATGATATAGATGATACACCATAAATGGGGTTAATAGATACTAAAAAACACTGGACTCCACTGCCAATGTCACTAACAAAATCGAATCAACAAATATTGATTTAAAATTAACAAACTTATTATTATCAATAATTGTTTTTATTATGTGCGCATACATTCTGTATAAAGCTTATAAGCTCCACAATAAATGTGTAACAAAAAGGGCCTTAAGCCAAGCTAACGATCTTTACAAGATCTAATTTGACAATGGCGCAAACAATTATAATAAAAATATATTACAAAACAAATAAGTTACAAATGCACCGATAAAGATAATAGAAAAAATACTCAGTACCATCGCGATTTATAAACATTTATAAAAACACGTAACATTTTATAATACATTTGTAACATTTTTATAAACATTTGTAAAAAGAATGTTAAATTTTAATGGACAGATCAATGTCAAAAAGCCTTCGACTATTTAAAAGTTCAATTTATGAAACCCACTTTACTACAATATCGATTTCAATAAATCGCAACAAACATAAGCAAACAAGCATGTGGAGCTGATCTAAGTCAAGATTATAATGGAACTCAACTACCCTTATGCATCAAGATCATTTACCAAAAGGTGAAAGTAACAAAAACACAACAGAACAAGAATTAGCAGCTATTCATTGGGAAATTAAGCATTTTCGACCATATATTTATGGCAAACACTTTACAGTTAAAACCGACCATACCCCACTAACCTATTTATTCTCTATGACTAACCCAAGCTCAAAATTGACACGCATGAGATTAGATTTAGAAGAGTATGATTTTACCCTTACCCTTCTACCCTTATGCATCAAGATCATTTACCAAAGGTGAAAGTAACAAAAACACAACTGAACAAGAATTAGCAGCTATTCATTGGGAAATTAAGCATTTTCGACCATATATTTATGGCAAACACTTTACAGTTAAAACCGACCATAAACCACTAACCTATTTATTCTCTATGACTAACCCAAGCTAAAAAATGAGCTAATCTCACGCATGAGATTAGATTTAGAAGAGTATGATTTTACTTTGGAATATCTTAAGGGAAAAGGCAACCATGTCGCGGACGCATTGTCCAGAATAATAATCATGGATCTACAAAATATCCAAAGAGATAATAAAATTCTGAAAGACACTACCAGAAATCAAAAGTAAACAAAAAATTCCTGCGCAGGAAAAGAACAAACAAAATTAGATTTTGCCATGGCAAACTCTTAATACAGCTTCTCAGCCCAACGTATACGAAGTCATTTAAATGATGAGGTACGAAAAGTAGTGACCATGCGATTCGATTTGCTTACTAAAACATGGGAAAAAAGTTATAGCAAGAATTGACGTTAGCTATATGTACAGCAATGGAATTCAGTTAGGTCAGTTCTTCCAAAGGCTTGAAAAGGAAGCCGGTATACTTAATATCAGCCAACTCAAAGTGGCACCGAGCGATAAGATCTTTGAAACTATCTCAATACAATCTTTTTTAAATAATAGGCAATAAAAATATTACTATCTCTAAGAGTAGCGCTACTCTAGCCGGTGACGCTATTATTAAATAATGAAAAAGAGAAAGAAGCAATACTGTTTACATTCCATGACGATCCAATTCAAGGAGGACATACAGGCAAAAACCTTGGCCAAGGTCCAAAAACACCATTATGGGAAAATATGTCTAAAGATACATATAAAAGATTACATAAGAAAATCTCCCAAACATCTAGTGCACACCACCACCAAACAGTTGGAACAGTCGAAAGAAGCCATAGAACATTTAATGAATTTATTCGACCATACATTTTAGTAGATAAAACTGATTGGGACGTTTGGCTCCAATATTTCGTATACTGTTTCAATACGACACCCACTATGGCAGATGATTACTGTTCCCATATGAGCTAGTATTCGGTAAAGCAACGAACTTACCAATACATTTTAATAACATAGATAGAATAGAACCACTCTACAATGTAGACCACTACGCTAAGGAATCAAAGTATAGGTTAGAAGGAGCTTATAAAAGAGCCAGAATAATGATAGAAGATAATTAAACTAAAAATAAGGAATTGGATGATAGGAAAGTTAGAGATATTCAACTCAAAATAGGAGACCAAGTTTTGCTTAAAAATCTTTTAGGTGTACTACGTTCGAGGTTCGGGATTAATGATTGGTGTTTATTGAAATCAAACTTATATTTATACAAAAATCGTTGGGGCGAGTTGCCTCCATGCAGGTGTTCTGTCGTGGGAAACAAAGCCCTGTTACGTAAGTTTCCCACAGTCAACATGCAATATGAGGCGTCAGCTTTCGGTCAGCGGTGGTACCTGCCCAATGCCCGTTACGTAAGGTTCTCACGGCTTAGATGCAGACGCATCACTTTTGGGCAGCGACAATGACTGCCGCTGGAACTGCATCATATTGCAACCTGGCCTTGGGAGTGGTGCTTAAATTGATTAGGCCAAACACTCTGCATGAATACACTACACCTCCCCTTTTATAAGAATAACGTAATATAGTAATGGAGTTATTCTAAGGTGTTACAGGGTTTTACAAAGTGTGTTTGTGTGTGTTTAAATATATTTGTGTAGTTGTAAATTGCTTTTAAGTGTACATTGTATTTGTATGAAGTAATATTATTTTTAATAATTATTTTATTTAATTTTTATTTTTTTTTTATTTTTAATGTACATTTTGTTTAATTTTGTTTAAAAGGGTATAAGTATATATGTATGTATAAGTAATTTTATATAATTATTATTATTTTAAACATTTTTTTTTTTTCAATGCCCATGAAATGGTGAAAAGAACCATGTTTGAGGGGTCAAGCTTTTTGGCACCTATTTATTTTCAAAGTCAATTAAAACAACTTGGTTCGAAACGTTATAAATGTTTATTTATACAGGCGGCTAGCGAAAGCCAATTGCTTTCGCTCTTTTTTGCCAGGCCAGATAAACGTACACAACGGGGCTCGGTATGCAACCTATGCGGAGAAAGATTAGCATAGAACTACTTAGGCAACGACGGTCGATCAACGCTAGAGCCGAAGCGGCAGTTGCAGAGCGCCGACTTTAACAGAGTTGCGCAGCAGCACTGCCGAACGCTGGGGACGACATAAGTTTAGGGTTTTACATGCTCTTATACAAATACATAATTTTACATTAACTTGACAGAAAAACCAGCCGCTGGCCCGAACATAATCCCCGTTGGAAGCTCGCCTTTCAACTGACTACTCAAGGGGCAGCAAGCACAGCCGAGGCCGTCCTTAAGTCAGCCACGCGGCACACTCCATCCTTGCCTTTGACGACGTCGACCACTCTAGCCAGTGGCCAACCCATTGGAGGAAGATTACGGTCCTTCACCAGGACGACATCGTTCACGCAGAGGTTTTTGCGTAGCCGTACGCCATTTCGAGCGCTCCTGCAAAAGTCAGATACTCTTCGCGCCAGCGCCGCCAGAATGTCTGCTGAAGTTGAGTGACCCGCTACCAACCATCCAGACGATTGTAGTTGAGCTTCGTTAGATCAGGCTCGAGAATTGCTTCGTGCGGGCCCCAAAAGCAGATGAGCAGGCGTCAACACATCCAAGTCGTCAGGATTTTTTCTGAAAGCGAGAGCAAAGGGCGGGAAATTAACAATTGCCGTGATCTGGCAGATCGAGGTGCGCAGCTCGTCGAAGCTAAGGACGGATGGCCCAACTGAGCGGTACAAGTGATGCTTGGCGGTCTTCACGGCCGCTTCCCACAATCCTCCAAAGTGCGGAGAGCGCGGCGGGATGAAATGCCAGTCGATTCCGTCAGCCAAACAGGATTCATGGACCTCCTTCATGTGCGAGTCGCTTAGGAAGAGCCTCTTTAGCTCCAGAAGCTCGTTCTTGGCTCCAACGAAATTTGTCGCATTGTCTGACCAAATTTGACATTGGCCTTCCTCAGTGGACGTGAACCGTTTTAATGCGCCTAGGAACGATGCGGTGGTAAGATCCTTAACAAGCTTCATGTGAATGGCCTTAGACGTGAAAGCATATAAACACGCCTATGTAGCATTTGATTGGAGGCCTACTGCGGATTTCTGACCGGTAGAAAACGGTCCACAATAGTCCACTCCAGTTACTTCAAAGGGGGATCCTTCCAGACGCTTTTTGGCGAAAGTCTCCCATAATGTGTTCAACGATGCGTGGCCTCGTCCCGAAGCATCTCACACACTTGTTAACCACCTTTGAAACGGCCTTGATTCTCCAATAGGCCAATATTCCACTCGAATTTTGGCAAAGCAAGGCGCGAGGTCCGGCGTGGAGGCTCCGTTGATGATAATAGTTTATCACTGCAGCCGTCACGGGATGATCCTTGGGCAGAATAAGCGGGTGCCGAGCGCTAAATGGGAGCGATGAGTTGCCGAGCCGACCTCAACTCGAAGCAAACCAGACGGATCGATGAACGGAGAAAGCGAACTGATGGAGCTAGACTTCCTAAAATGCCCATTGCGCCTAATCTCCTTTATGTCCGACCACAAACTTTGCTAACTGAATCTGCCGAACTAGAAGATGCGTTCCTTGCTGATATGTCAGAAACCGTGAGTCCAGGATGCCTAAGACGATGAATGAATTGATGCATGTAGGCAAATGTGCGCTGCATGCCAAAAGAACGAATTTGCAAATTTGAATCCGGGAGTAAGGTCAGCATGTGGAGAAACGATCAGCAATACACGCTTGAGAAGCTCAATGGTCGGAGTTTCCAGAAATGGGAGATGCAGGCCACTCATCCTTAGAGCCCAACAAAAACGACGGGCCGTGAAACCACAGCTCTGACTGGATGAGGTGACTGGGAAGCGAGCCTCGGGAAAGGATATCAGCGGGATTCAACGATGTAGGAACATAGCGCCATGCCATGCCTTGCGTCAACTCCTGAATTGTTGCCACTCGATTTTGCCACGAAAAACCTCGCTGTGGCTGGCTCATCCCGTATCCAAGATAGCGCCGTCGACGAATCCGACCAGCAATGAAACTGGCCTGGGAAGATTCCAGTCTCCCTTAGGTTGTGCATAACCTTCGCAAGCAAATGAGCTCCCTCAATTCAAGCTTTGGAATTGACAATGATTTTACTGGCGCCACTCGTGACTTTGAGCACAAAACATTGCTCGACGACTCCCCTTGCCTGACACGACATATACGCACGCACCATATGCCTCCATACTGGCATCACAAAATCCATGGATCTCAAAACTGCACTGGAAGGATGGACAAGGCGAGGAAATGAAATTCGAGAGATGCTTGCCAAGCTGTTTCTTAGGTCCATCCAAGTTGAATGCAGCGCTGCCGGTAGACTCTCATCCCAGTCCAAGTTTTCTCTCCAAAGCTGCTGAAGGAAAATCTTACACCTGACAATAACAGGATTAATCAATCCAAGAGGGTCGTAGAAACGCGCAATCGTTGACAAAACCGAACGTCGTTCACCTTGAATTTGTGTCCAGCGCAGACAAGGCAAAAACAGCAGCTGATCTGACGCAGGGTCCCAAGCTAAACCAAGAGTTTTGTGGGATGTCGCTTCCATCATGAAACCATCTCCACGTCGCCTTCCAGAATTCCATCAAGCACCTCCTGGCTACTCGAGCACCATTTTCTAAGCGGCGAAGTTTCCGCACGAAAGTAGACTTGAAGTTTGGCGCATCTTTTTCCTTGACCTCTGCGACCGAGATGCCGCCAGAGATGAGATCATCGACATAAAACTCCTGTTTCAGAGCAGCTGAGGCAAGAGGGTAGGGCTCACCTTCGTCGATGGCCAGCTGGTGCATTGAGCGGACAGCTAAAAACGATGCAGCCCTCGTACCGTATGTGACGGTGTCTAATGTGTAGACCTGAACATCGGACTGGATGGAATCTCGCCATGGGATACACTGGAGATAATTGTCAGGTGGAGATACCCTTACGCAGCGGTACATTTTACAAATGTCATCCGTGAGAGCGACGGGATATGTGCGGAACCGGATCAGAATGGTAAACAATGCCGGCTGAATAACAGGACCTGTCATCATCACATCATTTAAGGAGAATCCAGTTGATGTAGCTGCAGAGCCATCGAAAACGACACGGAGTTTTGTCGTGGTGCTGTCCTCCTTTAAAACGCAGTGATGAGGCAGAAAATACTTTGCAGCGGTTACGTGAGTCAGGGGTGGACTTCGGACATATGCTGCAAGTCAATGTACTCCCCTTCATAAAGCCGAGTACCGCTCCTTGAGCGTGGGATTACGATCCAGTTTTCGTTCCAAACTGAGGAATCGTCGGTAAGCCTGGGTATAAGATTCTCCTAAGCGATCGGTATCATGCTTTAAAGGCAACCTAACGGAGTACTCCCCGATGGCAAACGTGAAAGGTGACTTACGAAATGCGCCTCACAATCTACTTCTTCCTTTGTACTTAAAGGGAGCCTCCACACAATCCTCGACTTCCCCAAAACATACGAAGAGTTTGTTCCAACCTTGCATTCATTCTAGCCTCCGAATCCGAAGAAATTTGAATTCCCAAAAGCGACGAACTTGATACCCTCTGTCCACCTCCAGATACAATCCACCCAAGCCGGGTCTTCTGCAGAAGCGGCAATCCGTCTATGAGCTTGATGTGCCCTACGCAGAGAAGGTCATAAAATATGCTCGCGCCAATGAGGAGATCTACTCGCTGAGGACTAAGAACGCAGGATCGGCAAGCTGAATATTGGAGGGAATGTTCCAATCGGCTACATTAACTGCCAGACTTGGTTGGCTATCTGTGATTGTGGGGGCGATGAGAGCAGTGAGCGTGGTCGAATAGCCCGAAGTGCGGGACTGCATGCAAATGCTCACGGTGGATCCCTCAGTAGACACGCTAGTATCGCCAAGACCAGAGACAAGGGCAGACGATTGAGTTCTCCTAAGCTGGAGCTGCTGGGCGAACCTAGATGTCACGAGATGAAGCTGGGATCCTGAATCCAGAATGGCGCGACAAGGAACCAAAACGCCCGATCGATTCTTCACCAGAACGACAGCCGTAGCTAGCAGCACAACATCGGAGTGGAGACCTTGGGCAGCAAGAGAGGTAGACGCATGAGACGGCATACTGCCAGCAGAATCCTGAACCGGCGTAATAGGTGCTGGTTGTACTGCAGCTTCTGGAGGAGAAACAGCTGGGGGAGCTTTTGCGCAATGGATGAATCGAAGTGCAATAAGGTATGATGCCTTTTTCCGCAAACTCTACACTGGCCACCGGTACATGCACGAGTCCGATGACCCGACTTCAAGCAATTAAAACAAAGTGAAAGCTTCTTCACTTCCTTATGACGAAGAAAATGGGGATAAATTTGCAGAAAATGCTGCAGGAGATATTCCGTGGCCCACTGAATGGCAGAAAGGGCATCCAGATGGGTTGGCGGAAGAGTTAGAGGCAACAAAGGCAACATCCGACAGACATAAGCGAAGATGTTGGAACTTCTCGATTTCACTGAGGTGTGGATCTCCTTCGATGACCGAATTGAACACTCCAATAAAATCCGCATATTCCACATAGCCGCCGGAGAAGCTAGGAAGCTTAAGCTCAGGAAGCCGCTGCTTGTGAGCCATGATGATGGTATGACCTCCAGAGTTGTTTGGCAGGCTAGTGGAATGAGCGGCTACGCGTAGGTGTCCTAATTCGAGAGCCGAAAGCAGCTCAGCTTTCAAAGAAATGAACAGGGCATCGAATGTTTCACGCAGCTCTCTTCCAATCTCGTTTTCATCCAGCGATTCCAGTTCATTATGGGACTTGTTGAACTCCTCACGCATTTCCGCCAACATATCGAGGCGCACATCTATTTCGGACGCATTTAGTTTATCAATTTTATTTCCCGAGAATGACTCGCCAAGACGGTGCAGGCGATCATGCAGGGACTGAACTTTACGTTTGTAAAGCCTCAGCCTTTTTCACCCATCGCAATATTTTTTCACCCGCGACTGTATTCGGCTCGTTATCCATGCTAAGCGGTGTAATGCAATAAAACAACGGAAAATGTAAGACCGCTTAAGCGACGTCGAACAGAGCGGGAGCGAGAATGGAAGAATGAAAAGTCAAGAACCGCGGCTGCAGCGGCGCAGGGCAATAGAGATTAGGCGATTAAGCAACGGAATATTAAAACGACAACCGCAGTCTCACTGAACTTGCACTTTAACTGTTTTATTGGCACAAAATGTAATTGCTTGTAGTTACACTGCACAGCAAAGAATATATTGTTCGATTTTTAATAGTTTTAACAAAACACGATTTAAATTGCAGTTAAATCACTTCGGGGTCACCAATGTTTGAGGGGCCAAGCTTTTTGGCACCTATTTATTTTCAAAAGTCAATTAAAATAACTTGGTTCGAAACGTTATAAAATGTTTATTTATACAGGCGGCTAGCGAAAGCCAATTGCTCGCTCTTTTGCCAGGCCAGATAAACGTACACAACGGGGGCTCGGTATGCAACCTATGCGGGGAAAAAGATTAGCATAGAACTACTTAGGCAACGACGGTCGATCAACGCTAGAGCCGAAGCGGCAGGTGCAGAGCGCCCTTTAACAGAGAGAGAGCGCAGCAGCACTGCCGAACGCTGGGGACGACATAAGTTTAGGGTTTTACATGCTCTTATACAAATACATAATTTTACATTAACTTGACGCTTAAACCAGCCGCTGGCCCGAACAAACCAATTGTTTATATTATATTTTCTTTATATAATTTTAATCTATGTATACCCGTACTCGAAGAGTATTATATTTAATGGTAATTGCTGTCTGTCCGTCTGTCCGTCTTGTTTGTCGCCCATTGCTCGGGAGGCTATAAAGCTAGAGGGACCAAATCTTTTTCCAAAATGATGTGATATCTCACTCCTAGAAAAATGTTTTCAAAAATTTCGCCCCGCCCACTTCCGCCCCCACAAAGGGCGCACATCTGAGGCGGCCACAATTTTGAATATAACAAAACTAAAAATTCAGAATAATAGAGAAAGACCATAACTATCAGGTGCCCAAATCTGAATCGGATCGGATCATTAATATAGCCACAATAGAAAAAACATACGAAAAACTTCGCTGCCCTCTTTTTTCGCACTCACAAAATCGAGTCGATTTGTTTTTTCGTAAAAATGAACGCCTGGATCTCAGAGACTATAAGAGCTAGAGCAACCAAATTTTTTGCCAAGACTCCTGTGATACCAAACCTGAACAAGTGTATTTCAAAATTTTGCCACGCCCACTCCCGCCCCCAAAAGACGAAAATCCACAATTTTGCGAAATTTAAGGAAATTTTGAAATACACTTGTTCAGGTTCGGTATCAGCAGGAGTCAAAGCAAAAAATTTGGTTGCTCTAGCATTTATAGTCTCTGAGATCCAGGCGTTCATTTTACGAAAAAACAAATCGATCTACGATTTTGTGTGAGTGCGAAAGAGAGGGAGCGAAGTTTTTTCGTATATTTGCCTCTATTGTGGCTATATTAATGATCCGATCCGATTCAGATTTGGGCCCCCTGATAGATAGATATGGGCTGTAATTCTATGATTCTGAATTTTGTTTTTTGTTATATTAAAATTGCCTGCGCCTTTTGGGGAGTGGAAGTGCTCGGGGCGAAAGTTTTTGAAAAACTTTTCTAGGAGTGAGATATCACATCAGAAGGGATAAAAAGTTTGGTTGCTCTAAAACTTATAGCCTTCGAGCAATGGGCGACAAACAAGACGGACAGACAGGGCTATATCGACTTATATTGATGCTGATCAAGAATATATATACTTTTATAGGGTCGGAAATTATTCCTTCTCTATGTTACACACACATCCACTTTTACCTGGAAATACAATATACCCTTTTACTCTTCGAGTACGGGTATAAAAAACGAAAAATGCAATATTGTAGAGAATGACCATATCTACCAGATTCCCGGAATTTGGTTCAGATCGTATCATTATTGTAGCCACAATGATCAAATGAATTTTCGGTTGCGAGCTTCCCCACCCCCTTGCAGCATAAGTCATTTATGGTGATGATTGTCGCTAGAGATTCTCTCACACAAGCTACCTTGTGCAGTGTACGTGTGTTGTTGTGAGAAGTGATGTAGATGAAGTAGATGTAGATGACTGATGTAGCAAACAAATGTAAGATGTAAAACTTATAAAAAATTGAAAATTCCACATAAATCACATGTTGTGCTGACTGAGTACGGGTATAAAAGTAGAGTCGCGGCAGCAGCGACTCCGTACGTTCTTTTCTCGTTTTGTTTACTGTGGTGGTTTTATTTCTATCCTATAATATGTAGTTATTCCTATCGTCTATTGGCTATTACCTTATATGGGCCCTTATCTAGTTATCTAGTTTATGACCTGTGTCATTTTTAACTAATACTAAATCTCCTATATTTATTTGTATGCTATTAAGGTTCCTGTCATAATATGCTTTTTGTCTTGTTTTTGCATTTTCTAATAATAATTTTGATCTAGGCATCGTAGCTATCTGTAATCTATATTTTACTTCTTTATCGTATGCTTCATGGTTGTATACTGGACTAACCTTTACCTTCTTCTAGGAAGTCATACGTTTGTGGTTTTTACCGAAAAACCAGTTCAAATGGGCAATACCCATGTACTGTTGATGGTTTTGTATTGTAGCAATATGTAAATTACTTTAGCCATTCGTCCCAATCATTCTTTTCACTAGAGATGTACGAGCGAACATACTCGTTGAATGTTCGGTGTGTACGTTCTACTGCACCGAGTGTCTGAAGGTGATGGGCTGTCGATGTTCTATGTTCAATTTTTAATAACTGGCATAATTCGGAAAAAAATGCTGTTTTTATATTCTGTACCCATATCCGTTATGAGCGTCCTCATAGGACCATAGATAAGAATAAAGTTATTAAAGATACTACTGGCTACGACTTTAGCATGCTTGCTAGGGATCGGTAGTGTAATAAGGTATTTAGTCAAATCGCATAGGATGTTAACGGCGTATTCATTATTATTTTCTTGACCTTGGTAGGGGTCCTATTGTGTCGATCTGAACCGTATCGAATGCTTTTGCTGGCGTTGCAGTTAATTGCATTTCTTCTTTTTGTTGTGTTTTGAGAGTTTTGTTCTTCAAACATTTGTAACAGTCTTTGATATACTTTTTTATATCCCTTGTCATGTTTTTCCAGTTGTATTTTTCTCTAATCTTGTTAATTGTACGATTGACTCCCTGGTGGCCTCCAGTAATTGGGTCGTCGTGGAATTGTTTTAATATTTTATCGATCGATTTTTTTGTCTTGCAAGTATGTTGTTTTTTTGGCGTTAACGCAATTGTTATGTCTGTAAAGTTTTTATTTCCCATTTCTTTAAATTCTTCTACCCGGGTATATTTAAATATGCTGTCTTCTAAGGACAGTTGTAATTTAGTGACGCCTAGATTACCGGCTTCTAAAGTAAGCCTCTTGAAGAATTGTCCTAAGACAATTTTCTCGTTAATAATCAGGTCATTCAATTTTAAATTGGCTACAAATTCGTTTTCCCTTTTTGAATAGTAAATTCGGAAGGGTCAGAATGAGCTCGACATGTCGTTTTACTTCTTTTTATATAGCGCTTCATATATTTTTGGGACCTTAAGACTTTCTTTACCACTCGTATTAAGAGTGTTTTTTGTTTTTACTTTTTCGGCTTCTGACCGTGTTGTTACTTTAAGTATTTGGTCAGCCTTGGCAGTTAAATTTTTCAAATCTGATATATCTATGCGGGATTGCGCATCCGCTACCTAGTTTTCTTTTCCTGCTATCTACTCCACCACAAAATCATATTCTTCTAAATCTAATCGCATTCGTGTTAATTTAGACGACGTGATTTTCATTGAAAAATAAGTATGTTAATGGGCGATGATCGGTTTTAACAGAAATTTGTTACCGTATAGGAATGGTCTGAAATATATGATTTTACAACCACAGATTTCCCTGCGTTGCTGAAATTTAAAAATAAACATTTAAAATGAAAATTAAGATAATTTAGTTGTTTATACTCAATATATCAAATAATACTGCAGCGTACGGTGTAAAAGGCGGGAGGTATTCGTTAGCAATGTTATATAAATTTAGGATCTTCAAAAACCAGTCATCGGATGAAAAGTATAAAGAAGTTATGCATAAGTAGGGTGTTCCTCTGGTTGGTTGGTTGGAAAGGCGGGGGCCGGTGATGGTGCCCCGTTCCTGTGTGTCTGCTGCATCATGGAGGCTGGTTTTGGACCTGGTTGTGGGTCTGAGTTTTTCATTTTTGGGGACGCCATATCGTGCAGATACAACAGCTAGACACGCACATTCAGAGCTTACCACTTCTCTTCCTCGAGACCGTGCTTGAAGAAAATGAGCACTGGAATGCTTTGGGTATTGATTTCGCGGTACTCCACCAAGGAGACCATGCCATCGCAGCCCATGGACTCGTCGGTGAAGAACTGCAGCTCCTTGAAGCGGCACAAAATATCCTTCAGGTGGAGGGTGTACGACTTCTTGTCGCCGAAAGCGAAGCATTGGCCAGCACCTCGTCGACACCGGACTCCACGTTGGTTTTCTTGCCCTCATCGACATCCTTAGCTGATGCATTGGCGCCCTCAAATTTAATTTCTTCGCCAGTATGGCTGATCAGATTTCCATACACCTTGTATAGATAACATCATCCACCAGCTTTATTTTGTTGGTTTTGGCGAACATCTCGTCCTCGGTCAAATGATATCCTTGTAGATTTTCATGTTGGCATGCGCTGTGTATATTTATATATAGTGAATATTATATGTGTATCCGGCGATAAAACGCCACTGATACACATATAATACTGGCAGGATCGCCATGTACTACGTTCCGAGGTTCGGGATTAATGATTGGTGTTTATTGAAATCAAACTTATATTTATACAAAAATCGTTGGGGCGAGTTGCCTCCATGCAGGTGTTCTGTCGTGGGAAACAAAGCCCAGTTACGTAAGATTCCCACAGTCAACATGCAATATGAGGCGTCAGCTTTCGGTCAGCAGTGGTACCCGCCCAATGCCCGTTACGTAAGGTTCTAACGGCTTAGATGCAGACGCATCACTTTTGAGCAGCGACAATGACTGCCGCTGGAACTGCATCATATTGCAACCTGGCCTTGGGAGTGGTGCTTAAATTGATTAGGCCAAACACTCTGCATGATTACACTACATAGGACATAAATGTGATTATAAATACACAGGTCCTTATAAGGTAAAACATCTAGGAGACAGAGATAACATAACAATATCAAATATAAAAAAACAAATAGTACATAAAGATAGGTTAAAAATTTGTATTTCATAATCACTTTGTTTTCTCTTATAAATATTTCAAGAATGGCCTTACATATAAAAAGATCCCCTATCCATACATAGAATAAGATCCATACATAAATATAGACATATAAACACAAAAAAAATTTGCAAATACACATAAAAAAAAATACAATAATAATAATAAAACAATTTTACTTACCTAAACTCTTTAGTTTAATAAATATATATACATTGTAAAATAACTTCATTATATTACGTTATTTTTATTTTTTGTCCGTCAGCCACTCGGGGATACAGGGGGAATCACGGATGACGGTCTGACCCGCGATCACCGAACATTCCGGACGGGGGCAGGGCTGCCTGGGGCTGGAGCTTGCCCCAACCCGATGCTGCCATGCCCCGGTTCTATGACGCAATTGGGACCACGGGCGGTCCGTCACCCGCCGTAACTGTACACACCAGTGGAAGTGCGACTATACACCCTCGTGGGGGGCGGCTGGTAACAGGTCCTGGCACGGTCAAGTCTCTGCCACGGATGCTGGATAATGGTAGTCGGGCGGAAAGAAGCTCTTTTGTTAAATTACCCCAATCCTAGGCGAACAGCAGGCGCTGATGGATGCGTGGCCAAGGGGCTGCTCGGTCGTTAGAATGCGAACTCTGGATACCTGCCGACCTCCAGTTTAAATCAGGCTTCCCGGGGCACGCGGGCTATACCATCGGGTGACTTACCGCCCCCGCCTACTCGTGGGACCAACAATGCCAAAATTATTAAATATAATATAAGACTCCTGACTATAAGCTATATAAAGCTGACTCAGGTAAAATACGCACCTGCATTCTTGCAAAAGAGAACTGCACTTATTTTGCTCCCAAATATCAGCAATGAAGATCACACGGCGGTGAGCCTAGAAGGCCAGGTTTTTGTTAATCTGCTCGGCATATATGGGTCATGACCAGCCGGACCCTCCTCCACATGCGCCCTTGAGGGCGCTCATCGCAGACTGCGAGGTCAAGGACATCGGCCTAATAGTGGGATGCGACGCCAACGCTCACCACAGTCAGTGGGGAAGCACCGACACAAACGAACCTCCTAACAGCTCCTTTTTAGCTACTTGTTGACCACTCAGATTGTCATCTTAACCCGTGGGGATGATCCCTCTTTCATTATTAAGAACAGCAAAAAGGTCCTGGACCTCACGCTTGCCTCTCAAACGCTACAGAATAACATAGTATCCTGGAGGATCCTTAAAGAACACTATTTATCGGACCACAGGTACAGGAAACTATCTTCACATTCTCCATACCGAGTCCAGCTCAGTTCCGTAACCTCAGGCAGACTAACTGGACACGCTATGTGGATTTCCTTTGCCAAGAGCCGGGAGACCCCACCCAGGAGGGATATCTCGGAGGACCACGATTGTTGGTCAAGGTTTTGCGACATCCTGTAACGCTGCGCTCGATAAAAGTCTATGTCCCCCGGGAAAACCAGAGGTCTAAAGGATCCACACCCTCTATCTCCCGCAGCAGTTCATTTACTGCTACGTTCCACCAGGAGAGGCGAGAGGACTATGCACGCTGTTGACGAAAACCTGGTGGACGTTGACGCCCCAAGATCCACGCAAAACGGTCCTGCATTGCCAGTCTGTCGAAGGCTCTTTTTTTGAAGTCAATCCCCAGGAAGTCAGCGCTCCCGTGATGGCGGACGGGATGATGGGAAAGAATCTATGTCAAGAAGGTTATCGGTATATTTTTACAGCTGAGGGGACGATGTGATCGCATGTAGCTTTTTTCGATGGATTCCCATCCCCGATAGGCATGCTGAGAGTCAGGATTTGATTCGGCGATATGGTTAACAGAGGCGACAGAACAAGCCGTTCCATCGTCAATGAGGAAAAATTTGACATCTTGGGTCTGAAATCTTTGGCAGTGTCCGAGGACTTGCCTTTTAAAGACAACATTGGCACGAATTGTGTCTCCGGGGTTTGTCCGTGGGAGAAAATACCCTCGTAAATCCGTTTGATCAGCTGGGCTGGGATGATGCCGTCTGGTCCCGCGGATTTATAGGGCTTGAAGCTTTTATTGCCCAGTATATATTCACCTTAACAGGTTCAGAATGGAACCCGTGGCATGTGGTACAGTTTGTATGTTTACAGCGCAGCCTGGGAAATGTGTACTGAGAAGGAGGTTTAGCGACTCGGAACTGGATGTCGTCGAGGATTCCAGCGGCTTTCCCTCAAATACCCCAAGATTGGAGTTGATTTGCGAGAGTACTTTACGTAAGCACGAGGCAGGGAGTTGCCTCTCGATTTCGGTGCAGAACTTGCGCCATGACGCACGTTTAACTTTTTGAGTTCTTTGTTGTATGTTGACAGACTGATCTTGTATTCGGTCCAGTTAGGCTCAACGTTAAGAGCTTTGAGGATTTCCGAGCTCTCCCAGCATCGGAGTCAGCATGGTGGGACTAAGTCGAGAATATATACTGGGCAATAAAAAGCTTCAAGCCCTATAAATCCGCGGGACCAGACGGCATCATCCCAGCCCAGCTGATCCAAACGGATTTACGAGGGTATTTTCTCCCACGGACAAACCCCCGAGACATTCGTGCCAATGTATCCTTCATACCCAAGGCAGGCAAGCCCCTCGGACACTGCCCCCAAAGATTTCAGACCCATAAGCCTGTCGTTCTTCCTTTTGAAGGCGATGGAACGGCTTTAGGTTTTCTCAGGGCGACCATATCGCCGAATCAAATTTCTGACTCTCACTGCCTATCGGGGAGGGGAGGATCCATCGAAACGGAATGTACATGCGATCACATCGTCCCTCAGCTGTAAGGAATATACCCTGGTAGCCTTTTTGACATAGAAGGGCCTTTAACATCATCCCGTCCGCCATCAGGGGAGCGCTGACTGACCTGGGATTGACTTTCAGGGACCATGAGCCTCATCGATCAGATGCTGCAATGCAGGACCGTTGAGGCCTCACTGGGGACGTCAACGTCCACCAGGTTTGTCAACAGAGTGCGGAGTAGTTCTCACAGTCTCCTGTAGGTCTAAAACGTAGCGGTAAATGAACTGCTGCTAACGGAGATAGAGGGTGGTGGATTCTTTACGGTCTGGTTTTCCAGGTGGACAGGCTTTATCGAGCGCAGGCCCCTGGCGTCGATAGCCTGCGACTGCAGGAAACTCGAGTTGGCAGTGGAGAGCTTGGCTGCCAGCTCGTGTAACCACAAGCGAAAGGAGGATCCGCAGGCAGAAAGGGACGATTGAGGATCTGGAACCGGGAACCAGCGACGGAAGCTTCGTCTTCACTGGCCCCTCAGTGTCGGAGGCAGAGTTGGCCAGAGCTTTTCTCGCCTTGGACATAGCGAGGAGTTGCCGAGGGCGGAGCCGCAAAGTCACTCCCCACACCATCCAGGTCGACTCGAGTCCACTACCTGGAACGGAGGATGAGGCTCAAACCCGACGCAAACGGCTTTTCGGGATACAGGGCATCGGTGAAATACCTTCGTGGTATGAGCCAAAAGACCCCCGAAACGATGACCGCGAGGAAAGAGCCTAAGGAAGAAGCACGAACAGAACGTGCGAAGGTACGAGCGGCTGAAGGAGTCGCTTTCCTGCCGACGGATCCAGTCCCCAAGCGTACACGCGACGGTGGCAGAGGACCCCAAGCCGTCGTCTTCACCGTCAGCAGCAGCTGGCACGAAGTCGATGGTGGACCAACCCTCAACGTCATCGTCTGCGAACTGGCGTGGAGAAGGGGAAGAAGGTTTTCCGGGAAGCAGAGGGCGAAGACCATACCTCAGCCGCAGAACATGGCAAGCGCCAAGGTACCACCAACGCGCTCTGTACAGAAGGCAACGGTGGAAACCGACTGGTCGAAGCCAAGGTTCAAGCGGGGAAGGACGGATACTTTAAGAGCCTGAGCCGAAGGTGAATCCAGAGGACATTCTGGCCAAGCCCAGGGCCCCGCCTAAGCTGCAGATAGCCAAAATCGACCGAAGCCACCCGGAAGGAAGATATCGGACGCAAACTGGCTGAAGGAATCAGAGATCCTGACCGCCATGAAGGATGCCATTGTTCGCGCAGACAACCCGTTTTTTGCGAGTTCAAAGGTCATAAAATGGTAGAAGGAGCCAAAGCAGTAGCCTGTGGTAAAGCAGAAACTCTTGAGTTTCTCAAAACCACGGTTCAGGTTTTGGTGAACTTTGGCAAGGAGCGGCTCTCTGCGTGGTCCCCATCGATGAGATTCCCCAGGAGAACGATCATGAAGGTGTCGATTCCTCCCCAATCAAGGCGGATGAAGACACACTTGTCCTGGCAATTCCAGAACCGGATCCTGGAAACGTCCGACTGGACCATCACACGGGCGATAGCGCGAGACTGGGAACAGCAAGAAACTCTGGATCAGTATTGGTCGAGAAAGCCTGGCCAAACTCCTTGAAAATTGTGCCGCTGGATGATCCTTTGGTATGGGCACACTGGCGGTAGTAGTACCGCGACACCCCAGGTCCGCTGAACAGCATGAAGGTGGTGCAAGATTAACCTGCATCACCAAAAACCATCGGCGGACCTTACTGACTGCGGTTGGCCCTCATCCAAGACCCCTGGACCGTTACGGAAGGGTTCGGGGACTGAACGGTCGCGGATACCGCCTTCTCACGCCACAACCCGTGGGTAAGCCAAGACCCTGTATCGTGGTAAGAAGCGAGCTTAATGTTCTGTTTTCTTGCAGGTACAGCACTCGGACCTAACGGTGGCACTAAGTCAGAGGAAGGACGGAGAAGAATTTATACCTGGCCTCGGCAAACCTGCCGTATGAGGAAGAGGACCCACCATCGGGCGATGTCAGGGCCCTAATCCACCAAGCGCGGAAAGAGGGTCTCGGCATCGTCCTAGGCTGCGATGCGAATGCCCATCTTCCCTTTGGGGAAGCACGGGCACAAATTCTAGAGGAGAGCTGTTCCAGTCATTCTGCAAACTTGTGTTGACCCCACCTTCCGCAACAAGAACCGTGCAGAGGTTATTGATATAACACTTGCCCGGACAGTGACTCGTGCTAACCATTGATGATTGGCATGTGTCCGGTGAGTGCTCCTTCTCGACCACTACAGGATAGTGTTCAGCATCAAATGGAACAGAGAAGGCCGAAGGCCTACCGCAATCCCAACAGACGGACTGGAGTCGGTTCTCCGGAAACCGTAAGGAAGGCACTACCCCCCACCGGAAGGGAACATCCTTCAAACGGAAGCACTAGAGGATGCGGCTCAGAATGTCACTAAAGGCCCACAGGGGCCATCCTTGAATCTTACCCGATCAGCCGACCTCCAAAGTCCAATCACAATCCGTGGTGGACGCGGGAGCTGAGCGGTCAGGAGAAAGTCAAGGAGGGTCTTCAGTTGGCAAAAGTGAAAAACACAGGAAAGTTGGGACGAATATCGCCGCAGCTACACCTGCAAGAACACCTGTAGGAAGGCGAAAAGGGAGTCATGGGTCGTACGTTGACCAAGATTGGCGCGACCACCCGACGGTAACCATATGGCTGGACAGTTTTCATTCCAGGAGCAGAACGATCAGCGCTAATCTGGGTACCTGATTCTCTTCAAGGAAGACGGTCACACGAGGTACTCCCCCGCAGGGGTGATATCCCCTCTCCTGTGGAACTTAGTCCTCAAACGACCTTTTCTTCAGTTGGGAAGGAGCGGATACAAGGTTGTGGCCTATGCGGATGATCTAGTGATACTGGTAACGGGTAAGTTCCTACCTACAATCAGTGATCTTTGAATCCCTATGCGGATGATCTGGAACGACCGCGAGCTGGGCACACCAAAACGGTCTGGGGTTAACCCCCAAAGACAGAACTGGTGTTGTTCTCACGAAAATACAAAGATACCAAACTTCAAACGACTAGCAATTGGTGGAACGACGCTTGAGTTATTGAACGAAGCCAAGTCATCTTGGTGTCATCCTAGACTCCAAACTCTCTTGGAAGAGAAACACGGAGGAAAGGAACAAAAAAGGCAATGGCTTTTCTACATCTGTAGGAAGACCTTTGGACGGACATGGGACTTACAACCGCACATCATCCATTGGATGTACACAGCGGTAATAAGACCCATTCTGACATACGGAAATTGGTGTGGTGGGAAGCGGCCAACACCCAAATCCCACCTAGAGAACCTCCGGAAAGTTCAGCGGACGGCATGCTTTAGTCACTGGATCTCTCAAATCCACCCCACAGGCTGCTCTGGAGATCATGCTAAACTTGAGCCCATCGACCTCCACCTTAAGTGCAAGGCTGCGGCAAGTGCCGTGAGGTTCTCAGGCGCGCGGTTCTTTTTGCCATCGCCTTATGGCCACGCCACAACACTCTGTAAGGACGAAAGTGGAACGGGTGAACGGAGCGACTACTGTGTCTCGGAGATTTCATGGAAGAGAAATTTTAAAGGACACATACCGGACAGAGAGGAATAGATGCGTAACGCTGCCCTTGGGCAGAACGTGCTCTCCATCTTCACTGACGGGTCAAAGGATGCCGAAGGGACAGGAGCTGGAATCTTCTCTGAAGAACTAGCAACCAACATATCCCCCATGACTACCAGCCTGGTGCAGTGTATTTCAGGCGGAGATATACGCAGTATGGCAAGCGTCAAGTTGGTATACACCTTGGAGATACCTCAGAGGAACATAGAAATCTGCGTTGACAGTCAAGCTGCTATCAAAGCCCTGGTTTCCTGAAAGATCACGCAGATCAGCAGACTCGTACATGATACGGTGGACGCCAAAAAAAACGAGATCCAGGTCGAGACGAGATCGGGCAAGAGTGCGGACGAGTGTGCCAGAAATGGATCGGCTAAGCCACTGGCGGACGCAGTCAGCGAAATACGGAGGCCGCTGCGAGACATCATCTCGCAGATGATGGGTCGAGCTAGAACGAGATCAGACAGACGGTGGAACACAAACCCAACTGTGAGATCTCACGCTCGCTCTGGCCCCACTATGACCCTAAACGCACTAAGACTCTCCTAGGTTTCAGGAAGAGCCTTGTGCGAACACTGACAGGAGTTATAACGGGGCACTGTGTCATCAGCCACATGGCCACTAAGGTACAGATTGCCCCACCATGACTTCTGCCGCAGCTGCAGGACGAGGAAAAAATAGAGAGCATATATAGCATATTCTCTGTCTTGCACTTCATGGAAAGGCGTCACCGAATACTCGGCAGCGCCTGTCACGAGGACTTGGATAGCCTGGCAAACATGCCTCTAGAGAATTTGCTGATTCTTTTCTTGAGGCCTCGGATGGTTCACGAAACCTCCCTAGGCACCGGACGTAATCCCATGATTACATATGTATATACAGCACAATCGTATGTGCGTTGCTTGATTCCGCTGCATTTTCGGCCTTCGCTTTCGCGTTTATAATTGCAGCTTTCTACCCGCATTCGCTGCCTTTAACCGCACTTGCGCGAGCATCGTTAGAACTGCGCAAATTTTCGAAAAATTTGTGTCGTGGAGAATTACCGTGAACTAGACAATCAAATAAAAAAAAAATTAAAACAAAAATGAGTGATGACAATATAAATATCGCGTCTGCCTCGATGTCCTGGATGGAAGTGACCCCCAGTTGGAGAAGTGTTGGTTAGTGCTGATCCAGCTACTAGCTGGATTGCATTCTTGAACCTCAAGATAAGGGCCATCTTCGACCGACTTCAGGCCCTGGCTCCCAATTGACGTTGAAAAGTTGCGCAGCTTGGACGAGTATGATCTGAAGGCCTTTCTAGATCTGTTGACAAATTGAGTCGCATTTTTATGTCGCTCATGACCGATTGGAGGAACAGGATTTTCAAGCTATTGCTAGCGACTTGCCTGGCAGTTGGCACTGCCTTGCTGAAAATATAAAACCATCCTGCAGCGTGAGTTAGGCAAGCACTCAAGGCCTACTCATTGTTCCACTTTTCGGATGAATCCCAACGAAACGCAGTCCATACCATGTCGTATATATGGCCAATCGTACGCGCTTGTAGCAGCTGCAGCTGCCCAAGTTCAGCGGAGCCTATACCGAGTGGTCAAGTTTTTATTCAATGTTCACGGCTGTGATTGATAGTGAATTGACTTGTATCGAAAAAGTTGCAACATTTGCGATCATGTTTGAGCGGCGCGGCGTTGGACACCATTAGTTCGTTGGAAATAAACCAGGCCAATTATACGATTGCCTTAGATATCTATAAAAACGATTTAGTAATTGTTTTGGGCAAAGGGGGCGTAGTAAAATGTCCAGGTCGGAGTCCCAAGAAATCCAAGAAGAGTCCAAATTAAATGCCGGGGTCGTCAGTTTCAATCGATTTATTGGGTATGGATATATATTTTTGTACAGGAAAGCACACGCGTGCGAGAATCACCCGTGTCGCTTAGGATGTATGAAACACCATTGTGTAGAAGCCGCGCTCAAATAAGCTTCCGAGGGCCGCCGGCAGCGAAAGCGGTTCAAGCGCATCGTCGACGAAGTCGCAAAAAGCTGCCGAGGCCGCGCTGGCAGCGCGGGGTGCATTCCAGATAGAATTTATTCAAGCTGCCGAGGGCTTTTGGTACAAAGCGGGTATACGCGTACGTATATATGGAAGTTGCGCTCAAGCTGCCGAGGATGCTTAGGAGCGGGAGCGTATGTAGATAGAAGTTTCGCTGCAAGCCGCCGAGGGCTGCCGGCGGCGGGGCGGAGAGCGTGATCGTGGGCAGGAGCGTGCCCGTGGTGGAAAGCGTGAAAGGGGCATCGCCGGGGAAAAATGCTCTTAATTATGAGGGCGAGAGCGATGGCAGCGCTTGCGTAGCTGGAGTGCTAACAGTGAAGTGTGGCTGGAATGCCCACAGAGCGGTGGCCCCGCCAGCGCAGTCCCCAGTCTGAACATTCTCCCCCTTGCAGGATTGCAATATAAACTCTACGACTGCATGTGGGCGAGATTGCCAGGTTGGATAACCTGGAAGCTTAAAATGGAAGCGACGGTGCCGAAAAAAAGAGGCTGGGCGCCAAGACCCGGGCGTGTGGAGTAGCGTGTGGTGGTCGCGGTGACACACCTTGCACAGGTCCCCACTGCGGCAATCCTTGCCCGAGTGTTCGTGAGCCAGGCAGTTCGAGCAGTACTTGTGTACTCGGGACGGCTCGGAGCCTCTGCTCGACTCTCAAGCGGATGAATTGGCGGCAATTCCGTAACGGATGGATTCCTAGGCACACTCGGCATTGGTAGGAACTGTTTACCTCGAGAACATGTGCGATCCGGTCTGCAGGTGGAACGGGAACGTGCGCGGCGTGGGGGGCCTTGGCTGGATGTAGGTGGCTAGGAGGAAATAATTCGGAGTCGGAACCGGGGCTTCAGGCCCTGATGATAGGTGCTCTGAAACCTGACTCGAAAACGATGCAACTTGATGCCTCGCCGTATTGGACACGGGACCCGTGAGCACCCAACCGAAAATGGTTTCCTGTCCAAGAAGAGAACCACATATGTTGGGCTGTAAGCCACTGAAATTACGTAGATGGTAGGACATCGGCTCCAATCAGGACATCGATTGGTGAGCTCTCGAAGAATGTCGGATGGATCCGCAAATGGAAGACTAGGCAAAGTCTTTTAATAAACTTTGCGAGATCCGGATGCGACGGAAGATTCTTTGTCAGTTCTTGGATAACATAGGCTGTGGCGTTTAATTGTAAAGCCCGGTCTCGTTGGAGAGCGAATGGAAAGATGACAAACTTCTCAGACTGAGCGGATACTGTCTGATTCAGA
>CM019042.1:30510721-30617762 GCA_009664405.1 Drosophila bifasciata
AGTGACCAAGTGCTAAAACAGTGAAATTGCCCAAACAACGCAGAGGAAAAACTCAGTCCAATCACCATGGAAACCTACGAAGACGACTCAGGCAGTGAATTCTACACCAGCGAGCAAACCCCAATCCAGGCGTCAGCATCGGCTGGATCCACAAACGCCGCCGAGACGAGCTGGAGGCCTTCAGCAAGGAATTTGGATTTGACAACGAAGGAACCGTCGAAGAGTTGCGCAAGAACTTTGCCATACTAGTCGCCGGACCACTTCCGCCGAGTGCCTGGACTCGCCTCGCAGAACTTGAGAGACAAATTGCAAGACAAATTGCAAATTGCCGCATAAACTTCACGATTCCTATTAGATCCTCTAGAAATTTTATTCCTTTGTACCTTCCACTGTGTAGATCGAATTATTCCTTGCATGAACCGTTTCGGATCTTATGCTCGGATTATAATTCGTTCTACCATATAATATCCACCACTAAATCACTTCCTCTACTTAAATCACTAATACTAACATACCTTGCACGTAATTAGTAATATTCTTTTGTAACTTTGCATGTTTAGCGTTGTGTTTAGCCCTAATTTTTCCTCGAATATTAGTCTAACACCTATCTTTCCTGCATGTTCGCGATCGGTTTCGGTACTCGTGTCGCGCGTCATGCGCCAGCGCCCTCGATTTGATTTGGTCGGGAGGGCTAGGTATCACGCGCGGGGATCGCGCGTAACGGGCTTCGGCTTGGTGTCGCATGGGCCCTTGATGGGTACGGTTATGCGCATCAACGTCCTAAGAAACTTTATACTAGTCGCCGGACTACTCCGCCGAGGGGCCTGGACTCGATGGCAGAACGAGAGACAATACGCAAGTCAGCGGGACGCTACAGGTCCCCGCTGCCCACTACTCCAGGACCATCAGGCGTAATCCGGAAGATGGGACCTCAAAGCCGTCTTGCATGTCCTTGCGGCCCCAGAACCCACGCCCCATTAACGGTGGTCACGATCGCCGATCTTCCAAGGCCGCCCACTATGGAAACCTCCCGCTCGCCACGGGGAAATTGTACCAGCGACAGACGCACCCATAAAGCGGGCTCGACTATAACCACGTCGCCCGCACGGCGGGAACGCATCCGCGGATGGGGCATCAGTTCAACGGAGAAGATGACCCAATATCGTTTCTGGAACTTCTCGAGGAACGCGCACGTGCCTATGGTGTGGACGCCAAACCAGTTTCCTCCGGGCATGGCCGAACTACTCACCGACCGAGCCAGTCGCTGGTACCGTACCAGTCACTTCTGGGGCAGTTCCTGGGCACATTTCGCCAGGGTTTCTGACGTATTTTTCTGCCGCCACAGGTACTTCGAACAATTGGACGACCAGATCCGAGGCCGCAAGCAAGCGGTGGGAGAACCATTCAAAGACTATCTCATCAGATACGGCTACTCATGCACCATGCCGAGTACGACCCAGTTAAGTAGGCTTTACCGGTTCTACGACAACGCCCTGCCAGGATTAAAAGCTATACGTGCGACAGAGACGAAGATTGGAAAGGATGTCACAGCTGACCCGATTTAGCCGCCGAGAGTACGAGCACGAGCGGAAACGCGCGACAATCCCGCACCCATGCGAAGCCCACCAAGAGACACCAGGCTGGCAAGGCGCAGACCGCAGTGAAGGTGACTCTACCGTACACCCTTTCGGAACCCCATTGGGATTCAGCAAACCACCCGCGCAGACAGTCATCATCAAACCTGCACAACGAACCAAGACGTCGCCCATCGAATGATCCACCACTCCATTGCCAGCCCTACGCGCAGCCTGTTGCCGATGTGGTCAAGCTGGACCCGCCGCCTACGACTGCACCAGCGATTCGATCCTATTCTGCTGGGAATGTGGAAAACGCGGCACTCGGACCGTCGACTGCTGCCGCCGAGACACGTCGGAATCTGCGACACGCGTCCGCTACGACTGACCTGGGATCAGTCGAGAGCGACGCCTCCCAGACCCGCGACTAAGCAACCCAACGACACGTGAACGACGGCCGGATAGTGGCGGTGGGCGACAAACATGACTTTTAGGCCAAATCGATGAGGGCGTCCAGGTCATGGACTTCCTTTTCCGACAAGCCAAAACAACTATTCAACCTGCAAGACGCATGCGCCCGCATATAGAATGATTAGACGGCTTTTTCTGAAATCACTGAAAGTTCTAGTGTAACAGATACCGCTGGATCAAAGGGTCCAAATGTTTTTATGGTCCTTTATGTATGATGGAGCAAGGTTATAGTCGGCATGGAATTTGTATGTGCCATCGAAACGTATATGCGGCCCACGCTGTAAAAAAGCCACCGTCAGTACTAGTGAACCACGAACAATTCAACGAAGAAGAATCTAGGTCAAACGCCGTGTTTTACATGTCCCCGACCTAACAAAGATACGGCCCAATTCCGCAACGAAAGAATTTGACTTTATTTCCACAAGCCAACCGGTTATCCGACCTTACCAAAGACCGGCACCCAAAACTAAAATACTTCTCCCATCGAAACCGCGGCGAAAGCAAAAGCGTTCACAAACACGAATCAGAAACAAGCACCGGATGAACTAAGCAAACGGGAAAACTTATTTGCCACTCTGAGCACCCAGGAGACAAGCAAACCACAGGGAATACACACATGGGACCAAATACATCGCAGATTGTTCACCTCAACGAATTTGGACACAGGAAGCCCGGGACCCAAAACAAACTACTGGAACATGTTCCCGAACCCACCATTTCTGTCATACACATAAAGATGTACCACCACGAACTTCAACTCGCTCGACACGGGGAATTTCAGGTTTGCGTTGTGGTTCGTAGCGACCCATGCACCTACCCTCAACTGAGAATCACAAACCCACGGTATTGTTCAGGATTTGGTCGTCGGCCCGAACAACGAAATTTTTAGCAACGGTGCCACATACCCTGACCGCGAGAATTTTGGTATACCCCCGCTGGTCGGATTCAATCATCACACTAATATTCCTTGTATCCTCTCACCCGGAAATTTGTTTTATATAGATAAAATAAATGAAACACCGACCGCAGCCCTGTTATACTATAATGGATATCATGTTTGACCATACATTCGCCAGATGCCCATTGGAGTACCTTCCGGTACCGACGTGCCGAAAGCGTCATGCAAACACCGTTTTTGAGTTTCGTGCCCAAACAAGTCGTGACCTGCCGTAAAAAAATGAAGTCGGACACTGTGGATGGCCAAAGTCGATGGACACTTGGGCACCGCCAGATCCATAAAATATAAAAACTCGGCCATTTATTTGATCGCCGCTTATTTAAACGACTACCACGTAGGATCAAACACCCCAACGCGTTCGACACAACCATCCTCCCAGAAGAGTCGGCCCAAGGTCCACCAGCCCCCCGAATTCACCGAACCCGATCCAGAACTGATCTCCGATCCCTGGCCGCCGGACATAGCACCGCAGATCCAGGAATTTCTGGACGATGCGACAATTTCCAAATTTCCAAAAATCAGACGGACCTCCAACATCGCCGACTCTCCATGTATAGCCTGATGAGCGCATCGCATCATCAAACAGCAATACTGATCCAAAAAACCCAGCAATGATGCAGATTAGCGACGAGCAGGTGTTGAGTCCTTAAAAGTCATCTCATCGAACCCCTCACGAATGCTATCGCACAGCGCCCCCATCGTGCCCGACATAAAAAAGAATGGCGAAAACGACGATAATATGGAGGTCTACCGCCCGTCACCAGAAAGAATCCATTCTGAGACGTATACCTTCTGCCGGAATACTGTTCATCCAGGCGCCCGCAGAACGTGATACAAAGAACCCTCGAACGGAAGTCTGCCACCGCCTTCACGGTCCCCGGCAGAGGCTCTATCAATGGAAAGTCGATGACTATTCAGATTACATTTTTGCACCAGCAAAATATATGCAACGGGCCGCGATATCCGGATTGGTGGCGACATGAAGTTTACGCATTTATGTCTAGACGACATTTGTCGTCGTCGGACGGACTTCCGAGGACACCTACACTGCCTGGGGATAGTCCAATCTCGCCTTAAAAAATGAACCTGCGGTTAAGCGCGAAAAATGCATCTTTTTTCTAAAAGGCGGATCAAACATATTGGTCACCAGCATCTTCAAATCTGATCAGTATCCCCACACGGAACCCGACAAGATTGCCGTCGTCAAAGAACTGCTGCACCCAAGAACCTGAAGAAAACGCCAGTGTGATCGGAATGGCATCCTGGTACCGAAGATTCGGCCCATTTTTTACAGTCGTCCAACCAATGTCTCAAGTACTCAAGAAGGGACAAACATGGACATGGACCGCAGATCGACAGTCGGCCTTCCCAACTAAAGGAACCGCTCACGACCGCTGCCGTAAATTTCCCCAAGCCACACGCAAGTTTTCGATACAAACCGATGATTTTATCCACCCTCGGAATAGGCGCCGTCTAACGCATTAAATCGAAGGAAGGAACGCGTTATAGCCTATGACACCCGACGTTTCGAAAACCAGGCCGAAGGAAACTACTCCGCCACCGACAAGGAATGCCTTGCCGTCATTTCGGCAATCCGAAAACTATGATGCTACCTAGAGGGTTACACCGGTTCGACGTTATAACACGACCATCTCGCGCTGAAATCGGTTGAATAATTAAAAGTCCCTACGGAAGGATAGCGAGATGAGCGCTCGAACTCCAACAGTAGTAGTATGACGTCCATTTATAGAGCTGGGGAAACAAAACGTGGTTTTGCCTTGACCCGACAACCTTTGGAAACGTTATCAAGAAGTAAAGAGGACGCCAGACCTTGCCCCTGGCTCACACTAGAAGGATCAGCAAAAAAAAAAAATAAATACCCTATGACTACGCTGAGAATGGATAACTCTAAAGGCATCTGGGCCATGGAGCCGACGATCGCGACTACGTGTCATTTCATGGAAACTCTGCGTCCAAATGTACCGACGCCAAAGAGGACTCTTTAACGGCTCTTGACCATGATCACCCCACGGCAGCAGCCATCTCCGGAATTGGAAAAGACCGTCACCCGGACATCACAACGAGCACAAGTACGTTCGCAGCCGCTTGAGCTTCCAAAAGTTCAAGGCACTGCAGCGCAAGTACGTGGATATGATGCTCACCCCAGAGGAACCTTTCGCCACTTATGCTGCAACTTCGTGGGGCCACTGACCCGATCCAAACGAGAGAACACCATGCTACTGGTATTTTTCGACACCTAGAAAATTGGTCCGAACTGGCTCGTTTCGATCCCATCCACAGCGACCCTAGGGCGTAGACCTACGTCACCGCACCGAAGTCCGGACTGCCCCCAAGAAAAAAAATATGACGGAACGGGCCAGTTCACCAGACGCTGAAGTTTTTACAACAAACATTCGTGCGTGGAGTAACCACCGCATGGTATTTGAACTGGGCCGAGATATCACTGGCAATTAACTCAAGCCTCTTTGAAACCAATTCCGTTTCAGCCCGCCTTCCCTACTACACGGATGAGAGAACCTAGCCTGACCTGGAGCACTATACGACGAAGTAAACCCCGTCTTGTTTGAACATCATCTATCAAATGCAGCCGACGGTTTTGCTACAAAAATTGGCCCAAGCTATGATGGGCCACTGAAAGACAAAATTTTTTCAGAAAACATCGTAAAGTTACAACACCCCCACGGTCGGAAAAAAGTCATCAGTGGTGCCATCGACCGATGACAACCAAACCACCGGAAGCAGAAAGCCAAAACACAGTTGGCCAAGGATTTCTGAATGAGAGCAACGACATTAGTATAACCCCGGTAGAGAACGGCCAAATGAGAAAAGGCGCCGATGACAGCGGAAATCGCAGCGCGACTGTGCCCATTCAAGGGATGAAGCCCTCATCAGAAAATATGATGGGCACTCTATATACATATCAAACATTTTATATACAACAAATATAAACAACCAGAATGCAAACCACCCCCCCGAAGAACAAATCGGAATCTTGGAAAATCGCAAATGGAACGGGGTGGAACGAACCCTGGGACCAGAGCCCGTTACGTCCGTTATTTAAGAGAACATATTCAGAACTGTACTAACCCAACCCTGGCAAAAATATAATTTATAAACCTGAAAAACATTGGAAAACCATACATTCTGTGCACTCAAACGAAAACCATTTCCCGCTGCTCACGCGCCGAAAAATCGATTTACGGAACACGAGCATACGATCCTGGACCTCAGTTTTTGACCAAAAAGTGGCGGAAACTACACCCGAACAATCATTATCTCGGAATGAAAACGACCCAGGTTTGCCCTTCTGAAAACGAGGTGGGCTTTTCCGTGAGCCCAAAACTAGTGGCGGGAACTCAGCTTATAGCGTCACACCTTAAATAGCCCGAGCCCCCGTAGACCATGGCACGTCCATCATAACGGCGTCCCCAAACGGTCAGTCTGACATTACCGGTGACACCCAAAAGGCTGGAACATCCAAGGTTCCACGTGCGCCAACCGGGACACCTATTTTACTATAGAAAAAATACATCAATCACCGCCCAAGACGACACCATTAACTCCAGTAAAACTCAACATACAGAACACAAAGAAGTTAAACATTTAATAACATTTGCATTCTGACAACCTCAGGCATCATTTCTTCGCCGAGCGCGAACAGAATCCCGTTTCCCAAAAGAATCATCGCCAATGACGCTCCGGAATCAGTATTTTCTGTTTATGCGATTACAAACGCCACCCGCAAACCGTCAAAACTACAAACCAATATGCGAAAGAGGGCGGCCAAGCCCTTGATACACCGTTAAAGCAAATGACAACGAAATTTCTATTGCTCAAAATGCCAAAAACAGACTGACGCAAACCAGCAGGCCAATCAGGTTTCATCAACGCAAAACGAAATTAAAATCAAAAATTAAATTCGCCGGTGCCAATAAGCGCCAATTGAAAGAGAGGAAATGGCCATGTACCAAATCATTTAGATTTGCCTTCCATCAGGCATTTTCTTTAAATTGGAAAAAACCCAGCTATCTATGAAACAAGAAACAATAGAAGTGGTATTATAATTAAATCTGTATCCACAGTTTTGATATTGTATTCTTTTTGTGATTCCAATGTCGCTGATCAAAAGCCATCAACAACCTTTTTTCACGACGACGGATCCGGGACTTTTAGGATCGGTGAAGTCTCGGATGGACAAAACAGAAGACACGAAGACTGCGTCATGTTTTCGCTTAGGGCTATCCCGACGCCCTTTTTGAACTACAGGGACGCGGAAAATTTAGATATCAGTGGCCGACTCCAGCGACGATGAAACCCTTTTTTGTTCAAAAAAAGATAATTGTTTCAATAGTGTTCAGCGGAATTAGATTTGTTGGTCACCGCCACGTGCCGCAGCGACCGAATTTATTGTTCGAAAGTGAATATTTTCACAACCATCCGGACACTAATGTAATTCTGGCCCCGATTTTATCCGTCAACTCCGTAGCTAATTTTTTAAGAATCTTCTACCATTGCCGAACTCTTCGAGTTTTTTTCACATTGCTCGGACCCTGGCCGCCACCCCCGTAGACTCGCATATCGTACACGACGTATACATGACGGTCACCGACAAGGTCGATAGAAATGATAACAAAACTGGAACGTACCTTTATCACGTACGCCAACCTTACTCATTTGCATGGACCTGGTACATCAAACCAGATGAACCGCATCGCAAAAGCAAAGGAATTTCATTTTGATTGCAGCTGAAAAACTCAACATCACAGAAAACAACAACAGTTAAGCATGCCGAATAAATTGCTAAGCCTTGCAACATTTTTCACGGAAATATTGCAGGTGGTTAACGCTTTCAAAACGGACTGAACGAACGCATAAAATAGGCCAATCATTTGTGGTAAAACGGAGGTACACCAACAGGTGAACAAGGAAAATTGCTGACCCACCGTATAAAAATATATATATCCCTTGTAGGCGATCACTACCAAATCGCGACCCTGGAGCCAGGGCTCGAATTCCACATAAGACAACAAACGAGACACACGTTTTAAGAATTGCGTTGGCTAAAATGCTTGAGCAACCAAATACACAGACGGATACACATACGTTGAACTCTCCAAAATTACAAAATTACTGCCCTACAAATTCAAAGCCACACGCTGGCAAAAAGCGCCGGGCCCGTCATTTTAATTGTTCATTTTCAGGCGAAAGCTCGGCGAACCGAATCAAATGAAAACCATTCTCGGTTGAAATCGTACATTTGATTCGAAACCTGAGGTGCCGAAAATGCAAACTCGGTGCAACCAAACTTTCTGTCGACAAATTGCCAAAGTCTAACCCAACGTTTAGCGTTTTTCCGATCTCAAGCCCTCCCGCCTAAAAGAAGAAAAAATCTACAATTTTCTGATAGAAAAAACGAAAATCCTGGACGGACTGAAAATACCTCAGCCTCTGACGTTTCGAAAATTCCCACGCATCCCACTGTCGGAATTTTAATTGATGCACGTGTACCATCAAAATAAATAACCTATTCAAGCGAAAGAATTATACATATTTATTTATTACACAATAATACACTTATCGCATTGACCCAAGTAACGGGAGACGTCCTAACACACGACACAGCATTAAAAGTCAGTCAGCAAACCTCATGGTTATGATGGATGTAACCATACAAAACAAGAGCGAATTACGTCTATTGCCCCCTGTCACAATATTTCACCATGGATTCAAAGAATCCAGCACTTTTGTTACCTATATAAATAGAGTTTAAGTTCGTTGAATAAAATAGTATCAATGAAGTCTGTACCATAACAGCTGATCTCCTGATACAAATACCGTCCCAGAAATAGCCGACCTAACTGACTAAAACACACACATTTGTATATATTTCTTTTTTCATTATAGGATCCTTGCATGATGATACACTTTTCCCAACGATGTTCCGCGACCTTTAGATACCTGAAACAGTAAAGGGAACGATGGAGCTCTTCAAAATAGGGCGTTAAGAGAAGATAATGGTCCACCTCTTCATTGTTGACAAATCTTTTTCTCGTCCCATTTTTTCATTTGGAAATAAGAAATAATCAGAGGGCACGAATTAGCGAATAAGGGACGTGAGGTAGCAATTCAAATTTTAATCAAATATTAATGCAAGTATTGAAAAGGCAGAGGTGTGAACGATGCTTTGGTATTGTTCTGAAGTCAGCAAACGCGAAACCCATCTTGCGCATATGCACATACAATATGCGATTTACAGTGGCGATTATTGAAACCTCACACATTCAGCTAACTCACGATTACTTCAATCGCCGGTCTCTTAATACACATTTTTTTAATTTTTTTCCACCATTTCTGAACATTGTCAAGCTTTCATTTGGACGCCCATTAAATGTTCATCTTCGCAGCTCAAACGAGAAATGCCCAACTTTAAACTCGGAATCAATCCAATATTTATACCCGTACTCAAAGAGGAAAAAGGGTATATTGTATTTGTGATAAAAAGTGGATAGGTGTAACATAGAGAAGGGAAAATTTCCGACCCTGTAAAGTATATATATATGCTGATCAGCATCAATAGCCGAGTCAAAATCATTGTCTGTTCGTTCGTCTGTCCGTCTGTCCGTCCGTCCGTCCGTCCGTCTTGTTTGTCCATACTCGAAGGCTATAAGAGTTGGAGAACAACCAAACTTCTTATCCAGACTGATGTGATTCAGTTGTTCCTAGAAAATTTTTAAAATTTCGCCCCGCCCACTTCACGCCCCCACAAAGGGCGCACATCTGTACGTCCACAATTTTGAATATAACAAAAACTAAAAATGCAGTATCATAGAGAAAACCTTTTATCTATCAGGGACCCAAATTTGAATCGGATCGGATCATTAATATAGGCACTGTAGAGAAAAAAAACATACGAAAAACTTCGCTGATTCTCTTTGTTGACTATTGCAAAATCAAGTCTATTTGGTTGAAGTACAAATGAGCGCCTCGATCTCAGAGACTATAAAAAGCTAGAACAACCAAATTTTCTGCTGCAATACTTCGTATCGCTACATTGCCGGAATTATTTCAAAATTTTTACCGTGCCGTTGCTGAATGAAAGCAAAAAATCCAAAATTACGAAAGATAGAAAAAAAAACGAACAATCGTACAGAATGACCATATCTACCAGATTCCCGAATTTGGTTCAGATCGGATCATTATTGTAGCCCTAATGCGATCAAAATGAATTTTCAGCAGCGAAGAAAACGATTATATTTTTACCGGATACTCGGAAGAACCGAAAAAATGTTGTGACCGTCAGGCTTTCTGACCGCCTGAATACAATCCACAAAAAAGTAAAACGCGAAATCGTTCAACTTAAACTTGATTTTTATCCTGCAAACAAAATTATGTAGCGACAAATTTTTTGACATGGGTTTGTGGCGACGGGTTAATGAATATATAAAAAATATTTGCCAAGGGTCGTTAGACTATACAACTTCCGCTCTACTATCAAGAGTTCTCAGCCCGCTTGATGATATGCACTCGGGCCTCGCTCGGACCGCAAAACATAATCTGCGATTAGTGAGCGAGCACTGCACTATAATTAAGAGCGACAGCTAGCGCAAAGAGCTTGTTGCCAGCGGCTACTCGAACAAAATCAATCAGATTAATTTCGAAAAGAAGAATTTATTAAAATAAATAACTGAAACTGAAAAGTTTTTTAAACAATTCGGACCTCTCTTGCGGACCACTGGAAAAGTCCAATTTTTTGTTTCACGAAAAGCTAACGTAACGCCGCTGTGCTGCAAAATAAAGTCCCATTAAATTTCAAGAAAAATGTTTGCCATTAAGATGCTAGTCGACATTTGATCAGAAATTTGTGTACTTTTCGCAACTTTTGACCGGCGATTTTTGAATGTTGGCCTACGGGCCAAATTTGCCACAAATCAAAACCTGGAAAATTGGTTCAGTCTTTTCCAGATTATCCCGAACATTTTTACATACCTCAAATTGGTATATGAAACCAGCCCTTGTCTCGTTTTACTCTAGCACATTCTTGTGCCTGGAATAGAATTCGCCATCCGTAATTTACGATATATCAGTTCATTGTCTATGGCGAGCCGTTGGTGAAATCTCGCTATCCTTATTTGATGTTCTCCCATTTTATTCCGTTGATGATTTACGCCAATTCATCGATGTTTCCGTTGTTTCCATACTAAATGTATCTACAGGTTGGACTGTTTTATAATTTTGAGAAACAAGATGCGCCTTGCTTACCAATTTTGTGAATCAGAAAACAATACGATTCAATTTACGCATAAATTCTAGAAATGCCTTTTATATTTTCTTGTAGGTGTTATAGAATGGAATAACATACCGGAAATGATATGTTCCCGAATTCAACAGTGGCTTTCCGATGAAGGTGCGCGCTTTATTAATGAAACATCAACTAATGATAAACGGATAATACCTGAACACGCCAAGCGTATTTTTTGCGATGCATATATGAATTCTGTATCAAAGCACAGACAGTATGATGAACCATTAATAAATTGAATGAAAACTCGTTTTTCCTTTTCAATAAAGATTAAACAAAAAACGTAAAAATGGTTAACAATTTAATACAGAAATATAATGACAAAAATAAGTATCTCCTGACGTGGGACCTGCCGGGTTTGGAGTAATTTATTGGCTAAAGCAACGCGCTATGGTCCAGGAACAGCCAGGTAGTTAAAGAAAACCAAATAGACTTAACAAGAAATAACATTAATTTGAAATTAGATTTAACCTTCATAAAATAACTAGTACAAAGAAAATAGATGAAAAAGTGTGAAGTTAGTTCTTCGGAAAGATTTATGGCCAGAATAATTAGGGAAACAGACTTGAAGATGGAAAATATTGCCTAGTCGGGCGGGATGCTCATAAGACTACTGAGGGCAATGAAACAACCCTCACCAGCGAGAAGTTATGAAGAAAAAGAACACCGTGGTAGATTCTACGGCTTTGAGAGAGCGGATATTGAGAAGCCGCTACCTGCTCCTCATAAGAGGGAGATGTCTAGAAGGGTCCCATTTAAGACCTCGAAGTGCAAGGAAGACGAATTGGTCTTGGACGGACTCTATCATATCCTGATATTTTTGGAATGAGGGGACCAGATGCAGGGAATCCATTATTCATAGATAGGCCGGACAAGGGACACATAAAGAAGTTTAGTGGTCACCGCTGCGAGGAGGGCTCCGATAAGCCAATCGGGCCTATCCACGTCAGGGGCACCGGGGGCAAACCGTCATCGGGGTGACTGCCAAACAGAGCGCAATCGCGGCTGGCAAGCGCCTCGTGCTCGGGGAAACCTCGTCAACCTCGGCAGATGGTGGTTTTGCAAGACAAGGAGGAAGCCGTCCTACAAAGAGGAGGCGTACTGCCTTCATCCTGGGGAATGAGGATTCGGAGTTCGTGGCATTGGCGAAGCGGATGGAGCAGAGGCTTTGGGTCAGCTCAATCATCCCGTACTTCCAACCAGCCAAAGCCGGAAAGGGAGCAGGGAAGGCCCCACGCGGAAACGCTCAGCGGAAGACCACGCTACGCAGCCAGGTCAAGCCAAGCAGGCAAAGACGCACCTGACCAACAGGTCGTTCGCGGAGGTGGCAAGTGGCAAAACCCTAATTGTTGTCCTTGACGGAGCGCCAAGGATGGTAATGTCCCTCGCGACAAATGGCACCTGGTGGAGGTAGAGCTCCTGGACCGCTTTCAGGAGGAGTTGCTGAGAACGGCGGACAACCGCCTAAACATCAGGGTATCGGTGAAAGCCATCGCCTGCCAAGAAGCACGCTCAGCGGCGCTGTAAATGAAAGGCGGTGGCGGCGCTCGACGAGGTTTATCCAGACTCCTGTGATATCGCTTCAGTGCAGTGCCCCCCCAAAAGAAGAAAATCCACAATTTTGAAGTTAGAAAAAAAACGAAAAGAGCAGTATCGTACAGAATGACCATATCTACCAGATTCCCGAATTTGGTTCAGATCGGATCATTATTGTAGCCACAATGATCAAATGAATTTTCAGCAGCGAAGAAAACGATTATATTTTTACCGGATATATCGAAAGAACCTCCAAAAAATGTTGTGAGCCGTCAGGCTTTTCCGACCGCTCTGAATACAATCCAAAAAAAAGTAAAAACGCGAAATCGTTCAACTTAAACTTGACTTTATTCTAAAAAACAAAATTATGCAGCGACAAATTTTTGACGTGTGTTCGTGGCGACGGGTTAATGAATATATAAAAATATTTGGCAAGGGTCGTTAGACTATACAACTCCGCTCTGCTCTCAAGAGTTCTCAGCCCGCTTAACGATATGCACTCGGGCCTCGCTCGGACCGCAAAACATAATCTGCGATTAGTGAGCGAGCGTGCACTATAATTAAGAGCGACAGCTAGCGCAAAGAGCTTGTTGCCAGCGGCTACTCCGAACAAAATCAATCGGATTAATTTCAAAATAAGAATTTATTAAAGTAAATAACTGAAACTTTAAAGTTCATTTTAAATAATTCGGACCTCTCTTGCCGTACTTTGAAATGCAATTTTGTTTTGACGAAAAGCTAACGTAACGCCGCTGGGCTGCAAAATTAAACACATGTTCACGCTTTGCGTTATATTTTTTAGAAAGTCCCATTAAATTTCAAGAAAATTCAGTTTGCCATTAAGATGCTTCGACATTTTTGAGACAATTTGTGTACTTTTCGCAACTTTTGGTACTGGCGATTTTTTGAATGTTGGCCTATGGGCCAAATTTAACAAATCAAAACCATGAAAATTGGTTCAGTCATGCTTTAACAGATTATTTTAACATTTTTACATACCTCAAATTGGTATATGAAACCAGCCCTTGTCTCGTTTTACTCTAGCACATTCATTGCCTGGAATAGAATTCGCCATCACCGAATTTACGATATATCAGTTCATTGTCTATCCTTCTAGCCGTTGGTGAAATCTCGCTATCCTTAGTTGATGTTCTCCCATTTATTCCGTTGATGATTTACTGCCACATTCTGTCGATCGTTTCCGTTGTTTACATACTAAATGTATCTGCACTTAGTTGGACTGTTTTTATAATTTTTTTGAGAAACAAGATGCGCCTTGCTTACAAACAATTTTGTGAATAGAAAACAATACGATTCAATTTACGCATACCCTTACAAATGCCTTTTTTATATTTTCTTGTAGGTGAACAGAATGGATATAACATACCGGAAATGATATGTGTTCCCGAATTAACACAGTGGCTTTCCGATGAAGGTGCGCGCTCTATTAATGAAACATCAACTAATGATAAAGGTCTACCTGAACACGCCAAGCGTATTTTTGCGATGCCTATATGTGTCTGTATCAAAGCACAGACACTATGATGTACCATTAATAAATTGAATAAAACTCGTTTGTTTTCAATAAAGATTTCACAAAACCTAAAAATGGTTAACAATTTATACAGTAATATAATGACAAAATAAGTATCTCCTGACTATAGGACCTGACCCGATGGGACTAATTTATTGGCTAAAGCTGACGCTATGGTCCAGCTTGTAGCCAGGTAGTGGTCAGAAAATAACCAATAGACTTAACAAGAAATAACATTAATTTGAAATTAGATTTTACCATAAAATAACTAGTACAGAAGGAAAATAGATGGAAAAGGTGTTGTAGTTCTTCGGAAAGATTTATGGTCAGAGTAATTAGGGAAACACAGACTTGAAGATGGAAAATATTGCCTAGTCGGGCGGGATGCTCATAAGACTACTGAGGGCAATGGAAACAACCTCACCAGCGAGAAGTTATGAAGAAAAAGAACACCGTGGTAGATCCTACGGCTTTGGAGAGAGCGGATATTGAGAAGCCGCTACCTGCTCTCATAAGAGGGAGATGTCTAGAAGGGTCCCATTTAAGACCTCGAAGTGCAAGGAAGACGAATTGGTCTTGACGGACTCTATCATATCCTGATATTTTTTGTAATGAGGGGACCAGATGCAGGAATCTTATTCATAGATAGGCCGGACAAGGGACACATAAAGAAGTTTTAGTGGTCACCGCTGCGAGGAGGGGCTCCGATAAGTGAATGCCGATCGGGCCTATCCACGTCAGGGGCACACGGGGGCAAACCGGTCATCGGGGTGACTGCCAAACAGAGCGCAATCGCGGCTGGCAAGCGCCTCGTGCCCGGGGAAACCTCGTCAACCTCGGCAGATGGTGGTTTTGCAAGACAAGGAGGGAAGCCGTCCTACAAAGACAGGAGGCGTACTGCCTTCATCCTGGGGAATGCGGGATTCGGAGTTCGTGGCATTGGCGAAGCGGATGGAGCAGAGGCTTTGGGTCAGCTCAATCATCCCGTACTTCCAACCAGCCAAAGCCGGAAAGGGAGCAGGAAGGCCCCACGCGGAAACGCTCAGCGGAAGACCACGCTACGCAGCCAGGTCAAGCCAAGCAGGCAAAGACGCACCTGACCAACAGGTCGTTTGCGGAGGTGGCAAGTGGCAAAAACCCCTAATTGTTGTCCTTGACAGGAGCGCCAAGGATGGTAATGTCCCTCGCGACAAATGGCACCTGGTGGAGGTAGAGCTCCAGGACCGCTTTCAGGAGGAGCTTGCTGAGAACGGCGGACAACCGCCTAAACATCAGGGCACGGTGAAAAGCCATCGCCTGCCAAGAAGCACGCTCGGCGGCCCTGTAAATGAAGGCGGTGGCGGCGCTCGACGAGGTTTATCCAGACTCCTGTGATATCGCTTTGCAGTTTATTTCAAAATTTTGCACGTCCCCCCCAAAAGAAGAAAATCCACAATTTTTGAAGTTAGAAAAAAAAACGAAAAAAGTGCAGTATCGTACAGAATGACCATATCTACCAGATTCCCGAATTTGGTTCAGATCGGATCATTATTGTAGCCACAATGATCAAATGAATTTTCAGCAGCGAAGAAAACGATTATATTTTTACCGGATATATCGAAAGAACCTCCAAAATGTTGTGAGCCGTCAGGCTTTTCCGACCGCTCTGAATACAATCCACAAAAAGTAAAACGCGAAATCGTTCAACTTAAACTTGACTTTTATTCTCAAACAAAATTATGCAGCGACAAATTTTGACGTGTGTTCGTGGCAACGGGTTAATGAATATATAAAAAATATTTGGCAAGGGTCGTTAGACTATACAACTCCGCTCTGCTCTCAAGAGTTCTCAGCCCGCTTAACGATATGCACTCGGGCCTCGCTCGGACCGCAAAACATAATCTGCGATTAGTGAGCGAGCGTGCACTATAATTAAGAGCGACAGCTAGCGCAAAGAGCTTGTTGCCAGCGGCTACCCGAACAAAATCAATCGGATTAATTTCAAAATAAGAATTTATTAAAGTAAATAACTGAAACTTTAAAGTTCATTTTAAATAATTCGGACCTCTCTTGCGGACCTCTTTGAAATGCAATTTTGTTTTGACGAAAAGCTAACGTAACGCCGCTGGGCTGCAAAATTAAACACATGTTCACGCTTTGCGTTATATTTTTAGAAAGTCCCATTAAATTTCAAGAAAAATCTGGTTTGCCATTAAGATGCTTCGACATTTTTGAGACAATTTGTGTACTTTTCGCAACTTTTTGGTACTGGCGATTTTTTTTTTGAATGTTGGCCTATGGGCCAAATTTAACAAATCAAAACCATGAAAATTGGTTCAGTCATGCTTTAACAGATTATTTTAACATTTTTACATACCTCAAATTGGTATATGAAACCAGCCCTTGTCTCGTTTTACTCTAGCACATTCATGTGCCTGGAATAGAATTCGCCATCACCGAATTCACGATATATCAGTTCATTGTCTATCCTTCTAGCCGTTGGTGAAATCTCGCTATCCTTAGTTGATGTTCTCCCATTTATTCCGTTGATGATTTACTGCCACATTCTGTCGATCGTTTCCGTTGTTTACATACTAAATGTATCTGCACTTAGTTGGACTGTTTTTTATAATTTTTTGAGAAACAAGATGCGCCTTGCTTACAAACAATTTTGTGAATAGAAAACAATACGATTCAATTTACGCATACCCTTACAAATGCCTTTTATATTTTCTTGTAGGTGAACAGAATGGATATAACATACCGGAAATGATATGTGTTCCCGAATTAACACAGTGGCTTTCCGATGAAGGTGCGCGCTCTATTAATGAAACATCAACTAATGATAAAGGTCTACCTGAACACGCCAAGCGTATTTTTTGCGATGCCTATATGTGTCTGTATCAAAGCACAGACACTATGATGTACCATTAATAAATTGAATAAAACTCGTTTGTTTTCAATAAAGATTTCACAAAACCTAAAAAATGGTTAACAATTTATACAGTAATATAATGACAAAATAAGTATCTCCTGACTATAGGACCTGACCCGATGGGACTAATTTATTGGCTAAAGCTGACGCTATGGTCCAGCTTGTAGCCAGGTAGTGGTCAGAAAATAACCAATAGACTTAACAAGAAATAACATTAATTTGAAATTAGATTTTACCATAAAATAACTAGTACAGAAAGAAAATAGATGGAAAAGGTGTTGTAGTTCTTCGGAAAGATTTATGGTCAGAGTAATTAGGGAAACAGACTTGAAGATGGAAAATATTGCCTAGTCGGGCGGGATGCTCATAAGACTACTGAGGGCAATGGAAACAACCTCACCAGCGAGAAGTTATGAAGAAAAAGAACACCGTGGTAGATCCTACGGCTTTGAGAGAGCGGATATTGAGAAGCCGCTACCTGCTCTCATAAGAGGGGAGATGTCTAGAAGGGTCCCAATTAAGACCTCGAAGTGCAAGGAAGACGAATTGGTCTTGGACGGACTCTATCATATCCTGATATTTTTGTAATGAGGGGACCAGATGCAGGAATCGTATTCATAGATAGGCCGGACAAGGGACACATAAAGAAGTTTAGTGGTCACCGCTGCGAGGAGGGCTCCGATAAGCCAATCGGGCCTATCCACGGCCAGGGGGCACCGGGGCAAACCGGTCATCGGGGTGACTGCCAAACAGAGCGCAATCGCGGCTGGCAAGCGCCTCGTGCCCGGGGAAACCTCGTCAACCTCGGCAGATGGTGGTTTTGCAAGACAAGGAGGGAAGCCGTCCTACAAAGACAGGAGGCGTACTGCCTTCATCCTGGGGAATGAGGATTCGGAGTTCGTGGCATTGGCGAAGCGGATGGAGCAGAGGCTTTGGGTCAGCTCAATCATCCCGTACTTCCAACCAGCCAAAGCCGGAAAGGGAGCAGGAAGGCCCCGAACAAGCGGAAACGCTCAGCGGAAGACCACGCTACGCAGCCAGGTCAAGCCAAGCAGGCAAAGACGCACCTGACCAACAGGTCTTATGCGGAGGTGGCAAGTGGCAAAAACCCTAATTGTTGTCCTTGACAGGAGCGCCAAGGATGGTAATGTCCCTCGCGACAAATGGCACCTGGTGGAGGTAGAGCTCCTGGACCGCTTTCAGGAGGAGCTTGCTGAGAACGGCGGACAACCGCCTAAACATCAGGGCACGGTGAAAGCCATCGCCTGCCAAGAAGCACGCTCAGCGGCCCTGTAAATGAAGGCGGTGGCGGCGCTCGACGAGGTTTATCCAGACTCCTGTGATAAGTTTATTTCAGTGCAGTCCCGCCCCCAAAAAGAAGAAAATCCACAATTTTGAAGTTAGAAAAAAAAAAAAAAAAGTGCAGTATCGTACAGAATGACCATATCTACCAGATTCCCGAATTTGGTTCAGATCGGATCATTATTGTAGCCACAATGATCAAAATGAATTTTCAGCAGCGAAGAAAACGATTCTATTTTTACCGGATATATCGAAAGAACCTCCAAAATGTTGTGAGCCGTCAGGCTTTTCCGACCGCTCTGAATACAATCCACAAAAAGTAAAACGCGAAATCGTTCAACTTAAACTTGACTTTATTCTCAAACAAAATTATGCAGCGACAAATTTTTGACGTGTGTTCGTGGCGACGGGTTAATGAATATATAAAAATATTTGGCAAGGGTCGTTAGACTATACAACTCCGCTCTGCTCTCAAGAGTTCTCAGCCCGCTTAACGATATGCACTCGGGCCTCGCTCGGACCGCAAAACATAATCTGCGATTAGTGAGCGAGCGTGCACTATAATTAAGAGCGACAGCTAGCGCAAAGAGCTTGTTGCCAGCGGCTACTCCGAACAAAATCAATCGGATTAATTTCAAAAATAAGAATTTATTAAAGTAAATAACTGAAACTTTAAAGTTCATTTTAAATAATTCGGACCTCTCTTGCGGACCTCTTTGAAATGCAATTTTGTTTTGACGAAAAGCTAACGTAACGCCGCTGGGCTGCAAAATTAAAACATGTTCACGCTTTGCGTTATATTTTTAGAAAGTCCCATTAAATTTCAAGAAAATCCAGTTTGCCATTAAGATGCTTCGACATTTTTTGAGACAATTTGTGTACTTTTCGCAACTTTTGGTACTGGCGATTTTTTGAATGTTGGCCTATGGGCCAAATTTAACAAATCAAAAACCATGAAAATTGGTTCAGTCATGCTTTAACAGATTATTTTAACATTTTTTACATACCTCAAATTGGTATATGAAACCAGCCCTTGTCTCGTTTTACTCTAGCACATTCATGTGCCTGGAATAGAATTCGCCATCACCGAATTGACGATATATCAGTTCATTGTCTATCCTTCTAGCCGTTGGTGAAATCTCGCTATCCTTAGTTGATGTTCTCCCATTTATTCCGTTGATGATTTACTGCCACATTCTGTCGATCGTTTCCGTTGTTTACATACCAAATGTATCTGCACTTAGTTGGACTGTTTTTATAATTTTTTTGAGAAACAAGATGCGCCTTGCTTACAAACAATTTTGTGAATAGAAAAACAATACGATTCAATTTACGCATACCCTTACAAATGCCTTTTTATATTTTCTTTGTAGGTGAACAGAATGGATATAACATACCGGAAATGATATGTGTTCCCGAATTAACACAGTGGCTTTCCGATGAAGGTGCGCGCTCTATTAATGAAACATCAACTAATGATAAAGGTCTACCTGAACACGCCAAGCGTATTTTTGCGATGCCTATATGTGTCTGTATCAAAGCACAGACACTATGATGTACCATTAATAAATTGAATAAAACTCGTTTGTTTTCAATAAAGATTTTCACAAAACCTAAAAATGGTTAACAATTTATACAGTAATATAATGACAAAATAAGTATCTCCTGAGTATAGGACCTGACCCGATGGGACTAATTTATTGGCTAAAGCTGACGCTATGGTCCAGCTTGTAGCCAGGTAGTGGTCAGAAAATAACCAATAGACTTAACAAAAATAACATTAATTTGAAATTAGATTTTACCATAAAAAATAACTAGTACAGAAAGAAAATAGATGGAAAAGGTGTTGTAGTTCTTCGGAAAGATTTATGGTCAGAGTAATTAGGGAAACAGACTTGAAGATGGAAAATATTGCCTAGTCGGGCGGGATGCTCATAAGACTACTGAGGGCAATGGAAATAACCTCACCAGGATTTGGAGAGAGACGGATATTGAGAAGCCGCTACCTGCTCTCATAAGAGGAGATGTCTAGAAGGGTCCCAATTAAGACCTCGAAGTGCAAGGAAGACGAATTGGTCTTGGACGGACTCTATCATATCCTGATATTTTTTTTGTAATGAGGGGACCAGATGCAGGAATCGTATTCATAGATAGGCCGGACAAGGGACACATAAAGAAGTTTAGTGGTATAAGGGTCGGGAACAGACCGTCCCTCTACATCAACGCCTGGGAAATAGGTCATAAGAAGACAGGGAAGGAGACTAAGTCGGTCACCGCTGCGAGGAGGGCTCCGATAAGCCAATCGGCGTATCCAGGTCAGGGGGGGGGCAAACCGGCGGACGCAAACCGGTCAATCGGGGCTGGCAACCGCCTCGTGCCGGGGAAACCTCGTCAACCTCGGCAGATGGTGGTTTTGCAAGACAAGGAGGGAAGCCGTCCTACAAAGACAGGAGGCGTACTGCCTTCATCCTGGGGAATGAGGATTCGGAGTTCGTGGCATTGGCGAAGCGGATGGAGCAGAGGCTTTGGGTCAGCTCAATCATCCCGTAATTCTAACCAGCCAAAGCCGGAAAGGGAGCAGGGAAGGCCCCGAACAAGCGGAAACACTCAGCGGAAGACCACGCTACGCAGCCAGGTCAAGCCAAGCAGGCAAAAGAAGCACCTGACCAACAGGTCGTTTGCGAAGGTGGCAAGTGGCAAAACCCTAATTGTTGTCCGTGACAGGAGCGCCAAGGATGGTAATGTCCCTCGCGACAAATGGCACCTGGTGGAGGTAGAGCTCCAGGACCGCTTTCTGGAGGAGTCTTGCTGAGAACGGCGGACAACCGCCAAACATCAGGGCACGGTGAAAGCCATCGCCTGCCAAGAAGCACGCTCGGCGGCCCTGTAAATGAAGGCGGTGGCGGCGCTCGACGAGGTTTATCCAGACTCCTGTGATATCGCTTCAGTGCAAGTTTATTTCAAAATTTTGCCACGCCCATGGTCCCGCCCCCAAAAGAAGAAAATCCACAATTTTGAAGATATAAAAAAAACCGAAAAGTGCAGTATCGTACAGAATGACCATATCTACCAGATTCCCGAATTTGGTTCAGATCGGATCATTATTGTAGCCACAATGATCAAATGAATTTTCAGCAGCGAAGAAAACGATTATATTTTTACCGGATATCTCGGAAGAACCTCCAAAATGTTGTGAGCCGTCAGGCTTTTCCGACCGCTCTGAATACAATCCACAAAAAGTAAAACGCGAAATCGTTCAACTTAAACTTGATTTTACTTTACAGCGACAAATTTTTGACGTGTGTTCGTGGCGACGGGTTAATGAATATATAAAAATATTTGGCAAGGGTCGTTAGACTATACAACTCCGCTCTGCTCTCAAGAGTTCTCAGCCCGCTTAACGATATGCACTCGGGCCTCGCTCGGACCGCAAAACATAATCTGCGATTAGTGAGCGAGCGTGCACTATACTTAAGAGCGACAGCTAGCGCAAAGAGCTTGTTGCCAGCGGCTACTCCGAACAAAATCAATCAGATTAATTTCAAAAGAAGAATTTATTAAAGTAAATAACTGAAACTTGAAAGTTCATTTTTAAATAATTCGACCTCTCTTGCGGACCTCTTTGAAATGCAATTTTGTTTTGACGAAAAGCTAACGTAACGCCGCTGGGCTGCAAAAATTAAAAAGTGTTCACGTTTTGCGTTATATTTTTAGAAAGTCCCATTAAATTTCAAGAAAAATCCAGTTTGCCATTAAGATGCTTCGACATTTTTGAGACAATTTGTGTACTTTTCGCAACTTTTTGGTACTGGCGATTTTTTTTTGAATGTTGGCCTATGGGCCAAATTTAACAAATCAAAACCATGAAAATTGGTTCAGTCATGCTTTAACAGATTATTTTAACATTTTTACATACCTCAAATTGGTATATGAAACCAGCCCTTGTCTCGTTTTACTCTAGCACATTCATGTGCCTGGAATAGAATTCGCCATCACCGAATTCACGATATATCAGTTCATTGTCTATCCTTCTAGCCGTTGGTGAAATCTCGCTATCCTTAGTTGATGTTCTCCCATTTATTCCGTTGATGATTTACTGCCACATTCTGTCGATCGTTTCCGTTGTTTACATACTAAATGTATCTGCACTTAGTTGGACTGTTTTTTATAATTTTTTGAGAAACAAGATGCGCCTTGCTTACAAACAATTTTGTGAATAGAAAACAATACGATTCAATTTACGCATACCCTTTCAAATGCCTTTTATATATTTTCTTGTAGGTGAACAGAATGGATATAACATACCGGAAATGATATGTGTTCCCTGAATTAACACAGTGGCTTTCCGATGAAGGTGCGCGCTCTATTAATGAAACATCAACTAATGATAAAGGTCTACCTGAACACGCCAAGCGTATTTTTGCGATGCCTATATGTGTCTGTTTCAAAGCACACAGACACTATGATGTACCATTAATAAATTGAATAAAAACTCGTTTTGTTTTCAATAAAGAACGAACAAAACGTAAAAATGGTTAACAATTTATACAGTAATATAATGACAAAATAAGTATCTCCTGACTATAGGACCTGACCCGATGGGACTAATTTATTGGCTAAAGCTGACGCTATGGTCCAGCTTGTAGCCAGGTAGTGGTCAGAAAATAACCAACAGACTTAACAAGAAATAACATTAATTTGAAATTAGATTTTACCATAAAATAACTAGTACAGAAAGAAAATAGATGGAAAAGGTGTTGTAGTTCTTCGGAAAGATTTATGGTCAGAGTAATTAGGGAAACAGACTTGAAGATGGAAAATATTGCCTAGTCGGGCGGGATGCTCATAAGACTACTGAGGGCAATGGAAATAACCTCACCAGGCTTTGGAGAGAGCGGATATTGAGAAGCCGCTACCTGCTCTCATAAGAGGGGAGATGTCTAGAAGGGTCCCAATTAAGACCTCGAAGTGCAAAGGAAGACGAATTGGTCTTGGACAGACTCTATCATATCCTGATATTTTTGTAATGAGGGGACCAGATGCAGGAATCGTATTCATAGATAGGCCGGACAAGGGACACATAAAGAAGTTTAGTGGTATAAGGGTCGGGAACAGACCGTCCCTCTACATCAACGCCTGGGAAACTAGGTCATAAGAAGACAGGGAAGGAGACTAAGTCGGTCACCGCTGCGAGGAGGGCTCCGATAAGCCAATCGGGCCTATCCAGGTCAGGGGGCACCGGGGGCAAACCGGTCATCGGGGTGACTGCCAAACAGAGCGCAATCGCGGCTGGCAACCGCCTCGTGCGGGGAAACCTCGTCAACCTCGGCAGATGGTGGTTTTGCAAGACAAGGAGGGAAGCCGTCCTACAAAGACAGGAGGCGTACTGCCTTCATCCTGGGGAATGAGGATTCAAGGTTCGTGGCATTGGCGAAGCGGATGGAGCAGAGGCTTTGGGTCAGCTCAATCATCCCGTACTTCTAACCAGCCAAAGCCGGAAAAGGAGCAGGGAAGGCCCCGAACAAGCGGAAACACTCAGCGGAAGACCACGCTACGCAGCCAGGTCAAGCCAAGCAGGCAAAGAAGCACCTGACCAACAGGTCGTTTGCGAAGGTGGCAAGTGGCAAAAACCCTAATTGTTGTCCTTGACAGGAGCGCCAAGGATGGTAATGTCCCTCGCGACAAATGGCACCTGGTGGAGGTAGAGCTCCAGGACCGCTTTCTGGAGGAGCTTGCTGAGAACGGCGGACAACCGCCTAAACATCAGGGCACGGTGAAAGCCATCGCCTGCCAAGAAGCACGCTCGGCGGCCCTGTAAATGAAGGCGGTGGCGGCGCTCGACGAGGTTTATCCAGACTCCTGTGATATCGCTTCAGTGCAAGTTTATTTCAAAATTTTGCCACGCCCACTCCCGCCCCCAAAAGAAGAAAATCCACAATTTTGAAGATAGAAAAAAACCGAAAAGTGCAGTATCGTACAGAATGACCATATCTACCAGATTCCCGAATTTGGTTCAGATCGGATCATTATTGTAGCCACAATGATCAAATGAATTTTCAGCAGCGAAGAAAACGATTATATTTTTACCGGATATCTCGGAAGAACCTCCAAAATGTTGTGAGCCGTCAGGCTTTTCCGACCGCTCTGAATACAATCCACAAAAAGTAAAACGCGAAATCGTTCAACTTAAACTTAAACTTGACTTTACAGCGACAAATTTTTTGACGTGTGTTCGTGGCGACGGGTTAATGAATATATAAAAATATTTGGCAAGGGTCGTTAGACTATACAACTCCGCTCTGCTCTCAAGAGTTCTCAGCCCGCTTAACGATATGCACTCGGGCCTCGCTCGGACCGCAAAACATAATCTGCGATTAGTGAGCGAGCGTGCACTATACTTAAGAGCGACAGCTAGCGCAAAAGAGCTTGTTGCCAGCGGCTACTCCGAACAAAAATCAATCAGATTAATTTCAAAAGAAGAATTTATTAAAGTAAATAACTGAAACTTGAAAGTTCATTTTAAATAATTCGGACCTCTCTTGCGGACCTCTTTGAAATGCAATTTTGTTTTGACGAAAAGCTAACGTAACGCCGCTGGGCTGCAAAATTAAAGGCATGTTCACGCTTTGCGTTATATTTTTAGAAAGTCCCATTAAATTTCAAGAAAAATCCAGTTTGCCATTAAGATGCTTCGACATTTTTGAGACAATTTGTGTACTTTTCGCAACTTTTTGGTACTGGCGATTTTTTGAATGTTGGCCTATGGGCCAAATTTAACAAATCAAAAACCATGAAAATTGGTTCAGTCATGCTTTAACAGATTATTTTAACATTTTTACATACCTCAAATTGGTATATGAAACCAGCCCCTTGTCTAGGGTTTTACTCTAGCACATTCATGTGCCTGGAATAGAATTCGCCATCACCGAATTCACGATATATCAGTTCATTGTCTATCCTTCTAGCCGTTGGTGAAATCTCGCTATCCTTAGTTGATGTTCTCCCATTTATTCCGTTGATGATTTACTGCCACATTCTGTCGATCGTTTCCGTTGTTTACATACTAAATGTATCTGCATTTTAGTTGGACAAATAATTTTTGTGAAAACAAATGAAAACAATACGATTCAATTTACGCATACCCTTTCAAATGCTTTTTTATATTTTCTTGTAGGTGAACAGAATGGATATAACATACCGGAAATGATATGTGTTCCCGAATTAACACAGTGGCTTTCCGATGAAGGTGCGCGCTCTATTAATGGAACATCAACTAATGATAAAGGTCTACCTGAACACGCCAAGCGTATTTTTTGCGATGCCTATATGTGTCTGTTTCAAAGCACAGACACTATGATGTACCATTAATAAATTGAATAAAACTCGTTTTTTTCAATAAAGATTTCACAAAACCTAAAAAAATGGTTAACAATTTATACAGTAATATAATGACAAAATAAGTATCTCCTGACTATAGGACCTGACCCGATGGGACTAATTTATTGGCTAAAGCTGACGCTATGGTCCAGCTTGTAGCCAGGTAGTGGTCAGAAAATAACCAATAGACCAACAAGAAATAACATTAATTTGAAATTAGATTTTACCATAAAATAACTAGTACAGAAAAGAAAATAGATGGAAAAGGTGTTGTAGTTCTTCGGAAAGATTTATGGTCAGAGTAATTAGGGAAACAGACTTGAAGATGGAAAATATTGCCTAATCGGGCGGGATGCTCATAAGACTACTGAGGGCAATGGAAATAACCTCACCAGGCTTTTGAGAGACCGTGGGATATTGAGAAGCCGCTACCTGCTCTCATAAGAGGGAGATGTCTAGAAGGGTCCCAATTAAGACCTCGAAGTGCAAAGGAAGACGAATTGGTCTTGGACAGACTCTATCATATCCTGATATTTTTGTAATGAGGGGACCAGATGCAGGAATCGTATTCATAGATAGGCCGGACAAGGGACACATAAAAAAGTTTAGTGGTATAAGGGTCGGGAACAGACCGTCCCTCTACATCAACGCCTGGGAAACTAGGTCATAAGAAGACAGGGAAGGAGACTAAGTCGGTCACCGCTGCGAGGAGGGCTCCGATAAGCCAATCGGGCCTATCCAGGTCAGGGGCACCGGGGGCAAACCGGTCATCGGGGTGACTGCCAAACAGAGCGCAATCGCGGCTGGCAACCGCCTCGTGCCCGGGGAAACCTCGTCAACCTCGGCAGATGGTGGTTTTGCAAGACAAGGAGGGAAGCCGTCCTACAAAGACAGGAGGCGTACTGCCTTCATCCTGGGGAATGAGGATTCGGAGTTCGTGGCATTGGCGAAGCGGATGGAGCAGAGGCTTTGGGTCAGCTCAATCATCCCGTACTTCTAACCAGCCAAAGCCGGAAAAGGAGCTCGGGAAGGCCCCGAACAAGCGGAAACGCTCAGCGGAAGACCACGCTACGCAGCCAGGTCAAGCCAAGCAGGCAAAGAAGCACCTGACCAACAGGTCGTTTGCGAAGGTGGCAAGTGGCAAAACCCTAATTGTTGTCCTTGACAGGAGCGCCAAGGATGGTAATGTCCCTCGCGACAAATGGCACCTGGTGGAGGTAGAGCTCCAGGACCGCTTTCTGGAGGAGCTTGCTGAGAACGGCGGACAACCGCCTAAACATCAGGGCACGGTGAAAGCCATCGCCTGCCAAGAAGCACGCCTCGGCGGCCCTGTAAAAATGAAGTTGGTGGCGGCGCTCGACGAGGTTTATCCAGACTCCTGTGATATCGCTTCAGTGCAAGTTTATTTCAAAATTTTGCCACGCCCACTCCCGCCCCCCCAAAAGAAGAAAATCCACAATTTTGAAGATAGAAAAAAACCGAAAAGTGCAGTATCGTACAGAATGACCATATCTACCAGATTCCCGAATTTGGTTCAGATCGGATCATTATTGTAGCCACAATGATCAAATAAATTTTCAGCAGCGAAGAAAACGATTATATTTTTACCGGATATCTCGGAAGAACCTCCAAAATGTTGTGAGCCGTCAGGTTTTTTTCCGACCGCTCTGAATACAATCCACAAAAAAGTAAAACGCGAAATCGTTCAACTTAAACTTGACTTTACAGCGACAAATTTTTGACGTGTGTTCGTGGCGACGGGTTAATGAATATATAAAAATATTTGGCAAGGGTCGTATGGACTATACAACTCTGCTCTGCTCTCAAGAGTTCTCAGCCCGCTTAACGATATGCACTCGTTGGGCCTCGCTCGGACCGCAAAACATAATCTGCGATTAGTGAGCGAGCGTGCACTATACTTAAGAGCGACAGCTAGCGCAAAGAGCTTGTTGCCAGCGGCTACCCGAACAAAATCAATCAGATTAATTTCAAAAGAAGAATTTATTAAAGTAAATAACTGAAACTTGAAAGTTCATTTTAAATAATTCGGACCTCTCTTGCGGACCTCTTTGAAATGCAATTTTGTTTTGACGAAAAGCTAACGTAACGCCGCTGGGCTGCAAAATTAAACAAGTGTTCACTTTTGCGTTATATTTTTAGAAAGTCCCATTAAATTTCAAGAAAAATCCGGTTTGCCATTAAGATGCTTCGACATTTTTGAGACAATTTGTGTACTTTTCGCAACTTTTTGGTACTGGCGATTTTTTTGAATGTTGGCCTATGGGCCAAATTTAACAAATCAAAAACCATGAAAATTGGTTCAGTCATGCTTTAACAGATTATTTTAACATTTTTACATACCTCAAATTGGTATATGAAACCAGCCCCTTGTCTCGTTTTTACTCTAGCACATTCATGTGCCTGGAATAGAATTCGCCATCACCGAATTCACGATATATCAGATCATTGTCTATCCTTCTAGCCGTTGGTGAAATCTCGCTATCCTTAGTTGATGTTCTCCCATTTATTCCGTTGATGATTTACTGCCACATTCTGTCGATCGTTTCCGTTGTTTACATACTAAATGTATCTGCACTTAGTTGGACTGTTTTATAATTTTTTGAGAAACAAGATGCGCCTTGCTTACAAACAATTTTGTGAATAGAAAACAATACGATTCAATTTACGCATACCCTTACAAATGCCTTTTATATTTTCTTGTAGGTGAACAGAATGGATATAACATACCGGAAATGATATGTGTTCCCGAATTAACACATTGGCTTTCCGATGAAGGTGCGCGCTCTATTAATGAAACATCAACTAATGATAAAGGTCTACCTGAACACGCCAAGCGTATTTTTTGCGATGCCTATATGTGTCTGTATCAAAGCACAGACACTATGATGTACCATTAATAAATTGAATAAAACTAGTTTGTTTTCAATAAAGATTTCACAAAACCTAAAAATGGTTAACAATTTATACAGTAATATAATGACAAAATAAGTATCTCCTGAGTATAGGACCTGACCCGATGGGACTAATTTATTGGCTAAAGCTGACGCTATGGTCCAGCTTGTAGCCAGGTAGTGGTCAGAAAATAACCAATAGACTTAACAAGAAATAACATTAATTTGAAATTAGATTTTACCATAAAATAACTAGTACAGAAAGAAAATAGATGGAAAAGGTGTTGTAGTTCTTCGGAAAGATTTATGGTCAGAGTAATTAGGGAAACAGACTTGAAGATGGAAAATATTGCCTAGTCTGGCGGGATGCTCATAAGACTGATGAGGGCAATGGAAACAACCTCACCAACGAGGGTTATGAAGAAAAATAACACCGTGGTAGATCCTACGGCTTTGGAGAGAGCGGATATTGAGAAGCCGCTACCTGCTCTCATAAGAGGGAGATGTCTAGAAGGGTCCCAATTAAGACCTCGAAGTGCAAGGAAGACGAATTGGTCTTGGACGGGACTCTATCATATCCTGATATTTTTGTAATGAGGGGACCAGATGCAGGAATCGTATTCATAGATAGGCCGGACAAGGGACACATAAAGAAGTTTAGTGGTCACCGCTGCGAGGATCAACGCCTAGGTCGATAAGCCAATCGGGGCCTATCCACGTCAGTTAGCAGGTCCGGCACCGGGGCAAACCGGTCATCGGGGTGACTGCCAAACAGAGCGCAATCGCGGCTGGCAAGCGCCTCGTGCCCGGGGAAACCTCGTCAACCTCGGCAGATGGTGGTTTTGCAAGACAAGGAGGGAAGCCGTCCTACAAAGACAGGAGGCGTACTGCCTTCATCCTGGGGAATGAGGATTCGGAGTTCGTGGCATTGGCGAAGCGGATGGAGCAGAGGCTTTGGGTCAGCTCAATCATCCCGTACTTCCAACCAGCCAAAGCCGGAAAGGGAGCAAGGAAGGCCCCGAACAAGCGGAAACGCTCAGCGGAAGACCACGCTACGCAGCCAGGTCAAGCCAAGCAGGCAAAGACGCACCTGACCAACAGGTCGTTCGCGGAGGTGGCAAGTGGCAAAAACCCTAATTGTTGTCCTTGACAGGAGCGCCAAGGATGGTAATGTCCCTCGCGACAAATGGCACCTGGTGGAGGTAGAGCTCCTGGACCGCTTTCAGGAGGTATTTTGCTGAGAACGGCGGACAACCGCCTAAACATCAGGGCACGGTGAAAGCCATCGCCTGCCAAGAAGCACGCTCAGCGGCCCTGTAAATGAAGGCGGTGGCGGCGCTCGACGAGGTTTATCCAGACTCCTGTGATATCGCTTCAGTGCAAGTTTATTTCAAAATTTTGCCACGCCCACTCCCGCCCCCCCAAAAGAGGAAAATCCACAATTTTGAAGTTAGAAAAAAAACGAAAAGTGCAGTATCGTACAGAATGACCATATCTACCAGATTCCCGAATTTGGTTCAGATCGGATCATTATTGTAGCCACAATGATCAAATGAATTTTCAGCAGCGAAAAAAACGATTATATTTTTACCGGATATATCGAAAGAACCTCCAAAAATGTTGTGAGCCGTCAGGCTTTTCCGACCGCTCTGAATACAATCCACAAAAAGTAAAACGCGAAATCGTTCAACTTAAACTTGACTTTATTCTCAAAACAAAATTATGCAGCGACAAATTTTGACGTGTGTTCGTGGCAACGGGTTAATGAATATATAAAAATATTTGGCAAGGGTCGTTAGACTATACAACTCCGCTCTGCTCTCAAGAGTTCTCAGCCCGCTTAACTATATATGCACTCGGGCCTCGCTCGGACCGCAAAACATAATCTGCGATTAGTGAGCGAGCGTGCACTATAATTAAGAGCGACAGCTAGCGCAAAGAGCTTGTTGCCAGCGGCTATCCCGAACAAAATCAATCGGATTAATTTCAAAAGAAGAATTTATTAAAGTAAATAACTGAAACTTTAAAGTTCATTTTAAATAATTCGGACCTCTCTTGCGGACCCTCTTTGAAATGCAATTTTGTTTTGACGAAAAGCTAACGTAACGCCGCTGGGCTGCAAAATTAAACACATGTTCACGCTTTTGCGTTATATTTTTAGAAAGTCCCATTAAATTTCAAGAAAATCTGGTTTGCCATTAAGATGCTTCGACATTTTTGAGACAATTTGTGTACTTTTCGCAACTTTTTGGTACTGGCGATTTTTTGAATGTTGGCCTGTGGGCCAAATTTAACAAATCAAAAACCATGAAAATTGGTTCAGTCATGCTTTAACAGATTATTTTAACATTTTTACATACCTCAAATTGGTATATGAAACCAGCCCTTGTCTCGTTTTTACTCTAGCACATTCATGTGCCTGGAATAGAATTCGCCATCACCGAATTCACGATATATCAGTTCATTGTCTATCCTTCTAGCCGTTGGTGAAATCTCGCTATCCTTAGTTGATGTTCTCCCATTTATTCCGTTGATGATTTACTGCCACATTCTGTCGATCGTTTCCGTTGTTTACATACTAAATGTATCTGCACTTAGTTGGACTGTTTTTATAATTTTTTTGAGAAACAAGATGCGCCTTGCTTACAAACAATTTTGTGAATAGAAAACAACACGATTCAATTTACGCATACCCCTTACAAATGCCTTTTATATTTTCTTGTAGGTGAACAGAATGGATATAACATACCGGAAATGATATGTGTTCCCGAATTAACACAGTGGCTTTCCGATGAAGGTGCGCGCTCTACTAATGAAACATCAACTAATGATAAAGGTCTACCTGAACACGCCAAGCGTAATTTTTGCGATGCCTATATGTGTCTGTATCAAAGCACAGACACTTTGATGTACCATTAATAAATTGAATAAAAACTCGTTTTTTTCAATAAAGATTTCACAAAACCAAAAATTGATTAACAATTCATACAGTAATATAATGACAAAATAAGTATCTCCTGACTATAGGACCTGACCCGATGGGACTAATTTATTGGCTAAAGCTGACGCTATGGTCCAGCTTGTAGCCAGGTAGTGGTCAGAAAATAACCAATAGACTTAACAAGAAATAACATTAATTTGAAATTAGATTTTACCATAAAATAACTAGTACAGAAAGAAAATAGATGGAAAAGGTGTTGTAGTTCTTCGGAAAGATTTATGGTCAGAGTAATTAGGAAACAGACTTGAAGATGGAAAATATTGCCTAATCGGGCGGGATGCTCATAAGACTACTGAGGGCAATGGAAATAACCTCACCAGGCTTTGTAGAGAGCGGATATTGAGAAGCCGCTACCTGCTCTCATAAGAGGGGAGATGTCTAGAAGGGTCCCAATTAAGACCTCGAAGTGCAAGGAAGACGAATTGGTCTTGGACGGACTCTATCATATCCTGATATTTTTGTAATGAGGGACCAGATGCAGGAATCGTATTCATAGATAGGCCGGACAAGGGACACATAAAAAAGAGGTTTAGTGGTCACCGCTGCGAGGAGGGCTCCGATAAGCCAATCGGGCCTATCCACGTCAGGGGGGCACCGGGGCAAACCGGTCATCGGGGTGACTGCCAAACAGAGCGCAATCGCGGCTGGCAAGCGCCTCGTGCCGGGGAAACCTCGTCAACCTCGGCAGATGGTGGTTTTGCAAGACAAGGAGGGAAGCCGTCCTACAAAGACAGGAGGCATACTGTCTTTATCCTGAGGAATGAGGATTCGGAGTTCGTGGCATTGGCGAAGCGGATGGAGCAGAGGCTTTGGGTCAGCTCAATCATCCCGTACTTCCAACCAGCCAAAGCCGGAAAGGGAGCAAGGAAGGCCCCAAGCGGAAACGCTCAGCGGAAGACCACGCTACGCAGCCAGGTCAAGCCAAGCAGGCAAAGACGCACCTGACCAACAGGTCGTTCGCGGAGGTGGCAAGTGGCAAAACCCTAATTGTTGTCCTTGACAGGAGCGCCAAGGATGGTAAAGTCCCTCGCGACAAATGGCACCTGGTGGAGGTAGAGCTCCTGGACCGCTTTCAGGAGGAGCTTGCTGAGAACGACGGACAACCGCCTAAACATCGGGGGCACGGTGAAAGCCATCGCCTGCCAAGAAGCACGCTCAGCGGCCCTGTAAATGAAGGTGGTGGCGGTGCTCGACGAGGTTTATCCAGACTCCTGTGATATCGCTTCAGTGCAAGTTTATTTCAAAATTTTGCCACGCCCACTCCCGCCCCAAAAAGAGGAAAATCCACAATTTTGAAGTTAGAAAAAACGAAAAGTGCAGTATCGTACAGAATGACCATATCTACCAGATTCCCGAATTTGGTTCAGATCGGATCATTATTGTAGCCACAATGATCAAATGAATTTTCAGCAGCGAAGAAAAACGATTATATTTTTACCGGATATATCGAAAGAACCTCCAAAATGTTGTGAGCCGTCAGGCTTTTTCCGACCGCTCTGAATACAATCCACAAAAAGTAAAACGCGAAATCGTTCAACTTAAACTTGACTTTATTCTCAAACAAAATTATGCAGCGACAAATTTTTGACGTGTGTTCGTGGCAACGGGTTAATGAATATATAAAAATATTTGGCAAGGGTCGTTAGACTATACAACTCCGCTCTGCTCTCAAGAGTTCTCAGCCCGCTTAACTATATATGCACTCGGGCCTCGCTCGGACCGCAAAACATAATCTGCGATTAGTGAGCGAGCGTGCACTATAATTAAGAGCGACAGCTAGCGCAAAGAGCTTGTTGCCAGCGGCTATCCCGAACAAAATCAATCGGATTAATTTCAAAAGAAGAATTTATTAAAGTAAATAACTGAAACTTTAAAGTTCATTTTAAATAATTCGGACCTCTCTTGCGGACCTCTTTGAAATGCAATTTTGTTTTGACGAAAAGCTAACGTAACGCCGCTGGGCTGCAAAATTAAACACATGTTCACGCTTTGCGTTATATTTTAGAAAGTCCCATTAAATTTCAAGAAAAATCCGGTTTGCCATTAAGATGCTTCGACATTTTTGAGACAATTTGTGTACTTTTCGCAACTTTTTTTGGTACTGGCGATTTTTTTTGAATGTTGGCCTGTGGGCCAAATTTAACAAATCAAAACCATGAAAATTGGTTCAGTCATGCTTTAACAGATTATTTTAACATTTTTTACATACCTCAAATTGGTATATGAAACCAGCCCTTGTCTCGTTTTACTCTAGCACATTCATGTGCCTGGAATAGAATTCGCCATCACCGAATTCACGATATATCAGTTCATTGTCTATCCTTCTAGCCGTTGGTGAAATCTCGCTATCCTTAGTTGATGTTCTCCCATTTATTCCGTTGATGATTTACTGCCACATTCTGTCGATCGTTTCCGTTGTTTACATACTAAATGTATCTGCACTTAGTTGGACTGTTTTTTATAATTTTTGAGAAACAAGATGCGCCTTGCTTACAAACAATTTTGTGAATAGAAAACAATACGATTCAATTTACGCATACCCTTACAAATGCTTTTTATATTTTCTTGTAGGTGAACAGAATGGATATAACATACCGGAAATGATATGTGTTCCCGAATTAACACAGTGGCTTTTCCGATGAAGGTGCGCGCTCTATTAATGAAACATCAACTAATGATAAAGGTCTACCTGAACACTCCAAGCGTAATTTTTGCGATGCCTATATGTGTCTGTATCAAAGCACAGACACTTTGATGTACCATTAATAAATTGAATAAAACTCGTTTGTTTTCAATAAAGATTTCACAAAACCAAAAATTGATTAACAATTCATACAGTAATATAATGACAAAATAAGTATCTCCTGACTATAGGACCTGACCCGATGGGACTAATTTATTGGCTAAAGCTGACGCTATGGTCCAGCTTGTAGCCAGGTAGTGGTCAGAAAATAACCAATAGACTTAACAAGAAATAACATTAATTTGAAATTAGATTTTACCATAAAATAACTAGTACAGAAAGAAAATAGATGGAAAAGGTGTTGTAGTTCTTCGGAAAGATTTTTGGTCAGAGTAATTATGGAAACAGACTTGAAGATGGAAAATATTGCCTAGTCGGGCGGGATGCTCATAAGACTACTGAGGGCAATGGAAACAACCTCACCAGCGAGAAGTTATGAAGAAAAAGAACACCGTGGTAGATCCTACGGCTTTGAGAGAGCGGATATTGAGAAGCCGCTACCACCTCTCTCATAAGAGGGAAATGTCTAGAAGGGTCCCAATTAAGACCTCGAAGTGCAAGGAAGACGAATTGGTCTTGGACGGACTCTATCATATCCTGATATTTTTGTAATGAGGGGACCAGATGCAGGAATCTTATTCATAGATAGGCCGGACAAGGGACACATAAAGAAGTTTAGTGGTCACCGCTGCGAGGAGGGCTCCGATAAGCCAATCGGGCCTATCCACGTCAGGGGGCACCGGGGGCAAACCGGTCATCGGGGTGACTGCCAAACAGAGCGCAATCGCGGCTGGCAAGCGCCTCGTGCCCGGGGAAACCTCGTCAACCTCGGCAGATGGTGGTTTTGCAAGACAAGGAGGGAAGCCGTCCTACAAAGACAGGAGGCGTACTGCCTTCATCCTGGGGAATGAGGATTCGGAGTTCGTGGCATTGGCGAAGCGGATGGAGCAGAGGCTTTGGGTCAGCTCAATCATCCCGTACTTCCAACCAGCCAAAGCTGTAAAGGGAGCAGGGAAGGCCCCAAGCGGAAACGCTCAGCGGAAGACCACGCTACGCAGCCAGGTCAAGCCAAGCAGGCAAAGAAGCACCTGACCAACAGGTCGTTTTGCGAAGGTGGCAAGTGGCAAAACCCTAATTGTTGTCCTTGACAGGAGCGCCAAGGATGGTAATGTCCCTCGCGACAAATGGCACCTGGTGGAGGTAGAGCTCCAGGACCGCTTTCAGGAGGAGCTTGCTGAGAACGGCGGACAACCGCCTTAACATCAGGGCACGGTGAAAGCCATCGCCTGCCAAGAAGCACGCTCAGCGGCCCCCTGTAAATGAAGGCGGTGGCGGTGCTCGACGAGGTTTATCCAGACTCCTGTGATATCGCTTCAGTGCAAGTTTATTTCAAAATTTTGCCACGCCCACTCCCGCCCCCCCAAAAGAAGAAAATCCACAATTTTGAAGATAGAAAAAAAACGAAAAGTGCAGTATCGTTACAGAATTACCATATCTACCAGATTCCCGAATTTGGTTCAGATCGGATCATTATTGTAGCCACAATGATCAAATGAATTTTCAGCAGCGAAGAAAACGATTATATTTTTACCGGATATATCGAAAGAACCTCCAAAATGTTGTGAGCCGTCAGGCTTTTCCGACCGCTCTGAATACAATCCACAAAAAAGTAAAACGCGAAATCGTTCAACTTAAACTTGACTTTATTCTCAAACAAAATTATGCAGCGACAAATTTTTGACGTGTGTTCGTGGCAACGGGTTAATGAATATATAAAAATATTTGGCAAGGGTCGTTAGACTATACAACTCCGCTCTGCTCTCAAGAGTTCTCAGCCCGCTTAACGATATGCACTCGGGCCTCGCTCGGACCGCAAAACATAATCTGCGATTAGTGAGCGAGCGTGCACTATACTTAAAGAGCGACAGCTAGCGCAAAGAGCTTGTTGCCTGCGGCTACCCGAACAAAATCAATCAGATTAATTTCAAAAGAAGAATTTATTAAAGTAAATAACTGAAACTTGAAAGTTCATTTTAAATAATTCGGACCTCTCTTGCGGACCTCTTTGAAATGCAATTTTGTTTTGACGAAAAGCTAACGTAACGCCGCTGGGCTGCAAAATTAAACAAGTGTTCACGCTTTGCGTTATATTTTTAGAAAGTCCCATTAAATTTCAAGAAAAATCCGGTTTGCCATTAAGATGCTTCGACATTTTTGAGACAATTTGTGAACTTTTGGTACTGGCGATTTTTTGAATGTTGGCCTATGGGCCAAATTTAACAAATCAAAACCATGAAAATTGGTTCAGTCATTCTTTAACAGATTATTTTAACATTTTTTACATACCTCAAATTCGTATATGAAATCAGCCCTTGTCTCGTTTTACTCTAGCACATTCATGTGCCTGGAATAGAATTCACCATCACCGAATTCACGATATATCAGTTCATTGTCTATCCTTCTAGCCGTTCGTGAAATCTCGCTATCCTTAGTTGATGTTCTCCCCATTTATTCCGTTGATGATTTACTGCCACATTCTGTCGATCGTTTCCGTTGTTTACATACTAAAATGTATCTGCACTTAGTTGACTGTTTTTATAATTTTTTTGAGAAACAAGATGCGCCTTGCTTACAAACAATTTTGTGAATAGAAAACAATACGATTCAATTTACGCATACCCTTACAAATGCCTTTTATATTTTCTTGTAGGTGAACAGAATGGATATAACATACCGGAAATGATATGTGTTCCCGAATTAACACAGTGGCTTTCCGATGAAGGTGCGCGCTCTATTAATGAAACATCAACTAATGATAAAAGGTCTACCTGAACACGCCAAGCGTATTTTTGTGATGCCTATATGTGTCTGTATCAAAGCACAGACACTATGATGTACCATTAATAAATTGAATAAAACTCGTTTTGTTTTCAATAAAGATTTCACAAAACCAAAAATTGGTTAACAATTCATACAGTAATATAATGACAAAATAAGTATCTCCTGACTATAGGACCTGACCCGATGGGACTAATTTATTGGCTAAAGCTGACGCTATGGTCCAGCTTGTAGCCAGGTAGTGGTCAGAAAATAACCAATAGACTTAACAAGAAATAACATTAATTTGAAATTAGATTTTACCATAAAATAACTAGTACAGAAAGAAAATAGATGGAAAAGGTGTTGTAGTTCTTCGGAAAGATTTATGGTCAGAGTAATTAGGAAACAGACTTGAAGATGGAAAATATTGCCTAGTCGGGCGGGATGCTCATAAGACTACTGAGGGCAATGGAAATAACCTCACCAGCGAGAAGTTATGAAGAAAAAAGAACACCGTGGTAGATCCTACGGCTTTGGAGAGAGCGGATATTGAGAATCCGCTACCTGCTCTCATAAGAGGGGAGATGTCTAGAAGGGTCCCAATTAAGACCTCGAAGTGCAAGGAAGACGAATTGGTCTTGGACGGACTCTATCATATCCTGATATTTTTGTAATGAGGGGACCAGATGCAGGAATCGTATTCATAGATAGGCCGGACAAGGGACACATAAAGAAGTTTAGTGGTCACCGCTGCGAGGAGGGCTCCGATAAGCCAATCGGGCCTATCCACGTCAGGGGGCACCGGGGGCAAACCGGTCATCGGGGTGACTGCCAAACAGAGAGCAATCGCGGCTGGCAAGCGCCTCGTGCCCGGGGAAACCTCGTCAACCTCGGCAGATGGTGGTTTTGCAAGACAAGGAGGGAAGCCGTTCTACAAAGACAGGAGGCGTACTGCCTTCATCCTGGGAATGAGGATTCGGAGTTCATTTGGCATTGGCGAAGCGGATGGAGCAGAGGCTTTGGGTCAGCTCAATCATCCCGTACTTCCAACCAGCCAAAGCTGTAAAGGAGCAGAGAAGGCCCCAAGCGGAAACGCTCAGCGGAAGACCACGCTACGCAGCCAGGTCAAGCCAAGCAGGCAAAGAAGCACCTGACCAACAGGTCGTTTGCGAAGGTGGCAAGTGGCAAAACCCTAATTGTTGTCCTTGACAGGAGCGCCAAGGATGGTAATGTCCCTCGCGACAAATGGCACCTGGTGGAGGTAGAGCTCCAGGACCGCTTTCTGGAGGAGCTTGCTGAGAACGGCGGACAACCGTCAAACATCAGGGGCACGGTGAAAGCCATCGCCTGCCAAGAAGCACGCTCGGCGGCCCTGTAAATGAAGGCGGTGGCGGCGCTCGACGAGGTTTATCCAGACTCCTGTGATATCGCTTCAGTGCAAGTTTATTTCAAAATTTTGCCACGCCCACTCCCGCCCCCACAAAAGAAGAAAATCCACAATTTTGAAGATAGAAAAAAAAAAACGAAAAGTGCAGTATCGTACAGAATGACCATATCTACCAGATTCCCGAATTTGGTTCAGATCGGATCATTATTGTAGCCACAATGATCAAATGAATTTTCAGCAGCGAAGAAAAACGATTATATTTTTACCGGATATCTCGGAAGAACCTCCAAAATGTTGTGAGCCGTCAGGCTTTTCCGACCGCTCTGAATACAATCCACAAAAAGTAAAACGCGAAATCGTTCAACTTAAACTTGACTTTATTCTCAAACAAAATTATGCAGCGACAAATTTTTGACGTGTGTTCGTGGCGACGGGTTAATGAATATATAAAAATATTTGGCAAGCGTCGTTAGACTATACAACTCCGCTCTGCTCTCAAGAGTTCTCAGCCCGCTTAACGATAGGCACTCGGGCCTCGCTCGGACCGCAAAACATAATCTGCGATTAGTGAGCGAGCGTGCACTATACTTAAGAGCGACAGCTAGCGCAAAGAGCTTGTTGCCAGCGGCTACCCGAACAAAATTAATCAGATTAATTTCAAAAGAAGAATTTATTAAAGTAAATAACTGAATAACTGAGTCTGGTACTCATTGAGCTTTGAGGTGGCTCAGAGGGGGTCTAGCTGAGGCCACCGGACGGGTCGCAGGTTGCGGATAGCGAACGGCCTACTGGGTAGGTTAGCTGTGAATAAGCGGGCATCCCAAAGAAATTCAACTCAGTTGAGTCTGAGGAGAGTACCGAAAATAAGCAGTCCCGGACAGCCAGCGGGTGTTCGCGACGCAGCAACACTGACGATGCGCTTGTGGTGCCGCCTCTTTTAAGTAGCTCACACACTTCCCTTCCCTACACACTACCTACCCATATCCCAACCCCCCACACTCACCTCACACCGGGCCGGACTAAGTGTGTCAAACGGACCGTGCCGAGAGTTTTACCTGGCTGGGGGCCCGGTATAAAAACTAGCCCAGTCGATAACGGTGTGCTCAGGACTTGGCTGCCCCTGTTCTAAGTATGCCTTATCCGGGCACACGAATCTCTGCCCGGACGGACCTTTCCCCTTCTTTGCATCTCGTGGGATCAGAATGGAAGCTAAAACAAAAAACACAAACAAAACTGAGCTTGGCGCTCCCCAAATGCCAACCGGGAGAAATCCCTCACAGGGAAAGGCAGCGGCCCAAAGGCCTGGCCCAACCCGCCACACAGCAGGCAAATCCTGCTCAGCGACGAGCGCTGGGGCGAACCTAAGGGGTCCCATCCCAGTTCTGGGGTGGTTGGCGAATTGGCCCCAAAACCAACACCTTGGCAGAACAGCAATGCATTCCTGCGGCTGCTCTGCCTGCTGGTAAGGTGGCAGGGGTCGAGTCCCCATCGACCAGTGCTCAAGCACAAAAAATATACTTATGCCGAAAGACGGAGTGCTGGCAACATCCTCCGTAGGCAGAGCGCCACGACGACGTCCAGCCCATCGGACCAGTGGCTAAAAAAAGGTTGAGTGGGCTTCTAGGGTGCTCCCCAACTTCGGCAAAGAAGCGCCGAAGAAGGAGGCCCCCAACCTAAGAGGCAGCGCTCGCAGGAGACACCGGGGCCCGCCCGAAGCGCTCCAGAGTGCTGCCGAATGTCTCATTCGCGCAGATTTGCCAGGAGAGGACGCTTATCGGCGTCCTTGACAAAGGCAGTGCGGATGAGAGAATCCCCGGAACCAGTGGAAGTGGGTGGAAGCGGCATTGGCCGACCGCTGCTTCGAGCTGCTGGATTCCGAGCCCGGCCCCCCACCAGTCTGCAAAGACATGCGTTGGTATCAGGGCACCATTAAGATCATCGCCTGCGAAGACGCGCGATCCGTCCAGCTCTATAAAGCAGTGGTAGCACAAGTCGGAGAGGTCTACCCAGGGGCGAAGCTGGTCGCTGTAGACTGGAGCGAGGTGCCCAGTAGACCCAGGGCGAGAATGTGGGTGCCTGCCTCCTTCAAGGAGCCAGACCGCATCCTAAAGATGTTGCAGCGATGCAACCCACTCCTTCCGTCCTCGGACTGGAAGGTAGTAAAGGTAGAAAGGACGACAGGCCCCACGAACCAAGCGGTGGTCGTCCTCAACAAGGAGTCGCTGGCCCCAATAGAGGCAGCTAGAGGAGAGCTGAACTTTGGCTTCAGCTCAGTCACCATAAAGGTGTACAAGTCGGATGCAGCGGCCGAGGCGCGTTCTGTCGACAACCCAGTCGAGCAGGAAGCTGCCTCGGAGATCGAAGCACCCGACTGCGAGCTGGCGCCGGAGCTGGACGGCTACTCCACTGACACCATGCTTATGCAGGATTTTTGAGGCCATGTGTCGGGAGGACGACGACATCGTCGACGACACTGACGCCGACATTACAGTGGTGGAGAAACCTGATGATGTCCCTTCGGGTACTACAAATCAATCTCCACCACTGTAAAGCAGCAGCAGCTGCCCTAATACTCCTCTTGGATGAGAGCGGAGCTGATGTAGTCCTAATCCAGGAGCCTTGGGTAGTTGGTGACAAGGTCTGTGGATTAGCGACGAAGGAGTACAAGCTAATCGCTGCTCAAAACGAAGGTAAAATTCGAACCTGTATTCTTGCTAGAAAGCACCTTAACATCTTTCTGCTCCACAACTATAGCAACGGCGACAACACGGCAGTTAGCCTAGAGCTGCAAGGAATACAGCTGAGGTTGGTGTCGTCCTACATGGCGCACGAGGAAAGCGATCCTCCAGGAGAACTTATACGCGCGCTAACCAGCGAAAGCGAAAGTTCGGACATAGGCCTTTTAATAGGCTGCGATGCCAACGCTCACCACACACAATGGGAGAGCTCGGACACAAATGCGAGGGGTGAGTCACTATTAAGCTTTATCCTTGACTCTAATATGGTTATTTGTAATCGGGGTAACGACCCCACATTCATTATAAAGAACCGACAGGAGGTCATTGACCTCACTCTAGTGTCTCACGCAATGTCAGACTTAATCGAGAGTAAAAAAGTCCTAGAGGACCATTCTTTCTCTGACCACAGGTACATTGAGATAATCATGAGGCTCGAGTGCCCAAAACCAATTGATTTCATCAATCCCAGGACAGCCAACTGGGATAGATATATTAAAAAATGGAGGAATTGCTCCCCATCACGGCACCACGGTGCCCGGACACTCAAGATGACTTAAATCGTCTAGTGGACACATTCACGGAAGCATGCAACAAGTCATTTAAGGCAGCATGCCCCGCACCAAAACCGAGGGGAAAAAAAAGAAACCCCCATGGTGGTCAAAACAAATAGATATCCTACGTAAGAGTAGCAGGGCTCTCTTCAACAGAGCCAAAAGCGCCAACGAGGAGGTACACTGGGAAGACTACAAGCACAGTCCAGCCCTCTACAAAAAGAAACAAGAAAGGCAAAAAGAGCCTCGTGGCAAAAATTTTACACAGAAATAGAGGAAACATCGGAGGCAGCAAGGCTGCGTAAGATCCTCTCAAACTACCACATCAGTGGGATACCTCAAACGTAACGATGGTACGTGGACTAGCTCCAGTGAGGAGTCCCTACACATCTTATTAGACACTCACGTCCCTGGATGCACAACCATTGAGCCGACCCATTCAGCTATAGTGGGCTCGGTCACCTCGATGGCACACATCCTCTCGAAACGGAACATCAGCTGGGCAGTAAACAGCTTCAACCCGTTTTAAATCACCAGGCCCCTGACATGATTATCCCAGCCCAACTACAAAAGGCAGGAAACATGGCAACCAACTGGCTTCAAAAGTATATTTTCCAAGATACTCATAGTAGGGAAAATTCTGACGCATGGCTTAAGGCAAAAGATTGTCTTTATTCCCAAAGCGGGAAAAGCCTCGCTCTCCACCGCAAAGGACTTCAGACCAATCAGTCTGTCGTCCTTTCTCCTCAAGACATTTGAGAGACTAGTCGGGCTACATCTAAGGACTAAAATAGATCCAAAGATGCTGTCAGACGCACAACATGCCTACAGGAAAGGAAAATCCACTGAAACGGCACTTCACGAGGTAATCACCTCGGTGGAAAAATCCCTTTACTCAAAGGAATATTCCCTTATTGCCTTTCTCGATATCGAGGGAGCCTTCAACAATGTCATACCAAGAGCCATCACGGAAGGTTTGACGAGCCTGGGGTGGACGATCACTTGGCGACGCTTATCGATCAATTGCTACTATGCAGGACGGTGACGTCGTCGATGGGGTCGTCCACTCAGTAAAGGGTATGTCAACAGAGGCACACCGCAAGGTGGGTTCTGTCTCCCCTACTATGGAACATAGCAGTCAACAAGATTCTGTGTGACCTGGATGGGGGCTGTAATTTGGTGGCATACGCGGATGACGTTGCCATAATATTCTCGGGAAAATTCCCTCCAAACACTCTGCGACCTAATGTCTGCAAAACTCGCGAAACTGTCAGACTGGACAAAATCGCGCGGTCTGGGAGTAAATCCCTCAAAACGGAACTTGTATTATTTTTTCTCGTAAATACAAGATTCCCCCTTAACCCTCCAATGCTTAACGAATGCAGGCTATCCTGCAGCGATAGTGCCAGTTACCTGGGGTTGGTAATCGATAGTAAGCTCAACTGGAACCAAAACATAAAAAGAAAGAGTAAAGAAGGCTACAATAGCTCTCACACCTGCAAAGAAAGCCATTGGTCTAAGGTGGGGTATTAACCCAAGTATAGTCCAATGGATATATCTAGCAATAGTTAGACCAATACTACTCTACGGAGTCACGGTGTGGTGGCCGGCCCTATCAAAAAGTCCATCACCAAAATGCTCGTCAAGGTACAAAGAACTGACGCACACTGCATCAGTGGAGCACTTCGCACCACTCCGAATGAAGCTCTAAACGCTGTCCTGTGCCTCCAGAGTCCTGACCTCGCAGGTAAGGCTCAGGCACTAATGGCAGCCATTCGTCTTAGAACTCCGACCAATGGGTACCGCAAAATATGGGACACTCATCCATTCTAAACAACAACAATAACGTCCCAACAAAAACGGACTACTGCATTCCGATGGAGTTTACTGAAACTCCCTTTGAAATAGATATCCCTCACCGTGATAGCTGGCAGAGGGAACTCCGGGTCCTGGTGGAGCCATTCAAATCTTCACGGATGGCTCCAAAATGGACAACAAAGTAGGAGGAGGTATCTACCCGAGCAACTAAACATAAGGCATTCCTTCAGGCTCCCTGATCACTGCAGTGTCTTCCAAGCGGAAGTCACAGCGATCTGGGAAGCTCTGATTTGCATCAAACAGTTGCTGGCGATTTTCGGCAACCCATATAAACATCTACAGTGATAGCCAAGCTGCGATCAAATCACTTAATGCGATTACATCAAACTCGGCCACCGTAGCAAAATGCCGCAAATCTCTTCACGAGATGGCCCAGCAGTTTGCTATTAGCCTGATATGGGTCCCGGGTCACCAGGACATTGAAGGTAACTGCATAGCAGATGAACTGGCCAGAGCTGGCACTACCACCCCCTTTCTCCACGACAAAGAGGATACATGTATGCCTATGGCCACCTGCAAGCTCATCATAAAAGAGCAATTCATGCGACTAGACGACAGTCGGTGGCAAAACACACCACGATGTCGCATCACGCGACAAACGTGGCCCACTATAAACAAGAAGCGCACCACCGAGCTCTGCAAGCTAAGCAGAAAAAGGTGCAGCACGGTCATTCGATCCCTCACGGGACACTGGCTAATAGGAACCCATGCCAGAAGGATGGGAGCCCCATACAATGATTACTGCCGCAACTGTAGAGATGAGGAAGAGGAGGAGACAGTGGAACACCTGTTCTGCTCCTGCCCGGCTCCTCAGTAGAAGAAGGCTACAACACTTGGGCTCGCCCCTTTTCACAGACATATCACTGATGTCCAATATGTGTCCCAGAAAGATAGCGAATTTTATTGGCGCGGCCGGATGGGATAATTGCTGACAGGATTAGTCACAGCGGGGAGGGAAGAACGATTCGATGGTACCACAACGGGCCGAAGCCGGCCTATGTGTGTGTCGGGCTCATGATGGCCCGACAGCCAATACAACCTAACCTAACCTAACCTAACTGAAACTTGAAAGTTCATTTTAAATAATTCGGACCTCTCTTGCGGACCTCTTTGAAATGCAATTTTGTTTTGACGAAAAGCTAACGTAACGCCGCTGGGCTGCAAAATTAAACAAGTGTTCACGCTTTGCGTTATATTTTTAGAAAGTCCCATTAAATTTCAAGAAAAATCCGGTTTGCCATTAAGATGCTTCGACATTTTTGAGACAATTTGTGTACTTTTCGCAACTTTTGGTACTGGCGATTTTTTGAATGTTGGCCTATGGGCCAAATTTAACAAATCAAAACCATGAAAATTGGTTCAGTCATGCTTTAACAGATTATTTTAACATTTTTTACATACCTCAAATTGGTATATGAAACCAGCCCTTGTCTCGTTTTACTCTTAGCACATTCATGTGCCTGGAATAGAAATTCGCCATCACCGAATTCACGATATATCAGTTCATTGTCTATCCTTCTAGCCGTTGGTGAAATCTCGCTATCCTTAGTTGATGTTCTCCCATTTATTCCGTTGATGATTTACTGCCACATTCTGTCGATCGTTTCCGTTGTTTACATACTAAATGTATCTGCACTTAGTTGGACTGTTTTTATTTTTTTTTGAGAAACAAGATGCGCCTTGCTTACAAACAATTTTTTTGAATAGAAAACAATACGATTCAATTTACGCATACCCTTACAAATGCCTTTTTATATTTTCTTGTAGGTGAACAGAATGGATATAACATACCGGAAATGATATTTGTTCCCGAATCAACACAGTGGCTTTCCGATGAAGGTGCGCGCTCTATTAATGAAACATCAACTAATGATAAAGGTGTACCTGAACACGCCAAGCGTATTTTTTGCGATGCCTATATGTGTCTGTTTCAAAAGCACAGACACTATGATGTACCATTAATAAATTGAATAAAACTCGTTTTTTTTTTCAATAAAGATTTCACAAAACCTAAAAATGGTTAACAATTTATACAGTAATATAATGACAAAATAAGTATCTCCTGACTATAGGACCTGACCCGATGGGACTAATTTATTGGCTAAAGCTGACGCTATGGTCCAGCTTGTAGCCAGGTAGTGGTCAGAAAATAACCAATAGACTTAACAAGAAATAACATTAATTTGAAATTAGATTTTACCATAAAATAACTAGTACAGAAAGAAAATAGATGGAAAAGGTGTTGTAGTTCTTCGGAAAGATTTATGGTCAGAGTAATTAGGGAAACAGACTTGAAGATGGAAAATATTGCCTAATCGGGCGGGATGCTCATAAGACTACTGAGGGCAATGGAAATAACCTCACCAGGCTTTGTAGAGAGCGGATATTGAGAAGCCGCTACCTGCTCTCATAAGAGGGGAGATGTCTAGAAGGGTCCCAATTAAGACCTCGAAGTGCAAGGAAGACGAATTGGTCTTGACGGACTCTATCATATCCTGATATTTTTGTAATGAGGGGACCAGATGCAGAAATCGTATTCATAGATAGGCCGGACAAGGGACACATAAAGAAGTTTAGTGGTCACCGCTGCGAGGAGGGCTCCGATAAGCCAATAGGGCCTATCCACGTCAGGGGCACCGGGGCAAACCGGTCATCGGGGTGACTGCCAAACAGAGCGCAATCGCGGCTGGCAAGCGCCTCGTGCCCGGGGAAACCTCGTCAACCTCGGCAGATGGTGGTTTTGCAAGACAAGGAAGGAAGCCGTCCTACAAAGACAGGAGGCGTACTACCTTCATCCTGGGAATGAGGATTCGGAGTTCGTGGCATTGGCGAAGCGGATGGAGCAGAGGCTTTGGGTCAGCTCAATCATCCCGTACTTCCAACCAGCCAAAGCCGGAAAGGGAGCAGGAAGGCCCCGAACAAGCGGAAACGCTCAGCGGAAGACCACGCTACGCAGCCAGGTCAAGCCAAGCAGGCAAAGACGCACCTGACCAACAGGTCGATTGCGGAGGTGGCAAGTGGCAAAACCCTAATTGTTGTCCTTGACAGGTGCGCCAAGGACGGTAATGTCCCCCGTGACAAGTGGCACCTAGTGGAGGCAGAGCTCCAGGACCGCTTCCTGGAGGAACTTGCCGAGAACGGTGGACCCCGCCCAAATGTGAGGACGCCGGGTGACATCAGGGCATGGTGAAAGCCATCGCCTGCCAAGATGCGCGCTCGGCGGCCCTCTACATGAAGGCGGTGGCGGCGCTCAAGGAAGTTTATCCGGGAGCCAACCTGGAGGCCGTACGCTGGGAAGACGTCCCAAGCAGACCGAGGGCCCGAGCGTGGGTGTCGGTCAAATCTGCAGAACCTGAGAAGATTCTCAGGTTCTGCAGGTCTCAACCCCCACCTTCCTACAGCCGATTGGAAGGTGGCCAAGGTCGAGGAGGTCGCAGGACAGAGGCGATAGATTATCCTCGTCCTGAACGAGGAGTCGCTAGCGCTCCTTGGAGAGTCGTCTGGAGTGGTGGACTACGGTTACCGTAAGGTGACCATAGTCCCCTACAAAAATGACTCGAAGGGAAAGCAAGCCGAGGTCCAGCCAGGCCTCGAGCTTGAAGTCCCGGAAGCGGGGAGTTAACCCGAGGCGTCGGACGTGGCGTCTATGATATCAGACGATATCCTAGATCGCTACAAGTCCGACGCGAGCGACCTGGCCAGAGGTCTCGGACGCATCGACGTTGGGGAGGACGACGACTCCCCCGGAGAGCGACGTCGACACGACAGTGGTGGAGGCGAGTCTCAGGAATGTCCCTGACACTCCTGCAGATAAACCTCCCACCATTGTAAGGCAGCATGCGCTGCCTTATTGCTCCACCTAGCCAAGGGTGGGGCCGACATAGTCCTCATTCAGGAACCCTGGATCCTTGGAAACAGGGTCTCCGGTTTGAGGACTCCTGACTATGTTTTACTTAGCTGACTCCCCAGGTAAAATACGCACCCGCATTCTTGCAAAAAGAGAACTGCACTTATTTTTGCTCCCAAATTTCAGCAATGAAGACCACACGGCGGTGAGCCTCGAAGGCCAGGAGCGCTCACTCCGCATCTGCTCGGCGTATATGGGTCACGACCAGCCAGACCCGCCTCCACATGCGCCCTTGAGGGCGCTCGTCGCAGACTGCGAGGCCAAGGACATCGGCCTTTTAGTGGGATGCGACGCCAACGCTCACCACAGTCAGTGGGGAAGCACCGACACGAACGAACGGGGTGAGTTCCTTTTTAATTACTTACTGACCACACAGATGGTCATCTTAAAACCGTGGGGACGATCCCACCTTCATTATTAAGAATCGCAAGGAGGTCCTGTACCTTACGCTTGCCTCTCATACGCTGCAGGATAATATAGTATCCTGGAGGGTCCTTGAAGAACACTCTTCTCGGACCACAGGTACGTAGAAACCGTCTTTACGTTCACCATACCGAGACCAGCCCAGTTCCGTAACCTCCGAGGACTAACTGACTCGCTATGTGGACCTTCTTAGTTAAACTCTCCCCTGAGACACCACCTAGGAGGATATCTCAGGGGGAGACCACGACTCGTCTGGTAAAGGTTTTTACCGACGCCTGCAACGCAGCGCTTGACAAAGCCTGCCCACCCGAAAACCAGAGGTCGGAAGAAACCGGCATGGTGGACTCCGACGCTGGGAGAGCTCCGGTGATCCTCACGGAGACTTTTAAACAAAGCGAAAGTTTTAACGTTGAACAGAACTGCACCGAATACAAGGCAAGTCTGTCAACCTATAATAAAGAACTCAGGAAAGCCAAACGCGCGTCGTGGCGCCAGTTCTGCACCGAAATCGAGAGTAACTCCGAAGCCCTCGCGATTACGCAGTACTCTCGAAATCAACCCCAACCTTGGGGTATTTGAGGAAGGCCGACCAATCCTGACGACATCCAGTTCCGAGTCGCAAGCCTCCTTCTTAGTACACACTTCCCAGGATGCGCTGTGACCAGACCAACCTACGGAGCGCATCCTTCTAACGTCCCAGGCTTAATTCTGAACCTGCTAAGTCAGGAGAATATATCCTGGGCAATAAAAGCTTCAAGCCCTACAAATCCGCGGACCAGACGGCATCATCCCCTGCCCAGCTGATCCAAGCCGGACAAAGAGCCATAAATTGGCTCAAACGGATTTACGGGGATTTTCTCCCACGGACAAATCCCGAAGACATGGCTTCGAGCCAAAGTTGTCTTCATACCCAAGGCAGGCAAGCCCTCGCACACGGCTCCCTAAAGATTTCAGACCAATAAGCCTGTCGTCCTTTCTCCTGAAGGCGATGGAACGGCTTTTAAGTCTGCATCTCAGGGCGACCATATCGCCGAATCAAATCTCTGATTCTCAACATGCCTATCGGAGGGAAGATCCACCGAAACGGCCTTTACACGAATCGATCATCGAATCGTCCTCAGCTGCAAGGGAGTATACCCTGGTAGCCTTCCTTGACATTGAAGGGGCTTTCAATAACATCATCCCGTCCGCCATCACGAGAGCATTGACTGACCTGGGGGTTGACTCCCGGACGGTGAGTCTCATCGATCAGATGCTGCAATGCAGGACCGTTGAGGCATCACTGGGGACGTCAACATCTACCAGGTTTGTCAACAGAGGCACCCGCAGGGCGGAGTCCTCTCGCCCTCCTATGGAACGTAGCAGTGAATGTACTGCTGCGGGAGATAGAGGGTGGCGGATGCCGCGCGGTGGCGTATGCGGATGACGTCGCTATAGCATTCTCTGGGAAGTTTCCACAGACCCTATGCGAGTGCATGACAAGCACTCTCACAAAACTGTCAGAATGGGCGGCCAAATGTGGGCTAAGTGCTAACCCATCTAAGACGGAACTTGTACTATTCACCAGGAAATACAAGATTCCGACACTTACCCCACCGAAACTATGCGGAGAGCCGCTAGTTTTTCAGCAACCAGGCCAAATACCTTGGCCCTATCCTCGATAGGAAGCTCGACTGGAAGCTGAGCATAGAGGACAGGGTGAAGAAGGCCACAGTAGCCCTCTTCACCTGCAGAAAACCATCGGTCTAAAGTGGGGCATGACCCCGTGTATAGTCCGATGGCTATACACCGCCATCATACGACCAATCCTGACCAATCAAGACTTTATAAAAAATTTCAAGAAGTTGGCTGTCCTTCTTCTCTCTCTCGCTATGTAATAGCTCGGTCAAATTTCACCATTGTAAACGCTCAATGCTACAAAAATTACCTAGCTCGATGCAGGATGCGCTTTTTCAGGACCCCAAGCAGTTTTACAGCTTTGTAAACAGCAAGCGTAAAACGTCCGCACATCCATCCTCGCTATCATTTCATAATTCGTCGCTTCACTGCTTCAGGATCTTCGACTAGTTAAGCCGGTGTTCTCCGTCCTGACGGAGTCCCCGCCTGTGTACTCAGGTACTGCGCCGACGCTCTGTGTGGACCCCTGCTTAAACTATTCACCCTATCCCTTAACTCCTCCTATTTCCCCCCGATCTGAAAGGAATCGTTTATTATTCCTCTCCATAAGAAAGGTAGTAAGTCTGACGCAATGAATTACAGAGGTATATCAAAGTTATCCGCTATTCCAAAAATGTTTGAGAAAAATTTTAACCCCGCACTTGCAAACATCTCTGCAAATCACTTATATCTCCAGCTCAGCACGGATTTATAAGGCAACGATCAACAACTACAAATTTACTAGAGTTTACCTCTTTTTATTATTAAAGGCTTCCATGGTAACATGCAGACGGATGTCATTTACACCGATTTCAGTTAAGCATTCGACTCTGTAAAGCCATTCCCTTTTAGCACAAAAACTTGACATTTTAGGGTTTCCGCCCAATCTTTTGAAATGGATTTCAAGCTACCTTTGCTCTAGGTCTTAAAGAGTGCTCTTCAAAAACTCCTTGTCTTCACTTGTTCAGGTTACTTCTGAGTACCACAGGGCAGCCATCTTGGCCCCCTACTTTTCACACTCTTTCATTAATGACCTGCCTTCAGTATTAAAAACTCTCGAGTACTCATATATGCGGATGACGTTAAACTCTGTGTCCAGTATAAGGACATTTCATTTCACTCTCGCTTGCAATCCGATCTCAATAACTTTCAGTCATGGTGTTGTGCAAATATGTTACACCTGAATGCCTCGAAATGTAAAGTAATGACATTTCATCGCTCCAGCCCCTTGTTGGCTCCTTACACCCTCTGCGGTGGTTCTCTTTGAGAGAATTACATTGGTTGATGATCTTGGTGTTAAACTAGACCCCAAGTTAATATTTTCTGAACATATTTCTACCATGGTAAATAAAGCCATGGGAGTGCTTGGGTTTATAAAGAGGTGGTCAAGGGAATTTGACGACCCCTATATAACGAAGACTCTCTATATTTCACTTGTTCGTCCGATTTTAGAGTACGGCTCGTGTGTATGGTGTCCTCAGTACAAAAGTACACCAAGACCGTATAGAATCAGTCCAGAAAAACTTTTACTTTTTGCTCTGCGTGGCCTCAACTGGGATGAAGGTGTGAGACTGCCTTCTTACTCTTTCAGATTGCTCTTAATAGACCTTCCATCCTTACTTAATCGTAGAAAAATGCTTGGTGTGATGTTCACGCACAACTTGATCAGGGGTGACATCGACAGCCCTGACTTGTTGAGCCGCATAAACTTCACGATTCCGATTAGATCCTCTAGAAATTTTATTCCTTTGTACCTTCCACTGTGTAGATCGAATTATTCCTTGCATGAACCGTTTCGGATCTTATGCTCGGATTATAATTCGTTCTACCATATAATATCCACCACTAAATCACTTCCTCTACTTAAATCACTAATACTAACATACCTTGCACGTAATTAGTAATATTCTTTTTGTAACTTTGCATGTTTAGCGTTGTGTTTAGTCCTAATTTTTCCTCGAATATTAGTCTAACACCTATCTTTCCTGCATGCTCGCGATCGGTTTCGGTACTCGTGTCGCGCGTCATGCGGCAGCGCCTCTCGGTCGGTTGGGCGGGAGGAGGGCTGCGTATCTGCCTGGGATCCGCGCGTAACAGGCTTCGGCTTGGTGTCGCATGGGCCACTTGATGGTGCAGTCATTGCACATCAACGTCCTAAAGTAAAAAAAAAAGGTTGCAACACTCTCTGCCCTTAGAATGAGGGAATCCAACCTGTGGAAAAACCACCACGGTTGGCCATTCGGGAATACTAATAAAACTCCCGCAACTTCCAGAGAGGACAGACTACTGCATCCCAAGTGACTACCTCTCGACGCCTTTCCAGGTATCCATCCCACACAGGGAGGACTGGGAGAGGGGCGAACCTGGACCTGCGAACGCGATCCACTTCTACACTGATGCCTCAAAATTAGACGGCCGCGTGGGAGGGGGCGTCTTCTGCGATGAGCTCAACATCAGTCTCTGCTTCAGACTTCCGGACCACTGCAGCGTGTTCCAGGCAGAGGTCTTAGCCATACAGGAGGCCATTTCCATCGTCTCCAAACTTTCTTTAGACGGACACTCGGTGTGCGTCTTCTCGACAGCCAAGCGGCCCTAAAGGCTCTATTGGCTCTATTGGCTCTATTTCGTCGAACTCAACGACCGTAAACGACTGTCGCAGGTCTCTAAATGAGACCGCAGAGCAGCTAGAGATCTCCCAAAAATGGGTCCCTGGACATAGGGACATTGTCGGGAACGATGCCGCCGACGAGCTAGCTAGGCGGGGCACTACTGTACCCTCCTTCCGGAGAGGGAGCAAGTGGCAATGCCTCTAGCTACGTGCAGGCAATTAACGCACGAGGCTTTCGAGCAAATTGCTGACAGGCGATGGCAGCTGACCATCACATGCAGAACTTCAAGAGCGATTTGGCCAAATCGTTCGAAAAAGCGCTCGGAAGAGCTTTTATAGACTCAGCAGAGCACATTGCTCCGCCGTCACCCGAGCCATCACGGGGCACTGGCAGATCGGCACACATGCTGCACGACTGTTGATCCTCACAACGACTTCTGCAGAAGTTGTAGGGACGAGGAGGAGTCGGTTCACCACTTCTTCTGTCTCTGCCCGGCCCTGGGAAACCGAAGACTACGGTTCCTCGGGGCCCCTTTCCTTACAGATATTTCGGACCTTCCGAAACCAAACCGGGGACTCTGTCCAAGTACATCCAAGCCACCGGATGGGACTGCCCTTAGCTCGGCACTAAGTTGCTCACCACGGTTGTGGCCGGGAGAAGGGGCTTCGCGCCCATGCGGCATCACAATGGTCCACTAACTGACCAAGTGAGCGGGGAGGTCTCTCCCCTCCGCTACCGCCTTAACCAAACCTAACCTTTCTTTTTTTTTTCTCGACATACAATTCAATTAAATTCAATTTCATTAAAATATAAATCAATCATAAATTATTCATCAATTTACCGTTAACTGAAGCTATCATTTTAATGTTGAAATGATAGCCATATTGGCCGCTCGAAAACAATATCTGATATTGTAGTGCATCATAACAGCGATGAGTTTCGGATACACGGTCAAGTTGGTAATTTCTACGATGAAGCACAATGTCACGATTATTATATTGGTCACAACTATGACTATTACCACTTTGTCAACTGTTTGTGCATTGAAACGCCTTGCATGTTGGCCAACCGGTGTTTTATCAGCTCGAATAACAATTTTATGATCGTCCGATGGCATTCGATCAAGCGACGTTTTGAATAACTCAACCAATTCGTTATGCTCATGGAACATATCTTGCAAATCGAAAATAATTTTTCTCCGCGTGTTGGTAAGAATGCCACACCGACGATCAGCTTAGTCTTCCGTGTTTCCGATATAATATAATTGCAAAAATTGGTGGTCTGCGTTGTCGAAAGGTAACAAAGAGCCAGCTCGATGGTATATTTGACCTTTAATCCGAATAAAATATACGACGAAAAACAGGTTGCACCAGATACACTTACCCCTCTTCACCCTCCCTCCCTAGGAATCTAGTGACGTGCCATCTCATCTAGCCTCTAAGATCTACTTATCTGGGTTGTTAGTGATCAGGTGTGAGTGTAAACAAAGGTACACATCTTCAACACATTCCTTTATTACCCACTCTTTAGCCATAAACAATCAATCAATTAATATCTTCAGACACACAAGAGTACCTGTTAAACAAAACCACCGACGGCGATGATAGCTACTTTACCACCGTTACGCATGAGCACGCATGAGAAACATGATCGTGCAAGCACACCCCCTCCCCAATCCAGTAAACCACTTACGCATGAGCACGTGTACCCTATTGATACTAGCCCGCCCGATCGTTAATAAGGTGTGTGTAAACATGATCGTGCAAGCACATTGGTCACATTACCCCCGCCACCTATCACCGTGTAAACCACTTACGCATGAGCACGTGTACCCTTTTTGATATTTATGGATCACTAATTACCCTCCCCACCTATCACCATAGTAATGTAACCCAGAGTAGCTGATAAACAAAACCACCTGCGGCTATAACAACGATGACCCTTTTGATTTATCTAGGTCACGAAACCGCCTGCGGATATGACAACGATGTCCCATTTGATTTATCTAGGTCACGAAACCGCCTGCGGCTATGACAACGATGACCCTTTTGATTTGTATGGGTCACTAATTACCCCTCCCTTACATCACTCACCTTAGGAATGTAACCCTTTTAACCCTAATTAACGATCGATAATTACCTCCCCCACCACCACCTGTTACCTTCACCATGATTAACGATCAATCACTACATCCCCCACCCCCCACATGTCACTTTTACCGATCATTAATCACCCCCCACCACCACCTGTCAAATTAAAAATGATTAATTGATTTGAAACCAACATTATCACACTACTTAGGGAGGTTTCGCGAACCATCCCAGGCCTCAATACAGAGCATCAGCCTCTCTAGAGACATGTTTGCCAGGCTATCCAGGTCCTCGTGAAAGGCGCTGCCGAGTATTCGGAGATGCATTTCCATGAGTGCAGGACAGCCACAGAGAAGACGCTGGGTGCTCTCTATTTCCTTCTCGTCCCTGCAGCTGCGGCATAAGTCATGGTGGGGCAGTCTGTACCTAGTGGGCATGTGGCCGATGACACAGTGCCCGTTATAGGTCCCGTCAGTGCTCGCACCTGACTCTTCCTGAAGCCTAGGAGATTCTTAGTGCGTTTAGGGTCATAGTGGGGCCAAAGCGGGCGTGAGATCTCACAGTTGGGTGTTGTATTCCACCGTCTGTCTGATCTCGTTCTAGCTCGACCCATTATCTGCGAGATGATGTCTCGTAGTAGCCTCCGTATTTAGCTGACTGCATCCGCCAGTGGCTTAGCCGATCCATTTTCGCACACACTCGTCCGCACTCTCGTTGCCCGCGATGTCGGTGTGACCCGGGACCCGCGTGAGTGTGATTGAGTGCGCCCTGATCCGGTTTAGTGCGTCCATCGTATCACTTACGAGTCTGCTCGTGGTCTTGCAGGAAACCAGAGCCTTGATAGCAGCTTGACTATCAACACAGATTGCTATGTTCCTCGGAGGTATCTCCAAAGTGTATACCAACTTTGCCGATTTCCATACTGCGTATATCTCCGCCTGGAATACACTGCACCAGTCTTGTAGTCTTAGGGGGATATGTTGGTCGCTAGTTCTTCAGTGCAGATCCCAGCTCCTGTCCCTTCGACTGTCTTTGACCCGTCAGTGAAGATGGAGAGCACGTTCTGCCCAAGGGCAGCGTTACGCATTCATTCCTTTCTGTCCGGTATGTTTCCTTTAAAATTTCTTTTCCATGAAAAATCCGAGACACAGTAGTCGCTCCGTTCAACCGTTCCACTTTCCTCTTTACAGAGTATTGTGGCGTGGCCAGAAGGCGATGGCTTGAAGAACCGAGCGGCTGAAAGCCTCACGGCACTTGTCTCAGCCTTGCACTTAAGGTGGAGGTCTATGGGCTCCAGGTTTAGCATGGTGTCCAGAGCAGCCTGTGGGGTGGATCTGAGGGATCCAGTGACTCCAAGGCATGCCGTCCGCTGAACTTTCCGGAGGTTCTCGAGGTGGGATTTGGTGTTGGCCGCTTCCCACCCACCAAGCTTCCGTATGTCAGAATGGGTCTTACTACCGCTGTGTACATCCAAAGGATGATGTGCGGTTGTAAGCCCCATGTCCGTCCAAAGGTCTTCCTACACATGTAGAAAGCAGCCATTGCCTTTTTCTTCCTTTCCTCCGTGTTTCTCTTCCAAGAGAGTTTGGAGTCTAGGATGACACCAAGATACTTGGCTTCTTTCGATAACTCAAGCGTCGTTCCACCAATTGCAGGTAGTTTGAAGTTTGGTATCTTGTACTTTCGTGAGAACAACACCAGTTCTGTCTTTTGGGGGTTAACCCCCAGACCGTTTTGGTGTGCCCAGCTCGCTGTCGTTCCTAGTGCAGATTCCAGAAGATCACTGATTGTAGGTAGGAACTTACCCGTTACCAGTATCACTAGATCATCCGCATAGGCCACAACCTTGTATCCGCTCCTCCCCAACTGAAGAAGAAGGTCGTTGAGGACTAAGTTCCACAGGAGAGGGGATATAACCCCTGCGGAGTACCTCGTGTGACCGTCTTCCTTGAAGAGGAGGTGCCGAGACCAGCGCTGATCGTTCTGCTCCTGAGAACGCTGTCCAGCCATAAGGTTACCGTCGGGTGTGTGCCAATCTTGGTCAGTGCGGCCGTTATTGACTCGATCCTGACGTTGTTGAAGGCTCCCTCTACGTCTAGGAAGGCCGCCAAAGCATATTCCTTATGGCTGAGAGTCTTTTCGATACTCCCCACAACCTCGTGTAGTGCGGTCTCAACTGATCTACCTTTGAAGTAGGCGTGCTGAGCTCCGCTGAACACTTGTCTGTCGAGTTTGGTCCTTATGTGTAGATCGATCAGCCTTTCCATCGTTTTTTTAAAAAAAATGAGGATAGACTGATTGGTCTGTAGTCCTTGGGGAGATGTGGTTTATCTTCCCGGCTTTGGGGATGAAGACCACTCTCACCTCTCTCCATGCTTGGGGAACGTACCCAATTCGGAGACATCCTTCGAAGATTTTCTTTAGCCATGGTCGCAGGGGCAGGCAGGCTGCCTGCAACATGGCTGGTCGTACATCATCCGGCCCCGGTGACTTGTAGGGACCGAAGGATTTAATGGCCCAGATAATCTTGTCTGGTGCCATAATGTCACGTATGAGATCCTCAGTGTCCTCTCCCGGTATGGCTCAGTGTCGTTGATGTCGTTGGATTCGTCACCGGTGACATCTGAGCATCCCGGGAAGTGGGTGCTCATGAGGAGCACTAGGGATTCCTGACTGTTTTTCTGCAAAGACACCATCCTGGTTGCGGAGCAGTCCAGGTATGGTTGGCGCCTTTGATAGCACCCGTCGAAGCATTAAAGCCTCGGTGGTACCATCTATGGCATCGCAGAAGGCAGCCCAAGTTTCCTTTTCGCCTTCCTACAGGTGTTCTGTAGGTGTTCAAGCTGCGACGATATTCGTCCCAGCTTTCCTGTGTGTTTGCCACTTTTGCCCTGTTGAAGAGCCTCCTTGACTATCTCCTGACTTCGCTCAGCTCCCGCGTCCACCACGGGTTGCGGTTGGACTTTGGAGGTCGGCTGATCGGGCAAGATTCAAGGAAGGCCCCCTGTAGGGCTTTAGTGACATTCTGAGTCGCTTCCTCTAGTGCTTCCGTTTGAAGGATGTTCCTTCCAGTGGGGAGGGTAGTGCCTTCTTTACGGTTGCGGAGAAGCGGCTCCAGTCCGTCCGCTTGGGATTGCGGTAGGCCTTGGGCCTTTCTCTGTTCCACTTGATGCTGAACACTATCCTGTAGTGGTCCGAGAAGGAGCACTCACCGGACACATGCCAATCATCAATGGTTAGGAGTCACTGTCCGAGGCAAGTGTTATGTCAATAACCTTTGCACGGTTCTTGTTGCGGAAGGTGGGGGTGGTCTCCCCGGTTGCACACAACAAGATTTGTGGACAGAATGTACTCGAACAGCGACTCTCCTCTGGAATTTGTGCCCGTGCTTCCCCAAAGGGAGTGGTGGGCATTCGCATCGCAACCTAGGACGATGTCGAGACCCTCTTTCCGCGCTTGGTGGATTAGGGCCCTGACATCCCCGAGCGTGGGTCCTCTTCCTCGTACGGCAGGTATGCCGAGGCTAGGTATAGGTTTTTCCCGTCCTTCCTTTCACATAGTGCCACCGTTAGGTCCGGGGTGCTGTACCTGCAAGAAAACAGAACATTAAGCTCGCTTGGCTTACCCACGGGGTGTGGCGTGAGAAGGCGGTATCCGCGACCGTTCAGTCCCCGAACCCCTCCCTTAACGGTCCAGGGCTCTTGGATGAGGGCCACGTCTACCGCCTTCTCGTCCATAAACCGCAGCAGGTCCGCCGATGGTACACTTGAGTGATGCAGATTAATCTGGACTACCTTCATGCTGTTCAGCGGACCTGCGGTGTCGCGTTACTACTACCGCCAGTGTGCCCATACCAAAAGATATGCGGCAGTCCTTTTCAAGGAGTTTGGCAAGGCTTTCTTGACCAATACTGATCCAGAGTTCCTTGCCGTTCCCTTGTCTCGCGCTATCGCCCGTGTGATGGTCCAGTCCGACGTTCCCAGGATCCGGTTCTGTGCCTTGATCAGGACAAGTGTGTCCTCATCCGCCTTGATTGGGGGAGGAATCCACACCTTCATGATCGTCCTCCTGGGAATCTCATTGATGGGGACCACGCAGAGAGCCCTCCTGGCCAAAGTTCACCAAAACCTTGGACCGTGGTTTTGAGAAACTCAAGAGTTTCTGCGTTACCACAGGCCACTGCTTTGGCTCCCTTATACCACTTGATGCCCTGGAACTCGCAGACAAACGGGTTGTCTGCGCGAACAATGGCATCCTTCATGGCGGTCAGGATCTCCGATTCCGCCTTCAGCCAATTTGCGTCCGATATTATCCCTTCCGGGTGGCTTCGGTCGATTATGGCCGTCTGTAGCTCAGGCGGTGCTCCTAGGCTTGCCAGGATGTCCTCTGGTTTCGCCTTCTTCGGCTCGGAGGCTCTTACGGAGTCATCCGTTCTCTGCCGCTTGAACCTTGGCTCTCGACCAGTCGGTTCCACCGTTGCCTTCTGTACAGAGGGCGTTGGTCGTACCTTGGCCCTTGCCGTGTTCTGCGGTTGAGGTGTGGTCTTCTCCCTCTGCTTCCCGGATACCTTCTTCCCCTTTCTCCCTCGCGAGTTCACAGACGATGACGTTGAGGGGTTGGTCCAACATCGTCTTCGTGCCAGCTGCTGCTGACGGTAGAAGACGATGGCTTGGGGTCCTCTGCCACCGTCGCGTGTACGCTTGGGGGATTGGTCTCCGTTGGCAGGAGCGACTCCGTTCAGCCGCTCGTACCTCCGCACGTTCTGCTCGTGCTTCTTCCTAAGGCTCCTTTCCCTCGCGGTCAGCGTTTCGAGGGGTCTTTGGCTCATACCACGAAGGTATTTCACCGATGCCCCTTTCACCCCGAAAGCCGTTTGCGTCGGGTTTGAGCCTCATCCTCCGTCCCAGATATCAGTATTTTATCTTTTGCTAGCAAGAAAAAAAAACGTAAGCATTGCAACAGAGTAAGAATGCAGGGCAAGAAGCAAAAACCAAACAAGCGGCTAGGGGAATTCAGCGACGAAGACATTATTAAACTAATTAAGAAGGTCGAAAAATAGGATGAATTTGTGGAATTTGAGTAGTAAGCATGGCAGTTTGTGGCCACTGAGATGAATAGAAATGAATGTTAAATTGTAATTATATGTTTCAGCTTAGTACTCAGATCGAAAAAACGAGAGAGTCTGCAATGCAATGACCTGTTCGGCTTAATCTGTAGTTGAAAATACGCTCGTCCACAGTCAGACTTCAAGAGCTTCATAATTCCCTTTTGCAATTGGAATGCATGCATCATCTCCTACAATGTTATATGGAGATCGCTCATTCAGCACATTTTTATCAGGAAACTGCAGATCTTACATTGTGAGAAGGCATTCATGTCTGCCGCACTTCCATTGACGCCAGCATCTGAGCTGTGTAACCGTACGAAACGCTGTGCACACCTCTGGTCACACAACTATCCGCTACAAATATATACATATGACATTTGTTCGCTAGGAAACAGTTCTTCGATCTGCGTAGTATGCTTAAATCTAGCACCAACACGCCGTTATAGCTCATTCTCCACCGGAAGCCGAACACTTAATGAGACATAGCAGAATATTTGAGCGAGGGAGGTCATGACTAGTGTCTGCAGTGCTTAAGGACAGAGGTTAGCAACCCAAAACTAGTTCCATCATTCCGCCTATTAGAATGATTCGATCTACTGCATTTACTGCAGGGGGAAAGGAGAAGTTTTGAAATACACTGCTAACCGTGTGATATCACATTAGTCTGGAAACCAAATTTGGTACTGACTGACAGACAGACATAGACTCGGCTATTGATGTTGATCAAGAATATACCACAAAACTCAAAAGCCCCATAATTCTTCGGAAAAAAATTATTTCAGATATAGTTTATCGAAAGCACCAATATACGGTCACATTGACAGAACCACGCAAACAACAACAAGAAATGAGAGCAATCGATTTTCTCACATTTTCAAGGGGATGTACATGTTGGTGTAATTAAATTTATTGACGGTGTTAAGCATCTTTATAAAAAGATCCGTTCAAGCGATTCGTATTAAAAGTTTTAATTGTAGGCGTTCCTTGCATAATGCTAAAAGGTATTAATACTGACTTAAAAAAAATTGTATGTATATTCTGTTGAAAATAAGTTCAGAACAATCTCTCAAGATATTTATATGTTATGAAATTACAATATAAATTAACATTACGGTGCAAATGGTGCTATTTCTAAAATGTATGCAACTGTTGAACGCATATTAATATACAGTATATGTGAATATGAAAAATATACTAATCTGTCTATGTGAAAAAATGCATTCTCAGTTTTAATCAGTTTGTAAATAAAAGTAAAAAAGCTGTTGACCAAAAAATTCATAGAATTCCAACAACACAAAGTCATATTTTAAAAAATATATAACAAAAAATCAGTTCTGATAAAATTAATGTGAAAACTTAATTTAACTGCATATTTCAATGGGTACTACATAGAAGCATACATACATATGTATATATAAAAGATTGTAAATGGATGTACAGTGACGAATTTAAATATTGGCACAGCAAGTACTTTTCAATTGACTGCTGTTTTAAAAGTTTTTCCGCAGCGATTTTTAAAGAAAAACTAATTTAATCTGATAAATTAAATTTTTAACCCTCTAGTGCCCAAATTTTCTTTACTTTTCAGCCGTATTTTATTAACAATAAAATTCTAAAATCAATTCATTATCATTGGCATCAAGGAAACACATTTTGGGAGCTCTCCAAATTATGGAAAAGTAGAGGAAAATGGTCGAAAGACTTCTTTTTACTTTATTTGTTTCATGCATTTCTTTATGCATTTGCGACATCTGATTGTAAATATGCGTGTTAAGTGCTGTATGATATAAGACTTTGCCAAAGTTGCTGTGAAGGAGAGATAGAACAAACGAAACCGAGTACGACCATGTCTAGCAGATTGCTGAATCTGGTTCAGATCAGTTTACATTTAACATTTGTTTGCTTCTCAAAACAACATAACATGAGGATGAGTTTGTGAGCAATAGTGGAGGCATCGCTAAAGATAAAGCAGACGCTATGGCTATAAAAATTATCAATCAAGATTCGGGCCTCATAGATATGGGCTTTCTCTTTGATTCAGAATTTTTCGTTTTCTTCTTCAATCAATCTTCAAGATTGTGGACGCCACCAATTTTTCATCCCTTGTGGTGGCGGAAGAGGGCAGTCCGTAAGTTTGAAATACACTTGTGGCAGTGAGCTATTACATGAGTTTTAAAAAGAAATCTGGTTGGTATAGCTCTTTTGGCGAATATTTGAAATATCACATGAGTCTGGAAACAAACTCTGGATGCTCTAGCTTTTATAGTCTCTGAGAACTAGGCGCTCGACAAGACGAACCGACAGACAGACATGGCTATATCTACCCGGCTATTGATGCTGATTAATAATATATATTCTTTTATGGGGTCGGAAACGTTTCTTTCTCTTCGTTACACAGAACCCCATTTACCACAAATACAATATACCACTTAACTCTTTGAGTACGGGCTTAAAAATAAATGTTGCTAGGCTCCGCCTTTCAGAAGGGACGTTGTGCCGCACTTAAAGTGACACTACTTTTATAACCCGTACTCAGCACACACATGTGATTTACATATGTACATACACTGCTCGTCTTAGGTTAGAAGCACGTCTACTAGCATTCAAATCTGTTTAAAATTTTTTTTTTCATGATTGAAAAGAAGTTGATTCGCAAAAAAACATTTGGTATTTAATGATACTTTAAATATAATATTCAAATGATTATACAAATTTAACAAAACTTTGTTTTCAAACATTTTCTCAAAGCTACTCAAAATAAGGTGCATTTTTCTTGGTCACTAGAATATATGTACGTATTTACGCTTTTTATTTATTATAAGAAAAGTATTTTTTTCTAACTTAAATTTTTAGTTGGTGTTAATATTTGATTTATTAGAGAAAAAAAATAATTTCAGTAATGAGTGCTGCCTCCTTTGTTAGTAATAACTTCATATATCCGGTCCTTCATAGAATGATACAGGGAATCTATTTAGTTCAAAGAAATCTCGCTCCAAGCACGTTTAATGGCTGCAGTTTTTGTTTTCTTATCTTCGTATTGCTTTCCCCTTCGTATACCTTCCGTGTTAGCCAGTCCCAAGCATTTTTCAATTACGTTAAGACCTGCAGAATATGGTGGCCAGGTCATGATATTAACGTTTTGACTCGAAATAAACGACTTTACTACTCGAGCGTTATGAATGTCTTTTGAAATGTCTTTTTGAAAAATCCAAGGAATTGGTCCAAAGAGATCCGTTAGTTTTGGAAAAACGGACTACGGTTTATCTTCTGATCGATAAAAATCAAATCAATTGTTCCATAAAACGTGATGGCACCCCCACACCATTACTCCACCTTCTCGGCTGTGGTGGCGACTTAAATATAGCTCATCTTTCCGCAAATCGTGATAATAATATTGAAAGCCATCAGGGCCATCTAAATTAAAACGTTTTTCATCAGTAAAAACGCCAGCATTAAGTCGAGTGTCAGATTGAACAGTCCACTTCATGTATTCTTTCGCGAATCGAAGCCGTTTTTCTTTGCGTATTGAATTCAGAGGGGGATTTTTTTTTTTTTTTTCCTTTGAAGTTTTATCCATCCTTTAAATATCTATCAACAGTTCTGGAGCTGCGATTTATTTGTTTGTTAATGTTTCGATTGGACACTGAAGGGTGGTTTGCTAGCTGCTGAAAATTAATTTCATCATTGTGGCTACAATAATGATCCGAGCTAAACCATCTGAATCTGGTAGATATGATCATTATTTACGATACTGCATTTTTCGTGTTTTACTATCTTCAAAATTGTGGACTTTCGTCTTTTGTAGGGGCGGAAGGGGCGTGGCGATGTTTTGAAATACACTTTGCTTGGTTTGGTATCACGGGAGTCAGGACAGAAAGTTTGGTTGCTCCAGCTCTTATACATAGTCTCTGAGATCCAGGTGACACAAAATACGAAAAACCGAATCGACTCGTTTCTGTGTCGACTCGAATTTGGTTCAGATCGGATCATAATTATAGCCACAACGATAAAATTAATTTTCAGCAGCGTTTCACCGCCCCCCTTGCAGCGTAAGTCCATTTATGGGGATGATAGTCGCTACAGATTCTCTCTCTCGCTCACACATTCAGCCTTGTGCAGTGTACGTGTGTTGTTGTGGGAAGTGATGTGATGATGAAAAAGTAGATGACAGATTTAGCAAATGTAAAATGTGAAAACTGATAAAACATTTGAAAATTCCACATAAATCACAAGTGTTCTGACTGAGTATGGGTATACAAGTAGAGTGGCGTTCACAGCGACTCCGTACGTTCTTTCTCGTTATTATTCTGTTATCTTCAAGATTGTGGGCGCCACAGATGTGCGCCCTTTGTGGGGGAGGAAGTGGGCGGAGCGGAATTTTAAAATACATTTGTAGGAGTGAGATAGAACATCAGTCGGGAAATTGGGTTGCTCTAGCTCTTTTGTCTCCGAGCAATGGGCGAAAAACAAGACGGACAGACAGACATAGCTATATCGGCTCGGCTATGGATGCTAATCAAGAATATATACACTTTATGGGGTCGGAAATGATTCCTTCTCTATGTTACACACATCCACTTTTACCACAAATACAATATACCCTTTAACTCTTCGAGTATGGGTATAATTATTCAACGAACAATCACAAAACACCATTACCACATTTTGCACCTTTTGCAGATATTAAACATTTTTTCTTACCAACCCATGCCGACTTAACGATCCTACGTAGTCGGCCACTAGAGAACGACGCAGAGCTGTTGCTATACAGTGGTTCTCATAGACTTAAGCCACAAGACTTCAACCAAGAATTTAAACGAAAATTAAGAAATGTGTTTTTATTTCACAGCTCCAATTTTTTGTGTCACATTAGAGAATAACCAAGTTATAAAAATATATATTCAACGACAAACTTAAAAAAATCTGAGACCATCTCCGAAATGTCCTGCTCATATACTTAAGCCACCTGGAAAAAAAAAAATGTTTGAAAAAGTTAAAATTTGCCCAATATTCCTTATACTTTTAATAAATTTACTTTAATATTGAGTGGGATGACCTTTCTGCTTAAGAACAGCGGAGCAACGCTTTGGCATTGAATCCACAAGACGTGCGCAGTGTTGAGGGGTGATTTTCTTCCACTCTTCTTGCAAAATCGTTTTTATTTGCTGGTTTTTTTTTGGCTAACGACTTGTTTAAGAATTCCCCACAAGTTCTCTATAGAGTTCAAGTCGGGGCTCTGCGGTGGCCATTGCAAAACATTGATTGCCTCTTGGTTAAGCCACGACTTGACTATCTTGCTGGTGTGTTTCGGGTCGTTGTCCTTTTGAAATATCCAGGCAAGTGGCAAACTATCGGCATATTCTCCAGATAAATTGTTAACAAGGATGTCCCTGTACATTTCGCCGTTCATAATGCCTTCTATCTTCACTAGGGGACCTACGCCCGATGCGGTGAAACAGCCCCAGACCATAATCGAAGCGCCACCATGTTAAACGGTCTTCTTCGTGTATTTGGGGTCCAATTGTTTGTTGGGAGGACGTCGTACATGTGGTTTACCATCACTCCCTTCGACTCACTTACTTCGTCGCTCCAAACAATCATGTTCCAAAAATTGTGACCTTTTTGAATATGCTCTATGTCCTCTTTTAATGGACAGCAATGGTTTTTTTTGGGCAATGCGTCCGTAACCCGAATTCATTTACCCGTCTTCTTATGGTCTGAGCTGGCACATTCACGTCATAATCTGCCACCATTTGACTTCTGATTTGCGTCGAAGTCTAGAACGGATCGGCTTTACTGATTTTGGCAATCCAAAATCCAAATCCAATCCAATTTAGCCATAGCGGTCAAATTGTTTTGGGAAACGTATTTAGTATTCAATATTTTAGTTTAGAAAATAACTAGCACAACTTTCGCGAAAAAACAAGTTGACGATTTTAGCTCAAGGTGGCTTAAGTATATGAGCAGAGCGCAATACTCCTTTTGACATTTAGTAAATTTTTGGGAACCCCGAATTCCTACTTGTCATTTTTACTGTGATCAGCTGCTTAAATAACAGTGTTGGAAAATGTAAAAAGTTCAGGCCGAAATAAATATGTTTAAAAAAGTTATTAAGAATACAGTTTATGGTAGTGGCAGTGGCTTAAGTCTATGAGCACCACTGTATATTCTTGATCAGAATCAATAGCTGAGTCGATATATCCATGTCTGTCCGTCCGTCCGTCGGTTTTATTAAGCGCCCAGACTTTTAAAAGCTAGAGGAACCAAATTCGTTTTCCACACTGCTGTGATATCTCACTCCCACAAGTGTATTTTTAAACGAAAAGAACGTGTCGTTTGCCGTTACGCGAGACTGCTTTTATACCCGTACTCAGTCTGTGATTTATGTGGAATTTTTAAATGTTTTATCCGTTTTTACATTTTAAATTTTTGGCTGCATCTGTGATCTACATTTACATCAGTTCCACAACAACACACGTACACTTCACGAAGCAGAGTGTGTGAGCGAGAGAGAGAATCAGTAACGGCTATCAACCCTAAATGTATATTTTGTTGCGGTGAGTTGGGGGTTATCGCTGCAGAAAATTAATTTTATTATTGTGGCTATAATAATGATCAGATCTGAACCAGATTCGGGAATCTGGTAGATATGATCATTCTCTACGATACTGCATTTGCGTCTGTCCGTCCGTCATTTGTCTTGTTTGTCGCCAATTGCTCGGAGGCTATAAGAGCTAGAGCAACCAAATTTTATTTCCAGTCTTACAGAGGTGGTCAAAAGTATTTACACAGCGAGTTTTTTTTTTTTTAAAGTTCAACTTTAATTGCTTATTTCTGCTGTTGTTGTGCTCAGATTCCAAATATACAGTTATTGTCGTGTTTCTACATCTATGCAGAACTAAATGAAAAGAGAATCAAAAAAATAACTGTCCATTTGCCAAAAATATACGCATTTGAACTGATGCTTATCTGTTGTCAAAAGTATTTACACACATTTTTTTCTCGTCATAATTATTTACACAATGCAAATTCGAGATTATTTGTTAATTTGCATTGAGTTATTGAAGTTCTAGTTGATGGTGACCTCTTAATTAGAGGATAATTCAACGAAAAAAGTAGAGAATTTAAGTAGTAAAATGGCAAAAACTAAGGAGCTATCAATAGAGTATTGAGCCGAGATTGTAACTTAATTTAAAAGAGTCTTCTGCATTTAAATAAGCTGAGCTTTACAAATTATCTCGCAAAACTGTATACAATTTAGTTAAAACTTGGAAATTTTAAAAATAAAAAGAGAAATGGCCGAAAACCTGCGTTGTTGGACCCAAGAGATTGCAGACACCCCTAGGAGTTGTCATTGCTAATCCCACTATAAGTCCCGTTAAAATTGACGCAGCTTCGAAAATGATATTTGGAAAAAATATTAGAAATAGTACACTGCGATGCATAATAAAAGAAGTTGATCTTAACACCCATGTTGTTCATAAAGTAGTTGACATTACCCCAACAAAAAAGGAAAATCGTCTCGCATTTGCCTCGGAGTATAAAAGAAGCCTCTTGAGTTTTTTTTTATGTTTTCTGGACAGATGAAGCTGCATTTTAGTTCCAAGGATCCTTAAGCAAGGATTTAATGCATCTCCAAAAAACTAAAGGCTAACACCGTCCAGCCAATCATCAGGTTTGGTGATGGCACGGTGATGTTCTGAGGCTGCTTATGCTACTACAGATTCAGAGGCTTGGTACCGATAGAGAGAGGGTACACTAAATCAAACTGGATACCTCTATATCTTAAATGATCATGCATTCACCTTATCAAAAAAGGCTGTTCTCCACCTATGACAGGATCCTACAGCAGGACAATGCTCCATGCCACAAGTGTCGGGTACCAAAAAGTTCCTGAAAGACATAAATCAGGCTGTACTTCCCGGCCCCAACCTGAACATTATCGAAAATGTAAGAGTCAGAGGATGGTTGATAGAAATCGGCGGTGCGACGAAACTATAGCCGAAATTAAGGAAATTTGGTCAAAATTAAATCTCGAGTATGCGCACAACTTAGTCCTGTCCATACCAGGAAGGATCAATCGGTGATTGATGCCAAAGGCGGAGCAACTAGATATTTGTTGGTTTAATTATATGATTATAAAATATTTTGTTTAAATTCAATACAAAACTCAAAAACAAATTAAAAAAGTGGTTTGTAAATAATTATGACGAGAAAAAAATGTGTGCAAATACTTTTGACAACAGATAAGCATCAGTTCAAATGCGTATATTTTTGGCAAATGAACAGTTATTTTTTGATTCTCTTTTCATTTAGTTCTGCATAGATGTAGAAACACGACAATAACTGTATATTTGGAATCTGAGCACAACAACAGCAGAAATAAGCAATTAAAGATGAACTTTAAAAAAAATGCTCGTTGTGTAAATACTTTTGACCACCTCTGTATGTGATATCTCACTTGTCACAGTGTTTCACAATTTTGCCCCGCCCACTTCCGCCCCCAAAAAGGGCGCACATTTGTGGCGTCCACAATTTTAAAAATAATAGAAAACTAAAAATGCAGAATCATAGAGAAAGACCATATCTATCAGGGGCCCAAATCTGAATCGGATAGAATCATTAATATAGCCACAATAGAGAAAAAACATACGAAAAACTTCGCTCCCTCTCTTTCGCACTCGCCTTTCTTTCGCCTGGATCTCAGAGATTATAAGAGCTAGAGCAAAAGACGAAAATCCACAATTTTGAAGATAGAAAAAAAAGAAAAATGCAGTACCTGGTCGAAATAAATATTGGGACACTCACTTATCATAAATATTTTTCAAAATTTTTAAGAAATGGTAAGCATTTGTAACGACACACAAATTTTTTTTTTGAATATATCTACTTATCAAGAAAGTAACGGCAGGTTAAAAGCATATATATTTTTATTCGGGGACTTTTTCCTGACCAGTTTTGTGAGACGTGTTTATTTTCTAGTCCGAAATAATTATTTGTACACCATCAGAAAAGTGGTGCTAATTGACTGTGTATTCAAGTTTTTCGTAGTTAAAGGTGAGTATTTTGTTCTTTTTAGCTGTGAACAAGTAAATTGAACAATCAAAGGCTAAATAAAAGTTCATTTAATACAGTTCCACACGTAAATAATGTAAAAATTGGGAATGGAGTAAAGTTGTCGGAGAATATGCAAAAAACTATGGAAGGGAAAAGCATTCGCGAAATAGCCAATATTGCGGAAATAAACAAGAATACTGTCCAAAAATTTAAAAAAAAACCGGCAGGATACAATAAAACAGTAAAAACCGGCCGACCTTGCTTAGTGTCTGATCGAACAAAACGACAAATAAATAATTTGGATTTAAATACAGCGACAGTTCACGGGATATTAAGCCTAAACTGTCTCTTGACATCATTACCCGTCGTATTCAGCCAATTTTAAGTTCAGATAGTAACATTAAGTATGAAAAAATGGTACGCAAACCTATGCTTCTGCCAAGGCACAAAGCAGCTCGTCTGGAATTTGCAAAAAATAAAGATTTTGGACAAGTGAATGGGAGAACGTTATCTTCAGTGACAAAAAAAAGTTCAACTTGGATGGTCCTGACAGTAAAATTATGTACTGGAGAGATATACGCCGTGAAGGCAATTTCGAAATTTTGGGGCGGCTCGCTTATGGTATTGGCTGCATTTGGACACCCCGGAAGATCCCTTGTATGTTTTGTATCATCTCGAATGAATTCTCAGCTGTATATAAGCCTCATAGACGACGTATTAATACCGTTTAGCGAAACATATTGGGTTATTGATTTTTCAACAGGATAACGCTGCATTCCACGTATCCAAAACCACAAAAACAGTTCTTTAAGGACCGAAAAATAGATCTTTTGGAGTGGCCTGCATGTATTCCCTATTTAAACCCAATCGAGAATGTTTGGGAAATACTGTCCAGCAAAGTGTATTTATAGCAATAGGCGACAATTTGAAATTTTGCTGCAGCTCAAAAAGCCAATTATCGAAGAAAGGGCCAAAATCTACGAAAAAAAGCTCCAAAATTTAATTCTATCAATGCCTAATCGCTTGGCTGAAGTTATTTCAAAGCGTGGAGGCAATACACACTATTAAGTAAGAAAACAAATTTATTTGTTCTAATTTTTTAATTTTAAAAAATGATTTGTATTTTAGTGTACCAATAATTATTTCTAAGGCAGCAAATATAAGGACCTGAATTTTCTCAAAAAAGGATCAGATATTTAGAAAAAATTTATTTTATTTCAATGCATTTTCTCTTTATACTTGCGAATAAAATTTAAAAAAAAATAATAAATAAGCAAATACGATTTACTTTAAAGAAAAATTGAGTGTCCCAATATTTATTTCGACCAGGTATTGTAGAAAATGACCATATCTACCAGATTCCCGAATTTGGTTCAGATCGGATCATTACTGTAGCCACAATGATCAAATGAATTTTCAGCAGCGATTTTCCTCTTTCCCCGCCCCCTTGCGACGTAACTCATTTATGGGGATGATATTCGCTACTCACACTCACGCTCTGCCTCGTGCAGTGTACATACGTGTGTCGTTGTGAGAAGTAATGTAGATAATGTAGATGTAAATGACAGATGTAGCAAAAAAATGTAAAATGTAAAACTGTTAAAACATTTTAAAATTTCACATAAATCACATCTGTACTGACTGAGTACGGTATAAAAGTAGAGTCGCGTTTAAAGCGACTCCGTGCGTTCTTTCTCATTTTAAATATCTAATACTTTCCGAGAAAATTCAGGTCTTTATTTTTGGTGCCATAGAAATAATTATTAGTACACTGGAAAACAAATAATTTTTAAAAATTACAAAATTAGGGCTAATAAATTTGTTTTCTTACTTAATAGTACGTATTGCCTCCACGCTTCGAAATAACTTCAGGTAGGCGTTTAGGCATTGATAGAATTACATTTTTAAACGTTTTTCGTCGATTTTGGCCCATTCTCCGATACTTGCCTTTTTAAGCTGCACCAAATTTTCAAATTGTGACCCATAGCTATAAACTTTGCTCGACAGTATTCGCCAAACATTCGCGATTGGGTTTGAATCCGCACTACATGCAGCCCACCCCAAAATATATATTTTTCGGTACTTAAAGAACTGTTTTGAGGTTTGCAAATATACGCACAGTATGTGAGTACACAGTACACACGCACGCATACGTCACTACGAACCACAACACAAAAACCCAAATCTGAAGTCGAATCAGTTGAAGACAATGCAGTTATACATTTTTATGTCCGTGTGACAGAAATGCTGGATTTTCTGTCGCATGACGTCATGAGCGAACATGTTCAAGGGGTTCTGGGTTCCGGAACCCGAATTCAATGTCCAATCTATTACGTATTTGGTTAGTGCTTATGTACAGCTGCGAATTCATTTGAGATGATACGAAACATACAGTGGATCTTCCGGGGTACTTTTATGTTACTATGTGAACCTAAAATTTGCTGAATACGACGGGTTCTGATGTAAAGAGACAGTTTTGCCTTAATATCCTGTGAACTAGTCGCTGGATTTAAAGCCAAATTCTTTATTTGTCGTGTTTTTCGATCAAGGCCGGCCGCTTTTTACTGTTCTATAGTATCCTTCTGGGTTTTTTAATTTTGGACAGTATTCTTCCTAATTTCCGCAATATTGGCTATTTTGCGAATGCTTTTCCCTTCCCTGCGCAGATTAAGGATTGTATTTTGCATATTCTCCGACAAGTTTACTTCATTCCCCATTTTTACTTTATTATACCCGTACTCGAAAAGTAAAAGGGTATATTGTATTTGTGGTATTTGGTGTCTGTCCGTCTTGTTTGTCACCCATTGCTCGGAAGCCATAAAAGCTAGAGCAACCAAATTTTTTTTGGCCCACTTCCGCACTCACAAAGGGCACACATCTGTGGCGTCCACAATTTTGAAAATAGCAGAAAACTAAAAATGCAGAATCATAGAGAAAGAACATATCTATATCAGTGCACTATGGGTAAAAAACCCGGTTTAGGTGCATAAACCTATTTATTTTTTAAATTAATTTTTAAGAATGGCCCATGTTAATTGAATCTAGGTACCATAATTAAAAAAAAACCGCCATACAAAAATTTTAGGTGGCAACCCTATAGTGTTGCCACAGCAACAAAAGTCAGCTCTTTGAGAAACTTTGCAATTTGGCAAATTGGCGCGAAAAAATTTGCAAACTTTGTGTAATTGTTCTGCTGTGTGAAAAACAATATTCATAAATATGAACATGGAAGTTCCTTGCGAAGGTATTTATTAATGTACATTAGCTTATATGTTTTGAATTATGTGTCTTGTTGTCCAACTGTGAGCTGTTTTATATGTGTATTTTTTAGATTTGTACTAACTATTGTGTTTGTGTTTTGTGGAGTGTAACTTATCATTAGCACAGACTAGCAAAAAAGAGTAAGAACGTGAAATTAACGACAAAAGTGTCCTTGTTATAAAACAATTAACCATTTTGCTACTTTTTTGCTCCTTTTCGAAAAACTTGTATTTATCCAGCAACATATGTGTTTGGTCACGCGGCTCTTCTTGAAGTTTGGGAAAGCAACAATCGCAAAATATTCTGTTCTGAAACGTTCACTATGTATGGGGCTAATTACTTTTTGGTACCCCAAATTTTTAGTACATGGATACATCATCATTGAAAAATCAATTGTTCCTGTTGGCTCCTTAGCAAAAAGTGCTTCAGAAGCAAGACACAAACTTTTTCAAGGCTGACAGAAAATATCATGCCAGAAAATGTAGCCGGCTTGACAATATGTCAGATATTTTTCACAGAGCTATGGATTCATCTGATCCCTTACTATCTAGTATTTGCATTAAAAAAACCAACAGGATGCGCCTGCCAGCAGAGGTTGTCGATCTTTTGGAGTCACCAATCATATCCTTAGGTATTGGCCACAAAGACGGAGGTACATCCCAAAAATTCGTGCGAAGATGATACAGATGAAGAATATGATAATGATGATGGAAGTGACACTTTTGATATAGATTTAGAGACAGATTCAGATGAAATAGAAAATAAAAAAAATATTAAGAAAGAAATATATATAGTAATAAGTTAAAATTTTAGAGTTTTCACAAAAAGTAATAAATTATTTTTTCAGTGTTATATAAATTTAACAATGGATCCTGAATAAATGTATAACTGCATTTAATTTCTTTTTGTTCATGTTTTACTAAATTAAATTGAAATTAAAATTGTTAAAAATTATTTAATTACAAATTATTTGTTACCCACTGTGCGGAGGATAAATTCCAAAAACAAACAAAAATCAAAAATTTTATTTAAATTTAAATAATTTACCAAAAAAAAATTTCAAGTTGATATCTTATAAACTAGAGTTTATGCACCAAAAACTGTTTTTGCCCATAGTGCAGTGGCCCAAATCTGAATCGGATCGGATCATTAGTATAGCCACAATAGAGAAAACCATTTCGAAAAACATCAGAATTGATTCCTTCTCTCTGTTACACACGTGCACTTTTACCACAAATGCAATATACCCTTTTACTCTTCGAGTACGGGTATAATTAAGCTCCGCAAAGACGAAAGTCCACAATTTTGAAAATAGAAAGAAACAGAAAATGCAGTATCGTAGAGAATGACCAATAGCCAACAGACTGCCAAATCTGGTTCGGATCGGAACATTATTATAGCCACAATGAAGAAATAAATTTTCGCCAGCTAGCTCCCACCCCTGGTAGCCGCTATTGATTCTCTTTTTCGCTCACACACTGCCTCGTGCAATGTACGCGTGTTGTTGTGATAAGTGAGTTGTAAGTGTTGTAAGTGGTGACAGATAACAGATGCAGGAAAAAAATGTAAAATGTAAAAACTGATACAACATCTGAAAATTCCACATAAATCACATGTGTACTGACTGAGTACGGGTATAAAAGTAGAGTCGCGTTTATAGCGACTCCGTACGTTCTTTCTCGTTTCTGCTCATTTATCGTATCAAGCTGGCGTCCATTCTTGTAAACTTTGTTGGATAATAGAGCTTCTATTGGATCTTCTATTCTATTCTATATATTCTATCTATCTTCTATTGGGTTTTAGGGCCGGTCTGATCGCTGGTTAGTGCAACAAGGGTATCTTCCTATCATCCAAGAAGTCTTTTTTGTTTTACGTGTTTGTGGATTGACGCGTTGTCTTGCTGGAAGATCCTTTCATCCTCGTAAAGGTTTCCAGCAAATTCAATCTGCATTGGTTTTGGTTGGTATAAAACAGAGTGGAAACTTTCCATCAAATCCAGCCCAAACCAGTAATGATCCTCCACTGTGGTTTCGCTTATGGCAGTGTTGCCGTGTTAACCATTCTTCGCGCCAATACTTTTGGCAGGAGTCAGGGTCGTCTAAGTGCAGTTTTTCCATCCTAAAAATATAACTTTATTATACTCCTCTGGTTGTGTGGCTCTTCAATAGCCTCGGTACAGCGTCGCGGGAACCATATGTAACCGTTATACATCTTTTGGATATATCAAGCTTCAGTTCACCTTTGATAGACTTTTTGTTTTGAACGGCTAAACGCCGAATTTGCCTCTTGCCCCGTGCATCGACTTCCGTGGTTCTGCCGCTCCGCTTTTATTTTCCCATACATTCGCGGATTTTTAAAGAAAATTTGAAATTGTGTTTCTATGCCGAATATTGCCAGATTCGCCCAGCCGTTTGATCAGACCGCGATCTTCCTCCGACAAATGCGTTCCAAGTGGCATTCTACCGTAAAATCAAAATTACAAAACACATTTTTCTTTCCAAACGGGTAAAGACAATTTGACTTACTTTTCTGCTGAATGAATTTTTGGATCACACTTCTTAGCTTGCCCACATTGTGCGAGAGCACAATAACCTCAGCTTGTACTTATGTATACTTATTAGAAACCACCAGTTTCTACACATATTTTTTAAAACGGTACAAAGAATGAAGCGCAAAAAGGAATACTGGACTTCGAGATCTTCATAAGAGATTAGAGTACAAGCTGTCATTCCTACAAAAAATATACCGTTCATTGAAAATATAACTAAATTAAAAAGTGTAAATATATTTCATTCCCTTAGGTAGCTAACAATTAACAAACATCTTATTACGAAACAAATATATTAATTTAAATTTAGCTAAGCCGATTTAATTAAATAAATTTAATAAAATATTTGAATTTTTAACAAAACAATTTTTCATATTGTCTAATAGGGCGGGCAACCTTTTCAGGCGAATACTCTGATTTCAAATCCGGAATTGTTCTTACATCTGAATGCCAAACAAATGTTCCTTTTTATACCCGTACTCGAAGAGTAAAAGGGTATATTGCATTTGTGGTAAAAGTGGATGTGAAAAACACACAGAAGGAGGCGTTTCCGACCCCATAAAGTATATATATATTCTTGATCAGCATCAATAGCCGAGTCGATATAGCCATGTCTGTCCGTCCGTCTGTCCGTCCGTCTTGTTTTTCACTCATTGCTCGAAGGCTATTAGAGCTAGACCAATCAAATTTTTTTCCAGACTGATGTGATATCTCACTCCTAGAAAAGTGTTTCAAAATTTCGCCCCGCCCACTTGCGCCCCAACAAAGGGCGCGCATCTGTGGCGTCCACAATTTTAAAGATAACAGAAAACGAAAAATGCAGAATCATAGAGACAGCCTATATCTATCAGGGGCCCAAATCTGAATCGGATCGGATCATTAATATAGCCACAATAGAGAAAAACATACGAAAAAACTTCGTTCCCTCTCTTTCGCACTCACACAAAAAACGAGACGATTTGGTTTTTGTATTTTGTGTCGCCTGGATCTCAGAGACTATAAGAGCTAGAGCAACCAAACTTTTTTGCCAAGACTCCTGTGATACCAAACCTGAACAAGTGTTTTTCAAAATTTCGCCTCGTAAAATGTAAAAACTGATAAAACATTTTAAAATTCCACATAAATCACATGTGTACTGACTGAGTACGGGTATAAAAGTAGAGTCGCGTTCGAAGCGACTCCGTACGTTCTTTCTCGTTTTTTCTTCGAAATAACTTGCGGGGGTTCGTCTATTTATATCACTTATATTGTTTGTTTTTTTTACTCTTGTGTTTCTGTCGATAGTTCCCCAATGGGGAAGAACTTACCCGTTTGCTTGGATACCTTTCCTTCAAAAAGAACTGCCGTTCGGGTGGCATACATCCCAAAAATTCTGAATTTAGTTGTTAAGCTTTTAAGCGTTTTTAATAGCTGTTGTGATTTAAGATTTTAAATAAAGCGTCGAGAGAATTCAATTGGAACTACAATTTTATATATTTTATTTTACTTTATTTATAATAAGTAGCGGCAGTACGCGTTTGTGGGTTGGTAGACAATAAAACCGAAAACGATGATGATTAGGTCCAGACTGATAGAGGGCAGGCGGACCGAATTGCCCGTGCCCCACTGCAAGAGGTAGAGAGAACGAAAGAAGCTCGGGCTGCAGCTGAGCCGAGTGCGAGCGATAGATATAGAGAGAGAGAGAGCGGGAGAACAGCATAGATGCTGCAGCTGTAGTAGCGAAACGAGCATAAGCATAAGCAATTACAATATTTACAATACAGTGTGCAACCGAATAAACAAACATATGTAGGTAGATTTACGGTAGGCTGCTCCACTAACTAACATAAAGATTTTATAACTAAACATCGTGCTGGGAAACCCGACATACTCCCCGTTGAAACCTGTCTTTCAACAGAATCTGCAGGGTTTCGCAGATAAATCGGATGTTGGGGTCCTGTTAAGCTCATCAACGAAACGTTTTTTGACTCGATCACAACCTCCAGACACGACCCATCCCAAGAGAGTTTCCTGAAGTTTTGGTAATCCTGGCGGAAGCTTGAATTGCCCAACACATAAGAGCTCCAAAAACAGTTTTGCACCAATCAGCAGATCGATGCCCTGAGGTATAAAATCCTGGATCGGCGAGTGGCAGGTTTCCAGGGATCTTCCAGCTGCAAGTGTTCACGCTGCGGCTTGGCTGCCGATCAGTGATATTATTGACGATTACAGCAGTGATGGGAGTCGAGTATGTCGACAAGCGAGAGTGAAGGCTTATTTTCACGTCCATCGGTGACGAGGCTGGAGTCGCCTATTCCAGAAACAGTAGTGGACGATTTTAACTTCCGAAGCTGATTAGCTAAACGGGAATGAAGCTGACAGCCGGAATCTAGCAGCGCTCGGCAAGAAACGAAGGCCCCAGAACTATTTTTTACTAGGACAGTGGCCGTGGGTAATGGCACATCATCATTACTGAGATCCTGGGCAATAAGTGCAGAATATGTAGATGCTGAAGCAGAAGTCTCAGTGATGAGATGCAACGACGTAGACGGAGAAGAAGTGTCAAGTAGCACAGATCCACCTTGGGCTGCAGTAGCTTCAGGGCTTCCAAAATGCAGGAGAGTGTGGTGCCTACGCCCACAGGTACGGCATTTGCTGGAGCTGCATTGACTCAACCAATGGCCTGCCTTGAGGCAATTTACACACAGGGAACACCTCTTGGCTTCTTTATAGCGATTTGATGGAGACAGAGCTATAAACTTGAAACAATGATGGATTCCGTGAGCGCTGTCATTGCACAGCACGCAACCTGATATGTTTTGCTTAAAGGCAGCAAGTATGGATTTAGAATGGCTAGCCTTTCTACTCCTGCCCACCTGACCGCTCGGCGCATAGGTTGTTATAACGAAATCCACTGTTTCCAACGTCCTGCATGGCTGGTCCAAAAACGAGGCCATGGACTCCCATGACGGAATCAGGTTGACGAAGGCTGAGTCCTCTAATCGTTCCTCCCACTTGGCTTGAGTCGCTGGATCCAGTTTACGAAGCAGTACCTGCAAAATGATTCATCCTGCGATCTGGTCAGGAGTGCCCAAAGCCTGGAGCGCCCGAATATGAGCGTTTAACTTGTCCGAGATCTCCCGAAGCATCGACACCGACCCATTCTCCACAGCCTGTAGCCCAGGATCTGAGTAATGTGCGCCTGAACGATTAAACGACGATTATTAAACCTTTTTTCCAACAAATCCAAGGCTATATTATAATTGCTGTCAGAAATTTCCAGCGCACGAACTGTCTCCAACGCCGAATCACGCAGGCAAGATCGTAAATGCTGGAACTTCTCTATGTTGGAGAGGTCTGGATGATTGTCGATGATGGTGGTGAACATCGAGTCAAAAGTCCGTCCAATCCGCATATCCTCCACTAAATCTTGGCAATTGTATGGGAGGCAGGTATGATGCTGGCCTGCGAAGAGGTGGCGGCTGAGAACTAGCAAAACCAGAAGTTAAATTTGGTCCAGCAACCGTAGAATGCAGTAGCGTATAGCCGCTAATCCTATCAATTTCACGCCGAATCGAAGCCTTGAGAACAGTGGCAAGCGTTTCAAAACTGTCGCACAGTCAACTGTGAATCTCGCTGAAGTCCAATTCTTCGAGCTCGTTATGCAGTGTCTCAAATTGCCCGATCAGCTCAAATCTGCTCCAACTTCCCCACTAGTCTGTAATAATCGCAGACAGCAGCCTCATCTTCCCAATCGGTAGTCAATCTCTTCACCTTCTCGCAGAGTTCCGTTGACTTCATCCTCAAAAAAGACACCCTGTTTTGCTCCCTTGTCACTGTCACTTTAGTTTCGTTGGCAGCGTCCATAGCAGCAGCCGCTCTAGAAACGTTCGTAGCGGGAAGAGGAACGCAAAATGAAACGCGCTTAGCAAACGGGAACCTTAAGCGTAATTCGTGTATGGTCGATGGCACTGGCTATGTACACATGAGCGAAACCAGACGAACGAACAAAATTTATTGTTTATAAAAGCAGTTTGTGATTGTACTGATCAATTAATTATTACATAATCACGTCGGGGTCACCAAATGTTAAGCTTTGGTTTTTTAATAGCTGTTGTGATTTAAGCTTTTAAATAAAGAATCGAGAAAAATGTTAAGCTATTAAGCGTTTTTAATAGCTGTTGTGATTTAAGCATTTTAAATAAAGAATCGAGAGAATTCAATTGGAACTACAATTTTATATATTTTATATTACTTTATTTATAATAAGTAGCGGCAGTACGCGTTTGTTGGTTGGTAGACAATAAAACCGAAAACGATGATGATTAGGTCCAGACTGATAGAGGGCAGGCGGACCGAATTGCCCGTGCCCCACTGCAAGAGGTAGAGAGAACGAAATAAGATCGGGCTGCCGCTGAACCGAGTGCGAGCGATAGATATAGAGAGAGAGAAAGAGCGCGGGAGAACAGCATAGATGCTGCAGCTGTAGTAGCGAAACGAGCATAAGCGTAACCATAACCATAAGCATAAGCAATTACAATATTTACAAAACTGTGTGCAATCGAATAAACAAACATATGTAGGTAGATTAACGTTAGGCTGCTCCACTAACTAACATAAACATCGGGCTGGGAAACCCGGCATTAGTTTTTCTCAGAAACTGAACATTTAAGCCACAATTCGTAATTTTTGAAAGTCCTTCTCAAGTCCGTTTTTTTTACCATCCATATGTTTTAAAAACTTCTACAAAGGGGTTTTATCGAAAGGCTCCTCCGTGTTTTTGTCTTAAAGAGAAGAACTGGTGGTGAGAACACCACCAGTTCTGTTTTTCGATTATTAATCCCCAAACCGTTCTGGTGTGTATCTGGTTGCGGTCGTGCTCAATGCAGTTTCCTGAAAGTCACTGGTTGTGGGCATGAACTTACCCGCTACCAGTATCACTTTGATCATTTGCATAGACCGTGACCTTATATAAAAAAAGATCTTTGAGGACCAGGTTCCACAAGAGTGGGGATATAACAACTCCCCTGCGGAGTGCTTCCTGTGACCGTCTTTTTCTTTCCGAGGAGGTGAGCCTCGATTGGCGCTTATCATTCTGATCATATGAACGCTGTCCAGCCATCTGGTTGTGCCGGTGGGTGTGTGGCAACCTTGGCCAGTGCGGCCGTTTTTGACTAGATCCTGACATTGTTGAAGGCCCGCCATCTCTATATCTAGAAAGGCCGCCAAGGCATATTCCGTATGGTCTTTTCTACCCTAATATAATCTACCCTTTAGCTAGGCGTGCTAAACTCTGCTGACGACTTGATTATCGAGCTTGTTTCTTATATATATGTAGATCCATTAGACGTTCCATCGTTTTTTTGTAAAAGTGAGGAGAGACTGATGGGTCTAGTCCTTTGGGGATATGTGGTTTATTTTCCCGGCTTTGGACCACTCTCAGCTCCCCCTACCCTTCGGCACATAGCCAGTTAGGAGACAACCTTCGAAAATACGCTGTAGCAATGGTAGTAGATGTAAAACGCTACTTGCAGAATGGCTGCAGGAATGAACCCCAATTTAGGCGTCTGAAAATGGTTTTATTATTTTTCAAAATATTCTCTTTGATAATTAATATACTTTTTAATTCGATTAAACCAATTTTTACAGCATTTTTTGCAGTCCTCTAAACACCTCTAAAAAAATGCATGTTTAATGCATTAACCGCTTCTTCTGGCGTTGAAAACCGTTGACCGCGTAGTTTATTCTTCATGTTAGGGTACAAGAAGAAGTCATTGGGTGCCTAGTCAGGACTTTATGTCGGATGAGCCATCAAATCGACGTTTTGATCAGTCAAAAATGCCTTTGTCTGTGCCGATGAGTGAGAGCTCGCATTGGCATAGTCAAAAAGGATACGTGTCTTTTTGTATTTTTTTTAAATTCACCGAAAACCTCTGGCAAACAAATGGTTGTATACCAACCAGAATTAACTTTTTACGTTTCTCTAAGGCCACTGTAGACACATGACCATTAATACCGAAAAAACAGGCCACCATTTGCTTCGTGTGCTTCGCGAGCGAACAACTTTTGTAGGACGTATGAATATATCCAGGATTCGTCACTTTTGTAGATATTATTATATTATTATTATATTGAAGCACCACGATCGTATTTTTGGATAATTTTTTTGCACCAATCGACACGCGGCTTTTTATACCCGTACTCGAAGAGTAAAAGGGTATATTGTATTTGTGGTAAAAGTGGATGTGTGTAACATAAAAAGGAATAATTTCCAACCCTATAAAGTATATATATTCTTGATCAGCATCAATAGCCGAGTCGATATAGCCCTGTCTGTCCGTCCGTCTGTCTGACGGTCTTGTTTGTCGCCCATTGCTCGGATGCTTCAAGAGATAGAGCATCCAAATTTTTTTTCCAGACTGATGTGTTCTCTCACTAGAAAAGTTTAAAAATTTCGCCCCGCCCACTTCCGCCCCACAAGGGGCGCACATCTTTGGCGTCCACAATTTTGAAGATAACAGAAAACGAAAAATGCAGAATCATACAGAAGACCTTATCTTTCAGATCATTAATATAGCCACAATAGAAAAAACATACGAAAAAAGTTTTCTTCGCTCCCTTTTCGCACTCACTCAAAAACGAGACGATTTGGTTTTCGTACAAATGAACGCCTAGATCTCAGAGACTATAAGAGCTAGAGAAACCAACTTTTTGGCCAAGACTCCTGTGATACCAAACCTGAACAAGTGTATTTCCAAAATTTCGCCCCGCCGCCTTCCGCCCCCACAAAAGACGAAAATCCATAATTTTGAAGAGAAAAAAAACCAAAAATGCAGTATCGTAGAAAATGAATGATTGGTTCAGATCGGATCATTATTGTATCCACAATGATCAAAATGAATTTTCAGCAGCAATCCTAATATTTTCCTCTTGCAGCGTAAGTCAATTATTGGGGTTGATTGTCGCTGCAAATTCTCTCACACTCACGCTCAAACTTGCTGCCTCGTGCGGTGTACGTGTGTTGTTGTGAGAACTGATGTAGATGTAGATGACAGATGCAGCAAACAAATGTAAAACGTAAAAAAACTGATACATTTGAAAATTCCACATAAATCACATGTGTACTGACTGAGTACTGGTATAAAAGTAGAGTCGCGTTTACAGCGACTCCGTACGTTCTTTATCGTTTTTCTTTAAAAAAATTTTGTTGTAGAAAAAAGGGAACGCATCGCGTCAACGGCTACACAACACGTTCGTTCTCGTTATTATTATTAAATAATATATTTGATAAAAAATTATATTTTTGTTTTAAGATACTTAGTTATGAGAAAAAAGAAGCTCTGTTATTTATTTATTTAAGATCGCATCTCGCGGCACCACAAGCACTTCGTCACTGTTCGGTGCTTCGCGAACATACGTAAATTTGTCCGGTACTGATTATTTTTATTACTTTTCCGGAGAGACAGCTGAGATGAATTTCTAGTGGAAAGTTTACTGTTGTACTGACTTATAAAATTAGTGCCGCTATAAACGGCGACACAACACGTCCTTTTCTTGTTAATGATTGTTATACTAACTTAAACGAGTAGTCGAACTCAATCCGGTCAATTCGTTTATCTCATATAAACTATGATCCCCAAAATAAAGAAATAAGTTTTCATGGCTGGATTTTCGCCCGCTCCGGGAACTTTTTTAGTTAAGCTTAGCAGTGAGTTAGGTGAGTTTTCATGATTTACCAGTAAACCAATCCACAAAAGCGAAAAGGTCCGTCAAGTCATCAACTCTTTTCCATACATTTTCTTTTCGTCAGACATGAGTTGGTTGATTTTCAAAAATGTTGTGATTTTTATGTACTTTTCTTAAAAGCGCATTATCCTAATATTTTCCGTTTAAACGGATAGTCTGACTACTATTGCAAACTCGCGGCAATGTAACTAGGCTATACGACCAACTATCATTGTCTACTATTAGAGGCATGTACATACATATGTTTTATATAATTGTTATGAGTGTTCCATCCCTATTTCAATAAAATAAAAAATAATTAAAATTTTCTTGTTGACATTACAGATGGGCGATGTCGATCCCGAAACGCTATTAGAATGGTTGTCCATGGGACAAGGGGATGAGAGAGATATGCAATTAATTGCACTGGAACAATTATGTATGCTTCTTTTGATAAACGACAATGTAGACCGTTGCTTCGAAAGGTATTGTACACCAACACATGTATATAATTTAATTTATACATTTTTATATATTAATGTTTCAGTTGTCCTCCCCGTACATTTTTGCCGGCGTTGTGCAAGATTTTTCTTGATGAACTTGCACCTGAAAATGTACTTGAGGTGACAGCGCGGGCTATTACTTATTACTTAGACGTTTCTGCAGAATGCACCAGAAGAATTGTTTCCATCGACGGAGCAATTAAATCTATTTGCAGTCATTTAGTGATTGCTGACTTATCTTCGAGAACATCGCGTGACTTGGCCGAGCAGTGCATCAAAGTTCTTGAGCTCATATGTGACAGAGAAGCTGGAGCTGTTTTCGAAGGTGGTGGTCTTAATTGTGTTTTGTCGTTTATCCGGGATTGCGGCTCTCTAGTTCATAAGGATACCTTGCACTCTGCTATGTCTGTTGTTTCAAGACTCTGCACTAAAGTAGAGCCTAATTCTCCGTGTATACAAAACTGCGTACAGAGCTTAAGTACTTTGCTGCAGCACGAAGATCCAATGGTGTCCGATGGGGCACTAAAATGTTTTGCATCTGTAGCGGATCGTTTTACAAGAAAATGGATAGACCCAGCTCCCCTAGCGGAATATGGTTTAGTATCAGAGTTGTTAAAGCGTCTTAATAGTGTCGGTGGAAATGCCAACGGGCATTCGTCAATGTCGACAGTACTTCAACCACTGAGCATAACTTCTATAACACCAAATCAAGATTCAATGGACGACAATGGTTTAGAAGAAGCTACAACAATATCTAGCAGTAAAGTAAAAGCAACTGATTCAGGTATATCTCCTCAATCGATATCAACGACAATTTCATTGTTATCAACTTTGTGCCGCGGATCGCCTTCCATTACTTATGACATTTTGCGATCGCACTTACCTGACTCTATAGAACGTGCTCTTCAGGGCGATGAAAGATGTGTACTCGATTGTATGCGTTTTGCAGATCTTTTACTTCTGCTACTATTCGAAGGACGTCAGGCCTTGAATCAAAGAAGTAACCATGCCAATCAAGGTCAATTAGCTCCACGACCCAGGGCGTATTAGCTCCAACACTGATCGTACACATCGCCAACTTATAGATTGTATACGATCAAAGGACTCTGAGGCCTTGCGGGAAGCTATTGAGAATGGGGGAATCGATGTGAACTGTATGGACGACGTTGGACAAACTCTTTTAAATTGGGCGTCAGCGTTTGGTACTTTGGAAATGGTTGAATTCTTATGTGAAAAAGGAGCAGATGTAAACAAAAGGGTCAAAGGAGCTCATCTCTTCACTATGCTGCATGCTTTGGACGACCAGCTATTGCGAAAATTTTACTGAAATATGGAGCTTATCCAGATTTGCGTGATGAAGATGGAAAAACGCCGCTAGATAAATCGCGCGAAAGATCGGATGATGGTCACCGCGAAGTGAGTGCTGTATTGCAATCACCAGGAGAATGGATGTCTACGGATCACTATCTTTTGAGCAAAGATGGCAAAAAGTATACATTTCTGGAACCGCGAGGTGATCCTGAAATGGCTTTATTTATATATTTGAAGCTGCTTTTGCCTATATTTTGTCGAACATTCTTAGATCAATGCTGGGTAGTGTTCGTCGGGCTAGCTTAGCCCTAATTAAAAAATTGTACATTACGCTTATCCATCTGTACTGCAAAGTTTGAGTGAAACCACTAAAAGCGAAGATACTACATTAACAGTAGCTCAAAAGGGTGGAAAACTTACTTATTGAGGTAGTTGCCAGTGTCCTAGACAACGAGGTAAATTTTAAAAACTTTATAATATTTCCTATATGATTTTACCCGGTACTCTAAAGGTAATCGAAAAAATTGAAATCAGCATAGTTTCACTGGTTGTCTTTATAAATATATTTGCGGTTAAAAATAGTTCCGACCGAATAGTTATTCGAGTCAAAAGTTAGAAACAATTATTATGTTTTTTTTGTTCCAACTCTCATTGTTTTAGTGTTACTTTAATTTGAAACTAACCGTTTTTTCAATGGGCAGGTTGTAGTTACGTAAAAGCCTTCCGATATATTTCATTTTTAAGCCAGAAACATTTTTTCTCACCAAAATGCAAATTAATTGTCGTACAAAAACACCAATATGAATACAACTATTTTAAAAATTTAATAAATTTGTGCGTCAGTTAATTGTGTTTGTGTTTTTGCTTTCCATAAGTACGTACGAGGGCCGTCCCAGAAATAGCCGAAAACCACTAAAACACAAAAAGTTGTTTTTATTTTTTTTTTTCAACATAGGATCCTTTTTAGGTCGATACACTTTTTCCCAGCGATGTTCAATAGCTTCGATGTTTTTTTTATAATAAGAACTGTGAAGTTCTTGAAAATAGGCATTAACCTCAGACTCCACCTCTTCATTGTCGATAAATCTGGTTTTTTTTCCTCCGAGCCGTTTTTTTCAAGTTTGGAAATAAAAAATAATCAGAACGAGCTAAGTCTGGCGAATAAGGGGCGGAGGTTGCAATTCAAATTTTAATTCATTAATTTTAGCCATTGAAATGGCAGAGGTGTGATTGCCACATTGTCATGATGAAACAACACTTTATTTTTGGCTAAATGCGGTCGTTTTTCCTGGATGTCATCATGTGCGGCTGCAACAAGTTCGCATAATATTCCCCGTTGATAGTTTTTCCATTTTGAGATAGTCAATATAAATGATCCCGCGCGCATCCCAAAATCCGACGCCATGACCTTTGCCAGAAGATGGAACAGTCTTCGCCTTCTTTGGTGCCGATTCTCCTCGTTCAGTCCATTGTTTATGAAACATGAACCCATGTATTTATACCCGTACTCGAAGAGTAAAAGGGTATATTGTATTTGTGGTAAAAGTGGATGTGTGTAAAATACAGAAGGAGGCGTTTCCGACCCTAAAGTATATATATTCTTGATCAGCATCAATAGCCGAGTCGATATAGCCATGTCTGTCCGTCCGTCTGTCCGTCCGTCTTGCCATTGCACGAGGCTACAAGAGCATAGACCATCCAAATTTTTTCCAGACTGATGTGATCTCTCACTAGAAAAAGTTTAAAATTTCGCCCCGCCCACTTCCGCCCCACAAGGGGGCGCACAATGGCGTCCACAATTTTGAAGATAACAGAAAACGAAAAATGCAGAATCATACAGAAGAGCCTTATCTCAGGGGCCAAATCTGAATCAGATCATTAATATAGCCACAAAGAGAAAAACATACGAAAAAAATTTCGCTCCCTCTCTTTCGCACTCACACAAAAACGAGACGATTTGGTTTTTCGTACAAATGAACGCCTAGATCTCAGAGACTATAAGAGCTAGAGAAACCAAACTTTTTGGCCAAGACTCCTGTGATACCAAACCTGAACAAGTGTATTTCAAAATTTCGCCCCGCCGCCTTCCGCCCCCACAAAAGACGAAAATCCACAATTTTGAAGATAGAAAAAAACCAAAAATGCAGTATCGTAGAAAATGAATGATTGGTTCAAATCGGATCATTATTGTAGCCACAATGATCAAATGAATTTTCAGCAGCAATCCCTCAATCCTCTTGCAGCGTAAGTCAATTATTGGGGTTGATTGTCGCTGCAAATTCTCTCACTTCACGCTCAAACTTGCTGCCTCGTGCGGTGTACTGATTATTTTATTTGTTGTGAGAAGCTGAAATGTAGATGTAGATGACAGATGCAGCAAACAAATGTAAAACGTAAAAAAACTTGATACATTTGAAAATTAAACATAAATCACATGTGTACGTTTGACTGAGTACTGGTGCAAAAAGTAGAGTCGCGTTTTCAGCATGGCTGGCTTTCCGTACGTTCTTTATCGTTTTTCTTTAAAAATGTTTTTGATTGTAGAAAAAACAAGCGGAAACGCATCGCGTCAACTTTTACACAACACGTTCGTTCTCGTTGGTTATTATTAAATAATATATTTGTATAAAAATTATATTTTTGTTTTAAGATACTTAGTTATGAAAAAAAAAGACCTCTGTTATTTATTTATTTAAGATCGCATCTCGTTTTATATAAAGCACTTCGTCACTGTTCGGTGCTTCGCGAACATACGTAACGTTTGTCCGGTACTGATTATTTTTATACCCGTTTTCAGGAGAGACAGCTGAGATGAATTTCTAGTGGAAAGTTTACTGTTGTACTGACTTATAAAATTAGTATGCTATAAACGGCGACACAACATTTTCCTTTCTTGTTCAAAATTGTTTTACTTGAGGGGTCGAGTAGTCGAACTCAATCCGGTCAATTCGTTTATCTCATATAAACTATGATCATTTCAAAATAAAAAACCAAGTTTTCATGGCTGGCACCTTTCGCCCGCGTTCTATTCTCACTCTCTTACTCGATTTAAAATTAGCGAGTGAGTTGGGGTGAGTTTTCATGATTTACTGTAGTAAACCAATCCACAAGCGGAAAGGTCCGTCAAGATATCAACTCTTTTCCATACATTTTATTTTCGTTTTCCATGAGTTGGTTGATTTTCAAAATGTTGTGATTTTTTATGTACTTTTCTTAAAGCGCATTATCCTAATATTTTCCGTTTAAACGGATAGTCTGACTACTATTGACAAACTCGCGGCAATGTAAGACGGCTATACGACCAACTATCATTGTCTACTATTAGAGCATGTACATACATATGTTTTATATAATTACTCCTATGATTTTTCCATCCCTATTTCAACAAAAAATAAAAAATAATTAAAATTTTTCTTGTTGACATTACAGATGGGCGATGTCGATCCCGAAACGCTATTAGAATGGTTGTCCATGGGACAAGGGGATGAGAGAGATATGCAATTAATTGCACTGGAACAATTATGTATGCTTCTTTTTTTGATGTCTGACAATGTAGACCGTTGCTTCGAAAGGTATTGTACACTAACACATGTATATAATTTAATTTATACATTTTTATATATTAATGTTTCAGTTGTCCTCCCCGTACATTTTGCCGGCGTTGTGCAAGATTTTTCTTGATGAACTTGCACCTGAAAATGTACTTGAGGTGACAGCGCGGGCTATTACTTATTACTTAGACGTTTCTGCAGAATGCACCAGAAGAATTGTTTCCATCGACGGAGCAATTAAATCTATTTGCAGTCATTTAGTGATTGCTGACTTATCTTCGAGAACATCGCGTGACTTGGCCGAGCAGTGCATCAAAGTTCTTGAGCTCATATGTACTAGAAGCTGGAGCTGTTTTCGAAGGTGGTGGTCTTAATTGTGTGTTTTGTCGTTTATCCGGGATTGCGGCTCTCTAGTTCATAAGGATACCTTGCACTCTGCTATGTCTGTTGTTTCAAGACTCTGCACTAAAGTAGAGCCTAATTCTCCGTGTATACAAAACTGCGTACAGAGCTTAAGTACTTTGCTGCAGCACGAAGATCCAATGGTGTCCGATGGGGCACTAAAATGTTTTGCATCTGTAGCGGATCGTTTTACAAGAAAATGGATAGACCCAGCTCCCCTAGCGGAATATGGTTTTAGTATCAGAGTTGTTAAAGCGTCTTAATAGTGTCGGTGGAAATGCCAACGGGCATTCGTCAATGTCGACAGTACTTCAACCACTGAGCATAACTTCTATAACACCAAATCAAGATTCAATGGACGACAATGGTTTTGAAGAAGCTACAACAATATCTAGCAGTAAAGTAAAAGCAACTGATTCAGGTATATCTCCTCAATCGATATCAACGACAATTTCATTGTTATCAACTTTTGTGCCGCGGATCGCCTTCCATTACTTATGACATTTTTGCGATCGCACTTACCTGACTCTATAGAACGTGCTCTTCAGGGCGATGAAAAGATGTGTACTCGATTGTATGCGTTTTGCAGTTGTTTTTACTTCTGCTACTATTCGAAGGACGTCAGGCCTTGAATCAAAAAGTAACCATGCCAATCAAGGTCAATTAGCTCCACGACCCAGGCGTAATAACTCCAACACTGATCGTACACATCGCCAACTTATAGATTGTATACGATCAAAGGACTCTGAGGCCTTGCGGGAAGCTATTGAGAATGGGGAATCGATGTGAACTGTATGGACGACGTTGGACAAACTCTTTTAAATTGGGCGTCAGCGTTTGGTACTTTGGAAATGGTTGAATTCTTATGTGAAAAAAGGCAGATGTAAACAAAGGTCAAAGGAGCTCATCTCTTCACTATGCTGCATGCTTTGGACGACCAGCTATTGCGAAAATTTTTACTGAAATATGGAGCTTATCCAGATTTGCGTGATGAAGATGGAAAAACGCCGCTAGATAAATCGCGCGAAAGATCGGATGATGGTCACCGCGAAGTGAGTGCTGTATTGCAATCACCAGGAGAATGGATGTCTACGGATCACTATCTTTTGAGCAAAGATGGCAAAAGTATACATTTCTGGAACCGCGAGGTGATCCTGAAATGGCGCCTATATATTTAAAGCTGCTTTTGCCTATATTTTGTCGAACATTCTTAGGATCAATGCTGGGCAGTGTTCGTCGGGCTAGCTTAGCCCTAATTAAAAAAAATTGTACAATACGCTTATCCATCTGTACTGCAAAGTTTGGAGTGAAACCACTAAAAGCGAAGATACTACATTAACAGTAGCTCAAAAAGGGTGGAAACTTACTTATTGAGGTAGTTGCCAGTGTCCTAGACAACGAGGTAAATTTTAAAAAAACTTTATAATATTTCCTATATGATTTTACCCGGTACTCTAAAGGTAATCGAAAATTGAAATCAGCATAGTTTCACTGGTTGTCTTTATAAATATATTTGCGGTTAAAAATAGTTCCGACCGAATAGTTATTCGAGTCAAAGTTAGAAAACAATTATTATGTTTTTTTTTGTTCCAACTCTCATTGTTTTAGTGTTACTTTAATTTGAAACTAACCGTTTTTTCAATGGGCAGGTTGTAGTTACGTAAAAAGCCTTCCGATATATTTCATTTTCAAGCCAGAAACATTTTTCTCACCAAAATGCAAATTAATTGTCGTACAAAAACACCAATATGAATACAACTATTTTTAAAAATTTAATAAATTTGTGCGTCAGTTAATTGTGTTTGTGTTGTTGCTTTCCATAAGTACGTACGAGGGCCGTCCTAGAAATATGACCTAACCACTAAAACACAAAAAGTTGTTTTTATTTTTTTTTTTTTTCAACATAGGATCCTTTTAGGTCGATACACTTTTCCCAGCGATGTTCAATAGCTTCGATACCTTTTTTATAATAAGAACTGTGAAGTTCTTGAAAATAGGCATTAACCTCAGACTCCACCTCTTCATTGTCGATAAATCTTTTTCCTCCGAGCCATTTTTTCAAGTTTGGAAATAACAAATAATCAGAACGAGCTAAGTCTGGCGAATAAGGGGCGTGAGGTTGCAATTCAAATTTTTAATTCATTAATTTTAGCCATTGAAATGGCAGAGGTGTGAACCGCCACATTGTCATGATGAAACAACACTTTATTTTTGGCTAAATGCGGTCGTTTTCCTGGATGTCATCATGTAAACGCTGCAACAAGTTCGCATAATATTCCCCGTTGATAGTTTTTCCATTTTTGAGATAGTCAATATAAATGATCCGCGCGCATCCCAAAAATCCGACGCCATGACCTTGGAAGATGGAACAGTCTTCGCCTTCTTTGGTGCCGATTCTCCTCGTTCAGTCCATTGTTTTGAAACATGAACCCATGTATTTATACCCGTACTCGAAGAGTAATAGGGTATATATTGTATTTGTGGTAAAGTGGATGTGTGTAACACACAGAAGGAGGCGTTTCCGACCCCATAAAGTATATATATTCTTGATCAGCATCAATAGCCGAGTCGATATAGCCATGTCTGTCCGTCCGTCTGTCCGTCCGTCTTGTTTTTCACTCATTGCACGAAGGCTACTAGAGCTAGACCAATCAAATTTTTTTTCCAGACTGATGTGATATCTCACTTCTAGAAAAGTGTTTCAAAATTTCGCCCCGCCACTTGCGCCCCACAAAGGGCGCACATCTGTGGCGTCCACAATTTTAAAGATAGCAGAAAACGAAAAATGCAGAATCATAGAGACAGCCTATATCTATCAGGGGCCCAAATCTGAATCGGATCGGATCATTAATATAGCCACAATAGACAAAAACACACGCAAAAATTTCGCTCCATCCCTTTCGCACTCACACAAAATCGAGTCGATTTGGTTTTTCGTAAAAATGAACGCCTGGATCTCAGAGACTATACGAGCTAGAGCAACCAAATTTTTTGCCAAGACTCCTGTGATACCAAACCTGAACAAGTGTATTTCAAAATTTTTGCCCCGCCCCCTTCCGCCCCCACAAAAGACGAAAATCCACAATATTGAAGATAGCAAAAAACTAAAAATGCAGTATTGTAGAGAATGACCATATCTACCAGATTCCCGAATTTGGTCCAAATCGGATCATTATTATAGCCACAATGATGAAATGAATTTTCAGCAGTAATCCCCCCACCTCCTCTTGCGGCGTAAGTCAATTATTGGGGTTGATTGTTGCTGCAGCTTCTCTCACACGCACACTCACGCTCAAACATGCTGCCTCGTGCAGTGTACGTGTGTGTTGTTGTGAGAACTGATGTAGATGTAGATGTCGATGACAGATGTAGCAAAAAATGTAAAATTTAAAATGATAAAACATTTTAAAATTCCACATAAATCACATGTGTACTGACTGAGTACGGGTATAAAAGTAGAGTCGCGTTCGAAGCGACTCCGTACGTTCTTTCTCGTTTTTAAATGGAATAGCTTTCGCTATTGTTTGTGTATTTGCTCTTGCTTGATGGTTTGGGTTTGGTTTTAGTGTTCGGTTTGGTTGTTTTTTTATTTTATTTTTCCTAAAAATTGCCAAGCACTCGATGGAAACATCCTCACGACGCTGTTTTTGTTCTGAAGTCAGCAAACGCGGCACCCATCTTGCGCATAACTTTTACATGTCCAATTTTTCGGTCAATATGCGATGTACAGCACTTTTTGAAATGCCTACACATTCAGCTAACTCACGAACTTTCAATCGCCGGTCACTCAGTACACATTTTTTGATTTTGGCCACCATTTCTGAAGTGTTCACCTCACTTGGACGCCCATTACGATTTTAATATTGGTTGGACTAAGACCTTTTATATGAATGTATTGTATCACATAACGATGACCAATTTTGTCCATGTTTGCAAATCAATAACAAGCGTTCTCTATTAAAATCGACCCAAAAAAAACTGTGCAAGGTAAAGGCACAAAACTTCAAACTTAAGCTTTTAATAGTCGGTACTTCCCCTTTTTAATATTTTTTGTGAACATTTTCCAACACTACTGTGTTAGGTCAGCCATTTCTGGGACGGCCCTTGTAAATCCATTTACCCGCTCTATTGTTTTAGCTTTTTTGTCTATAACTCTCTCCATCACCCAAACTAAAATATCTGTTCTTTCTCTCTCGCTCTTGAAACCTGTGCAGTAGCGCTCTCACTCACAAGCTGTTGCTGCAGTTCTGTCTAATTTTTTCGATTTCTCTTTAAGCATAGCTTTTAGCAATTGCTTGCACTGTGGTCTGATTGCTATTTGTTCTTAACTTTTTTTTTAGTCTAAAAAAAAATTAAATGCATAATACAAAAGCAGATCACTCACGATCAGCCGAACATCCCTTGCTGGCTTTGCGACAGCGTCGTACACACAAAGTGCGCAGGTATTTGGGGGATGCCATTTCACAACGTTACGGACTGCATTATAGTTGTGAGGAATGCCGTGCGGGTGAAAACGACATTCGTTCGTTTATAAGGCAGACGAGGAGTGGCTTCAAAGAGCTGATCGTAGGGTCTAAGAAGCAATATGATCGGCTCTTGGCCATGGACACTCAATTTAGCAGTTTACAGCTTCAGGCTGAGTCTTCGCGGTGCAAGAAGTCCACCCGCGGGACTTGCAAGTGCCAACTGCCTCACTGCCGCCGGCATTCGAAAAACTAACTCCGACCACTCCCTCAGTGCGCTGCTGGTGATGCAGATTCGGTAGCCGAATGCATCGTCTCGGAGAACATGCAGCCGACTGTAGCGTCCGTGTCCGTCGAGTCCGTACCAGACTCCAAATCATCGATTACGAACCCACCAGTTGTTGAACGCCCGGGACCACCAGATATTGCCATCACAGATACTGCACCTGTGGTGCCAAAAGCACTGGTGGGTGTCCCACCAAAGCGGCAAGTTTTTTGTCCCTCGGCTGGTCCCTGACCTCACTTCTAATGATGTAACTGCTTTTATCCAAAGCAAAAATAAAACTGACCTTCCTTCAGTATTAACAAACTCTTGAGTACTCATGCATGCGGATGATGTTAAACTCTGTGTCCAGTATAAGGACATTTCATTTTACTCCCGCTTGCAATCCGATCTCAATATATTTCAGTCATGGTGTTGCGGAAATATGTTACACCTGAATGTCTCGAAATGTAAAGTAATGACATTTCATCGCTCCAGCCCCTTGTTGGCTCCTTACACCCTCTGCGGTGGTTCTCTTGAGAGAATTACATTGGTTGATGATCTTCGTGTTAAACTAGACCCCAAGTTAAAGTTTTCTGAACAGATTTCTACCATGGTAAATAAAGCCATGGGAGTGCTTGGGCTTTTAAAGAGTTGGTCAAAGGAATTTGACGACTCCTATATAGCGAAGACCCTCTATTTCGCTTGTTCGTCCGATTTTAGAGTACGGCTCTTGAGTATGGTGCCCTCAGTACAAAGTTTACCAAGACCGTACAGAATCGGTCAAAAAAAAACTTTTACTTTTTGCTCTGCGTGGCCTCAACTGGGATGAAGGTGTGAGACTGCTTTCTTACTCTCGTAGATTGCTCTTAATAAACCTTCCATCCTTACTTAATCGTAGAAAAATGCTTGGTGTGATTTTTATGCACAACTTGATCAGGTGTGACATCGACAGCACTGACTTGTTGAGCCGCATAAATTTCACGATTCCTATTAGATCCTCTATTTTATTCCGTTGTACCTTCCGCTTTGTAGATCGAATTATTCCTTGCATGAACCGTTTCAGGTCTTATGCTCGGATTATAATTCGTTCTATCTTATAATATCCACCACTAATTTGCATGTTTGGCGTTGTGTTTTATATCTAATTTTCCTCGAATATTATTCTAACACATATCTTTCCTGCATGTTCGCGATCGGTTCGGTACATGCGGCGCGCGTCATGCGGCAGCGCCCCTCGGTCGGTTGGTCGGGAGGAGGGCTGCGTATCTGCCAGGGATCCGCGCGTAACAGGCTTCGGCTTGGTGTCGCATGGGCTACTTGATGGTGCAGTCATTGCGCATCTACGTCCTAAAGTGTTGAGTTGCCGTTAACGCGTCACTACTTTTATCGGCGTACTCAGTCGTGTTCTGACTGTTTTTAGCGAGAGGGAACAATGTTTCTCGAAATGGTTTTCTCCATTGTGACTAAAGTAATGATCCGATCCGATTAGGATTTTTTCCCGTTTTCTGTTATCTTCAAAATTGTGGACGTCCCAGATGTAGGGGAAGAAGGAGGTGAAGCGAAACTTTGAAACACATTTGTAGGAGTGAGATAGTCAGTCTGCAAAAAAAATTTGCTCTAGCTCTTTTAGTATCCGAGCACTGGGCGACAAACAATACGGACAGACGGACAGACAGACATGACTATATCGACTTGACTGATCAATAATATATATACTTTATACGGTCGGAAATGCATCCTTCTTTACGTTATACACATCCACTTTTACCACAAATACAATATACCATTTTACTCCTCGAGTACGGGTATAATTAATTGTCGATGACAAAAATTTGTGAATCGCGGTCTGCCTGAAAATTATAGTTCATACCGAGTACCGGGAATCTTATGTTCGGAATATTCATCTGTAGATAATTCATTAATACTGTTTATAAGCAATAAATAACATAAATTTTAATTTAATTTTCAGGATGACGACGATGGTCATTTAATTGTTTTAAATGTTATTGAAGAAATCATGTGCAAGACGCACGATGAGTTTCTTAATCAGTTTGCCAGACTAGGTGTATTTGCAAAAGTGCAAACATTAATGGAGCATGATGTTGAAGACACCTCTTCACAATTTAGCGGCAACTCAGATGACCTAGCGCTATTGCAAGTGTCTTCTATAAAGGCTGAGTCCAAAAAATCAACTTCAGGTAAAAGGTAAAATGATATTTTAAATATACATTTTATATGTACATTCTCTTTAAAATTCCAAAAAAAGAAGATTCATTGGAAGATGCCAAAGAGATTTTACAAGGAAAACCTTATCATTGGCGAGATTGGAGTTTGTGCCGGGGACGTGATTGCTTGTATGTTTGGTCGGATTCAATAGCACTAGAACTTTCTAACGGCTCTAATGGTTGGTTTCGTTTTATTATTGATGGCAAACCAGCCACAATGTACTCAAGTGGAAGCCCAGAAAATGGAAACGATAGTTCTGGTAACTATAAAATTTATACTTCAGTAAATTCTTACATATATTTTTGTTTAATCTATTGTTAAAAACTTTTAGTGTTTTTCAACGGTAACCGTTAACAAAATAGACACTTTTTCCTTACATATAGTAAATCCAACTTTTTCTGATAATTTAGGAGCTACAAATTTGTATACGAGGGTTGCAATTTATGTTTTTGGCCTAGGTCACTTCCAGCCATATTAGGGCAAAATGGTTAATTACATAAAAAAAAATTTGGAGTTTTATGGGCTAATCCTACATACAACTTTTTAATGTACGACCATGTTTGATATCGATTAACAGAAAAATGGAATTAGGCCGTGAACATTTTCGTGCGATTATTTTTCACCACTTTCGACGTGGACTACGTAGACAAGAATTCATCAATGAACTAAATTTAGTACCCGGCAAACATTAGTACATTGCGTTTTTTCGTGGGCGCTGTTCGCTCAATCAGCAAAATCAGTTGCTGTGCCTCAAAATATCGATGCTGTGCAATAACAGATTAACAAAGATCATCATGTCACATATCGTGAGAAGAGGCTTCCTTGGACATTAGTATGACGTCTATCAATAAGATTTTCCATGATACCCTGGGCATAAAAAAGGTGGGTTTCCGTTGGATCCCACATAATTTAACGATCCAGCAAAAAAAACGCGTGTTCGTGGCCTTAGCGAAACGTAAAACAGTTAATTCTGATTGGTATGCAACCATTTGTTTGCCAGAAATTTTCGGTGAAATTCGGAAAATAAACAAAAGGACACGAATCCTCTTAACTATGCCAATGTTAGCTCTCACTCATCGGCCCAGACAAAGGCATTTTTGACCGACCAAAACGTCGAATTGATGGGTCACCTGCCGTACAGTCCTGACTTATCAGCCAATGACTTCTTGTTCCCTAACATCAAAAATAAATTACGCGGGCAACGGTTTACGACGCCGGAAGAAGCGGTTGATGCATTCAAAATGCATGTTTTAGAGGTGTCTAATTCGGACACGAAAAAAAGCTATGAAAATTGCTTTAATCGGATGCAAAAGTATATTAATTATCAAGGAGAATATTATGAGAAATAATAAAACCATTTTCAGACGCCTGAGTTGGCGTTTTCATAGTTAGGCCTAAAATATAAATAGCAACCCTCGTAAAAGTGTATTATCGTGTTTTTAAATGTTAAAGGTCCACAAAAAAGAAGAGATCGATAAAAGCTCCAAAGTATTTCGCACAGAATTTTTACAATGACTTTAAAAAAAAAACTGGCACAGGTGCACACTAATATTAAAAGTAGTTGAGGGTGCCCAAAGAGCATACATTTATAAGCATAGTCATCCGATGTTCGACCCATTGTGCCTCGCGTAAGCGGACACATCCACAAACCGGACATGGAAAAGCGATACTCGACTGATCGTCTCGAGACGCAGTTGACACACAGAGGAAAAGCGAGAACCTGCGGCCTACAATTTAAAACAACTAGACTTGACCGAAAGCTCTAAAAGCTCGAGATGGGCTCGTAAGCCCATGCGAGGACAGACTCGAGACACTTAGTAAGAGACTGGGAACGAGAACTGAGAGAAAAAAATATTAACAAGTAGTAGAAACGAGGAGAACGGAAGCACACGACACGAAGGAAAACACTGGTTTCTCGGATAGAACCATAGAGCACAACGGTATTCGCGAGTCTCTTGGGATCCTAGGGTGTATAGCCGAGTATAGCCCCACGTTTAGTCCACTAGCTAGGGTGGGGTTTCTATCGAGACACACAGACACAAGTACAGCCGGACGTTTAGCCCATTGACTAGGGTTTGCTATCTGGTCCCTACCGAGGAACACGTACGCGAGTACAATTCCCGATCTAATCAGCCAGTCAGCACATTCTCTCTGGGAGCTACCGAGACGCAGTTAGCCGCTAAGCCCCAAAAATTCACATAATTCACAACCTCACATGAATTTATATGAACATATCGTTTTAATTCCGTTACATATGTCTCCCCTTTGCCTTCACACACCAACAAGTCACACGCCAACAAGAAACAAGAATCACTCTTGTAATCTTTCGGTACATTAATACGTGTAAGATATCATGAACAAGCCAAAATCTGGTTCTTGGCAGACTCTTCAAACCCATTTATTTCATCCATTAGACATTTGAAATCCAAAAAGATTTAGAAAAAATTCTTCAGAAATGTTAATATTATTCGATATTACTAATGATCCATCGAAAGTGGAGGAATGTTTTTTACTGAAAAACCAGCTTCTTATTAAAACGAGAAAGAACGTATGGCGTCGCTGTGAACGCGACTCTACTCTTATACCCGTACTCAGTCTGTACACATGTGATTTATGTGGAATCTTCAAATGTTGTATCAGTTTTTACATTTTACATTTCACATTTGTTTGATGCATCTGTCATCTACATCTACATCAGTTCTCACAACAACACACGTACACTGTACGAGACAGAGCGTGCGAGTGTGAGAGAATCATTAGCAACAACCCACAAAATAAATCTATATTTTGTTATGGTTATAGCGGGGGGTGAGGCAGCTCGCTGCTGAAAATTCATTTCATCATTGTGGCTATAATAATGATCCGATCTGGACCAAATTCGGGAGTCTGGCAGATATTATCATTCTCTACCATACTGCATACTTTACGTTTTTCTCTATCTTTAAAATTGTGGATTTTCGTCTTTTGTGGGGGCGGGGCGAAATACACTTGTTTCGGTTTGGTATCACAGGAGTGTGGACAGAAAGTTTGGTTGCTCTTCTTATAGTCTCTGAGATCCAGGCGACACAAAATACAAAAAACCAAATCGACTCGTTTTTGTGTGAGTGCGAGCGAGAGGGAGCGAAGTTTTTTTGTATGTTTTTCTCTATTGTGGCTATATTAATGATCCGATCCGATTCAGATTTGGGCACCTGATAGATATGGTCTTTTTCTATGATACTGCACAACTACTACTCCACAATTCAAAATTTTGAAACACTTTTCTATGTGGGATATCACATCAGTCTGGAAAAAATTTAATTCGAGCAATGATTGAAAAACAAGACGGGCGGACAGACGGACGGACAGACATGGCTATATCGACTCGGCTATTAATGCTGGTCAAGAATATATATACTTTATGGGGTCGGAAACGCCTCCTTCTGTGTGTTACACACATCCACTTTTACCACAAATACAATATACCCTTTTACTCTTCGAGTACGGGTATAAACAGATGGTGCAGGAATTGTATATCCAGCAACATAAGCGGAATCCAAAGAGTTGTACATATAGTTGCGAAAAAAATAATAGCACCACTGCAAAACATTTTGTTCTTGATAAAAAAAGCTATTATTGTTTCGATTTTTTTTAAATTCTAATTTTTTGTATATTGTTTGGTATTATTCTCCATAAACAAAAACAGTGCTACCGATCTTTAAATTTCAGTCCATATATTTTTTTTGGGTATTTTAAGAAAAAAGCGCCCAAAAACACCGAAAAAAAACAGCACCATGAGCCTTTGTTTTCCTGAATATACTCTTTTACTCTTCGAGTACGGGTATAAAAAAGATGGTGCAGGAATTGTATATCCAGCAACATAAGCGGAATCTACAACCCTGTATTGTAGAAGGCACGTGTTCATTAGTTTTGACAACGATTTCATTGTTTTAATCATAAAGTTTAGTTACAATGGGACGTGGAAAGCACTACACTGCGGAAAAGCGCAATCTTATCAAAAAATTGATATTGGATGGAAAAACTTACAAAGAAGTTGGTCGATTGGTAGGATGATGCTATAAAATGATTAAAAGCGCCATAAACTATGAAGAAAAAACTGAAACACGCGCACGAAAACCATCTGTGACCACTCTTCAAAGACTGATTCGTCAGAGCAAGAAGGGTCAATTCAAGCCTGCTACCGAGCTTCCGAAAATCTTAAAATAAATTCGACGGACCAAACACTTCGCACATATCTCAGGCAACATAATCTTACAGCATGCAGCCCAATAAAGTTACCACTTTTAAACGCGACACATATTATCAGGAGCATGAAGCTTGCCAGGGACCTTGCAAATTGGATATCCCGAAAATGGAGAAATATTGTATGGTCAGATGAGTCCAAAGTGGTTATATTTGGTGGAAAGGGATACCGATTATACCGTAGACGACCAAAGAAGTACCCAGTACACCACAAAACAATCATGGATCAGCACGTGTACGTGAATATCATGGAGACTGTAATGCTGCCCTTTGCAGAATATAAATTGCCGCTCGTATGGGTCTTTCAACAGGATAATAACCCCAAAAACACCAGCAAGAGAGCAACGGAATGCTTTAGGGCAAAATCTGTGAACGTTTTGGAGCGGCCTGCTCAGCCGCCTGACCTGTTTCCCATCGAAAATCTGCGTTCCGACGTCAAGAGGGCAGTGGCTGCTTCCAAGCCAACCACTGTCGGATCACTTTGGCAAGAAAATAAAGAGAAAACAATGCCAGGACTTAGTTGATTCCATGCCAAGACGCTGCGCAGCTTTTATTACCAATAAAGGGCACTGTTCTAAATATTAAATTATGCATATAGATTTAGTATTAATAGTTCATATTAATAGTTAATTAAAGTGTTTAACTAATGAATTCGTTACTTATTGCTTATTTTTTTAATTTGAAATCAACTTTTGAAAAGTGGTTCTATTTTTGTTTCGCCTCGTTTTGTCAATTTCACTAAAGTTTCTTAAATAACTTAAAAACTTTAAAACAAGATATAATTATACCCGTACTCGAAGAGTAAAAGGGTATATTGTATTTTGTGCTAAAAGTGGATGTGTGTAACATAGAGAAGGAGTAATTTCCGACCATATAAAGTATATATATTCTTGATCAGCATCAATAGCCGAGTCGATATAGCCCTGTCTGTCCGTCCGTCTGTCCGTCCGTCCGTCTTGTTTGTCGCCCATTGCTCGAAGGCTAAAAGAGATAGAGCAACCAAATTTTTTCCAGACTGATGTGTTCTCTCACTCCTAGAAAAAGTTTCAAAATTTCGCCCCCGCCCACTTCCGCCCCCACAAAGGGCGCACATCTGTGGCGTCCACAATTTTGAAGATAACAGAAAACGAAAAATGCAGAATCATATGTCTCTATGACATATCTACCCATATCTATCAGGGGCCCAAATCTGAATCGGATCGGATCATTAATATAGCCACAATAGACAAAAACATACGCAAAAACTTCGCTCCATCCCTTTCGCACTCACACAAAATCGAGTAATTTTGGTTTTTCGTATAAATGAGCGCCTCGATCTCAGAGACTATAAGAGCTATAACAACCAAATTTTTTGCCTAGACTCCTGTGATATCGCTTCAGTGCAAGTTTATTTCAAAATTTTGCCACGCCCACTCCCGCCCCCAAAAAGACGAAAATCCACAATTTTGAAGATAGGAAAAACGAAAAATGCAGTATTGTAGAAAATGACCATATCTACCAGATTCCCAAATTTGGTTCAGATCGGACCATTATTGTAGCCACAATGATGAAATGAATTTTTCAGCAGCGGGGGTTGCCCCCGCAACAAAATATACACTTTTATTAGGGGTTGATGGCAGCAGCGCTGCAGCGGCTGCTACTGATTCTCTCACACACACACTTACGCTCAAACATGCTGCCTCGTGCAGTGTACGTGTGTTGTTGTGAGAACTGATGTAGATGATGTAGATGTAGATGTCGATGACAGATGTAGCAAAAATGTAAAATGTAAAACTGATAAAACATTTTTAAAATTCCACATAAATCACTGAGTACGGTTATAAAAGTAGAGTCGCGTTCGAAGCGACTCCGTACGTTCTCTCGTTTTTTATTCCCATGTTTGTAAGAGTCTTCTTTTTCTAAAAATGTGTTTAAAGTTTTCTTAAAGTTAAAAATGTGAGTTGGGCACTTATTTAAAAATTGCCTGTGGTGGTGGTTCTATTATTTTTTTCACAGCTGTGTATATAGATTGTTGGCTATCGAGAGCGTGTATGATACACAACTCATAAATATGTATATGGGTGAAGCGAATGGAGAGATATGAATGCAAAAACTGTGCCCAAAACAAACGAGAACAAACGCCGTTAACGCGACATGACTTGTATACCCGTAATCAGTCAGTAAACATGCGTTTTATGTGAAATTGTAAAATGTTTTAACAGTTTTTATAGCCCTACTCGAAAAGTAAAGGTAAAGGTGTATTTATGGTAAAAGTGGATGTGTGTAACATAGAGAAGGAATCATTTCCGACCCCATAAAGTATATATATTCTTGATCAGCATCAATAACCGAGTCGATATAGCCATGTCTGTCCGTCCGTCTGTCTGCCTGTCCGTCCGTCTGTCTTGTTTGTCGCCCATTGCTATGAATGATATGATCATTCTCTACGATACTGCATTTTTTGTTTTTTCCTATCTTCAGAATTGTGGATTTCATACTTTTTTTATGCGTGGCAAAATTTTGAAATAAACTTGCATTGAAGCGATATCACAGGAGTCTGGACAAAAAGTTTGGTTGCTTTAGCTTTTATAGTCTCTTAGATAGAGATGCTCATTTGTACGAAAAACCAAATCGACTCATTTTTGTGTGAGTGCGAAAGAGAGGGAATGATGTTTCTCGAAATGGTTTTCTATTGTGGCTATACTAATGATCCGATCCAATTCAGATTCGGGCCCCTGATAGATATGGTCTTTCTCTATGATTCTGAATTTTTAGTTTTCTGTTATCTTCAAAATTGTGGACGCCACAGATGTGCGCCTTTGTGGGGGCGGAAGTGGGCGGGGCGAAATTTTAAAACATTTTTCTAAAAGTGAGATATATCATCAGTCTGGAAAAGAGTTTGGTTGCTCTATCTCTTAAAGCCATCGAGCAATGGGCGATAAACAAGACGGTCAGACAGACGGACGGACCGACAGGGCTATATCGACTTGGCTATTGATGCTGATTAAGAATATATATACTTTATAGGGTCGGAAATTATTCCTTCTCTATGTTACACATATACACTTTTAACACAAATACTATATACCCTTTTACTCTTCGAGTACGGGTATAAAAATGCAGTATCGTAGAGAATGACCATATCTACCAGATTCCCGAATTTGGTTCAGATCGGATCATTATTGTAGCCACAATGATAAAATAAATTTTCAGCAGCGATTTGCCCCGCCCTCTTGCAGCGTAAGTCATTTATGGTGATTATAGTCGCTACAGATTCTCTATCTCGCTCGTGTGAGCAGTGTGTGTTGCTCACACATTCTGCCTCGTGCAGTGAACGTGTGTTGTTGTGAGAAGTGATGTAGATGTAGATGACAGATGTAGCAAACAAATGTAAAATGTAAAAACTGATCAAAAATTTAAAATTCCAGTCCATTACTGACTGAGTACGGGTATAAAAGTAGAGTTGCGTTCACAGCGACTCCGTACGTTCTTTCTCGTTAAATTTTTCTACAGTCAATATTTATTTTTTCAAGTTTAATAATTTTGATAGATATAGTAATGTATCAAAATGTAACAAAATAATACATTTCTAAAAACCTAATGTAACAAAAAATTATTTTTAAAATTTTTAGGCCTGGAAAAAATAATAGAAACGGCTTTTAGTTTGATTTGTAACTTTATAATTTAGATGAACCATGTCATAGCCAGCCTTGAAAAATGCTTCGGGTCATTATCCTGATGGAACTCCCACTTTAATGGCATTTCCTCTTCAGAATATGATATCATTATGTTATACAGTAAGTCTCCGTAGTGGATGGCACACATTCTTTCTATCGAAAGTATTGGACCAACACCAGAATGGGAAAAGCATCCCCACAATATAATGTGTCCACCACCGTGCTGAACTGTTCAAACAGAGTACTTTAGGTCGTGGGCAGTGTTCTTAGGGCGCCCTACATGTGGTTTCCCATCACATTCAAACAAATTGATCTTGGTTTTATCCGACTACAACAAATTTTGAACGAAATAAGTGGACCTTCGCAAAATGTACCCTCTAGCATATATTTTTTATACGGTATGGTACGCTTCAAGCCAAATGGCCTCTTAGATCGTCTTTGATATGCCTACATATTTCTTATATTAAGAGTAATAACCTGTACGTTTAGATCAATTTGAATATCTTACGACGAAAGAAATTTATTTTTTTTTTTTCGAACAATGCGTCAGTTGAAATTCACCGATGTTGCTCGATTTTTTCACGTTTCTCTGGTTCGTTTTTTTGTTGTGAAGCGCCTTAAACACTTTTTTTTAAAAATTTAAGAATTGTAGAATATTGTTTTGCCTTCATTTCTGAACGTTAGGATATTTCATCTTTCAATATGCTTACAATGTGTGGTATACCATTCTAAAACGAATAACAACAACAAATAAAACGGTCTACGCAGGAAAAGTTATTTAGGATATTCCTTTAACGTTAGTATATGAAATGTTACCTATATAATTATATTATATCCGGTACAAAACAAGATAAATTGTTTCTATTATTTTTTCCAAGACAAAACGAGGCATTTCCATAATTTAACATACACAGCTAATAATTCTAAGATATAAGCCCAAAGAGAGCCCAAAGGAAAGCACCATTATCCTTAAACTAATCCCAGTGGTTTGTATGCAAACAATTTGGTCCAAAAATGAAATATTTGGTTTCAAATGTGAAGGCGCCGCCTGCCCTTTCTATTATTTTTTCAATCACTGTATGTCTGTCCGTCCGTCAGTCCGTCCGTCCGTCTTTTTCTTGTGTGGGTTAACAGTGCTCGGAGATTATAAGAGCTAGAGTAATCAAATTTTTTTTCAGACTGATGTGTTATGATGTCGCCCCTCCCCGTCCACAATTTTGAAGATAACAAAAAACAAAAAATGCAGAATCATTAAGAAAGACCATATCTATCAGAGGCCCAAATCTGAATCGGATCATATCATTATTATAGTCACAATATAGAAAACCATTTCGAAAAATATGGTTCCCTCTCGCTCGCATTCACACAAAAACGAGTCGTTTTGGTTTTTCGTATAGATGAACGCCTGGATCTCAGAGACTATAAGAGCTAGAGCAACCAAACTTTCTGTCTAGACTCCTGTGATACCAAACCGAAATACAAGTGTATTTCAAAATTTCGCCCCGCCCCCACAAAAGACGAAAATCCACAATTTTGAAGATAGAGAAAAACGAAAAATGCAGTATCGTAGAGAATGATCATATCTCCCAGATTCCCGAATTTGGTTCAGATCGGATCATTATTATAGCCACAATGATAAAATGAATTTTCAGCAGCGATTTCCACCGCCCCTTGCAGCGTGAGTCATTTATGGTGGATAATAGTCGCTACAGATTCTCTCTCTCGCTCACACACCGCTCACACATTCTGCCTCGTGCAGTGAACGTGTGTTATTATTCCTTTTCTATGTTACACACAACCACGTTTACCACAAATACAATATACCCTTTTACTCTTCGAGTACGGGTATAAAAAGTGAAGTGAACTACACCCAGCGACAAAAAAAAAAAACGCACTCTTGTTATTTCATGCATTTCTGACTTTGGAAGACTGGTGTTTCCCCAAATTTTATTCGATTCGACTAATTTTTTTTTTTTGGGAGTTCCCGTGAATGTTTCCGTCTGGTTTTGTGTGGTTTTTGACGTCTTAGTTGCTGGAAACACTTCCTAAAGAATTTTAACTTTGAACTCTTCAAAACGATGCCTAAGGGAAAGCAGATATCGGTGACTGGAATGGAAGATCGTATTATTATGAGAACGACCCTAAATAAAAGATTTTTAAATGCTGTTAAGATAGCTTCCGAAGTGCAGCAACGATTTTCAAAAAGATATTTCGGCTCGAACTATACAGTTTCGGCTAAAGGAGATGGCCCTAATGGCAAGGACACCTGCCAAAAAGCCACTTCTGAACAGTAGAATTAAGAAAGCTCGCTTAAATTGGTCTACAGAAAAATCTAATTGGGGTGGTCCGAATGGTCACGTGTCATATTGTCGAATGAGTCCAAATTCAACCTCACAGATCGCCGGAGAACAGGGGAACGATATTCCAAAGATTGCTGCATTAGCACCGTACAGCATTTGCCTTATATTATGGTATGGGTTTGAATATCTAAAAATAAAACTGTATCGATAATAATGGTAAAGGTATGGTCAATGCAAAAGTGTATAAAGAAATGGCGTTGTGCCTAGTATGGAATCAGTTACTGAGAAAGAAGATGATCCCATCTTTCAGTACGATTCTGCACCTTGTCATCGAGCGCGCTCTCTAAGTTATCCTCGTCGTTTGCTATTTTTAAAAAATGCATTATACTAATTTTGATTATTCTTTAACGATAGGTTAACATTTTTAAGATGAAATGGGTATTAAGTCCTTAGATTGGCCAGGTAACAGTCCCGACCTCAGTCCGATAGAGAATGTCTAGGCCCTTCTGGGTTCAAAAATAGGAAAAAGGAAGCAGTAAACTATGGTTGAGTTACGCCAAACTATAGAAAAAGTATGGTTTGATGATATAACGGACGAATATCTGAAGGTTTTATACGATTAGATGCCCAATAGGACAAAAATGTCTCTATAAAACGCCAAGGGTGGTCCCACCAAATAGTTCTTAATTTGAAAAATAATTTTTTAAATATAGCTTTGTCATTACTTTTATAGAAAACAAAATAACTCATTGGAAAAAATTTAGTTTTTGTTGGAAAAACACGTTTATATATTTTAATTTAATTTTTACTTTTGTTATGGTGAAATTACTAAATAACCGTTGAAAACGGTGTGTGATTATAAAATATTTTTCTTTTCACTAATTATTATGATACAAACAAATTTAGTAACTTATTTTGTATAAAAATGATTGAGTGAAACAAAAAAAATAAATAGTCGAATCGAATAAAATTTGGAGAAACACCAGGCTTCCAAAGTCAGAAATGCATGAAAAGTCAGAGTGCTTTTTTTTGTCGCTGGGTGTATAAAACGCGGTATAACAAAAACGCATAAGACTTGGAATAACAAAACAAACAGCTAAGTAATTTTGTCTATGAATGAATGGTTGAAAATTTGAGCTTTGAAATATATTTGTAGGTGAATTGAGTGAAGTAAAGTTTAATTAACAATGCCGCGACCAAGACGATCGAATCTTTCCCGACAAAGCCTTAATGCAAGAAGGATACGAAACACTGCAAATGAAAAGAATGAACAGCGCGCGTTAGTATGGCTCGACTTCGTGCTTCTCAATCACATTGCGTCGACATGTATGTCAAAATAGAAACGGAATGTTTAACTTTCATTAGGTTGAACAAATCCAAGTAGATACTTTACGACGCACAAGAATAAATATAACAAGTACTGATTTGAATCGAGCAGTGTTTCGATACGATTGCAGCATTGATTACGGCATACTATTTATCGTTCGCATTGGGGAGATGGAAGTTGTTTGCGAAGAAAATTGTGCCGCATTGAAGTTTTCTGTGGAAACGCCAGGACTTTGCTGCCTTAGGGGGACAGTGAAATTGCCAGGGAATCCGTGCGAGAAAAGCATTTAAATGCGTTGCGAAAGAAGGAATGGGAGACGATCAACTGTCGATGACGGAAACGGGAACGGGATATTTGGTATTTTATACCCTCCAATTATTTTATAAATACATTTTTTAAACGTAGTATTATTCTGCT
>CM019042.1:30618062-30686939 GCA_009664405.1 Drosophila bifasciata
GAATTAATTGTCGGAATTGAATTATTGATTGCTGATAGATCTGCTATGTGCTCTAGTTCACGACTCAATGGTGTTCCACCATTTAGAGAGTCTTTATGCATTTTGTTAGAGCTAGGTTCCTTGTTATTTGTTCGAGTTTCTCTGGGTGACGTATTTGTAGATAATTGGTTAGAGATTATTTGGGTCTTTGCTGAAGAAAACACATTTTCGGCTATTGTTTCTACAGCTTGCTTCCATGTTAGGTTGTCTGCAGAAACAGTTTGATTTGAAGCACCTTCCGCATTTTGATTTTTGTCAGTTGCTTCAGCAAGGGATGGAGTAGAACTGGATTTTCGTGAACTTAGTGTAATTGCTTTATCCTTTATTTTAGTTTCAGTATTTATTGTTTTAATCGACTGACTTCCTTCGAACATAGAATAATTTTCGCAATCAGCCAATTTTAAATCGTATTTTCCTTCAGAGCCCATACGATAAGAATTCCTCACACCATGGTCCCATTTTACATCAATCCAACCATTGTGTATTTCACCAGTGATAGTTCCTTCACTACATCCATCTTGATCATCCCAACGCCAGTCAATCCCACGAATAACACGCGCACCAGTAGTCATGTGTTTAAGTTGAGCTCTTATCTGTCGTCTCTCTCGCCTTATTTTTGCTTCAGCATCTTTAACATTTTTGCCAATATCTTCAGAAACTCCTATGACTCGACCATAAATTTCAAATCCACTTACACTTAAATAATGAGTTTGACCGGACGCATTCCGACCATTCTGCTGAATTTTTATGTGACGATATGCTGAGTCTGACGCACAATTTATGGACCAAGTCGCTGTACTACCGGGTTCAAGAAGGCTTTTATCATCTATATGTGTACTAAGAGTTGTCCAACATACGCCATCTTTCGAAGCTTGAAGTAGCCAATTCCGTAGAGCCGAACGTCCATATCCACGAGCATGACGTAAAGTATAAGCAGTGGGTACAATAAATACTCCGAGATCTATAGCAAAATAGGCTTTCTTATTATCCTTGGTATGACAATTAAGCGATATGCTATCTCGAGACAATATGTCCTCCAATTTTCCATAGGGTAACGTTTTTCCTTCTGAACTTGTTACTTGTACTAGTCCAAATAGCGCAGGATTTACCCAATCGCATGTTTTTGCGTTAGAGCCAATATAATACAACAGACCTTCTTCGTCAAAATCAAAAGAATGAGCAAATAAAACACCACTTTCATTCTCTCTGAGTCTTTTCAAGTAAAAATATGTTGATCTGTCGAGATCATACCATTGTTTGGCTACCATTTTGAGTAGATATTTTGAAAGCTGTCCAATGGTTGCTAGAGGTTCCATTTTTAAAGTTCGACCCGTTCGATCAAACAATGTATTTTCACATTGTGCACGTTCCAATCTGAATCGAAGTCGTTTTTGAAGAATTTGTAGATTATAGCCAGAGCATGGAGCATCATACAAATAAACTGGTAATTTTTCAGTACTTTCTAAAACTGAGACAAGTTTCTGTATTAAAATACTCGCGGTATTTTTAACTCTTGATTTGTTCGAAAATAACCAATATTATCTTCTAATATGCATTTTTTGAAAACGGAAACTCGTTGTTTCTGCATTTTGCTTCGCTTGCATCTTCCCGAGTGACTTTCCCAATGGTTAACTGATAAAACAGCAACTAAAGCTTGTACAAGGCCCGATGAATGCATTTCAAATGCACTCACTACGCCATCCTCATGGATCAATTGCGAAAGTTCCGTTAACGCAGTAGACAATATAATATCCCAATTTCCATCAGGTGATATATTTTGCTCTTCAAGGGATATCTCAATTTGGTTTACTATATCTGTTAGTTTCCCTACTGCTCCACGTGGTATTGTTTGAGCTGATTTAAAGTACTTATTATAAATATCCGAGATAAATTACGGATTTGAAATCTCTGACCATCTGTCTTTGACTTTATACGCTTTTTTTTGGCGGTTGACCATCCGGAAGCAAAGTCAGGCCCCAAAACTGTTTCCGCTGTAAATGTATGTTTTGTGCCTCTGTTGCTCTCAAAAATAAATCCGAGCAAATCATCTTGCAAAATAGTTACTTGTTGACCTTCGGTGTTGTGAATTTGAAGTTGATTTGCCTTTTGAGACTGCAGAACCCAGTTTCCAACTACCAGCCTCAACGAACTTGTAGTGGGTAAAATAGGTTGCGACACTGTTCCTGGTACAACGCACGAACGGGCCCGCAAAAGTTTTTCCAAAAACTCCCCGCGGTTTTCTGTTAATACAAAAACAAATTTAAGATGGCTTAAATATTTTTGTTAAATAATTTAAAATTATATATTTCCTAGTACCTACACTCATGGACAAAATAATAGGTGTGAACTTTTTTTTTTTTAATATCGCTTTAAATCGATCTAAACATAAATTTTTATACGAAAACTATACTTTTATAATATGCACAGACTGTTTCGGTGCGAATTGGGTGAAATTTTTGAGGTTTATTAGCTTTCTGCCAAAAATTTTGGATTGTTTTGTGCTAAGACTGCCAATGGTCAATGAAATAGGTGTATGAAGCAAAACATTAATTTGTAGTTTATTAAGATAATTATTTGTTTGCAGAAGGTAAGGTATTAGGAAAAATACAACTAAATGGGGACTTAAAATCCATTAAAATTGTATTAGATGGGTCGGCGTCACTGCAGTGCGGAGGAGAAAACTCATAGACGACTCCAAAATGTAAGCACAAATTTATAAATCCATTGCCAGTGGTTATTGAAAACTATCTAAAACTTCGTAACCAATGCCTTAAAACCGGTAAAAAATAGGATAAAGTCGGGGAACACATAAAAAAATCATCATCTAAGACCGATGATCGCGTGGTTCAGTTGGTTAAACGCCACCCGTTCATGTCATCCAGGACGATTTCATAACAACGAAATTGGGAATATTGTATTATCCCGACCGTTCGGACGAATAGCAATTAGCAAAACCTGGGTCCGATTGTATACGCCATAGGTTCCTTTGCTTCGGCTCTGAAAATTTCGATGAAAAAATTTGTATAGATCGTAGAACCTGTGCAGACCGAAGGTTTTAAGAAAATTTGGATTAGTATCCAGAGCATGGAGTGACGAAACCAAATAAAATTTATTTGGAAATACTTGCTAAAAAGGAATGCTTCTGTATTAAAAGGCAAAGAATTTTGAAATCAGGTATTTGTTCGAAAAAACCAACATGGAGGTGGTAGCATTTTTGAAAACGGAAACTCGTTGTTTCATGGTATGATGTTGCATCTTCCCGTGTTGACGGAATAATGGACAGATTCGTATAAAACAGCAATTGGAGACGGTAAAGGCCCGATGAATGCGATTTCAATGCACTTTTATGGAAGTTCCAGCAGGATCAATGACCGAAAGTTCCGTTAACGCAGTAGACAATATAATATCCCGATTTCCATCAGGTGATATGTTTTGAGTGGTCAAGGGATATCCCAATTTGGTTTCCTATATCTGTTAGTTTCCCTGGGCTGAACTGGTATTGAGAGGTTTAAAGTACTTATTGTCAAAAATAAAAAATTAATTTTGGGATATTGTCCAAAGAACTGGACCATCTGTCAATTGACTTTTATCGCATGTTTTTATCCTTTGACAAGACGAAGCTAAAGAAGGCCCCAAAATAACGGCTGATAAATGTATGTTTTAGCTGCCTTGTTGCTCTCGTGGTAATTTATCGATAAATCATCTTGCAAAATCAAAAATAGTAAAATATCGGTGTTGTGAATTTAAGCCGATTTGCCTTTGACACCAGATTATTGTGTCCAAACTACCAAATTGCGGATTTAAGGAAAATTAAACTGTTCCTGGTAAATCGCACGAAGGGTTCGCAAATCTGTTTCCAAAACTCCCTTTTGTTTAAAGTTAATACAATTTAAGTTTTGGAAAAAACTTTAATGATTTGTTAAATAAGATAAAAAAGAAGATATGACTTAGATATAAAAAGTTAAAAAGAAAAAAAGGTGTGACCTTTTTTTTTATCGCTTTAAGTGTATATGTAAAAAGAATTTTGATATTGTTAGTATATGGGCATGGAAAATGCACAGATATTCGGTGCGTTGTATATTTTTTGAGGTTTATTAGGGCCCGGCCAAAAATTTTGATTGTTTTGTGCTGACACATTGTGCAAGAAATAGGTGAGAAGTAAAAGAATAATTACTACGTTTAAAAAATTATTTGTTAAAAGAATTGAGGGTATTAAAAAATACAACAAATATCCTGTCTCTGTTTCCATTTAAATCGTATTAGATGGGTCGTCCCATTCCTTCTTTTCGCAACGGATTTAGTTCTTCTTTCTCGACGATTCCAAAATGTAGCACTCGTTTATAAATCCATTGCCAGTGGTTATTGAAAACAGAAAACTTCGTAATGCGGCCTTAAAACCGGTAAAAAACAGGGATCCATCGGGAACACATAAAAACGATAAATAGTATGACCGATGATCGCGTGGTTCAATTGGTTAAACACTGCTCGTTCATCAAATCCAGGACTTGTTATATTTAAATTGGGAATATTGTATTATCCCGGACCGTTCGGCGACGATTGGCAATATCAAACCTTCCAGATTCTATTGCCCATAGGGTTCCTTTGCTTCGGTCGCAAAATTTACAGATGAGGCAAAAATTCGTACTAGATCGTAGAACTGGTGCAGACCGAAGGTGGGAAAAATGGCTTAGTATCCTCTGCAGTGACGAAACCAAATTAAATTTATTTGGTTTTGATGCCAAAAAGATTCGATCGTCGTCCGAAAGGCAAAGAATTTAAAGTAGGAACACATTTAAACTGTGAAACATGGAGGTATATAATTTCAAAGCTTTTCATTATGATGTTGGTCCGATTCGTCGTATTTGACGGAATAATTTCTAGATTCGTATACAAAGATCTATTGGAGACGGTAATGCTACCATATGCCGAGGATAATATGCCACTTTTTATGGAAGTTCCAGCAGGATAATGACCCGAAGCACGCCTCTCGACAAGTAAAAGGATTGGTTCCGAGAGCAAAAATGCGAATTTTCTTGAGTATTCATTTTTCAATCCCCGGAATCAATCCCGACGAGAATCCCTGGGCTGAACTCAAATTTGTTTGGAAAAGACTTTTAGTCAAAATAAAATTTTATGGGATATTGTCCAAAAGAACATGGTACAACATTCCAATTTAAAATTGTCGCATGTTAAAAGTAAAAATGCCAAGACGAATGGAGAAAGTCCTGCAAAAAAACAGCGGATATAATGAGTATTAGCCGCCAGATAAAATTTATCATAAAACAAGACCAAAAAAAAAAAATTATCGACTTAATTTAAAGATTTATTTGGTGGGACCTATTATTGGTGTTTAGAGAATTTTTGTCCTATTGGGCATTTAATCGTATAAAATTTAAATATTCGTCCGTTAAATCAAAGGTTTGTGAATCTGTTTTTTTCTTTTAGTTTGGCGTAACTCAACCATAGCTTTACCGCTTCCTTTTGTTATTTTTGAAAGAAGAAGGCCTTAGATATTCTCTCAATATCGGACCGACTGTTACCTGGCCAATCTAAGGACTTAATACCCATTTCATCTTAAAAAATGTTAACCTATCGTTAAAGAATAATCAAAATTAGTATAATGCATTTTTAAAAAATAGCAAAACGACGAGATAACTTAGAGAGCGCGCTCGATGACAAGGTGCAGGAATCGTACTGAAAGATGGGATCATCTTCTTCTCAGTGTAACTGATTCCATACTAGGCACAACGCTTCTTTATACACTTTTGCATTGACCATACCTTTACCATTATTATCGGATACAGCTTTTATTTTTAGATATTCAAACCCATACTCATAATATAAGGCAAAGGTACGTGGTGCTAATGCAGCAATCTTTTTGGAATATCGTTCCCCGTTCTCCGGCGATCTGTGAGGTTGAATTTGGACTCATTCGACAATATGACACGTGACCATTCGACCACCCTACCAGATTTTTCTGTAGACCAATTTAAGCGAGCTTTCTTAATTCTACTGTTCAGAAGTGGCTTTTTGGCAGGTGTCCTGCCATTAGGCCATCTCCCTTTTAGCCGAAACTGTAAGGAAGCCTCTGAGCCGAAAATATTCCTCTTTTGAAAATCGTTGTTTTAATCTCGGAAGCTATCTTAACAGCATTTAAAAATCTTTTATTTAGGGTCGTTCTCATAATAATACGATCTTCCATTCCAAGTCACCGATATACCTCGCTTTCCCTTAGGCATCAGTTTTGAAGAGTCTAAAAGTTAAAATTTTATGTTTGTGCAACTAAGACGTCAAAAAACCACTACAATACAAACCAGACGGAAACATTCACGGAACTCCCAAAAAAAAAAAATTAGTCGAAATCGAATAAAATTTTTGGGGAAAACACCAGTCTTCCAAAAAGTCAGGAAATGCATGAAATAACAAAGTAGTCATTTTTATACAAAATAAGTTACTAAATTTGTTTGTATCATAATAATTAGTGAAAGAAAATTATTTTTGCCAATCACACCGTTTTCAACGGTTATTTAGTAATTTCACCATAACAAAAAGTAAAAAAATTAAATTCAAAATATATAAACGTGTTTTTCCAACAAAAACTAAATTTTTTCCAATGAGTTATTTTGTTTTCTATAAAGTAATGACAAAGCTATATTTAAAAAAAATTTTTTTAAATTAAGAACTAATTAATATTTGGTGGGACCACCCTTTGGCGTTTATGAGACATTTGGTCCTATTGGGCATCGAATCGTATAAAACCTTCAGATATTCGTCCGTTATATCATCAAACCATACTTTTTCTATAGTTTTGGCGTAACTCAACCATAGTTTACTGCTTCCTTTTTTCCTATTTTTGAACCCATAAGGGCCTAGACATTCTCTATCGGACTGAGGTCGGGACTGTTGGCTGGCCAATCTAAGGACTTAATACCCAAATTCCATCTCAAAAAATGTTAACCTATCGTTAAAGAATAATCAAAAATTAGTATAATGCAATTTTAAAAATAGCAAACGGCGAAGAATAACTTAGAGAGCGCGCTCGATGACAAAGGTGCAGAATCGTACTGAAAATGGGATCATCTTCTTTCTCAGTAACTGATTCCATACTAGGCACAACGCCATTTCTTTATACACTTTTGCATTGACCATAATTTTACCATTATTATCGATACAGTTTTATTTTTAGATATTCGAACCCATACCATAATATAAGGCAATTGCTGTACGGTGCTAATGCAGCAATCTTTGGAATATCGTTCCCCTGTTTTCCGCCGATCTGTGCGCGAACCATCGGGTCCAATGAGTTTGAATTTGGACTCATTCGACAATATGACACGTGACCATTCGGACCACCCCAATTAGATTTTTCTGTAGACCAATTTAAGCGAGCTTTCTTAATTCGTTCAGAAGTGGCTTTTGGCAGGTGTTCTTTGCCATTAGGGCCATTTCCTTTAGCCGAAAACTGTATAGTTCGAGCCGAAATATCTTTTGAAAATCGTTGCTGCACTTCGGAAGCTATCTTAACAGCATTTAAAAATCTTTTATTTAGGGTCGTTCTCATAATAATACGATCTTCCATTCCAGTCACCGATATCTGCTTTCCCTTAGGCATCGTTTTTGAAGAGTTCAAAGTTAAAAATTCTTTAGGAAGTGTTTCCAGCAACTAAGACGTCAAAAACCACACAAAACCAGAAGGAAACATTCACGGGAACTCCCAAAAAAAAAAAAAAAAAAAAAAAAATTAGTCGAATCGAATAAAAATTTGGGGAAACACCAGTCTTCCAAAGTCAGAAATGCATGAAATAACAAGAGTGCGGCTTTTTTTTTTGTCGCTGGGTGTAGTTCACTTCACTTTTTATACCCGTACTCGAAGAGTAAAAGGGTATATTGTATTTGTGGTAAACGTGGTTGTGTGTAACATAGAGATGGAATAATAACACACGTTCACTGCACGAGGCAGAATGTGTGAGCAGTGTGTGAGCGAGAGAGAGAATCTGTAGCGACTATTATCCACCATAAATGACTCACGCTGCAAGGGGGCGGTGGAAATCGCTGCTGAAAATTCATTTTATCATTGTGGCAATAATAATGATCCGATCTGAACCAAATTCGGGGAATCTGGGAGATATGATCATTCTCTACGATACTGCATTTTTCGAATTTCTCTATCTTCAAAATTGTGGATTTTCGTCTTTTGGGGGGGGAAGGGGGTGGGCGAAATTTTGAAATACACTTGTATTTCGGTTTGGTATCACAGGAGTCTAGACAGAAAGTTTGGTTGCTCTAGCTCTTATAGTCTCTGAGATCCAGGCGTTCATCTATACGAAAAACCAAAACGACTCGTTTTTTTGTGAATGCGAGCGAGAGGGAACCATATTTTTCGAAATGGTTTTCTATATTGTGACTATAATAATGATATGATCCGATTCAGATTTGGGCCTCTGATAGATATGGTCTTTCTTTATGATTCTGCATTTTTTGTTTTTTGTTATCTTCAAAATTGTGGACGCCACAGATGTGCGTCCTTAGTGGTGGCGGAAAGGGGAGGGGCGAAATTTTTAAATATTCTTGCAGAAGTGAAATAACAATTCAGTCTGAAAAAAAATTGGATTACTCTAGCTCTTATAATCTCCGAGCACTGTTAACCCACACAAGACAGACGGACGGACGGACGGACGGACAGACATACAGTGATTGAAAAAATAATAGAAAGGGAAGGCGGCGCCTTCACATTTGAAACCAAATATTTCATTTTTGGACCAAATTGTTTTGCATACAAACCACTGGGATTAGTTTAAGGATAATGGTGCTTTCCTTTGGGCTCTCTTTTGGGCTTATATCTTAGGAATTATTAGCTGTGTATGTTAAATTATGGAAATGCCTCGTTTTGTCTTGGAAAAATAATAGAAACAATTTATCTTGTTTTTGTACCGGATATAATATAATTATATAGGTAACATTTCATATACTAACGTTAAAGGAATATCCTAAATAACTTTTCCTGCGGAGACCGTTTTATTTGTTGTTGTTATTCGTTTTAGAATGGGCGTGGTATACATTGTAAGCATATTGAAAGATGAAATATCCTAACGTTCAGAAATGAAGGCAAAAGAATATTCTACAATTCTTAAATTTTCAAAAAAAGTGTTTAAGGCGCTTCACAACAAAAAACGAACCAGAGAAACGTGAAAAAATCGAGCAACATCGGTGAATTTCAACTAACGCATTGTTCGAAAAAAAAATAATAAATTTCTTTTCGTCGTAAGATATTCAAATTGATCTAAACGTACAGGTTATTACTCTTAATATAAGAAATAGGCATATCAAAGACGATCTAAGAGGCCATTTGGCTTGAAGCGTACCATACCGTATAAAAAAATATATGCTATATTTTTACATTTTGCGAAGGTCCACTTATTTCGTTCAAAAATTTGTTGTAGTCGGATAAAAACCAAGATCAATTTGTTTGAATGTGATGGGAAACCACATGTAGGGCGCCCTAAGAACACTGCCCACGACCTAAAAGTACTCTGTTTGAACAGTTCAGCACGGTGGTGGACACATCATATTGTGTGGATGCTTTTTCCCATTCTGGTGTTGGTCCAATACTTTCGATAGAAAGAATGTATGTGCCATCCACTACGGAGACTTACTGTATAACATAATGATATCATATTCTGAAGAGGAAATGCCATTAAAGTGGGAGTTCCATCAGGATAATGACCCGAAGCATTCTTCAAAACTGGCTATGACATGGTTCATCTAAATAATAAAAGTTACAAATCAAACTAAAAGCCGTTTCTATTATTTTTCCAGGCCTACAAATTTTAAAAAATAATTTTTTTTTTTACATTAGGTTTTTAGAAATGTATTATTGACTGTAGAAAAATTTAACGAGAAAGAACGTACGGAGTCGCTGTGAACGCGACTCTACTTTTATACCCGTACTCAGTCAGTAATGGACTGGAATGGAATATTAAATGTTTGATCAGTTTTACATTTTACATTTTTTTTTGCTACATCTGTCATCGACATCTACATCTACATCAGTTCTCACAACAACACACGTACACCGCACGAGGCAGCATGTTTGAGCGTGAGTGTGCGTGTGAGAGAAGCTGCAGCAACAATCAACCCTAATAATTGACTTACTCTGCAAGAGGAGTGGGGCGATTGCTGCTGAAAATTCATTTGATCATTGTGGCTACAATAATGATCCGATCTTAACCAAATTCAGGTTTCTGGTAGATATGGTCATTTTCTACCATACTGCATTTTTTTTTTTTCTATATTCAAAATTGTGGATTTTCGTCATTCGGGGGGGCGGGGCGAAATTTTGAAATACACTTGTTCAGGTTTGGTATCACAGGAGTCTTGGCAAAAAGTTTGGTTGCTCTAGCTCTTATAGTCTCTGAGATCAAGGCGACACAAAATACAAAAAACCAAATCGACTCGATTTTGTGTGAGTGCGAAAGAAGGGAGCGAAGTTTTTTTCGTATATTTTTCCTCTATTGTGGGTATATTAATGATCCGATTCAGATTTGGGCCCCTGGTAGATATGGTCTTTCTCTATGATTCTTTCGTTTTCTGCTATCTTCAAAATTGTGGACGCCACAGATGTGCGCCCTTTGTGGGGGCGGAAGTGGGCGGGGCGAAATTTTGAAATGCAGTATGGTAGGGAATGATAATATCTGCCAGATTCCCGAATTTGGTCCAGATCGGATCATTATTATAGCCACAATGATGAAAATGAATTTTCAGCAGCGAGCTGCCTCACCCCCGCTACAACCATAACAAAATATACATTTATTTTGTGGGTTGTTGCTAGTGATTCTCTCACACTCGCACGCTCTGTCTCGTACAGTGTACGTGTGTTGTTGTGAGAACTGATGTAGATGTAGATGACAGATGCATCAAACAAATGTGAAATGTAAAATGTAAAAACTGATACAACATTTGAAGATTCCACATAAATCACATGTGTACAGACTGAGTACGGGTATAAGAGTAGAGTCGCGTTCACAGCGACGCCATACGTTCTTTCTCGTTTTTAATAAGAAGCTGGTTTTTCAGTAAAAAACATTCCTCCACTTTCGATGGATCATTAGTAATATCGAATAATCTTAACATTTCTGAAGAATTTTTTCTAATTCTTTTTGGATTTCAAATGTCTAATGGATGAAATAAATGGATTTGAAGAGTCTGCCAACATGTTGAAAAGAACCAGATTTTGGCTTTTTCATGATATCTTACACGTATTAATGTACCGAAAGATTACAAGAGTGATTCTTGTTTCTTGTTGGTGTGTGAAGGCAAAGGGAGACATATGTAACGGAATTAAAACGATATGTTCATATAAATTCATGTGAGGTTGTGAATTTATGTGAATTTTTTGGGGCGTAGCGGCTAACTGCGTCTCGGTAGCTCCCAGAGAGAATGTCCTGACTGGCTGATTAGATCGGGAATTGTACTCGCGTACGTGTTCCTCGGTAGGGACCAGATAGCAAACCCTAGTCAATGGGCTAAACGTCCGGCTGTACTTGTGTCTGTGTGTCTCGATAGAAACCCCACCCTAGCTAGTGGACTAAACGTGGGGCTATACTCGGCTATACACCCTAGGATCCCAAGAGACTCGCAAATACCGTTGTGCTCTATGGTTCTATCCGAGAAACCAGTGTTTTCCTTCGTGTCGTGTGCTTCCGTTCTCCTCGTTGTTAATATTTGTTTTCTTTTTAATATTTTGTTCTCTCAGTTCTCGTTCCCAGTCTCTTACTAAGTGTCTCGAGTCTGTCCTCGCATGGGCTTACGAGCCTCTCTCGAGCTTTTAGAGCTTTCGGTCAAGTCTAGTTGTTTTAAATTGTAGGCCGCAGGTTCTCTCTTTTCCTCTGTGTGTAAACTGCGTCTCGAGACGATCAGTCGAGTATCTCTTTTCCATGTCCGGTTTGTGGATGTGTCCGCTTACGCGAGGCACAATGGGTCGAACATCGGATGACTATGCTTTATAAATGTATGCTCTTTGGGCACCCTCAACTACTTTTAATATTAGTGTGCACCTGTGCCAGTTTTTTTTTGGCAAGTCATTGTAAAAATTCTGTGCGAAATACTTTGGAGCTTTTATCGATCTCTTCTTTTTGTGGACATTTAACATTTAAAAACACGATAATACACTTGTACGAGGGTTGCTATTTATATTTTAGGCCTAACTATGAAAAACCCCAACTCAGGCGTCTGAAAATGGTTTTATTATTTCTCATAATATTCTCCTTGATAATTAATATACTTTTGCATCCGATTAAAGCAATTTTTCATAGCTTTTTTTTTTCGTGTCCGAATTAGACACCTCTAAAACATGCATTTTGAATGCATCAACCGCTTCTTCCGGCGTCGTAAACCGATGACCGCGTAATTTATTTTTGATGTTAGGGAACAAGAAGTCATTGGCTGATAAGTCAGGACTGTACGGCAGGTGACCCATCAATTCGACGTTTTGGTCGGTCAAAAATGCCTTTGTCTGTGCCGATGAGTGAGAGCTAACATTGGCATGGTTAAGATGGATTCGTGTCCTTTTGTTCATTTTCCGAATTTCACCGAAAATTTCTGGCAAACAAAGGGTTGCATACCAATCAGAATTAACTGTTTTACGTTTCGCTAAGGCCACGAACACGCGTTTTTTGCTGGATCGTTAAATTATGTGGGATCAACGGAAACCCACCTTTTTATGCCCAGGGTATCATGGAAAATCTTATTGATGGACGTCATACTAATGTCCAAGGAAGCCTCTTCTCACGATATGTGACATGATGATCTTTGTTAATCTGTTATTGCACAGCATCGATATTTTGTGGCACAACAACTGATTTTGCTGATTGAGCGAACAGCGCCCACGAAAAACGCAATGTACTAATGTTTGTCGAGTAATAATTTTAGTTCATTGATGAATTCTTGTCTACGTAGTCCACGTCGAAAGTGGTGAAAAATAATCGCACGAAAATGTTCACGGCCTAATTCCATTTTTCTGTTAATCGATATCAAACATGGTCGTACATAAAAAGTTGTATGTAGGATTAGCCCATAAAACTCAAACTTTTTTTTTTATGTAATTAACCATTTTGCCCTAATATGGCTGGAAGTGACCTAGGCCCAAAACATAAATTGCAACCCTCGTACACAAATTTGTAGCTCCTAAATTATCAGAAAAAGTTGGATTTATGTAAGGAAAAAGTGTCTATTTTGTTACGGTTACCGTTGAAAAACACTAAAAGTTTTTAACAATAGATTAAACAAAAATATATAAGTAAGAATTTACTGAAGTATAAATTTTATAGTTACCAGAACTATCGTTTCCATTTTCTGGGCTTCCGCTTGAGTACATTGTGGCTAGTTTGCCATCAATAATAAAACGAAACCAACCATTAGAGCCGTTAGAAAGTTCTAGTGCTATTGAATCCGACCAAACATACAAGCAATCACGTCCCCGGCACAAACTCCAATCACGCCAATGATAAGGTTTTTCCTTGTAAAATCTCTTTGGCATCTTCCAATGAATCTTCTTTTTGGAATTTTAAAGAGAATGTACATATAAAATGTATATTTAAAATATCATTTTACCTTTTACCTGAAGTTGATTTTTTTTGGACTCAGCCTTTATAGAACACACTTGCAATAGCGCTAGGTCATCTGAGTTGCCGCTAAATTGTGAAGAGGTGTCTTCAACATCATGCTCCATTAATGTTTGCACTTTTGCAAATACACCTAGTCTGGCAAACTGATTCAGAAACTCATCGTGCGTCTTGCACATGATTTCTTCAATAACATTTAAAACAATTAAATGACCATCGTCGTCATCCTGAAAATTAAATTAAAATTTATGTTATTTATTGCTTATAAACAGTATTAATGAATTATCTACAGATGAATATTCCGAACATAAGATTCCCGGTACTCGGTATGAACTATAATTTTCAGGCAGACCGCGATTCACAAATTTTTGTCATCGACAATTCATTATACCCGTACTCGAGGAGTAAAATGGTATATTGTATTTGTGGTAAAAGTGGATGTGTATAACGTAAAGAAGGATGCATTTCCGACCGTATAAAGTATATATATTATTGATCAGTCAAGTCGATATAGCCATGTCTGTCTGTCCGTCCGTCCGTCTGTCCGTATTGTTTGTCGCCCAGTGCTCGGATACTAAAAGAGCTAAAGCAAATTTTTGTTGCAGACTGACTATCTCACTCCTAGAAATGTGTTTCAAAGTTTCGCTTCACCTCCTTCCTCCCCTACATCTGGGACGTCCACAATTTTGAAGATAAAAGAAAACGGGAAAAAATCCTAATCGGATCGGATCATTACTTTAGTCACAATGGAGAAAACCATTTCGGGAAACATTGTTCCCTCTCGCTAAAAACAGTCAGAACACGACTGAGTACGCCGATAAAAGTAGTGACGCGTTAACGGCAACTCAACACTTTAGGACGTAGATGCGCAATGACTGCACCATCAAGTAGCCCATGCGACACCAAGCCGAAGCCTGTTACGCGCGGATCCCTGGCAGATACGCAGCCCTCCTCCCGACCAACCGACCGAGGGGCGCTGCCGCATGACGCGCGCCGCATATACCGAACCGATCGCGAACATGCAGGAAAGATATGTGTTAGAATAATATTCGAGGAAAATTAGATATAAACACAACGCCAAACATGCAAATTAGTGGTGGATATTATAAGATAGAACGAATTATAATCCGAGCATAATACCTGAAACGGTTCATGCAAGGAATAATTCGATCTACAAAGCGGAAGGTACAACGGAATAAAATAGAGGATCTAATAGGAATCGTGAAATTTATGCGGCTCAACAAGTCAGTGCTGTCGATGTCACACCTGATCAAGTTGTGCATGAAAATCACACCAAGCATTTTTCTACGATTAAGTAAGGATGGAAGGTTTATTAAGAGCAATCTACGAGAGTAAGAAAGCAGTCTCACACCTTCATCCCAGTTGAGGCCACGCAGAGCAAAAAGTAAAAAGTTTTTTTCTTGACAGATTCAGTACGGTCTTGGTGAACTTTGTACTGAGGGGCACCATACTCAAGAGCCGTTCTCTAAAATCGGACGAACAAGCAAAATATAGAGGGTCTTCCTATATAGGGGTCGTCAAATTCCTTTGACCAACTCTTTATAAGCCCAAGCACTCCCATGGCTTTATTTACCATGGTAGAAATCTGTTCAGAAAACTTTAACTTGGGGTCTAGTTTAACACCAAGATCATCAACCAATGTAATTCTCTCAAGAGAACCACCACAGAGGGTGTAAGGAGCCAACAAGGGGCTGGAGCGATGAAATGTTATTACTTTTACATTTCGAGACATTCAGGTGTAACATATTTCCGCAACACCATGACTGAAATATATTGAGATCGGATTGCAAGCGGGAGTAAAATGAAATGTCCTTATACTGGACACAGAGTTTAACATCATCCGCATGCATGAGTACTCAAGAGTTTGTTAATACTGAAGGAAGGTCAGTTTTATTTTGCTTTGGATAAAAGCAGTTACATCATTAGAAGTGAGGTCAGGGACCAGCCGAGGGACAAAAACTTGCCGCTTTGGTGGGACACCCACCAGTGGTTTTGGCACCACAGGTGCAGTATCTGTGATGGCAATATCTGGTGGTCCCGGGCGTTCAACAACTGGTGGGTTCGTAATAGATGCTTTGGAGTCTGGTACGGACTCGACGGACACGGACGCTACAGTCGGCTGCTTGTTCTCCGAGACGATGCATTCGGCTACCGAATCTGCATCACCAGCAGCGATCGTTGTCCCTGGAGAGGCAAACGAAATCAACTTCTGCACTGAGGGAGTGGTCGGAGTTAGTTTTTCGAATGCCGGCGGCAGCGAGGCAGTTGGCACTTGCAAGTCCCGCGGAGTGGACTTCGTGCACCGCGAAGACTCAGCCGGCAGCTGTAAACTGCTGAATTGAGTGTCCATGGCCAAGAGCCGATCATATTGCTCTTAGACCCTACGATCAGCTCTTTGAAGCCACTCCTCGTCTGCCTTATAAACGAACGCATGTCGTTTTCACCCGCACGGCATTCCTCACAACTATAATGCAGTCCGTAACGTTGTGAAATGGCATCCCCAAATACCTGCGCACTTTTGTGTACGACGCTGTCGCAAAGCCAGCAAGGGATGTTCGGCTGATCATGAGTGATCTGCTTTTTTTGTATTATGCATTTAATTTTTTTTTTTAGACTAAAAAAAAAGTTAAGAACAAATAGCAATCAGACCACAGTGCAAGCAATTGCTAAAAGCTATGCTTAAAGAGAAATCGAAAAAATGAGACAGAACTGCAGCAACAGCTTGTGAGTGGAGAGCGCTACTGCACAGGTTTCAAGAGCGAGAGAGAAAGAACAGATATTTTAGTTTGGGTGATGGAGAGAGTTATAGACAAAAGCTAAAACAATAGAGCGGGTAAATGGATTTACAAGGGCCGTCCCAGAAATGGCTGACCTAACACAGTAGTGTTGGAAAATGTTCACAAAAAAATATTAAAAAGGGGAAGTACCGACTTTTAAAAAGCTTAAGTTTGATGTTTTGTGCCTTTACCTTGCACAGTTTTTTTTGTCGATTTTAATAGAGAACGCTTGTTATTGATTTGCAAACATGGACAAAATTGGTCATCGTTATGTGATACAATACATTCATATAAAAGGTCTTAGTCCAACCAATATTAAAATCGTAATGGGGCGTCCAAAGTGAGGTGACCACTTCAGAAATGGTGGCCAAAATTAAAAAATGTGTACTGAGGAACCGGCGATTGAAAGTTCGTGAGTTAGCTGAATGTGTAGGCATTTCAAAAAGTGCTGTACATCGCATATTGACCGAAAAATTGGACATGTAAAAGTTATGCGCAAGATGGGTGCCGCGTTTGCTGACTTCAGAACAAAAAAGCGTCGTGAGGATGTTTCCATCGAGTGCTTGGCAATTTTTTGGAAAAATAAAGCCGAATTTTTGCGCCGATTTATAACCATGGATGAAACATGGGTTCATGTTTCAAAACAAAGGACTGAACGAGGAGAATCGGCACCAAAGAAGGCGAAGACTGTTCCATCTTCTGGCAAGGTCATGGCGTCGGTTTTTTGGGATGCGCGCGGGATCATTTATATTGACTATCTCAAAAATGGAAAAACTATCAACGGGGAATATTATGCGAACTTGTTGCAGCGTTTACATGATGACATCCAGGAAAAACGACCGCATTTAGCCAAAAATAAAGTGTTGTTTCATCATGACAATGTGGCGGTTCACACCTCTGCCATTTCAATGGCTAAAATTAATGAATTAAAATTTGAATTGCAAGCTCACGCCCCTTATTAGCTTAGGGGCTTAGGGACTTAGCTCGTTCTGATTATTTCTTATTTCCAAACTTGAAAAAATGGCTCGGAGGAAAAAGATTTATCAACAATGAAGAGGTGGAGTCTGAGGTTAATGCCTATTTTCAAGAACTTCACAGTTCTTATTATAAAAAAAGGTATCGAAGGTATTGAACATAGCTGGGAAAAGTGTATCGACCTAAAAGGATCCTATGTTGAAAAAAAAAAAAAAAAACAACTTTTTGTGTTTTAGTGGTTAGGTCGGCTATTTCTGGGACGGCCCTCGTACGTACTTATGGAAAGCAACAACACAAACACAATTAACTGACGCACAAATTTATTAAATTTTTAAAATAGTTGTATTCATATTGGTGTTTTTGTACGACAATTAATTTGCATTTTGGTGAGAAAAATGTTTCTGGCTTGAAAAAGGAAAATATATCGGAAGGCTTTTTACGTAACTACAACCCGCCCATTGAAAAACGGTTAGTTTCAAATTAAAGTAACACTAAAACAATGAGAGTTGGAACAAAAAAAAAAACATAATAATTGTTTCTAACTTTGACTCGAATAACTATTCGGTCGGAACTATTTTAACCGCAAAATATATTTATAAAAGACAACCAGTGAAACTATACTGATTTCAATTTTCGATTACCTTTAGAGTACCGGGTAAAATCATATAGGAAATATTATAAAGTTTTTTTTTAAATTTACCTCGTTGTCTAGGACACTGGCAACTACCTCCAATAAGTAAGTTTCCACCCTTTTGAGCTACTGTTAATGTAGTATCTTCGCTTTTTAGTGGTTTCACTCAAACTTTGCAGTACAGATGGATAAGCGTATTGTACAATTTTTTTAATTAGGGCTAAGCTAGCCCGACGAACACTGCCCAGCATTGATCCTAAGAATGTTCGACAAAATATAGGCAAAAGCAGCTTTTAAATATATAGGCGCCATTTCAGGATCACCTCGCGGTTCCAGAACTGTATACTTTTTGCCATCTTTGCTCAAAAGAGAGTTATCCGTAGACATCCATTCTCCTGGTGATTGCAATACAGCACTCACTTCGCGGTGACCATCATCCGATCTTTCGCGCGATTTATCTAGCGGCGTTTTTCCATCTTCATCACGCAAATCTGGATAAGCTCCATATTTCAGTAAAATTTTCGCAATAGCTGGTCGTCCAAAGCATGCAGCATAGTGAAGAGATGAGCTCCTTTGACCTTTGTTTACATCTGCTCCTTTTTCACATAAGAATTCAACCATTTCCAAAAGTACCAAACGCTGACGCCCAATTTAAAAGAGTTTGTCCAACGTCGTCCATACAGTTCACATCGATTCCCCATTCTCAATAGCTTCCCGCAAGGCCTCAGAGTCCCTTTGATCGTATACAATCTATAAGTTGGCGATGTGTACGATCAGTGTTGGAGTTATTACGCCTGGGTCGTGGAGCTAATTGACCTTGATTGGCATGGTTACTTCTTTGATTCAAGGCCTGTCGGCCTTCGAATAGTAGCAGAAGTAAAAGATCTGCAAAACGCATACAATCGAGTACACATCTTTCATCGCCCTGAAGAGCACGTTCTATAGAGTCAGGTAAGTGCGATCGCAAAATGTCATAAGTAATGGAAGGCGATCCGCGGCACAAAGTTGATAACAATGAAATTGTCGTTGATATCGATTGAGGAGATATACCTGAATCAGTTGCTTTTACTTTACTGCTAGATATTGTTGTAGCTTCTTCTAAACCATTGTCGTCCATTGAATCTTGATTTGGTGTTATAGAAGTTATGCTCAGTGGTTGAAGTACTGTCGACATTGACGAATGCCCGTTGGCATTTCCACCGACACTATTAAGACGCTTTAACAACTCTGATACTAAACCATATTCCGCTAGGGGAGCTGGGTCTATCCATTTTCTTGTAAAACGATCCGCTACAGATGCAAAACATTTTAGTGCCCCATCGGACACCATTGGATCTTCGTGCTGCAGCAAAAGTACTTAAGTTCTGTACGCAGTTTTGTATACACGGAGAATTAGGCTCTACTTTAGTGCAGAGTCTTGGAAACAACAGACATAGCAGAGTGCAAGGTATCCTTATGAACTAGAGCCGCAATCCCGGATAAACGACAAAACACAATTAAGACCACCACCTTCGAAAACAGCTCCAGCTTCTCTAGTACATATAAGCTCAAGAACTTTGATGCACTGCTCGGCCAAGTCACGCGATGTTCTCGAAGATAAGTCAGCAATCACTAAATGACTGCAAATAGATTTAATTGCTCCGTCGATGGAAACAATTCTTCTGGTGCATTCTGCAGAAACGTCTAAGTAATAAGTAATAGCCCGCGCTGTCACCTCAAGTACATTTTCAGGTGCAAGTTCATCAAGAAAAATCTTGCACAACGCCGGCAAAATGTACGGGGAGGACAACTGAAACATTAATATAAAATATGTATAAATTAAATGATATACATGTGTTAGTGTACAATACCTTTTCGAAGCAACGGTCTACATTGTCAGACATCAAAAGAAGCATACATAATTGTTCCAGTGCAATTAATTGCATATCTCTCATCCCTTGTCCCATGGACAACCATTCTAATAGCGTTTCGGGATCGACATCGCCCATCTGTAATGTCAACAAGAAAATTTTAATTATTTTTTATTGTATTTGTGGTAAAAGTGGATGTGTGTAAAATAGAGAAGGAGTAATTTCCGACCCTATAAAGTATATATATTCTTGATCAGCATCAATAGCCGAGTCGATATAGCCCTGTCTGTCCGTCCGTCTGTCCGTCCGTCCGTCTTGTTTGTCGCCCATTGCTCGAAGGCTATAGGAGCTAGAGCAACCAAACTTTTTATCCAGTCTGATGTGGTATCTCACTCCTAGAAATGTGTTTCAAAATTTCGCCCCGCCCACTTCCGCCCCCCACAAAGGGCGCACATCTGTGGCGGCCACAATTTTGAAAAATAACAAAAACTAAAAATGCAGAATCATAGAGACAGCCCATATCTATCAGGGGCCTAAATCTGAATCGGATCGGATCATTAATATGGCCACAATAGACAAAAAAACATACGCAAAAACTTCGCTCCCTCCCTTTCGCACTCACACAAAATCGAGTAATTTTTGGGTTTTCGTAAAAATGAACGCCTGGATCTCAGAGACTATAAGAACTAGAGCAACCAAATTTTTGCCCAGACTCCTGTGATACCGAACCTGAACAAGTGTATTTCAAAATTTCGCCCCCCCCCCCTTCCGACCCCACAAAAGACGAAAATCCACAATTTTGAAGATAGAGAAAACGAAAAAATGCAGTATGGTAGGGAATGATCATATCTACCAGATTCCCGAATTTGGTCCAGATCGGATCATTATTAAAAAGATAAAACATTTGAAGATTCCACATAAATCACATGTGTACTGACTGAGTACGGGTATAAAAGTAGAGTCGCGCCTACAGCGACTCCGTACGTTCTTTCTCGTTTTAGTTATTGTATTCTATTGAAATAGGGATGGAACACTCATAGCAATTATATAAAACATATGTATGTACATGCTCTAATAGCAGACAATGATAGTTGGTCGTATAGCCTAGTTACATTGCCGCGAGTTTGCAATAGTAGTCAGACTATCCGTTTTAAACGAAAAATATTAGGATAATGCGCTTTGAGAAAAGTACATAAAAAAATCACAACATTTTGAAAATCAACCAACTCATGGAAAACGAAAAGAAAATGTATGGAAAAGAGTTGATGACTTGACGGACCTTTCCGCTTGTGGATTGGTTTACTACAGTTAATCATGAAAACTCACCCTAACTCACTGCTGTTTTAACTAAGAGAGGTGAGAGGGAGCGGGCGAAAAGCCAGCCATGAAAACTTTGGTTTCTTTATTTTGGAAATGATCATAGTTTATATGAGATAAACGAATTGACCGGATTGAGTTCGACTAATCGTTTAAGTTAGTATAACAATCATTAACAAGAAAGGACGTGTTGTGTCGCGGTTATCGCGGCACTAATTTTATAAGTCAGTAAAACAGTAAACTTTTCCACTAGAAATTCATTTCAGCTGTCTCTCCGGAAGAGTAATAAAAATAATCAGTACCGGACAGTTACGTATGTTCGCGAAGCACCGAACAGTGACGAAGTGCTTGTGGTGCCGCGAGATTCGATCTTAAATAAATAAATAACCGAGCTTCTTTTTTTCTCATAACTAAGTATCTTAAAACAAAAATTGCTGCTGAAATTCATTTGATCATTGTGGCTACAATAATGATCCGATCTGAACCAATCATTCATTTTCTACGATACTGCATTTTTGTTTTTCAATCTTCAAAATTGTGGATTTTTTCGTCTTTTTTGTGGGGCGGAAGGGGGGGGCGAAATTTTGAAATACACTTGTTCAGGTTTGGTATCACAGGAGTCTTGGCCAAAAGTTTGGTTGCTCTAGCTCTTATAGTCTCTGAGATCCAGGCGTTCATCATTTGTACGAAAAACCAAATCGTCTCGTTTTTGAGTGAGTGCGAAAGAGAGGGAGCGAAGTTTTTTCGTATGTTTTTCTCTATTGTGGCTATATTAATGATCTGATAGATAAGGTCTTCTGTATGATTCTGCATTTTTTCGTTTCTGTTATCTTCAAAATTGGCGCACATCTGTGGCCCCTTTGTGGGGGCGGACGTGGGCGGGGCGAAATTTTTAAACTTTTTTCTAGTGAGAGAACACATCAGTCTGGAAAAAAAATTTGGATGCTCTATCTCTTGAAGCATCCGAGCAATGGGCGACAAACAAGACGGACGGACAGACAGGGGCTATATCGACTCGGCTATTGATGCTGATCAAGAATATATATACTTTATAGGGTCGGAAATTACTCCTTCTCTATTTTACACACATCCACTTTTACATCCCTCAGCCAAATACAATATACCCTTTTACTCTTCGAGTACGGGTATAATAAGAAACAAGCTCGATAATCAAGTCGTCAGCAGAGTTTAGCACGCCTAGCTAAAGGGTAGATTATATTAGGGTAGAAAAGACCATACGGAATATGCCTTGGCGGCCTTTCTAGATATAGAGATGGCGGGCCTTCAACAATGTCAGGATCGAGTCAAAAACGGCCGCACTGGCCAAGTTTGCCACACACCCACCGGCACAACCAGATGGCTGGACAGCGTTCATATGATCAGAATGATAAGCGCCAATCGAGGCTCCTCCTCGGAAAGAAAGACGGTCACAGGAAGCATTCCGCAGGGAGGAGTTGTTATATCCCCACTCTTGTGGAACCTGGTCCTCAAAGATCTTTTTTATATAAGGTCACGGTCTATGCAAATGATCAAGTGATACTGGTAGCGGGTAAGTTCATGCCCACAACCAGTGACTTTCAGGAAACTGCATTGAGCACGACCGCAACCAGAGTACACCAGAACGGTTTGGGGATTAATAATCGAAAACAGAACTGGTGGTGTTCTCACCACCAGTTCTTCTCTTTAAGACAAAAACACGGAGGAGCCTTTCGATAAAACCCCTTTGTAGAAGTTTTAAAAACATATGGATGGTAAAAAACAGACTTGAGAAAGACTTTCAAAAATTACGAATTGTGGCTTAAATGTTCAGTTTCTGAGAAAACTAATGTCGGGTTTCCCAGCCCGATGTTTATGTTAGTTAGTGGAGCAGCCTAACGTAAATCTACCTACGTATAGTATGTTTGTTTATTCGATTGAACACAGTTTTGTAAATATTGTAATTGCTTATGCTTATGGTTATGGTTACGCTTATGCTCGTTTCGCTACTACAGCTGCAGCATCTATGCTGTTGCTGCTCTTTTCTCTCTCTCTATATCTATCGCTCGCACTCCGGTTCAGCAGCAGCCCGAGCTTATTTCGTTCTCTCTACCTCTTGCAGTGGGGCACGGGCAATTCGGTCCGCCTGCCCTCTATCAGTCTGGACCTAATCATCATCGTTTTTCGGTTTATTGTCTACCAACCAACAAACGCGTACTGCCGCTACTTATTATAAATAAAAGTAATATAAAATATATAAAATTGTAGTTCCAATTGAATTTTCTCGATTCTTTATTTAAAAGCTTAAATCACAACAGCTATTAAAAACGCTTAATAGCTTAACATTTTGACCCCGACGTGATTATGTAATAATTAATTGATCAGTACAATCACAAACTGCATCATCATCGTTTTCGGTTTATTGTCTACCAACCAACAAACGCGTATAGCCGCTACTTATTATAAATAAAGTAATATAAAATATATATAAAATTGTAGTTCAATTGAATTTTCTCGATTCTTTTATTTAAAAGCTTTAAATCACAGCCTATTAAAACGCATCGCTTAACATTTGGTGACCCCGACGTGATTATGTAATAATTAATTGATCAGTACAATCACAAACTGCATTTAGCCAACAATAATTTTCGTTCGTTCGTCTGGAAGCTCATCTGTACATAGCCTTGCCATCGACCATACACGAATTGCGCTTTTAAGGTTCCCGTTTGTTAAGCGCGTTTCATTTTGCGTTCCTCTTCCCGCTACGAACGTTTCTAGAGCGGCTGCTGCTATGGACGCTGCCAACGAAACTAAAGTGACAGTGACAAGGGAGCAAAACAGGGTGTCTTTTGAGGATGAAGTCAACGGAACTCTGCGAGAAGGTGAAGAGATTGACTACCGATTGGGAAGATGAGGCTGCTGTCTGCGATTATTACACACCAGTGGGGAAGTTGGAGCAGATTTGAGCTGATCGGGCAATTTGAGACACTGCATAACGAGCTCGAAGAATTGGACTTCAGCGAGATTCACAGTTGACTGTGCGATAGTTTTGAAACGCTTGCCACTGTTCTCAAGGCTTCGATTCGGCGTGAAATTGATAGGATTAGCGGCTATACGCCACTGCATTCTACGGTTGCTGGACCAAATTTAACTTCTGGTTTTGCTGGTTCTCAGCCGCCACCTCTTCGCAGGCCAGCATCATACCTGCCTCCCATACAATTTGCCAAGATTTAGTGGAGGATATGCGGATTGGACGTACTTTTGACTCGATGTTCACCACCATCATCGACAATCATCCAGACCTCTCCAACATTGAGAAGTTCCAGCATTTACGATCTTGCCTGCGTGATTCGGCGTTGGAGACAGTTCGTCGCGCTGGAAATTTCTGACAGAAATTATAATATAGCCTTGGATTTGTTGGAAAAAGGTTTAATAATCGTCGTTTAATATTTCAGGCGCACATTACTCAGATCCTGGGCTACAGGCTGTGGAGAATGGGTCGGTGTCGATGCTTCGGGAGATCTCGGACAAGTTAGTTAAAACGCTCATATTCGGGCGCTCCAGGCTTTGGGCACTCCTGACCAGATCGCAGGATGAATCATTGTGCAGGTACTGCTTCGTAAACTGGATCCAGCGACTCAAGCCAAGTGGGAGGAACGATTAGAGGACTCAGCCTTCGTCAACCTGATTTTGTCATGGGAGTCCATGGCCTCGTTTTTGGACCAGCCATGCAGGACGTTGGAAACAGTGGATTTCGTTATAACAACCTATGCGGTCAGGTGGGCGGGAGTAGAAAGGCTAGCCATTCTAAATCCATACTTGCTGCCTTTAAGCAAAACATATCAGGTTGCGTGCTGTGCAATGACAGCGCTCACGGAATCCATCATTGTTTCAAGTTTATAGCTCTGTCTCCATCAAATCGCTATAAAGAAGCCAAGAGGTGTTGTTCTGTGTGTAAATTGCCTCAAGGCAGGCCATTGGTTGAGTCAATGCAGCTCCAGCAAATGCCGTACCTGTGGGCGTAGGCACCACACTCTCCTGCATTTTGGAAGCCCTGAAGCTACTGCAGCCCAAGGTGGATCTGTGCCACTTGACACTTCTTCTCCGTCTACGTCGTCGCATCTCATCACTGAGCCTTCTGCTTCAGCATCTACATATTCTGCACTTATTTCCCAGGATGTCAGTAATGATGATGTGCTATTACCCACGGCCACCGTCCTAGTCAAAATAGTTCTGGGGCCTTTGTTTCTTGCCGAGCGCTGCTAGATTCCGGCTGTCAGCTTCATTCCCGTTTAGCTAATCAGCTTCAGCTTCGGAAGTTAAAATCGTCCACTACTGTTTCTGGAATAGGCGACTCCAGCCTCGTCACCGATGGAATGTCCGTGAAAATAAGCCTTAACTCTCGCTTGTCGACATACTCGACTCCCATCACTGCTGTAATCGTCAATAATATCACTGATCGGCGAAGCCAAGCCGCAGCGTGAACACTTGCAGCTGGAAGATCCCTGGAAACCTGCAACTCGCCGATCCAGGATTTTTATATCTAAGGGCATCCATCTGCTGATTGGTGCAAAACTGTTGTTGGAGCTCGTATATGTTGGGCAATCCAAGCTTCCGTCAGGATAACCAAAACTTCAGGAAACTGGTCTTGGGATGGATCGTGTCACGGAGGTTGTGATGGAAAAACGTTTCGTTGATGAGCCTAACAGGACCCCAACATCCGATTTATCTGCGAAACCTTGTGATTCTTTTGAAGGACAGGTTTCAACGGGGAGTATGTCGGGTCCCAGCCCGATGTTTGGATTATAAAATCTTTTATGTTAGTTAGTGGAGCAGCGTACCGTAAATTATATGTAAATATTGTAATTGCTTATGCTTATGCTCGCTTCGCTACTACATCTCTCTCTCTCTCTCTCTCTATCTCTCGCTTAACGCTTCAACGCTTAAAAGCTTAACAACTAAATTCAGAATTTTTTTGAGATGTATGCCACCCGAACGGCAGTTCCAAGCAAATGGGTAAGTTCTTCTCCATTGGGGAACTATCGACAGAAACACAAAGAGTAAAAATTTCGAAGAAAAAAAGGAACATTTGTTTGGCATTCAGACGTAAGAACAATTCCGCATTTGAAATCAGAGTATTCGCTCGAAGTCCAGTATTCCTTTTTGCGCTTCATTCTTTGTACCGTTTTAAAAAATATGTGTAGAAACTGGTGGTTTCTAACAGAGCTCGCAAATAACAGTTGACCGTTTTTTGAAGTCATAAAAACTGTTTTTTGAACCGTTCACCAGTGTCTCTTGAACGAACGGTCTGTGCTCAACCAAAACCAATTTCGTGTTTCCTTTTTGCTCTGCTCATTCACTGACCGTTTTGCAACGAGCGAAGAAAATAAAAAGTCTTTTTTTGCATTTGTATGAGTGTATATGCGAATGATCAGTCTACTTGTAAAACCACACTTGCACACTCACACTTTTTTAATAAAAAGGCACTGAAGTCAAAAGACCGTTTACGATGAGCCTTTCGTTTTTCGCTCTTCTGCTGACCCTCAATGAGCGAGCGTTCAGTTGGATCGCTTTCTCTCTAAGTTGTTGTTGAGTGAGCATAAAAATAACCTCGCAACTGGGAACAGTTAACCGAAAACCAAAACTAAAAGAGCAACGAAAAGTTCTTGTTCAGAGCGAGAGCACACGTGCATCGTCTTTTTTTCGGTTGTGTTAGAGAGCAGACCGCAAATCGAAAAACGGTTGATTGTTATTTGCGAGCTATGGTTTTTCTAATAAGTATACATAAGTACAAGTTGAGGTTATTGTGCTCTCGCACAATGTGGGCAAAAGCTAAGAAGTGTGATCCCAAAAAATTCATTCAGCAGAAAGTAAAGTCAAATTGTCTTTACCCGTTTGGAAAAAAAAATGTGTTTTTAATTTTTTTGATTTTACGGTAGAATGCCACTTGGAACGCATTTGTCGGAGGAAGATCGCGGTCTGATCAAACGGCTGGGCGAATCTGGCAATATTCGGCATAGAAACACAATTTCAAATTTTCTTTAAAATCCGCAAATGTATGGGAAAATAAAGCGGAGCGGCAGAACCACGGAAGTCGATGCATGGGGCAAGAGGCAAATTCGGCGTTTACCCGTTCAAAACAAAAAGTCTAGGAAAAGGTGAACTGAAGCTTGATATATCCAAAAGATGTATAACGGTTACATATGGTTCCTGCGACGCTGTACCGAGGCTATTGAAGAGCCACACAACCAGAGGAGTATAATAAAGTTATATTTTAGGATGGAAAAAACTGCACTTAGACGACCCTGACTCCTGCCAAAAGTATTGGCGCGACGAATGGCTAACACGGCAGCAGCACTGCCATAAGCGAAACCACAGTGGAGGATCATTAATGGTTTGGGCTGGATTTGATGGAAAGTTTCCACTCTGTTTTATACCAACCAAAACCAATGCAGATTGAATTTGCTTGAAACCTTTACGAGGATGAAAGGATCTTCCAGCAAGACAACGCGTCAATCCACAAACACGTAAAACAAAAAGACTTCTTGGATGATAGGAAGATACCCTTGTTGCACTAACCAGCGATCAGACCGGCTGTACGGCCCTAAACCCAATAGAAGATAGATAGAATATATAGAATAGAATAGAAGATCCAATAGAAGCTCTATTATCCAACAAAGTTTACAAGAATGGACGCCAGCTTGATACGATAAATGAGCAGAAACGAGAAAGAACGTACGGAGTCGCTATAAACGCGACTCTACTTTTTATACCCGTACTCAGTCGTACACATGTGATTTATGTGGAATTTTCAGATGTTGTATCAGTTTTACATTTTACATTTTTTGCTACATCTGTCATCGACATCTAAATCTACTTCAGTTCTCACAACAACACACGTACACCGCACGAGGCAGCATGTTTGAGCGTGAGTGTGCGTGTGAGAGAAGCTGCAGCAACAATCAACCCCAATAATTGACTTTACTCTGCAAGAGGAGTGGGGGATTGCTGCTGAAAATTCATTTGATCATTGTGGCTACAATAATGATCCGATCTAAACCAAATTCGGGAATCTGGTAGATATGGTCATTTTCTACGATACTGCATTTTTAATAATCGAAAACAGAACTGGTGGTGTTCTCACCACCAGTTCTTCTTTAAGACAAAACACGGAGGAGCCTTTCGATAAAACCCCTTGTAGAAGTTTTAAAAACATATGGATGGTAAAAACAGACTTGAGAAAGACTTTCAAAAAATTACGAATTGTGGCTTAAATGTTCAGTTTCTGAGAAAAACTAATGTCGGGTTTCCCAGCCCGATGTTTATGTTAGTTAGTGGAGCAGCCTAACGTAAATCTACCTACGTATAGTATGTTTGTTTATTCGATTGCACACAGTTTTGTAAATATTGTAATTGCTTTGCTTATGGTTATGGTTACGCTTATGCTCGTTTCGCTACTACAGCTGCAGCATCTATGAAAAGACCCGCGCTCTTTCTCTTCTCTATATCTATCGCTCGCACTCGGTTCAGCAGCAGCCCGAGCTTATTTCGTTCTCTCTACCTCTTGCAGGTGGGGCAAGGGGGCAATTCGGTCCGCCTGCCCTCTATCAGTCTGGACCTAATCATCATCGTTTTCGGTTTATTGTCTACCAACCAACAAACGCGTACTGCCGCTACTTATTATAAATAAAGTAATATAAAATATATAAAATTGTAGTTCCAATTGAATTTTCGATTTTTATTTAAAAGCTTAAATCACAACAGCTATTAAAAACGCTTAATAGCTTAACATTTGGTGACCCCGACGTGATTATGTAATAATTAATTGATCAGTACAATCACAAACTGTATCATCATCGTTTTCGGTTTATTGTCTACCAACCAACAAACGCGTACTGCCGCTACTTATTATAAATAAAGTAATATAAAATATATAAAATTGTAGTTCCAATTGAATTTTCTCGATTCTTTATTTAAAAGCTTAAATCACAACAGCTATTAAAAACGCTTAATAGCTTAACATTTGGTGACCCCGACGTGATTATGTAATAATTAATTGATCAGTACAATCACAAACTGCATTTAGCCAACAATAATTTTCGTTCGTTCGTCTGGTTTCGCTCATCTGTACATAGCCAGTGCCATCGACCATACACGAATTGCGCTTAAGGTTCCCGTTTGTTAAGCGCGTTTTCATTTTGCGTTCCTCTTCCGCTACGAACGTTTCTAGAGCGGCTGCTGCTATGGACGCTGCCAACGAAACTAAAGTGACAGTGACAAGGGAGCAAAACAGGGTGTCTTTTTTGAGGATGAAGTCAACGGAACTCTGCGAGAAGGTGAAGAGATTGACTACCGATTGGGAAGATGAGGCTGCTGTCTGCGATTATTACACACTAGTGGGGAAGTTGGAGCAGATTTGAGCTGATCGGGCAATTTGAGACACTGCATAACGAGCTCGAAGAATTGGACTTCAGCGAGATTCACAGTTGACTGTGCGATAGTTTTGAAACGCTTGCCACTGTTCTCAAGGCTTCGATTCGGCGTGAAATTGATAGGATTAGCGGCTATACGCTACTGCATTCTACGGTTGCTGGGACCAAATTTAACTTCTGGTTTTGCTAGTTCTCAGCCGCCACCTCTTCGCAGGCCAGCATCATACCTGCCTCCCATACAATTGCCAAGATTTAGTGGAGGATATGCGGATTGGACGTACTTTGACTCGATGTTCACCACCATCATCGACAATCATCCAGACCTCTCCAACATTGAGAAGTTCCAGCATTTACGATCTTGCCGGGCGTGATTCGGCGTTGGAGACAGTTCGTGCGCTGGAAATTTCTGACAGAAATTATAATATAGCCTTGGATTTGTTGGAAAAAAAGGTTTAATAATCGTCGTTTAATATTTCAGGCGCACATTGCAGATCCTGGGCTACAGGCTGTGGAGAATGGGTCGGTGTCGATGCTTCGGGAGATCTCGGACAAGTTAGTTAAACGCTCATATTCGGGCGCTCCAGGCTTTGGGCACTCCTGACCAGATCGCAGGATGAATCATTGTGCAGGTACTGCTTCGTAAACTGGATCCAGCGACTCAAGCCAAGTGGGAGGAACGATTAGAGGACTCAGCCCTCGTCAACCTGATTTTGTCATGGGAGTCCATGGCCTCGTTTTTGGACCAGCCATGCAGGACGTTGGAAACAGTGGATTTCGTTATAACAACCTATGCGGTCAGGTGGGCAGGAGTAGAAAGGCTAGCCATTCTAAATCCATAGTTGCTGCCTTTAAGCAAAACATATCAGGTTGCGTGCTGTGCAATGACAGCGCTCACGGAATCCATCATTGTTTCAAGTTTATAGCTCTGTCTCCATCAAATCGCTATAAAGAAGCCAAAGAGGTGTTCCCTGTGTGTAAATTGCCTCAAGGCAGGACATTGGTTGAGTCAATGCAGCTCCAGCAAATGCCGTACCTGTGGGCGTAGGCACCACACTCTCCTGCATTTTGGAAGCCCTGAAGCTACTGCAGCCCAAGGTGGATCTGTGCCACTTGACACTTCTTCTCCGTCTACGTCGTCGCATCTCATCACTGAGCCTTCTGCTTCAGCATCTACATATTCTGCACTTATTTCCCAGGATGTCAGTAATGATGATGTGCTATTACCCACGGCCACCGTCCTAGTCAAAAATAGTTCTGGGGCCTTTGTTTCTTGCCGAGCGCTGCTAGATTCCGGCTGTCAGCTTCATTCCCGTTTAGCTAATCAGCTTCAGCTTCGGAAGTTAAAATCGTCCACTACTGTTTCTGGAATAGGCGACTCCAGCCTCGTCACCGATGGAATGTCCGTGAAAATAAGCCTTAACTCTCGCTTGTCGACATACTCGACTCCCATCACTGCTGTAATCGTCAATAATATCACTGATCGGCAGCCAAGCCGCAGCGTGAACACTTGCAGCTGGAAGATCCCTGGAAACCTGCAACTCGCCGATCCAGGATTTTATATCTAAGGGCATCCATCTGCTGATTGGTGCAAAACTGTTGTTGGAGCTCGTATATGTTGGGCAATCCAAGCTTCCGTCAGGATAACCAAAACTTCAGGAAACTGTCTTGGGATGGATCGTGTCTGGAGGTTGTGATGGAAAAAACGTTTCGTTGATGAGCCTAACAGGACCCCAACATCCGATTTATCTGCGAAACCCAGATTCTTTTGAAGGACAGGTTTCAACGGGGGAGTATGTCGGGTCCCAGCCCGATGTTTAGTTATAAAATCTTTATGTTAGTTAGTGGAGCAGCGTACCGTAAATTATATGTAAATATTGTAATTGCTTATGCTTATGCTCGCTTCGCTACTACATCTCTCTCTCTCTCTCTCTATCTCTCGCTTAACGCTTCAACGCTTAAAAGCTTAACAACTAAATTCAGAATTTTTGGGATGTATGCCCCCGAACGGCAGTTCCAAGCAAATGGGTAAGTTCTTCTCCATTGGGGAACTATCGACAGAAACACAAGGGTAAAAAATTTCGAAGAAAAAAAAAGGAACATTTGTTTGGCATTCAGACGTAAGAACAATTCCGCATTTGAAATCAGAGTATTCGCTCGAAGTCCAGTATTCAAATTTTTGCGCTTCATTCTTTGTACCGTTTTAAAAATATGTGTAGAAACTGGTGTTTTCTAACAGAGCTCGCAAATAACAGTTGACCGTTTTTGAAGTCATAAAAACTGTTTTTGAACCAAGAACCGTTCACCAGTGTCTCTTGAACGAACGGTCTGTGCTCAACCAAAAACCAATTTCGTGTTTCCTTTTGCTCTGCTCATTCACTGACCGTTTTGCAACGAGCGAAGAAAAATAAAAGTCTTTTGCATTTGTATGAGTGTATATGCGAATGATCAGTCTACTTGTAAACCACACTTGCACACTCACACTTTTTAATAAAAAGGCACTGAAGTCAAAAAGACCGTTTACGATGAGCCTTTCGTTTTTTCGCTCTTCTGCTGACCCTCAATGAGCGAGCGTTCAGTTGGATCGCTCTCTCTAAGTTGTTGTTGAGTGAGCATAAAAATAACCTCGCAACTGGGAACAGTTAACCGAAAACCAAAACAAAGAGCAACGAAAAGTTCTGTTCAGAGCGAGAACACACGTGCATCGTCTTTTCGGTTGTGTTAGAGAGCAGACCGCAAATCGAAAAACGGTTGATTGTTATTTGCGAGCTATGGTTTCTAATAAGTATACATAAGTACAAGCTGAGGTTATTGTGCTCTCGCACAATGTGGGCAAGCTAAGAAGTGTGATCCAAAAAATTCATTCAGCAGAAAGTAAGTCAAATTGTCTTTACCCGTTTGGAAAGAAAAATGTGTTTTGTAATTTTGATTTTACGGTAGAATGCCACTTGGAACGCATTTGTCGGAGGAAGATCGCGGTCTGATCAAACGGCTGGGCGAATCTGGCAATATTCGGCATAGAAACACAATTTCAAATTTTCTTTAAAAATCCGCAAATGTATGGGAAAATAAAGCGGAGCGGCAGAACCACGGAAGTCGATGCATGGGGCAAGAGGCAAATTCGGCGTTTACCCGTTCAAAACAAAAAGTCTATCAAAGGTGAACTGAAGCTTGATATATCCAAAAGATGTATAACGGTTACATATGGTTCCCGCGACGCTGTACCGAGGCTATTGAAGAGCCACACAACCAGAGGAGTATAATAAAGTTATATTTTAGGATGGAAAAACTGCACTTAGACGACCCTGACTCCTGCCAAAAGTATTGGCGCGACGAATGGCTAACACGGCAGCACTGCCATAAGCGAAACCACAGTGGAGGATCATTAATGGTTTGGGCTGGATTTGATGGAAAGTTTCCACTCTGTTTTATACCAACCAAAAAACCAATGCAGATTGAATTTGCTGGAAACCTTTACGAGGATGAAAGGATCTTCCAGCAAGACAACGCGTCAATCCACAAACACGTAAAACAAAAGACTTCTTGGATGATAGGAAGATACCCTTGTTGCACTAACCAGCGATCAGACCGGCTGTACGGCCCTAAACCCAATAGAAGATAGATAGAATATATAGAATAGAATAGAAGATCCAATAGAAGCTCTATTATCCAACAAAGTTTACAAGAATGGACGCCAGCTTGATACGATAAATGAGCAGAAACGAGAAAGAACGTACGGAGTCGCTATAAACGCGACTCTACTTTTTTATACCCGTACTCAGTCGTACACATGTGATTTATGTGGAATTTTCAGATGTTGTATCAGTTTTACATTTTACATTTTTTGCTACATCTGTCATCGACATCTAAATCTACTTCAGTTCTCACAACAACACACGTACACCGCACGAGGCAGCATGTTTGAGCGTGAGTGTGCGTGTGAGAGAAGCTGCAGCAACAATCAACCCCAATAATTGACTTACTCTGCAAAGAGGAGGGGGGATTGCTGCTGAAAATTCATTTGATCATTGTGGCTACAATAATGATCCGATCTAAAACCAAATTCGGGAATCTGGTAGATATGGTCATTTTCTATCTTCAAAATTGTGGATTTTCGTCTTTTGGGGGGGCGGGAGTGGGCGTGATAAAATTTTGAAATAAACTTGCACTGAAGCGATATCACAGGAGTCTAGGCAAAAAATTTGGTTGTTCTAGCTCTTATAGTCTCTGAGATCGAGGCGCTCATTTATACGAAAACCAAAATTACTCGATTTTTGTGTGAGTGCGAAAGGGATGGAGCGAAGTTTTTTGCGTATGTTTTTGTCTATTGTGGCTATATTAATGATCCGATCCGATTCAGATTTGGGCCCCTGATAGATATGGTCTTTTCTATATGATTCTGCATTTTTCGTTTTCTGCTATCTTCAAAATTGTGGACGCCCTAGATGTGCGCCCTTTGTGGGGCGGAAGTGGGCGTGGCAAAATTGTGAAACACTGTGACAAGTGAGATATCACATACAGAGGTGGTCAAAAGTATTTACACAACGAGCTTTTTTAAAGTTCAACTTTAATTGCTTATTTCTGCTGTTCTTGTGCTCAGATTCCAAATATACAGTTATTGACGTGTTTCTACATCTATGCAGAACTAAATGAAAAGAGAATCAAATAAATAACTGTTCATTTGCCAAAAATATATGCATTTGAACTGATGCTTATCTGTTGTCAAAAGTATTTGCACACATTTTTTTCTCGTCATAATTATTTACAAACCGCTTTTTAATTAGTTTTTGAGTTTTGTATTGAATTTAAACAAAATATTTTATAATCATATAATTAAACCAACAAATATCTAGTTGCTACGCCTTTGGCATCAATCACCGATTGGATCCTTCCTGGTATGGACAGGACTAAGTTGTGCGCATACTCAAGATTTAATTTTGCCCAAATTTCCTTAATTTCGGCTATAGTTTCGTCGCACCGCCGATTTCTATCAACCATCCTCTGACTCTTACATTTTCGATAATGTTCAGGTTGGGGGCCGGGAAGTACAGCCTGATTTATGTCTTTCAGGAACTTTTTGGTACCCGACCCCTTGTGGCATGGAGCATTGTCCTGCTTTAGGATCCAGTCATAGGTGGAGAACAGCCTTTTTGATGAGGTGAATGCATGATCATTTAAGATATAGAGGTATCCAGTTTGATTTAGTGTACCCTCTCTCTATCGGTACCAAGCCTCTGAATCTGTAGTAGCATAAGCAGCCTCAGAACATCACCGTGCCATCACCAAACCTGATGATTGGCTGGACGGTGTTAGCCTTTAGTTTTTTTTTGGAGATGCATTAAATCCTTGCTAAAGGATCCTTGGAACTAAAATGCAGCTTCATCTGTCCAGAAAAATAAAAAAAAACTCAAGAGGCTTCTTTTTTTATACTCCGAGGCAAATGCGAGACGATTTTCCTTTTTTGTTGGTGTAATGTCAACTACTTTATGAACAACATGGGTGTTAAGATCAACTTCTTTTTATTATGCATCGCAGCGTACTATTTCTAATATTTTTTCCAAATATCATTTTCGAAGCTGCGTCAATTTTAACGGGACTTATAGTGGGATTAGCAATGACAACTCCTAGGGGTGTCTGCAATCTCTTGGGTCCAACGCAGGTTTTCGGCCATTTCTTTTTTATTTTTAAATTTCCAAGTTTTAACTAAATTGTATACAGTTTTGCGAGATAATTTGTAAAACTCAGCTTATTTAAATGCAGAAGACTCTTTTTAAATTAAGTTACAATCTCGGCTCAATACTCTATTGATAGCTCCTTAGTTTTTTTGCCATTTTACTACTTAAATTCTCTACTTTTTTCGTTGAATTAACCTCTAATTAAGAGGTCACCATCAACTAGAACTTCAATAACTCAATGCAAATTAACAAATAATCTCGAATTTGCATTGTGTAAATAATTATGACGAGAAAAATGTGTGTAAATACTTTTTTTGACAACAGATAAGCATCAGTTCAAATGCGTATATTTTTGGCAAATGGACAGATATTTTTTTGATTCTCTTTTCATTTAGTTCTGCATAGATGTAGAAACACGACAATAACTGTATATTTGGAATCTGAGCACAAGAACAGCAGAAATAAGCAATTAAAGTTGAACTTTAAAAAAAGCTCGTTGTGTAAATACTTTTGACCACCTCTGTAAGACTGGAAATAAAATTTGGTTGCTCTAGCTCTTATAGCCTCCGAGCAATTGGCGACAAACAAGACAAATGACGGACGGACAGACGCAAATGCAGTATCGTAGAGAATGATCATATCTACCAGATTCCCCGAATCTGGTTCAGATCGGATCATTATTATAGCCACAATAATAAAATTAATTTTCTGCAGCGATAACCCCCAACCCACCGCAACAAAATATACATTTAGGGTTGATAGCCGTTACTGATTCTTTCTCTCGCTCACACACTTGCTTCGTGAAGTGTACGTGTGTTGTTGTGGGAACTGACTGATGTAAAAATGTAGATCACAGATGCAGCCAAAAATTTAAAATGTAAAACGGATAAAAACATTTGAAAATTCCACATAAATCACAGACTGAGTACGGGTATAAAAAGCAGTCTCGCGTAACGGCAAACGACACGTTCTTTTCGTTTAACGAGAAAGAACGTACGGAGTCGCTGTTGCCGCGACTCTACTTTATACCCGTACTCAGTCAGCACACATGTGATTAATGTGGAATTTTCAAATTTTTATAAGTTTTACATCATACATTTGTTTGCTACATCAGTCATCTACATCTGCTTCATCTACATCACTTCTCACAACAACACACGTACACTGCACGAGGCAGCATGTTAGAGCGTGAGTGTGCGTGTGAGAGAGAAGCTGCAGCAACAATCAACCCCAATAATTGACTTACGCCGCAAGAGGAGGTGGGGGATTGCTGCTGAAAATATTTTGATTCTCTTTTCATTTAGTTCTGCATAGATGTAGAAACACGACAATAACTGTATATTTGGAATCTGAGCACAAGAACAGCAGAAATAAGCAATTAAAGTTGAACTTTAAAAAAAGCTCGTTGTGTAAATACTTTTGACCACCTCTGTAAGACTGGAAATAAAAATTTGGTTGCTCTAGCTCTTATAGCCTCCGAGCAATTGGCGACAAACAAGACAAATGACGGACGGACAGACGCAAATGCAGTATCGTAGAGAATGAGCATATCTACCAGATTCCCGAATCTGGTTCAGATCGGATCATTATTATAGCCACAATAATAAAATTAATTTTCTGCAGCGATAACCCCCAACCCACCGCAACAAAATATACATTTAGGGTTGATAGCCGTTACTGATTTCTCTCTCGCTCACACACTCTGCTTCGTGAAGTGTACGTGTGTTGTTGTGGGAACTGACTGATGTAAATGTAGATCACAGATGCAGCCAAAAATTTAAAATGTAAAACGGATAAAACATTTGAAAATTCCACATAAATCACAGACTGAGTACGGGTATAAAAGCAGTCTCGCGTAACGGCAAAACGACACGTTCTTTTCGTTTAACGAGAAAGAACGTACGGAGTCGCTGTTGCCGCGACTCTACTTTTATACCCGTACTCAGTCAGCACACATGTGATTAATGTGGAATTTTCAAATTTTTATAAGTTTTACATCATACATTTGTTTGCTACATCAGTCATCTACATCTGCTTCTTCATCTACATCACTTCTCACAACAACACACGTACACTGCACGAGGCAGCATGTTAGAGCGTGAGTGTGCGTGTGAGAGAAGCTGCAGCAACAATCAACCCCAATAATTGACTTACGCCGCAAGAGGAGGTGGGGGATTGCTGCTGAAAATTCATTTCATCATTGTGGCTATAATAATGATCCGATCTGATATGGTCATTCTCTACAATACTGCATTTTTAGTTTTTGCTATCTTCAATATTGTGGATTTTCGTCTTTTTGTGGGGGCGGAAGGGGGCGGGGCGAAATTTTGAAATACACTTGTTCAGGTTCGGTATCACAGGAGTCTGGGCAAAAATTTGGTTGCTCTAGCTCTTATAGTCTCTGAGATCCAGGCGTTCATATTTACGAAAACCAAATCGACTCGATTTTTGTGTGAGTGCGAAAGAGAGGGAGCGAAGTTTTTTTTCGTACATTTGCCTCTATTGTGGCTATATTAATGAGCCGATCCGATTCAGATTTGGGCCCCTGATAGATATGGGGCTGTCTCTATGATTCTGCATTTTTAGTTTTTGTTATTTTTTCAAAATTGTGGCCGCCACAGATGTGCGCCCTTTGTGGGGGCGGAAGTGGGCCGGGCGAAATTTTGAAACACTTTTCTAGGAGTGAGATACCACATCAGACTGGATAAAAGTTTGGTTGCTCTAGCTCTTATAGCCTTCGAGCAATGGGCGACAAACAAGACGGACAGACAGCAATTAGCACAAATACAATATACCCTTTTACTCTTCGAGTACGGGTATAAAAATACACTTGTGGGAGTGAGATATCACAGCAGTGTGGAAAACGAATTTGGTTCCTCTAGCTTTTTAAAGTCTGGGCGCTTAATAAAACCGACGGACGGACGGACAGACATGGATATATCGACTCAGCTATTGATTCTGATCAAGAATATACAGTGGTGCTCATATACTTAAGCCACTGCCACTACCATAAACTGTTTTCTTAATAACTTTTTAAACATATTTATTTCGGCCTGAAATTTTTACATTTTCCAACACTGTTATTTAAGCAGCTGATCACAGTAAAAAATGACAAGTAGGAATTCGGGGGTTCCCAAAAAATTTACTAAATGTCAAAAAGGAGTATTGCGCTCTGCTCATATACTTAAGCCACCTTGAGCTAAAATCGTCAAACTTGTGTTTTTTCGGGAAAGTTGTGCTAGTTATTTTCTAAACTAAAATATTGAATACTAAATACGTTTCCCAAAACAATTTGACCCCTATGGCTAAATTTGATTGGATTTGGATTTTGATTGCCAAAATCAGTAAAACCGATCCGTTCTAGACTTCGACGCAAATCAGAAGTCAAATGGTGGCAGATTATGCCGTGAATGTGCCAGCTCAGACCATAAGAAGACGGGTAAATGAATTCGGGTTACGGTTACGGACGCATTGCCCAAAAAAAACCATTGCTGTCCATTAAAAGAGGACATAGAGCATATTCAAAAAGGTCACAATTTTTGGAACATTATTGTTTTTGGAGCGACGAAGTGAGTGAGTCGAAGGGAGTGATGGTAAACCACATGTACGACGTCCTCCCAACAAACAATTGGACCCCAAATACACGAAGAAGACCGTTTAACATGGTGGCGCTTCGATTATGGTCTGGGGCTGTTTCACCGCATCGGGCGTAGGTGCCCTAGTGAAGATAGAAAGCATTATGAACGGCGAAATGTACAGGGACATCCTTGTTAACAATTTATCTGGAGAATATGCCGATAGTTTGCCACTTGCCTGATATTTCAAAAGGACAACGACCCGAAAAACACCAGCAAGATAGTCAAGTCGTGGTTTAACCAAGAGGCAATCAATGTTTTGCAATGGCCACCGCAGAGCCCCGACTTGAACTCTATAGAGAACTTGTGGGGAATTCTTAAACAAGTCGTTAGCCCAAAAAAACCAGCAATAAAAAACGATTTAGCAAGAAGAGTGGAAGAAAATCACCCCTCAACACTGCGCACGTCTTGTGGATTCAATGCCAAAGCGTTGCTCCGCTGTTCTTAAGCAGAAAGGTCATCCCACTCAATATTAAAGTAAATTTATTAAAAAGTATAAGGAATATTGGGCAAATTTTAACTTTTTCAACCATTTTTTTCCAGGTGGCTTAAGTATATGAGCAGGACATTTCGGAGATGGTCTCAGATTTTTTAAGTTTGTCGTTGAATATATATTTTTATAACTTGGTTATTCTCTAATGTGACACAAAAAATTGGAGCTGTGAAATAAAAACACATTTTTAATTTTCGTTTAAATTCTTGGTTGAAGTCTTGTGGCTTAAGTCTATGAGAACCACTGTATAGCAACAGCTCTGCGTCGTTCTCTAGTGGCCGACTACGTAGGATCGTTAAGTCGGCATGGGTTGGTAAGAAAAATGTTTAATATCTGCAAAGAGGTGCAAATGTGGTAATGGTGTTTTGTGATTGTTCGTTGAATAATTATACCCATACTCGAAGAGTAAAAGGGTATATTGTATTTTTGGTAAAAGTGGATGTGTGTAACATAGAGAAGGAATCATTTCCGACCCCATAAAGTATATATATTCTTGATTAGCATCCATAGCCGAGCCGATATAGCTATGTCTGTCTGTCCGTCTTGTTTTTGGCCCATTGCTCGGAGACAAAAAAGAGCTAGAGCAACCAAATTTCCAGGCTGATGTTCTATCTCACTCTTACAAATGTATTTTTAATATTCCGCTCCGCCCACTTCCTCCCCACAAAGGGCGCACATCTGTGGCGCCCACAATCTTGAAGATAACAGAATAATAACGAGAAAGAACGTACGGAGTCGCTGTGAACGCCACTCTACTTGTATACCCATACTCAGTCAGAACACTTGTGATTTATGTGGAATTTTCAAATGTTTTATCAGTTTTCACATTTTACATTTGCTAAATCTGTCATCTACTTTTTCATCATCACATCACTTCCCACAACAACACACGTACACTGCACAAGGCTGAATGTGTGAGCGAGAGAGAGAATCTGTAGCGACTATCATCCCCATAAATGGACTTACGCTGCAAGGGGGCGCGGTGAAACGCTGCTGAAAATTAATTTTATCGTTGTGGCTATAATTATGATCCGATCTGAACCAAATTCGAGTCGACACAGAAACGAGTCGATTCTGTTTTTCGTATTTTGTGTCACCTGGATCTCAGAGACTATGTATAAGAGCTGGAGCAACCAAACTTTCTGTCCTGACTCCCGTGATACCAAACCAAGCAAAGGGTATTTCAAAACATCGCCACGCCCCCTTCCGCCCCTACAAAAGACGAAAGTCCACAATTTTGAAGATAGTAAAACACGAAAAATGCAGTATCGTAAATAATGATCATATCTACCAGATTCATATGGTTTAGCTCGGATCATTATTGTAGCCACAATGATGAAATTAATTTTCAGCAGCTAGCAAACCACCCTTCAGTGTCCAATCGAAACATTAACAAACAAATAAATCGCAGCTCCAGAACTGTTGATAGATATTTAAAGGATGGATAAAACTTCAAAGGAAAAAAAAATCAAAAAAATCCCCCTCTGAATTCAATACGCAAAGAAAAACGGCTTCGATTCGCGAAAGAATACATGAAGTGGACTGTTCAATCTGACACTCGACTTAATGCTGGCGTTTTTACTGGTGAAAAACGTTTTAATTTAGATGGCCCTAATGGCTTTCAATATTATTATCACGATTTGCGGAAAGATGAGCTATATTTAAGTCGCCACCACAGCCGAGAAGGTGGAGTAATGGTGTGGGGTGCCATCACGTTTTATGGAACAATTGATTTGATTTTTATCGATCAGAAGATAAACCGTAGTCCGTTTTTCCAAAACTAACGGATCTCTTTGGACCAATTCCTTGGATTTTTCAAAAAGACAATGCTCCTATTCATAACGCTCGAGTAGTAAAGTCGTTTATTTCGAGTCAAAACGTTAACATCATGACCTGGCCACCATATTCTGCAGGTCTTAACGTAATTGAAAATGCTTGGGACTGGCTAACACGGAAGGTATACGAAGGGGAAAGCAATACGAAGATAAGAAAACAAAAACTGCAGCCATTAAACGTGCTTGGAGCGAGATTTCCTTGAACTAAATAGATTCCCTGTATCATTCTATGAAGGACCGGATATATGAAGTTATTACTAACAAAGGAGGCAGCACTCATTACTGAAATTTTTTTTTTTCTCTAATAAATCAAATATTAACACCAACTAAAAATTTAAGTTAGAAAAAAAATACTTTTCTTATAATAAATATAAAGCGTAAGTGCGTATATTCTAGTGACCAAGAAAAATTCACCTTATTTTGAGTAGCTTTGAGAAAATGTTTAAAAAACAAAGTTTTGTTAAATTTGTATAATCATTTGAATATTATATTTAAAGTATCATTAAATACCAAATGTTTTTGCGAATCAACGATTTTCAATCATCATAAAAAAAAATTTTAAACAGATTTGAATGCTAGTAGACTTGCTTCTAACCTAAGACCAGCAGTGTATGTACATATGTAAATCACATGTGTGTACTGACTGAGTACGGGTTATAAAAAGTAGTGTCACTTTAACAGCGGCACAACGTCCCTTCTGGAAGGCGGAGCCTAGCAACAGAACATTTATTTTTAAGCCCGTACTCAAAGAGTTAAGTGGTATATTGTATTTGTGGTAAATGGGGTTCTGTGTAACGAAGAGAAAGAAACGTTTCCGACCCCATAAAGAATATATATTATTAATCAGCATCAATAGCCGGGTAGATATAGCCATGTCTGTCTGTCGGTTCGTCTTGTCGAGCGCCTAGCTCTCAGAGACTATAAAAGCTAGAGCATCCAGAGTTTGTTTCCAGACTCATGTGATATTTCAAATATTCGCCCCAAAGAGCTATACCAACCAGATTTCTTTTTAAAACTCATGTAATAGCTCACTGCCACAAGTGTATTTCAAACTTACGGACTGCCCTCTTCCGCCACCACAAGGGATGAAAATTTGTGGCGTCCACAATCTTGAAGATTGATTGAAGAAGAAAACGAAAAATTCTGAATCAAAGAGAAAGCCCATATCTATGAGGCCCGAATCTTGATTGATAATTTTTATAGCCATAGCGTCTGCTTTATCTTTAGCGATGCCTCCACTACTGCTCACACACTCAGCCTCATGTTATGTTGTTTTGAGAAGCAAACAAATGTTAAATGTAAAACTGATCTGAACCAGATTCAGCAATCTGCTAGACATGGTCGTACTCGGTTTCGTTTGTTCTATCTCTCCTTCACAGCAACTTTGGCAAAGTCTTATATCATACAGCACTTAACACGCATATTTATTTCATGCAATAAACTTGCACTGAAGCGATATCACAGGAGTCTAGGCAAAAATTTGGTTGTTCTAGCTCTTATAGTCTCTGAGATCGAGGCGCTCATTTATACGAAAACCAAAATTACTCGATTTTGTGTGAGTGCGAAAGGGATGGAGCGAAGTTTTTGCGTATGTTTTTGTCTATTGTGGCTATATTAATGATCCGATCCGATTCAGATTTGGGCCCCTGATAGATATGGTCTTTCTCTATGATTCTGCATTTTTCGTTTTCTGCTATCTTCAAAATTGTGGACGCCCTAGATGTGCGCCCTTTGTGGGGGCGGAAGTGGGCGTGGCAAAATTGTGAAACACTGTGACAAGTGAGATATCACATACAGAGGTGGTCAAAAGTATTTACACAACGAGCTTTTTTTAAAGTTCAACTTTAATTGCTTATTTCTGCTGTTCTTGTGCTCAGATTCCAAATATACAGTTATTGACGTGTTTCTACATCTATGCAGAACTAAATGAAAAGAGAATCAAATAAATAACTGTTCATTTGCCAAAAAATATATGCATTTGAACTGATGCTTATCTGTTGTCAAAAGTATTTGCACACATTTTTTTCTCGTCATAATTATTTACAAACCGCTTTTTTTAATTAGTTTTTGAGTTTTGTACTGAATTTAAACAAAATATTTTATAATCATATAATTAAACCAACAAATATCTAGTTGCTACGCCTTTGGCATCAATCACCGATTGGATCCTTCCTGGTATGGACAGGACTAAGTTGTGCGCATACTCAAGATTTAATTTTGCCCAAATTTCCTTAATTTCGGCTATAGTTTCGTCGCACCGCCGATTTCTATCAACCATCCTCTGACTCTTACATTTTCGATAATGTTCAGGTTGGGGGCCGGGAAGTACAGCCTGATTTATGTCTTTCAGGAACTTTTTGGTACCCGACCCTTGTGGCATGGAGCATTGTCCTGCTTTAGGATCCAGTCATAGGTGGAGAACAGCCTTTTTGATGAGGTGAATGCATGATCATTTAAGATATAGAGGTATCCAGTTTGATTTAGTGTACCCTCTCTCTATCGGTACCAAGCCTCTGAATCTGTAGTAGCATAAGCAGCCTCAGAACATCACCGTGCCATCACCAAACCTGATGATTGGCTGGACGGTGTTAGCCTTTAGTTTTTTTTTGGAGATGCATTAAATCCTTGCTAAAGGATCCTTGGAACTAAAATGCAGCTTCATCTGTCCAGAAAACATAAAAAACTCAAGAGGCTTCTTTTTATACTCCGAGGCAAATGCGAGACGATTTTCCTTTTTTTTTTTTTGTTGGTGTAATGTCAACTACTTTATGAACAACATGGGTGTTAAGATCAACTTCTTTTATTATGCATCGCAGCGTACTATTTCTAATATTTTTTCCAAATATCATTTTCGAAGCTGCGTCAATTTTAACGGGACTTATAGTGGGATTAGCAATGACAACTCCTAGGGGGTGTCTGCAATCTCTTGGGTCCAACGCAGGTTTTCGGCCATTTCTCTTTTTATTTTTAAAATTTCCAAGTTTTAACTAAATTGTATACAGTTTTGCGAGATAATTTGTAAAACTCAGCTTATTTAAATGCAGAAGACTCTTTTAAATTAAGTTACAATCTCGGCTCAATACTCTATTGATAGCTCCTTAGTTTTTGCCATTTTACTACTTAAATTCTCTACTTTTTCGTTGAATTAACCTCTAATTAAGAGGTCACCATCAACTAGAACTTCAATAACTCAATGCAAATTAACAAATAATCTCGAATTTGCATTGTGTAAATAATTATGACGAGAAAAAAATGTGTGTAAATACTTTTGACAACAGATAAGCATCAGTTCAAATGCGTATATTTTTGGCAAATGGACAGATATTTTTTGATTCTCTTTTCATTTAGTTCTGCATAGATGTAGAAACACGACAATAACTGTATATTTGGAATCTGAGCACAAGAACAGCAGAAATAAGCAATTAAAGTTGAACTTTAAAAAAAAAGCTCGTTGTGTAAATACTTTTGGCTGAGTGACCACCTCTGTAAGACTGGAAATAAAATTTGGTTGCTCTAGCTCTTATAGCCTCCGAGCAATTGGCGACAAACAAGACAAATGACGGACGGACAGACGCAAATGCAGTATCGTAGAGAATGAGCATATCTACCAGATTCCCGAATCTGGTTCAGATCGGATCATTATTATAGCCACAATAATAAAATTAATTTTCTGCAGCGATAACCCCCAACCCACCGCAACAAAATATACATTTAGGGTTGATAGCCGTTACTGATTCTCTCTCTCGCTCACACACTCTGCTTCGTGAAGTGTACGTGTGTTGTTGTGGGAACTGACTGATGTAAATGTAGATCACAGATGCAGCCAAAAATTTAAAATGTAAAACGGATAAAACATTTGAAAATTCCACATAAATCACAGACTGAGTACGGGTATAAAAGCAGTCTCGCGTAACGGCAAACGACACGTTCTTTTCGTTTAACGAGAAAGAACGTACGGAGTCGCTGTTGCCGCGACTCTACTTTTATACCCGTACTCAGTCAGCACACATGTGATTAATGTGGAAATTTTCAAATTTTTTTATAAGTTTTACATCATACATTTGTTTGCTACATCAGTCATCTACATCTGCTTCATCTACATCACTTCTCACAACAACACACGTACACTGCACGAGGCAGCATGTTAGAGCGTGAGTGTGCGTGTGAGAGAAGCTGCAGCAACAATCAACCCCAATAATTGACTTACGCCGCAAGAGGAGGTGGGGATTGCTGCTGAAAATATTTTGATTCTCTTTTCATTTAGTTCTGCATAGATGTAGAAACACGACAATAACTGTATATTTGGAATCTGAGCACAAGAACAGCAGAAATAAGCAATTAAAGTTGAACTTAAAAAAAAAAAAAGCTCGTTGTGTAAATACTTTTGACCACCTCTGTAAGACTGGAAATAAAATTTGGTTGCTCTAGCTCTTATAGCCTCCGAGCAATTGGCGACAAACAAGACAAATGAAGGACGGACAGACGCAAATGCAGTATCGTAGAGAATGATCATATCTACCAGATTCCCAAATCTGGTTCAGATCGGATCATTATTATAGCCACAATAATAAAATTAATTTTCTGCAGCGATAACCCCCAACCCACCGCAACAAAATATACATTTAGGGTTGATAGCCGTTACTGATTCTCTCTCTCGCTCACACACTCTGCTTCGTGAAGTGTACGTGTGTTGTTGTGGGAACTGACTGATGTAAATGTAGATCACAGATGCAGCCAAAAAATTTAAAATGTAGAAACGGATAAAACATTTGAAAATTCCACATAAATCACAGACTGAGTACGGGTATAAAAGCAGTCTCGCGTAACGGCAAACGACACGTTCTTTTCGTTTAACGAGAAAAGAACGTACGGAGTCGCTGTTGCCGCGACTCTACTTTTATACCCGTACTCAGTCAGCACACATGTGATTAATGTGGAATTTTCAAATTTTTATAGTTTTTACATCATACATTTGTTTGCTACATCAGTCATCTACATCTGCTTCATCTACATCACTTCTCACAACAACACACGTACACTGCACGAGGCAGCATGTTTGAGCGTGAGTGTGCGTGTGAGAGAAGCTGCAGCAACAATCAACCCCAATAATTGACTTACGCCGCAAAGGAGGTGGGGGATTGCTGCTGAAAATTCATTTCATCATTGTGGCTATAATAATGATCCGATCTGGACCAAATTTGGGAATCTGGTAGATATGGTCATTCTCTACAATACTGCATTTTTAGTTTTTGCTATCTTCAATATTGTGGATTTTCGTCTTTTTGTGGGGGCGGAAGGGGGCGGGGCGAAATTTTGAAATACACTTGTTCAGGTTCGGTATCACAGGAGTCTGGGCAAAAAATTTGGTTGCTCTAGCTCTTATAGTCTCTGAGATCCAGGCGTTCATATTTACGAAAAACCAAATCGACTCGATTTTGTGTGAGTGCGAAAGAGAGGGAGCGAAGTTTTTTTTCGTACATTTGCCTCTATTGTGGCTATATTAATGATCCGATCCGATTCAGATTTGGGCCCCTGATAGATATGGGCTGTCTCTATGATTCTGCATTTTAGTTTCTTGTTATTTTCAAAATTGTGGCCGCCACAGATGTGCGCCCTTTGTGGGGGGGCGGAAGTGGGCCGGGCGAAATTTTGAAACACTTTTCTAGGAGTGAGATACCACATCAGACTGGATAAAAGTTTGGTTGCTCTAGCTCTTATAGCCTTCGAGCAATGGGCGACAAACAAGACGGACAGACAGCAATTAGCACAAATACAATATACCCTTTTACTCTTCGAGTACGGGTATAAAAATACACTTGTGGGAGTGAGATATCACAGCAGTGTGGAAAAACGAATTTGGTTCCTCTAGCTTTTAAAGTCTGGGCGCTTAATAAAACCGACGGACGGACGGACAGACATGGATATATCGACTCAGCTATTGATTCTGATCAAGAATATACAGTGGTGCTCATATACTTAAGCCACTGCCACTACCATAAACTGTTTTCTTAATAACTTTTTTAAACATATTTATTTCGGCCTGAAATTTTTACATTTTCCAACACTGTTATTTAAGCAGCTGATCACAGTAAAAATGAAAAGTAGGAATTCGGGGGTTCCCAAAAATTTACTAAATGTCAAAAGGAGTATTGCGCTCTGCTCATATACTTAAGCCACCTTGAGCTAAAATCGTCAAACTTGTGTTTTTTCGGGAAAGTTGTGCTAGTTATTTTCTAAACTAAAATATTGAATACTAAATACGTTTCTCAAAACAATTTGACCCCTATGGCTAAATTTGATTGGATTTGGATTTTGGATTGCCAAAATCAGTAAAACCGATCCGTTCTAGACTTCGACGCAAATCAGAAGTCAAATGGTGGCAGATTATGCCGTGAATGTGCCAGCTCAGACCATAAGAAGACGGGTAAATGAATTCGGGTTACGGTTACGGACGCATTGCCCAAAAAAACCATTGCTGTCCATTAAAAGAGGACATAGAGCATATTCAAAAAGGTCACAATTTTTGGAACATGATTGTTTTTGGAGCGACGAAGTGAGTGAGTCGAAGGGAGTGATGGTAAACCACATGTACGACGTCCTCCCAACAAACAATTGGACCCCAAATACACGAAGAAGACCGTTTAACATGGTGGCGCTTCGATTATGGTCTGGGGCTGTTTCACCGCATCGGGCGTAGGTGCCCTAGTGAAGATAGAAAGCATTATGAACGGCGAAATGTACAGGGACATCCTTGTTAACAATTTATCTGGAGAATATGCCGATAGTTTGCCACTTGCCTGGATATTTCAAAGGACAACGACCCGAAAAACACCAGCAAGATAGTCAAGTCGTGGTTTAACCAAGAGGCAATCAATGTTTTGCAATGGCCACCGCAGAGCCCCGACTTGAACTCTATAGAGAACTTGTGGGGAATTCTTAAACAAGTCGTTAGCCAAAAAAAACCAGCAAATAAAAAACGATTTAGCAAGAAGAGTGGAAGAAAATCACCCCTCAACACTGCGCACGTCTTGTGGATTCAATGCCAAAGCGTTGCTCCGCTGTTCTTAAGCAGAAAGGTCATCCCACTCAATATTAAAGTAAATTTATTAAAAGTATAAGGAATATTGGGCAAATTTTAACTTTTTCAACCATTTTTTTCCAGGTGGCTTAAGTATATGAGCAGGACATTTCGGAGATGGTCTCAGATTTTTTAAGTTTGTCGTTGAATATATATTTTTATAACTTGGTTATTCTCTAATGTGACACAAAAATTGGAGCTGTGAAATAAAAACACATTTCTTAATTTTCGTTTAAATTCTTGGTTGAAGTCTTGTGGCTTAAGTCTATGAGAACCACTGTATAGCAACAGCTCTGCGTCGTTCTCTAGTGGCCGACTACGTAGGATCGTTAAGTCGGCATGGGTTGGTAAGAAAAATGTTTAATATCTGCAAAAGAGGTGCAAATGTGGTAATGGTGTTTTGTGATTGTTCGTTGAATAATTATACCCATACTCGAAGAGTAAAAAGGGTATATTGTATTTTTGGTAAAAGTGGATGTGTGTAACATAGAGAAGGAATCATTTCCGACCCCATAAAGTATATATATTCTTGATTAGCATCCATAGCCGAGCCGATATAGCTATGTCTGTCTGTCCGTCTTGTTTTTGGCCCATTGCTCGGAGACAAAAGAGCTAGAGCAACCAAATTTCCAGGCTGATGTTCTATCTCACTCTTACAAATGTATTTTTAATATTCCGCTCCGCCCACTTCCTCCCCCACAAAGGGCGCACATCTGTGGCGCCCACAATCTTGAAGATAACAGAATAATAACGAGAAAGAACGTACGGAGTCGCTGTGAACGCCACTCTACTTGTATACCCATACTCAGTCAGAACACTTGTGATTTATGTGGAATTTTCAAATGTTTTATCAGTTTTCACATTTTACATTTGCTAAATCTGTCATCTACTTTTTCATCATCACATCACTTCCCACAACAACACACGTACACTGCACAAGGCTGAATGTGTGAGCGAGAGAGAGAATCTGTAGCGACTATCATCCCCATAAATGGACTTACGCTGCAAAGGGGGCGCGGTGAAACGCTGCTGAAAATTAATTTTATCGTTGTGGCTATAATTATGATCCGATCTGAACCAAATTCGAGTCGACACAGAAACGAGTCGATTCTGTTTTTTTCGTATTTTTGTGTCACCTGGATCTCAGAGACTATGTATAAGAGCTGGAGCAACCAAACTTTCTGTCCTGACTCCCGTGATACCAAACCAAGCAAAAGGGTATTTCAAAACATCGCCACGCCCCCTTCCGCCCCTACAAAAGACGAAAGTCCACAATTTTGAAGATAGTAAAACACGAAAAATGCAGTATCGTAAATAATGATCATATCTACCAGATTCATATGGTTTAGCTCGGATCATTATTGTAGCCACAATGATGAAATTAATTTTCAGCAGCTAGCAAACCACCCTTCAGTGTCCAATCGAAACATTAACAAACAAATAAATCGCAGCTCCAGAACTGTTGATAGATATTTAAAGGATGGATAAAACTTCAAAGGAAAAAAAAAATCAAAAAAATCCCCTCTGAATTCAATACGCAAAAGAAAAACGGCTTCGATTCGCGAAAGAATACATGAAGTGGACTGTTCAATCTGACACTCGACTTAATGCTGGCGTTTTTACTGGTGAAAAACGTTTTAATTTAGATGGCCCTAATGGCTTTCAATATTATTATCACGATTTGCGGAAAGATGAGCTATATTTAAGTCGCCACCACAGCCGAGAAGGTGGAGTAATGGTGTGGGGTGCCATCACGTTTTATGGAACAATTGATTTGATTTTTATCGATCAGAAGATAAACCGTAGTCCGTTTTTCCAAAACTAACGGATCTCTTTGGACCAATTCCTTGGATTTTCAAAAAGACAATGCTCCTATTCATAACGCTCGAGTAGTAAAGTCGTTTATTTCGAGTCAAAACGTTAACATCATGACCTGGCCACCATATTCTGCAGGTCTTAACGTAATTGAAAATGCTTGGGACTGGCTAACACGGAAGGTATACGAAGGGGGAAAGCAATACGAAGATAAGAAAACAAAAACTGCAGCCATTAAACGTGCTTGGGAGCGAGATTTCCTTGAACTAAATAGATTCCCTGTATCATTCTATGAAGGACCGGATATATGAAGTTATTACTAACAAAGGAGGCAGCACTCATTACTGAAATTATTTTTTTCTCTCTAATAAATCAAATATTAACACCAACTAAAAATTTAAGTTAGAAAAAATACTTTTCTTATAATAAATATAAAGCGTAAGTGCGTATATTCTAGTGACCAAGAAAAAATTCACCTTATTTTGAGTAGCTTTGAGAAAATGTTTAAAAACAAAAGTTTTGTTAAATTTGTATAATCATTTGAATATTATATTTAAAGTATCATTAAATACCAAATGTTTTTTGCGAATCAACGATTTTCAATCATCAAAAAAAAAAAAAATTTTTAAACAGATTTGAATGCTAGTAGACTTGCTTCTAACCTAAGACCAGCAGTGTATGTACATATGTAAATCACATGTGTGTACTGACTGAGTACGGGTTATAAAAGTAGTGTCACTTTAACAGCGACACAACGTCCCTTCTGGAAGGCGGAGCCTAGCAACAGAACATTTATTTTTTAAGCCCGTACTCAAAGAGTTAAGTGGTATATTGTATTTGTGGTAAATGGGGTTCTGTGTAACGAAGAGAAAGAAACGTTTCCGACCCCATAAAGAATATATATTATTAATCAGCATCAATAGCCGGGTAGATATAGCCATGTCTGTCTGTCGGTTCGTCTTGTCGAGCGCCTAGCTCTCAGAGACTATAAAAGCTAGAGCATCCAGAGTTTGTTTCCAGACTCATGTGATATTTCAAATATTCGCCCCAAAGAGCTATACCAACCAGATTTCTTTTTAAAACTCATGTAATAGCTCACTGCCACAAGTGTATTTCAAACTTACGGACTGCCCTCTTCCGCCACCACAAGGGATGAAAATTTGTGGCGTCCACAATCTTGAAGATTGATTGAAGAAGAAAACGAAAAATTCTGAATCAAAGAGAAAGCCCATATCTATGAGGCCCGAATCTTGATTGGATAATTTTTATAGCCATAGCGTCTGCTTTATCTTTAGCGATGCCTCCACTACTGCTCACACACTCAGCCTCATGTTATGTTGTTTTGAGAAGCAAACAAATGTTAAATGTAAAACTGATCTGAACCAGATTCAGCAATCTGCTAGACATGGTCGTACTCGGTTTCGTTTGTTCTATCTCTCCTTCACAGCAACTTTGGCAAAGTCTTATATCATACAGCATTTAGAAATGCATGAAACAAATAAATAAAAAAAAACAAGTCTTTCGACCATTTTTCCTCTACTTTTTCCATAATTTGGAGAGCTCCCAAAATGTGTTTCCTTGATGCCAATGATAATGAATTGATTTTAGAATTTTATTGTTAATAAAATACGGCTGAAAAGTAAAAAAGAAAATTTGGGCACTAGAGGGTTAAAAATTTAATTTATCAGATTAAATTAGTTTTTCTTTAAAAATCGCTGCGGAAAAACTGTTAAAACAGCAGTCAATTGAAAAGTACTTGCTGTGCCAATATTTACATCCATTTACAATCTTTTATATATACATATGTATATATGCTTCTATGTAGTACCTTTTGAAATATGCAGTTAAATTAAGTTTTCACATTAATTTTATCAGAACTGATTTTTTGTTATACATTTTTTTAAAATATGATTTTTGTTGTTGTTGGAATTCTATGAATTTTTTGGTCAACAGCTTTTTTACTTTATTTACAAACTGATTAAAACTGAGAATGCATTTTTCACATAGACAGATTAGTATATTTTTATATTCACATATACTATATATTAATATGCGTTCAACAGTTGCATACATTTTAGAATAGCACCATTTGCACCGTAATGTTAATTTATATTGTAATTTCATAACAAATAAATATCTTGAAAGATTGTTATGAACTTATTTTCAACAGAATATACATACAATTTTTTTTAAGTCAGTATTAATACCTTTTTAGCATTATGCAAGGAACGCCTACAATTAAAACTTTTAATACGAATCGCTTGAACGGATCTTTTTATAAAAATGCTTAACACCGTAAATAAATTTAATTACACCAACATGAACATCCCCTTGAAAATGTGAAAAAATCGATTGCTCTCATTTCTTGTTGTTGTTTGCGTGGTTCTGTCAATGTGACCGTATATTGGTGCTTTCGATAAACCATATCTGAAATTATTTTTATCCGAAGAATTATGGGGCTTTTGAGTTTTGTGGTATATTCTTGAACAACATCAATAGCCGAGTCTATGTCTGTCTGTCAGTCAGTACTGTAGGAAACCTATCCCAGGCTGAGGTAGGCTCAGTCTGTCCAAGGTTCTTTCTACAAGAAATTTGTAGAAATGCTGGCACTTTTATGGCAAGGGGGTGGCCGTGAGACCGAAAGTGGAGCGGGCGGAGCGTCGGGTTACCGTGCAGGTAATTCGGTATTCGCACTTTGGCGATGGAAGGGAAAAACGCTGACACCTGAGTTTTTTGGTGTGTGCGGTAATAATATGTTTCTGGGTCACCTGAGTTGTGTTCGCGCTCGGCGAAGAAATGATGACACTGCGTTGAGCTTTCGAGGTTTATGATTTGTCTTTATTCTTGATTAATTGGTTTTATATTGCTAGTGTCGCGTAGTAATTCTTGCGTGTATTTTCTTAAGGAGGCGCGGTGTTGGTAGCCGCGGCGGGTGTACTGCCGTTACTGTGTAGAATGGGCGATGGACTGCTGATGCACTGCCCTATTGATACATGGCGCGCGCTATTTAAAGCCGGCACCTGGGGTGTTTCGGCGTGTTTTGCTAATATAGCAACGCGGAACTGGGTGCAGTGTGTTTGGTAGTGTCAGGTGTTTTTAATAATAGTCTTATATTATTTAATATATATTTATTGTGGCACCCCCCCCCTTTCTACCGGGCGGATGAAAGGTGGTGGGTGTGGTTGGGGTTGGTGGTGCTGTTGCTTACGTCTGCTCCGTCAGCGGAATTTGGCGTATTTTGGCCGTGGTTAGCAGTACTGTCGCCCGCGTGTTGCTCCATCAGCGGAGTTGGCGGTTGGCACACCCGGGAGTGGGTCAGTATTACTGTTGTGTACGTGTGCTCCATCAGCGGAATCGTCGGTTGGCATACCCGGGAGTGGGTCAGTAGTACTGTTGCCTACGTTTGCTCCATCAGCGGAATCGTTGTCCACTGCGTCGTGGAATTCTTTTAGGTCGTTGATGTTCGCCACCTTTTGTTTTCGGCTTCCGGGGTGCTGTAATTTCACGATATTTCCCGACGTAAAGCCTTTGACTTTTTAGGGCCCGTCATACTTTGGGGCCAATTTTTGCCGCAAAACCGTCGACTGCATAGGTGATGTTGGCGAATTAGCACTAGTGAGCCCACCGTGGGACGCCATTGTCGGCGGCGGAGATTGTAGTGCCGGGATTGTTCTTGACTTGCCCGCTGGATGTTGTTTCGTACTATTGCAAATACTTCTTTAAGTCGCGTTGCCTTCGCGTGTGCTGTGTCCGGTGGGCTTCCCGTTCCTGGTGTGACTTCATCGTACAGTGCTCCAGGCAAGCGAGGTTCTCTCTCCGTGTAGCAGGAATGAGGGGGCTGAAACCAGTGGTTTCGGAGACGCTGGAGTTGATTGCCAGTGAAATCTCGGGTATCAGCTCATCCCATGTGTTTTGGTGGTCCTCCACGAATTGTGCGATCATGGTCTTCACTGTCCGATTGGCCCGTTCCGTAGGGTTTTCCTGGGGGCAGTATGGTGCGGTGTGTTGCAGATCCACGCCGGCTGTTTGCATAAACGTGCGGAACGAGCGACTGGTGAACTGTGTTCCATTGTCACAGACGAATCGTTTTGGTACGCCGAAGTGACTTAGAATGCGTTCCCGAAAAGCTAGCTCTAGGGTAGCTGTGGTAGCTTTCTTAAGTGGCACTAGTTCGGTCCATTTCGAGAAGGTGTCGAAGAATACCAGTAGCATGGTGTTTCCTCGTTTGGATCGGGGCAGTGGTCCGACGAAGTCGGCGCATAGTGTGGCGAAAGGTTCCTCTGCCCTGCGGGTGAGCATCTTGCCCACGGGCTTGCGCTGCAGTGCCTTGAACTTTGACACCTCAAGCAGCTGCGTACGTACTTCCTCACATCGCGGTATAGGCCGGGCCAGTAATATCGTTGTGCGATCCGTGTGATGGTTTTCCGAACGCCGAGGTGGCCTGCCGTGGGCTGGTCATGGCATTCCTTGAGGACTCTTTGGCGTCGGTCCTTTGGGACGCAGAGTTTCCATGACACGTAGTCGTGATCGTCAGCTCCGTGGCCTAGATGCCTGTAGAGTTCTCCATTCTCGAAGACGTAGTCTGGGTATTTATCGGGTTCGTCTTTGGTTTGTTGAATCCTTCGTGTGAGCCAGGGGCAGGTTGTTGCGTCCTCTTTTGATCCTGGCTAGCGTTTCCAAGGGTTGTCGAGACAGGGCGTTGGCGACTACGTTTTGTTTCCCTGCTCTATAGTGGACGTCGTACTGATACTGTTGAAGTTCGAGCGCCCATCTCGCTACTCTTCCGTAGGGGCTCTCCAGAGTGTTCAACCATTTTAGCGCGAGATGGTCTGTTATAACGTCGAACCGGTATCCCTCTAGGTAGCAGCGTAGTTTTCGGATTGCCCAAATGACGGCGAGGCATTCCTTGTCGGTGGCGGAGTAGTTTCCTTCGGCCTGGTTCAAGCGTCGGCTGACATAGGCGATGACGCGTTCCTTTCCTTCGATCTCCTGCGTGAGTACGGCGCCTATGCCGAGGTTGCTCGCATCGGTTTGTAGTGAGAACTGGACGTTGAAATCGGGGGGCAAGCAAGTACAGGAGCGGTCGTGAGTAGTTCCTTTAGTTGGTCGAAGGCCGCTTGTTGATTTCTTGAGTAGCTGAGACATTGGTTGGACGACTGTAGCAAAGTTTGGAACGAATCTTCGGTTCCATGATGCCATTCCGATGCACTGGCGTAGTTCCTTTAGGTTCGTGGGTGGCTTGAGTTCTTTGACGGCAGCAATCTTGTCGGGGGTCTGTGTGGATACCTTCTTCGCTGATGACGTGACCAAGATATTTGATCCGGCTTTGGAAAAAGGTGCACTTTTCCGCGTTTATCCGCAGGTGAGAAGGCGAGAGAGGACTATTGCCAGGTTGTGTAGGTGGTCCTTGAAGTCTCGTCCGACGACGACAATGTCGTCTAAATATGCGAATGCGTAGGGTTCCATGTCGGCACCGATCACAGTATCAAGGGCCCGTTGCAATGTTGCTGGTGCAGAGTGTAATCCGAAGGGCATCACTTTCCATTGAGATCGTTCTTCAGATCGAGGGTGGTTATGAAGCGTGCGTTCTGTAGGCGCTCCAAGATGTAGTTGATTCTGGGCAGTGGGTTTGCGTCAGGGATAGAGTGAGTGTTGAGTTGTCGATAGTCCACGCACATGCGCAATTTGCCGTTCTTTTTACGTACGAGTACGATGGGGGCGCTGTGTGGGCTTCGTGAGGGTTCGATGAGACCTTCTTGGATCAATTGGTCGACTTGCTCGTCGATAATCCGCATCATGGCTGGGTTCTTTGGGTAGTACCGCTGCTTGATGGGTCGATTATCCCTCATGACTATGGTGTGCTCGGCGATGTCCGAGGTTCCGTGGAAATTATTGAATTTTCGAAGTTCTGCGTCCAGAAATTCTTGGATCTGTGGTGCCAGGTCCAGCGGCCAGGGCTCGGAGACCGGTTCTGGATCGTGTTCTGAGGGATCGGTGATCTCGGGGTCCGTGGGCTGGCTTGGGTCTTCTGGGAGGATGGTGGTGTCGAACGCACTGGGGGGTTCGATCCTACGTGGGTAGTCGCTTATGTGGGCGACGATCGGGGTAGCGTTGGCCGTGAGTGGCGTAGCTTCGTGGGTCTGGCGGTATACCTGGGTCGTAATGTCTCCAGATCTACGTATGGCCAGGCGGGTCTCAGTGGCGACTCTGTGTTCGCAGCAACGACTTGGTTGGGCGACGAAGATTTCGGACGTGGTGTTAGGCATGGCGTGGTGCATGGCGCTAGTGGGCACGTCAGTACGCGGAAGGTACTCCAGTGGGTTGGCAAAGATCGGGGTGGCGTCGGCCGTGGGTACGACAGGGCTGCGGTCGGTGTTTCGGGGAGTCAGCGGGCTAGATTCCGGTTCCGGGTGGAGGGTTCTGTGGATATTAGTTCGATGATTGGACCCGACCAGGGGATTTGCGTGGCTGTTTCCCCTCGTGGTTTGGTTGTTGCATTGCTGCTGCCATTGTCTGTGTCGTTGTTCGGGGCTGGTTGTCGTCTCTGAGGTTGTCCGTGGGTTCACCTTCTCCGTTGAGGGTAGGGTGCAGGGGTGCGCGATGGCTGAACTTGGTCCTGGGCTTCCTGTGTCGAGCCGGTTCAAGTTCGTTGCGGTTTGTCTCGTGGGTGAGATCCTTGTGGTGGGTTCGAGGCGCGTGTGCCCCGTAGGTTACTTTGTTCCTGGGCTTCCTGTGTCGAGCGCCAGGTGCAAGTGTGTTGATTCTTGTCTCATGTGTGAGATCCTCGTGGTGTGTTTGGGATGTGTGATCCCAGTGGTTGGCTTAGGTTGGTAGGACCAGGAGTGGGATTTGAACCTCTCGATGACCCAGCTTGATGGGCGCCAGTAGAACTTGTGTGATCTCTGACTGAGCCGTCAGCCAGGCGTATGCGGACGCATGCATCTTGCAGGTTGGAGTTATTGTCTAGTTGTCGGGCCAGGTTGGCACTGAAGAAACTTCGGGATGCCCCGGTGTCGATAGTGGCCTCTGTTCTTTGTCCTCCCATCGTCACTATCGCCACTATCCGGCCGTCGTTCATGTGGAGCGGGCGGCTTAGGCGCGGGTCTGGGGAGGCGTCGTTTTCGGCTGATCCCGTGTCAGTCGAAGACGCGTGTCGTTTCCCGACGTGGTCTGGCGACAACAGTCGATAGTCCGAGTGCCGCGTTTTCCACATTCCCAGCAGAATAGGATCGAGGGGTGGGTGCAGTCGTAGGCGGCGTGCCCAGCTTGACCACACCGGCGACAGGCTGTGCGTGGATTGGAAATGGGCGTGGTGATCATGCGATGGGCCACGTCCGGCCCCGTCGCATCTGTTGGATTTGCTGACTGTCTCGAGATGTGTCCGCTGAGACCCAATGGGGTCTCCGAGCTGGCGTCCGGTAGGATTCATCTTCTCTGCGATCTGGGCGACTTGCCGGCCTGGTGTCTCTTGGTGCGCTTCGGATGGGTGTTGGGGTGATCTCCTGTTCCCTCTCGTGGATGATTTCGTACTCAGAGGCCAGCCGTGTCAGCTGTGACAAGCTTTCCAATTGGTCTCGTCGCACGTATAACTGGATTCCTGGCAAGGCGTTGTCGTAGATTCTGTGCAGCTGTTTAACTGGATCGTACCCGGCATGGTGCATGAGTAGCCGTATCTCGATGAGGTAATCTTTGAACGGTTCTCTCACCGCTTGCTTCGGCCCCGGATCTGGTCGTCCAATTGTTCGAAATACCTTGGCGGCAGAAAATACGACAGAAATTCCTGGCGGAAGTATCCCCAGGAGCTACACTGCAGTTGGCTGGTACGGTACCAACGGCTAGCCCGGTCGGTGAGTAGTTCGGCCATGGCCCGAGGCAGCTGGTTGGTGTCCACTCCATACGAGCTTGCGCGTTCCTCGAGTAGTTCCAGAAATGATATTGGGTCATTTTCTCCGCTGAACTGGATGCCCCATCCGCGGATGCGTTCCGCGGTTCGTGCGATGCGGTTGTAGTCGGGCCCGTCTATGTGTGGGTCGATCGCTGGCACAATTCTCTGCGTGGGTGAGCGGCAAGTTTCCGTGCTTGGTGGCCTGGGGAGATCATCGACCGTTAAGGCTGGTGGTCGGGGCTCGTTCTCAGCGATTGTGGGGATTTGTAAGCTGGGTTTTGGGTCCTGCCTCTGGGTGCCTGATGGACCCGGGGTGGTGGGCATCGTGGACTTGGAGCGTCCGGCTAGTCGGGCGTATTTCCGCTCAAGTTCTGCCAGGCGAACCCAATTACTCGGCGGGAGTGGTCCGGCGACTAGTATGGCAAAGTTCCTACGCATCTCGTCGACAGTTCCTTCACCGCTGAATCCAAATTCCTTGGCGAAAGCCTCCAGATCCTCTCGACGACGCTTGTAAATCCAGCCGATGCTGACGCCTGGGTTAGTGGTTTTCTCTACGGCGTGGAGTTCGCTGCCTGAGTCCTCTTCGTGGGATTCCATGGTGTTTTGTGTTGCTTCTGGGGTGTTTTTGGGCACTTGATCACTGTTTTCGGTACTCGCGCACTGCGTATACTTTCTCGGTGGCACTCGCGACTGGATTTGTGTGTTTAGATCCTAGCTCTGTTTTCTTTCTCGGTGGCCGTTGGTCTTTAGTCCACGTATCCCCGTGTTAAGGTTTTCTCTTTAAGTTTGCTTAAAGTTGCCAGGAAGTCGGCTTTGAAATCTCCTTAAAGTTGCCATTAAAGTCCCTGCTCGGGCGCCACTTGTAGGAAACCTATCCCAGGCTGAGGTAGGCTCAGTCTGTTCAAGGTTCTTTCTACAAGAAATTTGTAGAAATGCTGGCTTTTTTAGGGCAAGGGGTGGCCGTGAGACCGAAAGTGGAGCGGGCGGAGCGTCGGGTTACCGTGCAGGTAATTCGGTATTCGCACTTTGGCGATGGAAGGGAAAAACGCTGACACCTGAGTTTTGGTGTGTGCGGTAATAATATGTTTCTGGGTCACCTGAGTTGTGTTCGCGCTCGGCGAAGAAATGATGACACTGCGTTGAGCTTTCGAGGTTTATGATTTGTCTTTATTCTTGATTAATTGGTTTTTTTATATTGCTAGTGTCGCGTAGTAATTCTTGCGTGTATTTTCTTAAGGAGGCTGTGATCGCGGAACTTGAGTGCAGTGTCAGGTGACCTAGTCGGCGTGTTTTGCTAATATAGCAACGCGGAACTGGGTGCAGTGTGTTTGGTAGTGTCAGGTGTTTTTTAATAATAGTCTTATATTATTTAATATATATTTATTAGGGGCACCCCCTTTCTACCGGGCGGATGAAAGGTGGTGGGTGTGGTTGGGGTTGGTGGTGCTGTTGCTTACGTCTGCTCCGTCAGCGGAATTTGGCGTATTTTGGCCGTGGTTAGCAGTACTGTCGCCCGCGTGTTGCTCCATCAGCGGAGTTGGCGGTTGGCACACCCGGGAGTGGGTCAGTAGTACTGTTGCCTACGTTTGCTCCATCAGCGGAATCGTTGTCCACTGCGTCGTGGAATTCTTTTTAGGTCGTTGATGTACGCCACCTTTTGTTTTCGGCTTCCGGGGTGCTGTAATTTCACGATATTTCCCGACGTAAAGCCTTTGACTTTTTAGGGCCCGTCATACTTTGGGGCCAATTTCGCCGCAAAACCGTCGACTGCATAGGTGATGTTGGCGAATTAGCACTAGTGAGCCCACCGTGGGACGCCATTGTCGGCGGCGGAGATTGTAGTGCCGGGATTGTTCTTGACTTGCCCGCTGGATGTTGTTTCGTACTATTGCAAATACTTCTTTAAGTCGCGTTGCCTTCGCGTGTGCTGTGTCCGGTGGGCTTCCCGTTCCTGGTGTGACTTCATCGTACAGTGCTCCAGGTAAGCGAGGTTCTCTCCCGTGTAGCAGGAATGAGGGGCTGAAACCAGTGGTTTCGGAGACGCTGGAGTTGATTGCCAGTGAAATCTCGGGTATCAGCTCATCCCATGTGTTTTGGTGGTCCTCCACGAATTGTGCGATCATGGTCTTCACTGTCCGATTGGCCCGTTCCGTAGGGTTTTCCTGGGGGCAGTATGGTGCGGTGTGTTGCAGATCCACGCCGGCTGTTTGCATAAACGTGCGGAACGAGCGACTGGTGAACTGTGTTCCATTGTCACAGACGAATCGTTTTGGTACGCCGAAGTGACTTAGAATGCGTTCCCGAAAAGCTAGCTCTAGGGTAGCTGTGGTAGCTTTCTTAAGTGGCACTAGTTCGGTCCATTTCGAGAAGGTGTCGAAGAATACCAGTAGCATAGTGTTTCCTCGTTTGGATCGGGGCAGTGGTCCGACGAAGTCGGCGCATAGTGTGGCGAAAGGTTCCTCTGCCCTGCGGGTGAGCATCTTGCCCACGGGCTTGCGCTGCAGTGCCTTGAACTTTTGACACCTCAAGCAGCTGCGTACGTACTTCCTCACATCGCGGTATAGGCCGGGCCAGTAATATCGTTGTGCGATCCGTGTGATGGTTTTCCGAACGCCGAGGTGGCCTGCCGTGGGCTGGTCATGGCATTCCTTGAGGACTCTTTGGCGTCGGTCCTTTGGGACGCAGAGTTTCCATGACACGTAGTCGTGATCGTCAGCTCCGTGGCCTAGATGCCTGTAGAGTTCTCCATTCTCGAAGACGTAGTCTGGGTATTTATCGGGTTCGTCTTTGGTTTGTTGAATCCTTCGTGTGAGCCAGGGGCAGGTTGTTGCGTCCTCTTTGATCCTGGCTAGCGTTTCCAAGGGTTGTCGAGACAGGGCGTTGGCGACTACGTTTTGTTTCCCTGCTCTATAGTGGACGTCGTACTGATACTGTTGAAGTTCGAGCGCCCATCTCGCTACTCTTCCGTAGGGGCTCTCCAGAGTGTTCAACCATTTTAGCGCGAGATGGTCTGTTATAACGTCGAACCGGTATCCCTCTAGGTAGCAGCGTAGTTTTCGGATTGCCCAAATGACGGCGAGGCATTCCTTGTCGGTGGCGGAGTAGTTTCCTTCGGCCTGGTTCAAGCGTCGGCTGACATAGGCGATGACGCGTTCCTTTCCTTCGATCTCCTGCGTGAGTACGGCGCCTATGCCGAGGTTGCTCGCATCGGTTTGTAGTGAGAACTGGACGTTGAAATCGGGGAAAAAGCAAGTACAGGAGCGGTCGTGAGTAGTTCCTTTAGTTGGTCGAAGGCCGCTTGTTGATCTGCTGTCCATGTCCATGTTTGTCCTTTCTTGAGTAGCTGAGACATTGGTTGCGGACGACTGTAGCAAAGTTTGGAACGAATCTTCGGTTCCATGATGCCATTCCGATGCACTGGCGTAGTTCCTTTAGGGTTCGTGGGTGGCTTGAGTTCTTTTGACGGCAGCAATCTTGTCGGGGTCTGTGTGGATACCTTCTTCGCTGATGACGTGACCAAGATATTTGATCCGGCTTTGGAAAAAGGTGCACTTTTCCGCGTTTATCCGCAGGTGAGAAGGCGAGAGGACTATTGCCAGGTTGTGTAGGTGGTCCTTGAAGTCTCGTCCGACGACGACAATGTCGTCTAAATATGCGAATGCGTAGGGTTCCATGTCGGCACCGATCACAGTATCAAGGGCCCGTTGCAATGTTGCTGGTGCAGATTGTGTAATCCGAAGGGCATCACTTTCCATTGATAGAGACCTCTGCCGGGGACCGTGAAGGCGGTGGCTTCTCTACTTCCGTTGGCCATGGGTATTTGCCAGTATCCGTTCTTCAGATCGAGGGTGGTTATGAAGCGTGCGTTCTGTAGGCGCTCCAAGATGTAGTTGATTCTGGGCAGTGGGTTTGCGTCAGGGATAGAGTGAGTGTTGAGTTGTCGATAGTCCACGCACATGCGCAATTTGCCGTTTTTTTTACGTACGAGTACGATGGGGGCGCTGTGTGGGCTTCGTGAGGGTTCGATGAGACCTTCTTGGATCAATTGGTCGACTTACTCGTCGATAATCCGCATCATGGCTGGGTTCTTTGGGTAGTACCGCTGCTTGATGGGTCGATTATCCTCATGACTATGGTGTGCTCGGCGATGTCCGAGGTTCCGTGGAAATTATTGAATTTTGGAAGTTCTGCGTCCAGAAATTCTTGGATCTGTGGTGCCAGGTCCAGCGGCCAGGGCTCGGAGACCGGTTCTGGATCGTGTTCTGAGGGATCGGTGATCTCGGGGTCCGTGGGCTGGCTTGGGTCTTCTGGGAGGATGGTGGTGTCGAACGCACTGGGGGGTTCGATCCTACGTGGGTAGTCGCTTATGTGGGCGACGATCGGGGTAGCGTTGGCCGTGAGTGGCGTAGCTTCGTGGGTCTGGCGGTATACCTGGGTCGTAATGTCTCCAGATCTACGTATGGCCAGGCGGGTCTCAGTGGCGACTCTGTGTTCGCAGCAACGACGGTTGGGCGACGAAGATTTCGGACGTGGTGTTAGGCATGGCGTGGTGCATGGCGCTAGTGGGCACGTCAGTACGCGGAAGGTACTCCAGTGGGTTGGCAAAGATCAGGGGGGTGGCGTCGGCCGTGGGTACGACAGGGGCGGTCGGTGTTTCGGGGAGTCAGCGGGCTAGATTCCGGTTCGGGTGGAGGGTTCTGTGGATATTAGTTCGATGATTGGACCCGACCAGGGATTTGCGTGGCTGTTTCCCTCGTGGTTTGGTTGTTGCATTGCTGCTGCCATTGTCTGTGTCGTTGTTCGGGGCTGGTTGTCGTCTCTGAGGTTGTCCGTGGGTTCACCTTCTCCGTTGAGGGGTAGGGTGCAGGGGTGCGCGATGGCTGAACTTGGTCCTGGGCTTCCTGTGTCGAGCCGGTTCAGAGTTCGTTGCGGTTTGTCTCGTGGGTGAGATCCTTGTGGTGGGTTCGAGGCGCGTGTGCCCCGTAGGTTACTTTGTTCCTGGGCTTCCTGTGTCGAGCGCCAGGTGCAAGTGTGTTGATTCTGTCTCATGTGTGAGATCCTCGTGGTGTGTTTGGGATGTGTGATCCCAGTGGTTGGCTTAGGTTGGTAGGACCAGGGTGGGATTTGAACCTCTCGATGACCCAGCTTGATGGGCGCCAGTAGAACTTGTGTGATCTCTGACTGAGCCGTCAGCCAGGCGTATGCGGACGCATGCATCTTGCAGGTTGGAGTTGTTGTCTAGTTGTCGGGCCAGGTTGGCACTGAAGAAACCAGGGATGCCCCGGTGTCGATAGTGGCCTCTGTTCTTTGTCCTCCTATCGTCACTATCGCCACTATCCGGCCGTCGTTCATGTGGAGCGGGCGGCTTAGGCGCGGGTCTGGGGAGGCGTCGTTTTCGGCTGATCCCGTGTCAGTCGAAGACGCGTGTCGTTTCCCCGACGTGGTCTGGCGACAACAGTCGATAGTCCGAGTGCCGCGTTTTCCACATTCCCAGCAGAATAGGATCGAGGGGTGGGTGCAGTCGTAGGCGGCGTGTCCAGCTTGACCACACCGGCGACAGGCTGTGCGTGGATTGGAAATGGGCGTGGTGATCATGCGATGGGCCACGTCCGGCCCCGTCGCATCTGTTGGATTTGCTGACTGTCTCGAGATGTGTCCGCTGAGACCCAATGGGGGTCTCCGAGCTGGCGTCCGGTAGATTCATCTTCTCTGCGATCTGGGCGACTTGCCGGCCTGGTGTCTCTTGGTGCGCTTCGGATGGGTGTTGGGGTGATCTCCTGTTCCCTCTCGTGGATGATTTCGTACTCAGAGGCCAGCCGTGTCAGCTGTGACAAGCTTTCCAATTGGTCTCGTCGCACGTATAACTGGATTCCTGGAAAGGCGTTGTCGTAGATTCTGTGCAGCTGTTTAACTGGATCGTACCCGGCATGGTGCATGAGTAGCCGTATCTCGATGAGGTAATCTTTGAACGGTTCTCTCACCGCTTGCTTCGGCCCCGGATCTGGTCGTCAATTGTTCGAAATACCTTGGCGGCAGAAAATACGACAGAAATTCCTGGCGGAAGTATCCCCAGGAGCTACACTGCAGTTGGCTGGTACGGTACCAACGGCTAGCCCGGTCGGTGAGTAGTTCGGCCATGGCCCGAGGCAGCTGGTTGGTGTCCACTCCATACGAGCTTGCGCGTTCCTCGAGTAGTTCCAGAAATGATATTGGGTCATTTTCTCCGCTGAACTGGATGCCCCATCCGCGGATGCGTTCCGCGGTTCGTGCGATGCGGTTGTAGTCGGGCCCGTCTATGTGTGGGTCGATCGCTGGCACAATTCTCTGCGTGGGTGAGCGGCAAGTTTCCGTGCTTGGTGGCCTGGGGAGATCATCGACCGTTAAGGCTGGTGGTCGGGGCTCGTTCTCAGCGATTGTGGGGGATTTGTAAGCTGGGTTTTGGATCCTGCCTCTGGGTGCCTGATGGACCCGGGGTGGTGGGCATCGTGGACTTGGAGCGTCCGGCTAGTCGGGCGTATTTCCGCTCAAGTTCTGCCAGGCGAACCCAATTACTCGGCGGGAGTGGTCCGGCGACTAGTATGGCAAAGTTCCTACGCATCTCGTCGACAGTTCCTTCACCGCTGAATCCAAATTCCTTGGCGAAAGCCTCCAGATCCTCTCGACGACGCTTGTAAATCCAGCCGATGCTGACGCCTGGGTTAGTGGTTTTCTCTACGGCGTGGAGTTCGCTGCCTGAGTCCTCTTCGTGGGATTCCATGGTGTTTTGTGTTGCTTCTGGGGTTTTTTTTGGGCACTTGATCACTGTTTTTCGGTACTCGCGCACTGCGTATACTTTCTCGGTGGCACTCGCGACTGGATTTGTGTGTTTAGATCCTAGCTCTGTTTTCTTTCTCTCGGTGGCCGTTGGTCTTTTAGTCCACGTATCCCCGTGTTAAGGTTTTCTCTTTAAGTTTGCTTAAAGTTGCCAGGAAGTCGGCTTTGAAATCTCCTTAAAGTTGCCATTAAAGTCCCTGCTCGGGCGCCACTTGTAGGAAACCTATCCCAGGCTGAGGTAGGCTCAGTCTGTCAAGGTTCTTTCTACAAGAAATTTGTAGAAATGCTGGCACTTTAGGGCAAGGGGGGTGGCCGTGAGACCGAAAGTGGAGCGGGCGGAGCGTCGGGTTACCGTGCAGGTAATTCGGTATTCGCACTTTGGCGATGGAAGGGAAAAACGCTGACACCTGAGTTTTGGTGTGTGCGGTAATAATATGTTTCTGGGTCACCTGAGTTGTGTTCGCGCTCGGCGAAGAAATGATGACACTGCGTTGAGCTTTCGAGGTTTATGATTTGTCTTTATTCTTGATTAATTGGTTTTTTATATTGCTAGTGTCGCGTAGTAATTCTTGCGTGTATTTTCTTAAGGAGGCGCGGTGTTGGTAGCCGCGGCGGGGTGTACTGCCGTTACTGTGTAGAATGGGCGATGGACTGCTGATGCACTGCCCTATTGATACATGGCGCGCGCTATTTAAAGCCGGCACCTGGGGTGTGAGGCCGCTGAGTCCGCGTTTTTCGTGGGTGTATGTTGGGGCACCGTTTCGCTGTGATCGCGGAACTTGAGTGCAGTGTCAGGTGACCCTAGTCGGCGTGTTTTGCTAATATAGCAACGCGGAACTGGGTGCAGTGTGTTTGGTAGTGTCAGGTGTTTTAATAATAGTCTTATATTATTTAATATATATTTATTGTGCGGACCGTTGTGGTCCGTTACAGTACCAAATTTGGTTTCTAGGCTAATGTGATATCACACGATTAGCAGTGTATTTCAAAACTTCTCCTTGCCCCCTGCAGTAAATGCAGTAGATCGAATCATTCTAATAGGCGGAATGATGGAACTAGTTTTGGGTTGCTCACCTCTTTCCTTAAGCACTGCAGACACTAGTCATGACGTACCTCGCTCAAATATTCTGCTATGTCTCATTAAGTGTTCGGCTTCCGGTGGAGACTGAGCTATAACGGCGTGTTGGTGCTAGATTTAAGCATACTACGCAGATCGAAGAACTGTTTCTAGCGAACAAATGTCATATGTATATATTTGTAGCGGATAGTGGTGTGACCAGAGGTGTGCACGTATGGTTTCGTACGGTTACACAGCTCAGATGTGGCGTCAATGGAAGTGCGGCAGACATGAATGCCTTCTCACAATGCAAGATCTGCAGTTTCCTGATAAAAATGTGCTGAAAAGAGCGAACTCCATATAACATTGTAGGAGATGATGCATGTCCAATTGCAAAAGGGAATTATGAAGCTCTTGAAGTCTGACTGTGGACGAGCGTATTTTCAACTACAGATTAAGCCGAACAGGTCATTTGCATTGCAGACTCTCTCGTTTTTCGATCTGAGTACTAAGCTGAAACATATAATTACAATTTAACATTCATTTCTATTCATCTCAGTGGCCACAAACTGCCATTCTTACTACTCAAATTCCACAAATTCATCCTATTTTTCGACCTTCTTAATTAGTTTAATAATGTCTTCGTAGCTGAATTCCCCTAGCCGCTTGTTTGGTTTTGCTTCTTGCCCCTGCATTCTTACTCAGTTGCAATGCTTACGTTTTTGGATAGCAAAAGATAAAATACTGATATCTTTATCAATGGTGTAGAAACATACCACCGAATACGAGAAAATATCATCAACGGCTTTCTAGTTTCTATCGACATTTTGATACCCGTACTGGAAGAGTAAAAGTGTGTAAATTAGAGAAGGAAACGTTTCCGACCCCATAGAGTTTATAAATTTTTTGATCAGCATCAACAGCTGAGTCTCCCCTCGGCGAACTACCATCTTGCCGCGATGAGGGGCTTAGTAAGCGTAAGGACCCCGAGAGCTATACCGGCGGTAGCACATGCTGCCAGAAGGGCCACCTAAGCCGGGCAGGTCAAGGGCGAGCGCTGAAGACAAAAGTAGTTCACCCTGGCGGTAGGGTTAAAACGCATCGTTCAATGGGAATGTCCGTTAACGAAAAACAGTTACGGTGCAGGGAGTCGGAGACCCAGTACCGGCGGTGATTGGGGTACGAGCGCAGGCCCCCGGCATCGATATCCTGCGACTGCAGGAACCCCGAGTTGGCAATGGAGTGCTTGGCTGCTAGCTCGTGTAATGCCACAAGCGAAAGGAGGATCCGCAGGCAGAAAGGGACGATTGAGGATCTGGAACCGGGAACCAGCGACGGAAGCTTCGTCATCACTGGCCCTCACTGTCGAAGGAAGAGTTGGCCAAGGCCTTCTCTCGCCTTGGACACATCGAGGAGCTGCCGAGTGCGGAGCCGCAAGTCACGGCTCCCACCAATCAGGTCGACTCGAGTCCACTACCTGGGACGGAGGATGAGGCTCAAACCCGACGCAAACGGCTTTCGGGATACAGGGCATCGGTGAAATACCTTCGTGGTATGAGCCAAAAGACCCTCCGAAACGCTGACCGCGAGGGAAAGGAGGTAAGGAAGAAGCACGAACAGAACGTGCGGAGGTACGAGCGGCTGAACTTAGTCGCTCCTGCCAACGGAGACCAGACCCCCCCAAGCGTACACGCGACGGTGGCAAAGGACCCCAAGCCGTCGTCTTCACCGTCTTCACCGCTGGCACGAAGACGACGGTGGAAAAACCCTCAACGTCATCGTATGTGAACTCGCGAGGGAGAAAGGGGAAGAAGGTATCCGGGAAGCAGAGGGAGAAAACCACACCTCAACCGCAGAACACGGTAAAGCGCCAAGGGACCACCAACACCCTCTGTACAGAAGGCAACGGTGGAACCGACAGGTCGAGAACCAAGGTTCAAGCGGCAAAGGACGGATGACTCCATAAGAGCTTCCGAGCCAAAGAAGGCGAAACCAGAGTACATTCTGGCCAACCTAGGAGCACCGCCTGAGCTGCAGACAGCCATTATCGACCGAAGCCACCCGGAAGGGAAGATATCGGACGCTAATTGGCTCAAAGGCAGAATCAGAGATCTATGAAGGATGCCATTGTTCGCGCAGATAACCCGTTTGTTTTTCGAGTTCAAGGGCATCAAGTGGTATTAGGAGCCAAAGCAGTGGCCTGTGGTAACTCAGAAACTCTCGAGTTTCTCAAAACCACGGTCCAAGGTTTTGGTGAACTTTGGCCAGGAGCGGCTCTCTGCGTGGTCCCCATCGATGAGATTCCCAGGAGGACGATCATGAAGGTGTGGATTCCTCCCCAATCAAGGCGGATGAGGACACACTTGTCCTGATCAAGGCTCAGAACCGGATCCTGGAACGTCGGACTGGACCATCACACGGGCGATAACGCGAGACAAGGGGAACGGCAAGGAACTCTGGATCAGTATTGGTCAAGAAATCCTTGCCAAACTCTTTGAAAAGGACTGCTGCATATCTTTTGGTATGGGCACACTTGCGGTAGCAGTACCGCGACACCCCAGGCCCGCTGAACAGCATGAAGGTGGTGCAGATTAATTTGCATCACTCATGTGTACCATCGGTGGACCTGCTGCGGTTGATGGACGAGAAGGCGGTAGACGAGGCCCTCATTCAAGAGCCCTGGACCGTTAAGGGAGGGGACTCGGGGACTGAACGGTCAAAGGTAAATCAGTTGAGACCGCACTTCACGAAAATGTTGGGAATATCGAAAAGACTCTAATCCATAAGGAATATGCTTTGGCGGCCTTCCTAGACATAGAGGGAGCCGCACTGACCAAGATTGGCACACACCCGACGGTAATCATATGGCTGGACAGCGTTCTCAGGAGCAGAACGATTAGCGCCAATCTGAGCACCTCCTCTTCAAGGAAGACGGTCACACGAGGTACTCCGCAGTG
>CM019042.1:30687239-30756204 GCA_009664405.1 Drosophila bifasciata
TTTTGGATCTAAAGCGTCTGTTCTCAGTGACGAAAGCATCGAAGGTGGTCCTCGAATTCTGTTTTGATTGAGGCTATTGACTGGCACTTCATACCGCCTCGATCCCCGCACTTTGGAGGCCTGTGGGAAGCTGCAGTGAAGACGGCCAAATACCATTTCTATCGTGCTATAGGCGCCTCAGTGCTTGATTTGAAGAACTGCGTACGCTGTTATGCCACATCACGGCATTAATTCAAGACCCTTAGTATCCATTTCAGAAAATCCTGCCGATCTGGACGTTTTAACTCCGGCTCACTTTCTAAATGGTGGACCTCCTGCGTCGTTCGCTGAGCCTGATGTAACTCAGCTAAACTTCAATCGTCTGAACGGCTGGTCCAGATGTGGTCCTCGTCAAGGATGAAAAATCTGCCTCCCATGAAGTGGCCCCTAGCTAGGTGGTAGAACTACTACCTGAAGAGATGGTGTTGCCCGCGTCGCTGTTCTGAAGACGCCAACCGGAATCACCAAGCGAGCCGTCAACAAGCTGTGCCTGCTTCCCCTTAAGGATACTGTTGAAAGTCAGGTTTCCAACGGGGAGTATGTCGGGTCAGGTAGCATAACGCCCGCCAGCGGCCGGTCTGTCATTTATGTCTGTTTGTGCACCTGCTGCGTCAAAGAGACTCTCTTACGCTCTTCGTCTACCACTCATGTTCGGCTCATGAAAACGCGCGCCGAGTTTACTCTATGATGCTCTCACGCTCCCTAAGGCCATATGCATAGGGCATATGTTTCTCCTGCGCCCTTGGCTATGCATTTTCTGTCTGGACCTGATCATCATCGCTGGATTATTGTCCCCTTAACTTACAAACGCGTACTGCCGCTACTTATTATAAATATAAATAAAATAAAAGTACATAAAATTGTAGTTCCAATTGAAATATCTTGACTCTTTTACTTAAAGACAAATTACAACAGCTATTAAAAACGCTTAATAGCTTAACAACTCAATTACCTTGTGATACACGACATTTTTATCATCAGGCGCAAAACAAACAACGCAGATGGACTTCCGACCCGTGAACATGCCACATATAATTGACTATGGGAAAAACAGATTCAGATACAGATTCAAACCACAAACTTTAAGGATTGGCCTTGTGATTTTGTTGATGGTCGCAAAATGCAAGACGGATCGAAATTGAAGTCTTTAAATTCAAAACGGCTATCGGTTGGGATCATCGTTGTCCCTGAAATGAGAACTTCCTCACCTTTTGAATTTTCCTTTCAGAATCGTTGCGTAAATTAAATTGTTCATCAATTTTCTAACCACCAAACGCGCGTACCGTTGCAGGTATTTTGGTTGGTTTATGTTTCGAAGCATGATTACTACGGAGCCAACTTTAGCGTGCAAATTGTGCGGTGGTAGGCCAGGCACATCCCAGGAGTTTAAAAATTCAATTGATAGTTCATGGTATCATCTTTATTTGTGACCCAGTCAATAGATTTGAATGAATGCATTGTTCCAATGATATTATTTTAAAATTATGTAGTTGAGGTCATTTACATCTTGATTCATAGCCAGTAGTTCGAGTCGCTCAGAAACCATTGGGTATTTTTGTCCGTTGAACTGGATGCCCCAGGCCGTTGATAAGTTCGCCTGCGTGCGATGGGCCCGCTTAAATTACGTCTATCGCTGGAAATTATATGTGTGGGCGAGCGGGATTCGTAGTGGGCGGCCTTGGAAGATTACCGGAGATAGTCACTGGTTGTGGGGCGAAAATCTTTAGGGGATTTATTTTGCTAAATATAACCCCATGTTTGTTGTCAGATGCAGTTTTGGAGCTAGTGGGCAATGCCGGGGATTGGACGTCGTCCTGGTGTTTATTGCCTTCGGCAGCCAAAGAGTCCAGGAACCCTGGCAGGTCCGGCGAATAGCCGACAGTAAATCATTGCGCCTCCAAAATATCTGTGTCAATTGCGAAATTTCTTTGACGAAGGCCCAAGATGATGATTGGCGCTTGCCGATAAAACCGATGCTGACGCCCGGATTGGCAATTTGCACATATGCGGGAATTACACGCGTCTGCGTCTCTTCAATATTTTGAAGACTTAACGAGGTTTTCCCTCGGTGTTGAATGAGCACTTTCACTGTTCTAACAATGGTCACTGCGTTTATTTCCCGGAAGCACCTCGCGACCGGATTTGGATCTCGCACGAAATTTGGCTAAAACTACCTGACTTTTGAAGAATGTGGTTAGCTCTAGTTCCACTCGGGGCCATGGTCTGAAATATACGTAGCCCCATTTTAAGGTTTTCGATTGCTTTCATTAAAATATCAGAAACGTCCTTTTGTTGATTTCAACTAGGCAGTACATTCGTTTGAGACTACTAAATCTCAGTCCTGGTCCATATTCGCGTTCCCGTTTCAATTTGTAGTATTGCGTCATTTATTTTAGATTTGTCGCCGGCATTCCTAAAACCTGATAATAAATCTTGTTACCGTAGGTAGTTTGCGGATCGCACTTGGCGCGATGAAACGGCAACATTAACACCTGACGGTGTATGCGGTAATATGGTTTGTTCGTGTCACCTGATTTTGTGTTCGCGCTCGGCGAAGAAATGATACACTCGTGAGTTTGTTTTGATGTTATTAAATGGTTTTATTTGTGCCCCCACAGGTTACATGGTTTTGATGGAGCATGTAGTGGTTTTTTGTAGCGAAGGTGCGTATCTCACGCCTGGAGCGGAGGCGTGTGCTGATAGCCGCGATGGATGTACCTCGCCGATATGGTTTAGAATAGGGTGATGGACTGCAGTGATTGACGAGAGATCGGGCTATTTTTAGGCCGAACAGATGTCCGAGTCTGTCTCAGTTTGTGGTTACGGAAGTGGTGTCGAGTTCTCCAATCGTGCCATAGAAACATTCATGCCCCCGGATGCACTGAGAAATGAGCAGAGTGTACCAAGAGCACCTTTGGTCATCGACTCGGTTGCACCGGGAAAATGACCTCGAGTGTTTTTTGAAATTCGGGCGAAACTTGGGCGCGTGTATCGATTTCGCAGAAATTGTTACAATATACCAACCGGTGCTTCGGTAATGGGTGTAAAAACTTTGCGTCTAATCTGATTTCGAATGAAAGTGTGAGATTGCTGTATTAGCTCAACAGGTTGATTTTAATAAACCTTCCATTGTAACTAGCTGACCCGGCGTTTTTTGTTCTTCTGTATGGGCGGAGCGGATAAAGGTCGTGGGCCTATGCGGATGATCTAGTGATACTGGTAACGGTAAGTTCCTACCTAAAAGTGATCTTCTGAATCTGCACTCGGGAACGACCGCGAGCTGGGCACACCAAAACGGTCTGGGGGTTAATCCCCAAAAGACAGAACTGGTGTTCTTCTCACGAAAATATAAGATACCAAACTTCAAACGACCAGCAATTTATGGAACGTCGCTTGAGTTATCGAACGAAGCCGCTATTTGTGTCATCCTAGACTCCTTTTGTCCTGGAAGAGAAACACGGAGGAAAGGAAGAAAATGCAATGGCTGCTTTCTACATTTGTAGGGAAGACCTTTGGCGAACATGGGCGACAACGGCACATCATCCATTGGATGTATACAGCGGTAATAAGACCCATTCTGACGTACAACGGCTTGGTGTGGTGGGATTGCGGGCCAACACCAAATCCCATCGAGAACCTCCGTAAAGTCCACAACGGACGGCATGCTTTGGAGTCACTGGATTTAAAAGCCACCCCACAAGCAGCCTTGGACACCATGCTAAACCTGGAGCCCATGACTGAGGGTCCGCGGCTGCGAGAAGTGCCGTGAGGCTCTCAGCCGCGTGGTTTTTCACGCCATCGCCATATGGCATCACGCCACAATACTCTGCCAGTGCAGAAGTAGAACGGGAGCGACTACTGCGTCTCGGAGATTGCTGGGAAGAGAAATTTTAAAGGACACATACCGGACATAGAGGAATGGATGCATTAACGCTGCCCTTGGGCAGAGAGTCCGTTCCATCTTCATGTCCATCCCAAAGACAGTCGAAGGGACAGGAGCTGAACTTCCTGAAGAACTAGCAAAACCCTGGAGGCTACCAGACTGGTGCAGCGTATTTCAGGCAGAGATATACGCAGTGTGGCAAAGCGGCAAAATTGGTATATAACCTTGGAGATACCCCTACCTGCGTTGACAGTCTAATGCTATCAAAGCCCTGGTTTCCTGCAAAATACGAGCAAAGGCGTAAAGGTGGACGAGCTTTTCGGATCAGGCGCACTCAATCACACTCACGTGGGTCCTGGGTCACACCGACATCGCGGGCAACGAGATTGCGGACTGATTGTGAAAGAAATGGATCGTTCAAGCCACTGGCGGACGCAGTCAGCGAAATACGGAGGCCACTACGAGACCATCATCTTCAGATGATGGGTCGTTCTAGAACGAGATCAGACAGACAGACCAAACCCAACTGTGAGACCACGCTCGCTCTGGCCACATTATGACCCTAAACGCTCAAGACTCTCCTAGCTTTCAGGAAGAGTCATAGCGAACACTCGAGCTATAACGGGCACTGTGTCATCGACCACATGGCCACTACAGATTGGTACAGATGGAAAAGATTGCCCCACCATGACTTTGCCGCAGCTGCAGGACGAGAAGGTATAGAGAGCATCCAGCATCCAGCTGTCCTGCACTCATATGGAAAGGCGTCATCCGAATAATCGTAGAAAAAATGTTGGTGGATTTTCATGCAACAACTGATCGTCATCGACAGCCCTTTATTGAGGCCCTGATGCATAAACTTCCCTAGGCACCGGACGTAATCCCATGACGAGTGTGGCATCACAATGGGCAATTTTGCCTCCGGAGTGACCTCGAATCGGTGGAGCAGCCCCTATAAATGAACCTAACCTAAGACCTTTTTTTATGAAAAGTATTGTATCACATAAGGATGACCAATTTTGTCCATGTTTGCAAATCGATAACAAGCGTTCTATTCAAAGCGACAGAAAAAACTGGAGCAAGGTAAAGGCATTAAACTTCAGACTTAAGCTTGTTAATAGTCAGTTTTCCGCTTTTTAATATTTTGTGAACATTTTCCAACACTACTGTGTTAGATCGGCCGCGTCCTGGGACGGCCCTCGTATATACATATGAGGAATTTTAAATATTCTACGGAGTTTTACATTTGACATTTTTTTGATGCATCTGTGTGAGCGGATAGAGAATTAGTAGCGACTGAAGGGTGCGTGCTAGCTGCTGAAAATTCATTTCATAATTGTGGCTATTGTAATAAATGGATTGAACCAGATTCGGTAATATTTTGAATTTGGTAGAACTACGATACTACATTTACTTACTGCATGCATTACTCCATTTTCTTCTATCTTCAACTATTTTTGTGGGGGCGAAATGGGGTTTGAAAAAATTTTGAAAATGCACTTGTACTGAAGTGGTATCACAGGAGCTTGGACAGAAATTATTTGGAAATTAGCTCTTATAGGCTCGATTCAGGCGACATTTGACGAATGGGCAAAAGCAGACACGTTGTTGTGTGAGAGCGAGCGAGAGGGAACTATTTTTTCCAAAATGGTTGTCTCCGTTGTGGCTATCTTCCAATGATCCGATCCGATCCAGTTTCGATATGATTCAACATTTTCCGTTTTCGTTATCCCCGAAATTCTTGACCCACAGATTTTGGTCCTTTTGTGGAGCGGAAGCGGGCGCGACGAAATTTTGAAATAAACTTGTAGCAGTCGTGACATCTGAAAACAAACTTTGTTCGGTTTTTAGTCCAAGATGATGATTTTCGTGGGCGACAAACAAGTCAAGTGACGGACGGACAGACAGACATTGACTCGGCTATTGAGATAATCAAGAATATATATACTTTATGGGTCGGAAACGATTCCTTCTATGTGTTACAATATCCACTTTTACCAAAATACAATGCAACCCCTCTTACTTCGCACGATGGGTATAAAAAACTAAGGGTCTGCTCAACTGAAATGAAAGTGTGAGATTGCTGTATTAGCTCAACAGGTTGATGAAAATAAACCTTCCATTTTTACATTCTGACCCGGCGAATTGTTCCGCCTCAAAGGTATTGCCGAAACGTCCTTTTTTGGTATTTATAAGCAGGGTTTTGTAAGTTATCTGTTTTTTGTATTAAAAAATTTTAGTACTTTTTGCGTTCCTTTTCATTACCTTGTGATACACGACATTTTCTGTTTTATTATTTGGCGCAAAACAAACAACGCAGATGGATTCCGACCCGTAAACATGCCACATATATGAGGAAAAACAGATTCAGATACAGATTAAACCACAAACTTTTAAGGATTGGCCTTAGGATTTGTTGATGGTCATGGTAATATCAAGACGGACGGAAATTGAACTTTAAATAAACGGCATATCGGTTGGGATCATCGGGATCCTTGGAATGAGAACTTCCTCACCTTTGAATTTTCCCCTTTCAGTATCATGTCGTAAATTAAATTGATAGCGAATGTTCTGCGTATCAAACGCGTACCGATGCACAGTTTTGGTTGGTTTGGTTTCGAAGCATGATTACTACATCCCAATCTTTTAGGCGTAAATTGTGCGGTGGTAAGCACATGCAGCATCCAAGGAGTTTAAAAATTCAATTGATAGTTTGGTGGTATCATCTTCATTTGTGACCCAGTCAATAGATTTGAATGAATGCATTGTTCCAATGATATTATTTTTGAAGTATGTAGTTGAGGTCATCTACATTCTTGATTCATAGCCGCTAAAAAATTGCTCGCTCACTCAACCATTCATTATTTTGATGTTAGAAATAATGTTTTCAAATACATAGTTGATAAGTTCGTCTTTGATGAGACAAAATTACAGAAATTATTTGAAATGATATAATCCGCTCGATTCCATCGACAGGTACTTTGACCATTACTGATAGTCAAAATTGTTCGAAAAATCTTTAGCAGATGTATCATTAAGCAATATAACTCTATGTTTGTTGTCAGATGCAGTTTCTTCACATAGTGCCATAGATTCGACGATTTCAGGCAAGCGTTTTTTCTGTCGGCAGCCGTAGATCTTGGAATTACTGCAGTGATTGGCGAAAATCGCCAGACAGTAAAATCATTCATCCTCCAAAACAGCAAAAGTCATTGCGTAAATCTTCAATGTTCGGTTAAGCGTTTCTAATGCACGTTTCTGCGCCATTTGTGTATTCGTCCCAGATGATGATTTTCGCTGCCGATAAAACTTTGACCATTGCTGAGTGTTTTGCAATATTACACGTTGGCACTAAAATATTTTGAAGATTTAACGGTAATTTTAATGCTGAATGAGCCGTACGGCATCCCCTAACAATGTGGCTACTATTCCAAAAGAAGTAACTGCAACCGCTATGTTGATCCCGCACGAACGGTGGCTAAAAACTACTTTACATGAGGAATGTCTTACCAGTTCCACCAGGGGCATCTAGGAAAATATGAAACCACCATTTTTTCATATCGATTGCTTTCTCATTAAAAATATCATAAACGTCCTTTGTTGGGAATTCAACAGGGGTACATTCGTTTGAACTACTAAATCTAATTCCTGGTGATCATATATTGTTTATTGTTTAGGGTTGAAAAATGTCCAGTTCTAAACGTAAGACTAATAGATTAATAGAACAAAATAAAAGAAGGATATCTAGACTATTAAATTAAATTAAATTAAAATTAAATTACTTCCAAAAATATTTGTTAGATTAGATTTAACCATATAAGAACTAGTATCGTAAGAAAAGAGGTGACAAAAAGTGTTGTAGTTACGGCAAAATGCTACGGAAAGATTCATGGTCAGAATAATTAGGAAGACAAAGCGTTGAAGATGTAGTGGAAAAAAGTGCCTAGTCGGGCGGGAAGGACTGAGATGTTGATAAGGCTACAGAGGGCAACAGAATCAACCTCACCAGAGAGATAAGTACGGATAAGGACAATATAGAGTTTTTTGTCGTGAACTCCTTTGACCATCTTTAATAAAAGCCCAGGACCCCTCTAGCTTTATTTGAGATAGCGGATATGTGGGAGTTAAAAAACACAGATTAGTGAAAACATAATTCCCAAGTCAGTAACTTTGAAGAGGCGTTGCAAGGAACAGTTATTGATAGTGTAGTCATAAAGGTAAGGCTTGATACGATGGAAAGACATGACGTTACATTTAGAAATGTTAAGAGGAAGCAAGTTTATTAAGCACCAATTGTTGAGGGCGTCGAGATCGGATTGTAAAAAATAACGGGGAAAAAGGGTCACAATAGGAAAGCACCACTTCACATCGTCCGCATACATAAGTACCTTCGGCAAATGTGTTAAAAGCTTGGGGAAGATCGTTAATGAATAAATTAAATAGCAGAGGGGTCAAGATGCATACCTTGAGGTACCCCTGACGTAACCGAAACAGGCCTATAGAGAGAGGGAATTAAAACGGGACACGCTGAGAACGATTGAAAGATAGGACTAATCCAGAAAAATAAGAGTAGATGGAAACCCTAGGGAGACAAAGCTTCTGGATAAGAAGATTATGATTTACTGAATCAAAAGCCTTGCAAAAGTCAGTGTAAACATTGCGAAACCAGCATGCACAAAAAGTGGAGAATTAAAGAAGGTTTGACGAAATAGACAAACACAAATCCGCGCTGCGATTCAGGAGAATATTGAGCCACGAAAAAAGTAAGTTGGAGCCGGGAGAAGTTATGATTTTTTCGAAGAGTTTTGGAATGGCAGATAAGTTTGGAGATGGCACGATAATTAAAAACTTCGATTTAGACCCCTTCTTGTGAATGGGAATACGAAAAGATTCTTTCCAGACGGCGGGAAGGTCCCCGAGCTCTATTGATAGGTTAAAAGAGTTTTGAGGGGCAAGACAAAGTTCAGCGGAGCTCAGCACGCCTACCTCAAAGGTAGATCAGTTGAGACCGCACTACACGAGGTTGTGGGGAGTATCGAAAAAGACCCCTCAGCCATAAGGAATATGCTTTTGGCGGCCTTCCTAGACATAGTGGAGCCTTCAACAAACGTCAGGATCGAGTCAATAACGGCCGCACTGACCAAGATTGAAACACACACCGACGGTAACCTTATATTGGGACACCAGCGTTCTCAGGAGCAGAACGATCAGCGCTGGTCCATACCCTCCCTTCAAGAAAAGACGGTCACACGAGGTAATCCGCAGGTTATATCCCTCCCTGTGGAACTTAGTCCTCAACGACCCTTTCCTTCAGTTGGGGAGGAGCGATACAAGGTTGTGGCCTATGCGGATGATCGATACTGGTAACGGGTAAAGTTCCTACCTACAATCAGTGATCTTCTGAATCTCCACTGGGAACGACCGCGAGCTGGCATACCAAAACGGTCTGGGGGTTAACCCCAAAAGACAGAACTGGTGTTGTTCTCACGAAAATGTAAGATACCAAACTCAAACTACCAGCAATTGGTGGAACGACGCTTGAGTTATCGAAAGAAGCCAAGTATCTTGGTGTCATCCTTAGACTCCAAACCTCTTGGAAGAGAAACACGGAGGAAAGGAAGAAACTGGCAATGGCTGCTTACATCTGTAGAAAGACCTTTGACGGACATAGCTTACAAACCGCACATCATCCATTGATGTACACAGCGGTAATAAGACCCATTCTTTTGACATACGGAAGCTTGGTGTGGTGGGAAGCGGCCAACACCAAATCCCACCTAGAGAACCTCCGTAAAGTCCAACGGACGGCATGCCTTGGAGTCACTGATCTCTCAAATCCACCCCATTGAAAGCTGCTCTGGAAAACCATGCGCTAAACCTGGAGCCCATAGACCTCCACCTTAAGTGCAAGGCTGAGATAGTGCCGCGAGGCTTTCAGCCGCGCGGTTCTTCAAGCCATCGCCTTATACACGCCACAATACTTCGTAAGGGGAGGAGGACGCGAACGGAGCGAACGGAGCGACTACCGTGTCTCGGAGTTTTCTACGGAAGAGAATTTAAAGGACACATACCGAAAGAGAGAGGAATGGACGCGTAACGCCGTTTGGGCAGAACGTGCTCTCCATCTTCACTGACGGGTCAAAGACAGCCGGAAGGACAGGAGCTTGAATCTCTCTGAAGAACTAGCAACCAACATATCCCCAAGACTACCAGACTGGTGCAGTGTATTTCAGGGCGGAGATATACGCAGCATGGCAAGCGGCAAAAGTTGATATACACCTTGGAGATACCCTCAGAGGAACATAGCAATCTGTGTTGACAGCCAAGCCGCTATCAAAGCCCTGGTTCCCTGTAAAATCACGAGCAGATCCGTACGTGACACAGCGGACGCGCTAAACCAGATCGGAGCGCACTCAATCACACCACGTGGGTCCCGGTCACACCGTCGACATCGCGGGCAACGAGAGTGCGGACGAGTGTGCCAGAAATGGATCGGCCAAGCCCACCGGCGGACGCAGTCAGCGATATACGGAGTGTCGCTGCGAGACATCATCTCGCAGATGATGGGTCGAGCTAGAACGATCAGACAGACGGTGGAACGCAACACCCAACTGTGAGATCTCGCCCGCTCTGGCCCTACTATGACCCTAAACGCACTAAGACTAGGTTTCAGGAAGAGTCAGGTGCGAACACTGACGGAGTTATAACGGGCACTGTGTCATCGGCCACATGGCTACTCAGGGTACGGCCAGATTTCCCCATCATGACTTCGCCGCAGCCGCAGGACGAGGAGGAAATAGAGAGCATCCAGCATCTTCTGTGGCTGTCCTGAATCATGGAAAGGCGTCACCGAATACCGGCAGCGCCTTCACGAGGATGATAGCCTGGCAAACATGCCTTGGAGAGGCTGATGCCTTTGTTGAGGCCTCGGGATGGTTCACGAAATTCCCCTAGGCGCCGGACGTAATCCCATGACGAGTGTGGGTTTCCACAATGGCAATTCTTGCCTGAGGACCTCGACTTAGGTGGAGCAGCCCTATAAACCTAACCTAACCTTAAGAGGGGCACACAAAGAGAATCTGCACAATGTTTTAGAACAGCACTGGGAACCCTATCGGGGCCCGTAGAAAAGGAAAGTTTGCACGATTTTAGGTTGATAAGGAGGTATTTAAAAGTCAATGAACGGGGATAGATACAATTATAACTATTTAGAGGAAGGGATATGGTTGTTTGGGATGAGATTTATCAGCAAGTAAAGAGGATTGATTATTAGAAGGAATAGAGTAGCAAAGTTGAAAAACGAATCAAGCAAATTTGCGATATCACAATCATTATCGGCCTTGCTACCATTAAAAGGAAAAATGAAGATAGAAATTGAAAAGAGTTACGCTTCGAGTTCACAAACCTTAAGAATTGCTTCGGATCTCGTTTGAAGTTAAGCTTACATTTAGACAGGTAGATATTATAACAGGTTTTGTTAAGTAACGAAAAATTTGCTCTTTGCGATTGAGTACTTAGAGAAGTCCAACTGCGAAACCAGATCTTGTAAACTTTTTTATATAGACGAGATTTAATATTCCGAAGGTTTATCAAGCGTGAGTAAACCAAACAGGCCTTTGGGATTACGCAAGGGGAAACTACAGGTACATATATATTAAAGATATTGAATATAGAATTATAAAATGCATTAGTTGCGGCTTCCATATCATGAAAGTCGTCAAGGAATGACCAATCGATCAGAGAAAGCGCCAGGGTTAAGCAGTAAAAATATGCTTTCCTGAAGCAAAAAGATAGACGGAGATTTAATGGGAGATTTGATAGAATCAAAGGAAGACAACCGCACAGAAATTTCAGGTGTGGGATGATAAGGGTCCTCAGGGAAAGAGAGAGGTAATCCTCCTGCAGACCACAGTGCTCGAGACGTCGGAAGTAAAGACAAGATCAAGAAGCCTACCAAAAATAATTGATATAGCATTAACCGGACCCAACGAAGTATCGGACAAAGAGATATTTGGTAAGTTAAAGTCCCCAAGAACAATAAGACAATCCGAATCCTTAAGTTGAGACGAGACAGATTGAACAAGGGAAACATGACGCATATATGTAGAGAATTCAGGAGGACGGCGGAATGTAGGAACAGGATATAAAGAGATTACAAGAGGGAAAGATGAGTTGAACTACTACTACTACTGTATCGCTCTTCAACCGAATAGAGTTGGGATGGTATGTCTGAACGTACCGCCACAAGGACACCACCCCCGCTAGATGGACGATCTGTCCGATAAATATTAAATTTATCAATGAAGATCCCAGAATTATAAATAGAAGGGTTGAGCCAGGTTTCAGAGAAAGCGATTACATCAGTCTCGAAGATGCACTGTCAGTATATAATTGGTTGAGCTTACTGCACAAGTCTCGACATTCTGATAAGTTATCTTTAGAGAAACCAGTTTTTGGGGCCGAATTAAAGACTGAGGATGATGTAGTTGGAAGGACACCCATACGGAGTTCAGGACTAGGGGAACGAGTGGTAAACACATGACAAATAGTATGTACCGGCCAGAAAGAGGGGTCGAGCACACTATTGGCATGTATTTCAGGGACAAGGATTTTGAAAGAAGAAATATTTCGCTTAACTTTAAAATTTAGTAACTAACAGACCCTGAGGATTCATCAATGTTTAACTTAGCGAAGATAAAATCCCCTGACCAGATCTTCCGTAGCCGATGCCATAAGTCGGGAACCAAAAATAGATTTTAATGGGGCGACAGCAGTTAAAATAGAAGTAGCGATGATAGGCCTATTTGGTAGCAAGGGCGTAGCAGATAATGAGCCAGTGATGACAGTGAGAGTCCCGGATCCGAAACGAGGGCAGCATCAATAGAAACTGATGGAACAGGAAGGGTGGCAGGATGGGTGGTACGCTCATTGGAAGCGCTCACATCGGTGTTTACATCAGTGATGGTTGCAGTGAGTGCCGCTGGTCAGTGTGCGAAATGGATTGATGATTCCACTTTGCGAAGCCAAGGAATCCAGTGTGTGTAGATGAGAAGAATGCGCTCCGAATCCAATAGGTTGCGAATAGTTGTTGTTGTCGATATTGGGGATTTTCCGCCTAGGAGATTCACTCAAAAGTTTGAGGCCAAGAAATTGAGATTCCAAGGTCAGGAACTTCTCGTTGAGAGTGACAAATTGCTTCCGACATCCAGAAAACCAGTACGAATCTGTCGCATAAACGTACGCATTTTCGACTCAATCGCCCTGCAAGCCAAACATGACCAGGTCAGACCGACACGTTTTGAGATCAGATCATGTAGCCGTCCCAGATTGCCACCCATAGCACATTTTATGTGGGCGAAATTGTCACAAAGCCAGCAGCTAAGGAATACTTCGCCGACAATGCTGCCGCCAAATTCCCATTTCTTTGCACTGCAGACAATACTCATTTTTACAAATTCCAAAAGAATGCAGGCGAAGTCCAGAGAGAGTGAGAGCAAGAGAGTTTGCAATTGCGCGCCCAGAGCGTGTACGTAGGCGATGCAGCAGGTGTACGAGCGATGAGCACAGAGAGCAGTTATTCAGAGCAGAATGAATAAAAGCACTAACAAATTGCTAGATCAAGTCTATTTAACGATTGAAGTGTTTGATTTAAATAAGCACAATTGTTTGCAACTGAAACTCATATAATTGGCACACTTAGATATCGGTAATGATGGTTTCAAGATAAACACGATAATTTGTGATTAAAATTGTATTATTATATCAAAAAAGGCAGGAGCGAGGTGAAAGAACGACCGGTTTAAGCGAGTGACTCAAGGCGCCTTAATATACACATATATATATTCACGTTCCCGTTTCACTTTTCGATTAAATGCGTCCTTCATTTTACGATTTGGCGCTGGCATTCCTAACCTGATTAATAAACGACCGCAACATGAGGTAACACATATCTTCGATCAAGATTAAAGCACGATTACGTATCTCCTCATTCATCTCAATATCGTGATTTCTGGAACCGACACGAACTCGATATAAGCATTCCAAGTAAAATAACGTGGATCTCCGAGTTAACCAAAGTTCGTGCAAATGGATCGCTTTAGCAGATCGCAAAAAAACTGGTTAATGTAGTGGCTGGAGGTGTTTCAGCACGTTGCATAGCATTCGAAGCCGTGAAATATACCGTTGACCATCTCCAGATGCACCGCCAAATGCAGAACATTAGGATAACGTTCGTGAATAGGGAATGCGAATATACGCCAAATCGCTTCATTACAGTTCACATAACGACCAATTTGATATCGTGAAATTTCATCATTGGTATTTGAGGATTGCAATCCAAAAATCGCCATTTCGCTGCCTTTCGACACATATTTGCAAATATATTTTATGGACTTTTACTGAATTGCAGTACTCAACGTTGCAATGTGTCTTGAACGTTTTAGAAATAAGTGGCGAATATGGAACAATCCAACTATTGTCGACAACGAAATCCATTCTTTTCACTTTGTTGTGACAGTTTGACCTTGTCATCTGGTGATCGAAGCCGATACAGTGGATAACCATCGTTGCTGCCAGTGACGGTTCCCCGCCGTAAATTTCCCGTGGGTATCGTTTAGAGCCTCTTTTCCATCAACCATGCAAGGTGATTGAGGATTGATGGCACCACACGGTTCATGAATCATATTTGTAATAACAACATCATGTAGGTCTGGATCGGCTTCATGATCTGGAACCATATACAAATATGTGCGTGCGGCACACCTCTCTTTTGCCATTCGATTCAATACATCCAGCATCGAGTATCTCCAATGACGCATTGTTTAACAATGAAATTCATCAGTGACCGAATTGTTTGCCTGAATATACGTGCTGTGATGTCGTGTCTATCATTTGATGTTTGTCCGGGAAGCAGTAATTGAATAATTTCTATCCATTTTGGAATACAGGTAAAAGTAATAAAGAGATCTGGCCGATCGTAATGACGAACAAATGTCATTGCGTATTCTTGCGCATATTCATATGTCGTGGACTAATCGACATAATGAATAATGGTTCAACCTAATGAAAGTTAAACGTTCCGTTTCTATTTTGGCATACATGTCGACGCAATATTGCTGAAACTATCGACGAAACCGCAGCAAATAGTTGTCAGCATTTTGACAAATCATCAAACGGTATGGTCGTTTAACTGCTTTGATGACAACCTATGGTCATCATTTAGCATGCGCTAAAAGCACTTCCGTGACCAACGCATGATGTTCATGAAGCAGTTGCTGCAAAAGTCTTCAAGAATTACTCGCTTCATTCCTGCATTGATTCCTGTGACGTCGATCAAGTTGTTCTTCCATGTTGCCCATGAAATATATTTGTAAAAATAATGAAATAATGAAATATATTTGTAAAAATAATGAAATAATGAAATGAGAAATACATACATGTCGACTCAATGTGATTGAGAAGCACGAAGTCGAGGATTTCTTTTTTTGTTATGCCACGTTTTATAGTGACTGACGTTTACAGTATCCTATGTTGGTCTCCTGGCTCAAAGCTACCTACCCACCAATTTTTCAGCCATATCGGTACAGCCGTTCTTGAGTTATAAGTGAGGTAAATAACACGACTTTCTTTTATATATATAGATATTAATATTTTGGGTGGCTTGCCAACGAGGCAAAAGGGGAACGGGGTAAGGCCAGTACGAAGAGCATCCCACCGGCTTATAAAAAGTCATTGCTATTGTACATCAGACTTTTACTATTTACGATATAATTTAGATCTGTATGCAATGTATGCTAACTTGTGTGTGTGTTGTTGTGCGTAGGATTTGCAGGACCCTCCAAAGATTGAAAATATATTTTTTGGGGTGGCCAATGGTCAATGGTTGACCATTGGTGTGTGGTGTTTGGAGCTTTTCTACTCTCCACGCTTCTTGGGCTGAGCGCACTTCTTCGTCGGCTTCTTGGCATTGGCCTTGGCACGGGAATTCTTTGCCTTGGGCTTCGAGCAGATTTTTTGGGCTTTGATGAGCGTTTCTTGGTCTTGCGGCAGAGCGACTTCTCTCCTTTGGCTTTTACCACAGCCGACTTCTTCTTCTTGGGTTCCTTCGACTTGCCACAAGATCTATTATATAGCTTCAATGAATCTTTCGCATTTGTGCCAGGGTCATCTGAGCATCCCACCAAATCCGCAATCAACACAGAACTTGCAGTTCCTCTGTCGGTCTATTGGAACCAAGAGAGGGTTTCTACACTGATTGCTAACTGTAGACGTACCAACCGCACTCACCTGTCGGTACTGGGACCGGCTACTTCTCCGGTACTTCCTCGAACAGTCAGGGCAAACCTTTGTGTATCCTGCAGTTCCTTCGCTGCAGTTTTTCCAAGCTGTAGTAGCCATTGGTGCATGTCAATGAATTCGAGGGAGCCTTCCCGAATGACTCATCGCTTGTATTCAAATGAGGCATTTTGGAAAAATCTAAAAAAAAAAATAACAATTTACAAAAAAGTTTACACATATGTATATGTCGGACGAGGTACAAAATTAAACTAAACAAAGAGAAGGTTGTTGAGTGTCCCGACAAATTTGATTTGACTTAAAACTCACAGACGGATTCGATTGGGGTTTCTTTTTGTTGGTTTCTAGGTTTTGAATTTCTCCTGGAATGATTACTATACCGTGGTGGAAAAAATAATAGAAACGGCAAACGCATTCACATTTGAAACCAAATATTGGATCAACCAAATATTGGAACCAAAAATGGATTTTATTGATTAGCATCTAATTCGTTTTCGTATTCGTTTTTCAATATTGAAAATACCGTTTCTTTGGAAAAATATTTTGTGGCCCTGAGAAGGGCCTTTAGGTTACGTTCGGCAGAGAACTTGGATCTTTACTTGGAGCTGGTGTACTTGGTGACAGCCTTGGTTCCCCTCACTAACAGCGTGCTTGGCCAACTCTCCTGGCAGCAGCAGGCGCACAGCCGTTTGGATTTCCCGACTGGTGATGGTCGAGCGCTTGTTGTAGTGAGCCAAGCGAGACGCCTCGGCGGCAATGCGTTCGAAGATGTCATTGACAAAGCTGTTCATGATGCTCATCGCTTTCGACGAAATACCAGTGTCAGGATGGACTTGCTTCAGAACTTTGTAAATATAGATGGCATAGCTTTCCTTCCTCTTGCGCTTCTTCTTCTTGTCGGTCTTGCTGATGTTCTTCTGAGCCTTTCCAGCCTTTTTGGCTGCCTTTCCACTAGTCTTGGGCGGCATTTTTCTCTTTCACTTCACTTCTACAGTTTACACTTCTTCAGTGTGCGTGCTAAGCCGACAAAACCTTATACTTTTATTCGAGCAGTTTATTCAGGTTTAACACACAGTCCGCAAACCCACCCCTAATCTGAACACCAATGCGGACAGAAAAAGTATTTATTTTGAGCGATCGGTTGGTTTCACTGCGATTGTGTGAAAACGTTCCTAGTGAAAATCAACTATAGTAATAACTCGTAAAATGTCTGGTCGTGGTAAAGGTGGCAAAGTGAAGGGAAAGGCAAAGTCTCGTTCGAACCGTGCTGGTCTTCAGTTCCCAGTTGGTCGTATTCATCGTCTACTTCGCAAGGGCAACTATGCCGAGCGTGTCGGTGCCGGGGCTCCGGTTTACCTGGCTGCCGTGATGGAATACTTGGCCGCTGAAGTTCTTGAGTTGGCTGGAAATGCTGCCCGTGATAACAAGAAGACGAGAATTATCCCTCGCCATCTGCAGCTGGCCATTCGCAACGATGAGGAGTTGAACAAGCTGCTCTCAGGCGTCACCATTGCTCAGGGCGGAGTGTTGCCCAACATCCAGGCCGTTCTCCTGCCCAAGAAGACCGAGAAGAAGGCATAAATGTTCCAATAGCAACAAAAATCTACATTCTTGTACATATATGTACACACACATAGACCCAAACGTCCTTTTCAGGACGACCAAACTATGGCTAAAGAAGGAAGAGAATTTTCATATATTTTATCGTCCTAATTAATACATAAACTACACATGTATTTATGTGTATATTTATATATAACAAAGAAAGTACATGGTCTAAAAAAGTACAGTTGTTGTTTTCGACTCGTCTGAAATATGCGAAATGAATTAAACGGGCTGGGTGTCTGGCGGAGGGGACGGGACCATATTTTGTTTACCTACGATCGTCCCTTTTTCAATATTTTGCGGCACTTTTCAGTACATTTCCGACACAAAACGAGCCCTATTTTACCAGGCGAATTTACCTGAACAAAAATAACGCCATTATCTTTTGCCAGGTCTGCGCCAAATTCCTCAAATTGTAAAATTGTAATGCTGAATGCACCGCATCTGTTGGCTGGGCATGGCAATTAGTTATTTTTTGACTGTTGTAATTCTTCTTCTTAATATGAACATCTATAAGTCAAATTCAATTATTGAAAATATGCCTCTCTTTTTTAGATTATTTTGTGGTCCTAAAAGGACCGATTGTTTAGTTTGGGGATATTTTTGAACAGCGGACTGGACTGTAGACAGTTTCTTATCCGCCGAAACCGTACAGCGTGCGGCCTTGTCTCTTCAGAGCATACACAACATCCATGGCTGTGACTGTCTTCCTCTTGGCGTGTTCGGTGTAGGTGACAGCATCACGAATAACATTTTCCAAAAACACTTTCAGCACTCCACGAGTTTCCTCGTAGATGAGTCCGGAGATACGTTTTACACCGCCACGACGAGCCAAACGGCGGATAGCGGGCTTCGTGATACCCTGGATGTTATCACGCAGAACCTTGCGATGACGCTTAGCGCCTCCCTTTCCCAAGCCTTTGCCACCTTTACCACGACCAGTCATTGTTCACTATGATTGTGTTTCACTTTACGAATGTTGAACCCAGCACCTCTCGCACTGCTATTTATACCAAAACAGAACACAGAAACACGAGTGAGTCCGAATGATATGTGCATCTCGCTCGTGAAATGAAGTAGCATACTTCGGCTGTAGTCGCTCTCGCTATCTCGCTCTCTCGTTTCAACCCTCCACCATACGAATTCTATATAAGCTGGCAGAGGGTTCTGCGATCGCTTATTGTAAATTCGAAGTTGGAACGTTGAAGGTGAAATTGAAAATGGCTCGTACCAAGCAGACTGCTCGTAAATCCACCGGTGGCAAGGCGCCACGCAAACAACTGGCTACCAAGGCCGCACGTAAAAGTGCTCCAGCTACCGGTGGCGTGAAGAAACCTCATCGTTATCGCCCTGGCACTGTTGCCCTGCGTGAAATCCGTCGTTACCAGAAGAGTACCGAGCTGCTGATCCGCAAACTGCCTTTCCAGCGGTTGGTTCGTGAAATCGCTCAAGATTTCAAAACCGACTTGCGTTTCCAGAGCTCAGCAGTAATGGCACTGCAGGAAGCTAGCGAAGCCTATCTGGTCGGGCTCTTCGAAGACACCAACTTGTGCCATCCATGCCAAGCGTGTCACAATCATGCCCAAGGACATCCAACTGGCCAGACGTATTCGAGGCGAGCGTGCTTAAGTTCCGTACATTCCATTGACAAGCGCATAGCAATTGAAATTGTATTCAAATCGGTCCTTTTCAGGACCACAAATATTTTACATTGAGATTTTTTATTTCTACATACTCGTATTATTTTTTCCCAAATAAAACGTATCTTTGATTTGGTCTTTTCCTTGTGCTTGGGTGTTTAATCCTGTTTAATTGCGGGGAACAGCCCATCCAAAAACTTGCGTACTTGCATTTTTGTGATGAACTTGTCAGAAACAAACAGCTGAATATGTTATTTTGTAAATTTATTAATCATTTTTGGACGGATTACATTTGCTTGCCCGTTTAGCATAACTTTCGTATTATCCACGCTTTCCAATGACCAATAAATTATATTTTTTGAAATGTCAAAGATGTATGAAATAAAAGGTCGTTTAAAAATATAAATCTATGAAAATGTTATACAAAGGTAATGGGAATATGTTCTTAAGATTCTTTTAAATTGGCGTAGACAATAAAATTGGCGAAAAAAATAGACTCTTTCGATTTTTACTTTGAGATTAATTAAACTGGTACTGTTATGCGGGGATGAAAGTATATTATTTCCGGGGAATATTTAAAAAAATGGATTAGAAATATCATCAAATTGAAAATCGTATTGATTTCCTTAATAAAAATGAATAACAATAATATATTTTTAAGCATTTATATTTGTTGACCCCTAAATTCACTGTAGAACACATGCAGAAAGTAGTCTATTGGTACTCTGTAGGGTTATCTTCAAAACGATTTTAAAATAACATACTAAACGATATGTGAATATCTGTTTAATGTCTCATAAAGTGAATAAATCAAATTTTATGCTTCAAGAATAACTTTTGTAAAATGAGCTTACATTGTTATTTATAAATATCATTGAATCCATAATATGAGAGTTGAGTAACTAGTTGTCAAAGTTTGCACAGGTATTTAAATTCGATGATGGACGTTTTTTACATATTAAATTATTTACAATAATATTTGAAACATTTAAGAATACGAATCAATCAACATTAATTTCAATTACTTAATAATTATATATAGAAAAGACGAAATAAGTCAAGACGTTCAATGAAACTTCTGCAACACAAATCACCAATGCTAAAATCATGTTCGTACTGCCCTTCTACTCGCTTCTCATTCGAACAAGGGACCATAGCAGCGCCTGCTTTTTGCATTAAAAAGTTTAATATTGTGAAGAGAAATGTCTGATTCTGCAGTTGCAACATTATCGTCTCCAGTGGCTGCTCCACCAGTAACAGCAGAGAAAAAGGTGGCCTCTAAAAAGGCATCTGGACTCGCTGTGGCTAGTGCAAAGGCAAAGAAGCCCACTGCTCCACCATCGCATCCCCCAACTCAGCAAATGGTTGACGCTTCGATTAAGAGCTTGAAGGAACGTGGGTGGCTCATCGCTCCTGGCCATCAAGAAATATATTACTGCCGAATACAAATGCGATGCCCAGAAACTAGCTCCATTTATCAAGAAGTACTTGAAGTCGGCCGTTGCCAATGGAAAGCTGATCCAAACAAAGGGAACCGGTGCGTCTGGTTCGTTCAAACTGTCGGCTTCCGCCAAAAAGGAGCCCAAGCCCAAGCCAAAGGTCGGAAAAGCGTCTGTCGAAAAGAAAGTGAAAGCCAAGAAGATGGAGTCATCGGCAGCAGCAAAGAAGACAGCAGCTCCCAAAAAAGCAGCCGGAGCCGGTGACAAGAAACTTAAGGAAAAGAAGACAGTCGCCACCAAGAAGACCGCCGAGAAGAAGAAAACTGAGAAGGCAAAGGCTAAGGATGTGAAGAAAATTGGAACTGTGAAGGCGAAGCCAGCTGCTGCAAAGGCCAAGTCGAGCCCTGCGAAGCCCAAACCAAAATCAAAGGTTGTAGCTGCTGCGGCGTCAGCCAAGCAGCGTCAGCCACGACAAGAAGACGACAAAAAGCCAGCTGCACCCGCCACCGTAAAGAAGCCGAAAGCAAAGACGACGGCGGCAAAGAAGTGAATTGCGAAAGTGTACACGTTGGTGTACAAAGTTTAGATGTTCTATATACATCTGAAATTAATTTAAACAAGCCCTTTTTAGGGCTACAAAGCTATATCAAAAGAGATTCAAATTATCGAGCCTTTTGGGGTCGACGGTCAAACGGTTATAAACAGTCGACCATTTGGCTTATAAAAAGTTCCTTGCGACATCTTTTGTTGCATCATGTTTATACTATATATCACCTGTTTCGATTTATATGGGGTTCGATGGGTAACCGTAGCTGTATTTGATTCCCATTTGTTCGCATCAATTAAAATTATATCTGTATATATAGTAGTATACTGTAAAATTCTTACTGACGGCCAAATGTTCATGCAATATTAAAAGTAGAATATCCAAGTCACATTAATGCCCAGGTCCATTTTCTAGATTCCAAAATATGTATTTCATTTAATAAGAAGTACCGTACTACAATAGTAGTTTGACATACATGTCGACTCAATGTGATTGAGAAGCACGAAGTCGAGGATTTCTTTTTTTTGTTATGCCACGTTTTATAGTGACTGACGTTTAAAGTATCCTATGTTGGTCTCCTGGCTCAAAGCTACCTACCCACCAATTTTCAGCCATATCGGTACAGCCGTTCTTGTGTTATAAATGAGGTAAATAACACGACTTTCTTTTATATATATAGATATTAATATTTTGGGTGGCTTGCCAACGAGGCACCGGGGGAACGGGGTAAGGCCAGTACGAAGAGCATCCCACCGGCTTATAAAAAGTCATTGCTATTGTACATCAGACTTTTACTATTTACGATATAATTTAGATCTGTATGCAATGTATGCTAACTTGTGTGTGTGTGTTGTTGTGCGTAGGATTTGCAGGACCCTCCAAAGATTGAAAATATATTTTTTGGGGTGGCCAATGGTCAATGGTTGACCATTGGTGTGTGGTGTTTGGAGCTTTTCTACTCTCCACGCTTCTTGGGCTGAGCGCACTTCTTCGTCGGCTTCTTGGCATTGGCCTTGGCACGGGAATTCTTTGCCTTGGGCTTCGAGCAGATTTTTTTGGGCTTTGATGAGCGTTTCTTGGTCTTGCGGCAGAGCGACTTCTCTCCTTTGGCTTTTACCACAGCCGACTTCTTCTTCTTGGGTTCCTTCGACTTGCCACAAGATCTATTATATAGCTTCAATGAATCTTTCGCATTTGTGCCAGGGTCATCTGAGCATCCCACCAAATCCGCAATCAACACAGAACTTGCAGTTCCTCTGTCGGTCTATTGGAACCAAGAGAGGGTTTCTACACTGATTGCTAACTGTAGACGTACCAACCGCACTCACCTGTCGGTACTGGGACCGGCTACTTCTCCGGTACTTCCTCGAACAGTCAGGGCAAACCTTTGTGTATCCTGCAGTTCCTTCGCTGCAGTTTTCCAAGCTGTAGTAGCCATTGGTGCATGTCAATGAATTCGAGGGAGCCTTCCCGAATGACTCATCGCTTGTATTCAAATGAGGCATTTTGGAAAAATCTAAAAAAAAAAATAACAATTTACAAAAAGAGTTTACACATATGTATATGTCGGACGAGGTACAAAATTAAACTAAACAAAGAGAAGGTTGTTGAGTGTCCCGACAAATTTGATTTGACTTAAAACTCACAGACGGATTCGATTGGGGTTTCTTTTTTGTTGGTTTCTAGGTTTTGAATTTCTCCTGGAATGATTACTATACCGTGGTGGAAAAAATAATAGAAACGGCAAACGCATTCACATTTGAAACCAAATATTGGATCAACCAAATATTGGAACCAAAATGGATTTTATTGATTAGCATCTAATTCGTTTTCGTATTCGTTTTTCAATATTGAAAATACCGTTTCTTTGGAAAAATATTTTTTGTGGCCCTGAGAAGGGCCTTTAGGTTACGTTCGGCAGAGAACTTGGATCTTTACTTGGAGCTGGTGTACTTGGTGACAGCCTTGGTTCCCTCACTAACAGCGTGCTTGGCCAACTCTCCTGGCAGCAGCAGGCGCACAGCCGTTTGGATTTCCCGACTGGTGATGGTCGAGCGCTTGTTGTAGTGAGCCAAGCGAGACGCCTCGGCGGCAATGCGTTCGAAGATGTCATTGACAAAGCTGTTCATGATGCTCATCGCTTTCGACGAAATACCAGTGTCAGGATGGACTTGCTTCAGAACTTTGTAAATATAGATGGCATAGCTTTCCTTCCTCTTGCGCTTCTTCTTGTTGTCGGTCTTGCTGATGTTCTTCTGAGCCTTTCCAGCCTTTTTGGCTGCCTTTCCACTAGTCTTGGGCGGCATTTTTCTCTTTCACTTCACTTCTACAGTTTACACTTCTTCAGTGTGCGTGCTAAGCCGACAAAACCTTATACTTTTTATTCGAGCAGTTTATTCAGGTTTAACACACAGTCCGCAAACCCACCCCTAATCTGAACACCAATGCGGACAGAAAAAGTATTTATTTTGAGCGATCGGTTGGTTTCACTGCGATTGTGTGAAAACGTTCCTAGTGAAAATCAACTATAGTAATACTCGTAAAATGTCTGGTCGTGGTAAAGGTGGCAAAGTGAAGGGAAAGGCAAAGTCTCGTTCGAACCGTGCTGGTCTTCAGTTCCCAGTTGGTCGTATTCATCGTCTACTTCGCAAGGGCAACTATGCCGAGCGTGTCGGTGCCGGGGCTCCGGTTTACCTGGCTGCCGTGATGGAATACTTGGCCGCTGAAGTTCTTGAGTTGGCTGGAAATGCTGCCCGTGATAACAAGAAGACGAGAATTATCCCTCGCCATCTGCAGCTGGCCATTCGCAACGATGAGGAGTTGAACAAGCTGCTCTCAGGCGTCACCATTGCTCAGGGCGGAGTGTTGCCCAACATCCAGGCCGTTCTCCTGCCCAAGAAGACCGAGAAGAAGGCATAAATGTTCCAATAGCAACAAAAATCTACATTCTTGTACATATATGTACACACACATAGACCCAAACGTCCTTTTCAGGACGACCAAACTATGGCTAAAGAAGGAAGAGAATTTTCATATATTTTATCGTCCTAATTAATACATAAACTACACATGTATTTATGTGTATATTTATATATAACAAAGAAAGTACATGGTCTAAAAAAGTACAGTTGTTGTTTTCGACTCGTCTGAAATATGCGAAATGAATTAAACGGGCTGGGTGTCTGGCGGAGGGACGGGACCATATTTTGTTTACCTACGATCGTCCCTTTTTCAATATTTTGCGGCACTTTTCAGTACATTTCCGACACAAAACGAGCCCTATTTTACCAGGCGAATTTACCTGAACAAAAAATAACGCCATTATCTTTTGCCAGGTCTGCGCCAAATTCCTCAAATTGTAAAATTGTAATGCTGAATGCACCGCATCTGTTGGCTGGGCATGGCAATTAGTTATTTTTTGACTGTTGTAATTCTTCTTCTTAATATGAACATCTATAAGTCAAATTCAATTATTGAAAATATGCCTCTCTTTTAGATTATTTTGTGGTCCTAAAAAGGACCGATTGTTTAGTTTGGGGATATTTTTGAACAGCGGACTGGACTGTAGACAGTTTCTTATCCGCCGAAACCGTACAGCGTGCGGCCTTGTCTCTTCAGAGCATACACAACATCCATGGCTGTGACTGTCTTCCTCTTGGCGTGTTCGGTGTAGGTGACAGCATCACGAATAAATTTTTCCAAAAACACTTTCAGCACTCCACGAGTTTCCTCGTAGATGAGTCCGGAGATACGTTTTACACCGCCACGACGAGCCAAACGGCGGATAGCGGGCTTCGTGATACCCTGGATGTTATCACGCAGAACCTTGCGATGACGCTTAGCGCCTCCCTTTCCCAAGCCTTTGCCACCTTTACCACGACCAGTCATTGTTCACTATGATTGTGTTTCACTTTACGAATATCAGAAACGAATGTTGAATTCAGCACCTCTCGCACTGCTATTTATACCAAAACAGAACACAGAAACACGAGTGAGTCCGAATGATATGTGCATCTCGCTCGTGAAATGAAGTAGCATACTTCGGCTGTAGTCGCTCTCGCTATCTCGCTCTCTCGTTTCAACCCTCCACCATACGAATTCTATATAAGCTGGCAGAGGGTTCTGCGATCGCTTATTGTAAATTCGAAGTTGGAACGTTGAAGGTGAAATTGAAAATGGCTCGTACCAAGCAGACTGCTCGTAAATCCACCGGTGGCAAGGCGCCACGCAAACAACTGGCTACCAAGGCCGCACGTAAAAGTGCTCCAGCTACCGGTGGCGTGAAGAAACCTCATCGTTATCGCCCTGGCACTGTTGCCCTGCGTGAAATCCGTCGTTACCAGAAGAGTACCGAGCTGCTGATCCGCAAACTGCCTTTCCAGCGGTTGGTTCGTGAAATCGCTCAAGATTTCAAAACCGACTTGCGTTTCCAGAGCTCAGCAGTAATGGCACTGCAGGAAGCTAGCGAAGCCTATCTGGTCGGGCTCTTCGAAGACACCAACTTGTGTGCCATCCATGCCAAGCGTGTCACAATCATGCCCAAGGACATCCAACTGGCCAGACGTATTCGAGGCGAGCGTGCTTAAGTTCCGTACATTCCATTGACAAGCGCATAGCAATTGAAATTGTATTCAAATCGGTCCTTTTCAGGACCACAAATATTTTACATTGAGATTTTTTATTTCTACATACTCGTATTATTTTTTCCCAAATAAAACGTATCTTTGATTTGGTCTTTTCCTTGTGCTTGGGTGTTTAATCCTGTTTAATTGCGGGGGAACAGCCCATCCAAAAACTTGCGTACTTGCATTTTTTGTGATGAACTTGTCAGAAACAAACAGCTGAATATGTTATTTTGTAAATTTATTAATCATTTTTGGACGGATTACATTTGCTTGCCCGTTTAGCATAACTTTCGTATTATCCACGCTTTCCAATGACCAATAAATTATATTTTTTGAAATGTCAAAGATGTATGAAATAAAAGGTCGTTTAAAAATATAAATCTATGAAAATGTTATACAAAGGTAATGGGAATATGTTCTTAAGATTCTTTTAAATTGGCGTAGACAATAAAATTGGCGAAAAATAGACTCTTTCGATTTTTACTTTGAGATTAATTAAACTGGTACTGTTATGCGGGGATGAAAGTATATTATTTCCGGGGGAATATTTAAAAAAATGGATTAGAAATATCATCAAATTGAAAATCGTATTGATTTCCTTAATAAAAATGAATAACAATAATATATTTTTAAGCATTTATATTTGTTGACCCCTAAATTCACTGTAGAACACATGCAGAAAGTAGTCTATTGGTACTCTGTAGGGTTATCTTCAAAACGATTTTAAAATAACATACTAAACGATATGTGAATATCTGTTTAATGTCTCATAAAGTGAATAAATCAAATTTTATGCTTCAAGAATAACTTTTGTAAAATGAGCTTACATTGTTATTTATAAATATCATTGAATCCATAATATGAGAGTTGAGTAACTAGTTGTCAAAGTTTGCACAGGTATTTAAATTCGATGATGGACGTTTTTTACATATTAAATTATTTACAATAATATTTGAAACATTTAAGAATACGAATCAATCAACATTAATTTCAATTACTTAATAATTATATATAGAAAAGACGAAATAAGTCAAGACGTTCAATGAAACTTCTGCAACACAAATCACCAATGCTAAAATCATGTTCGTACTGCCCTTCTACTCGCTTCTCATTCGAACAAGGGACCATAGCAGCGCCTGCTTTTTGCATTAAAAAGTTTAATATTGTGAAGAGAAATGTCTGATTCTGCAGTTGCAACATTATCGTCTCCAGTGGCTGCTCCACCAGTAACAGCAGAGAAAAAAAGGTGGCCTCTAAAAAGGCATCTGGACTCGCTGTGGCTAGTGCAAAGGCAAAGAAGCCCACTGCTCCACCATCGCATCCCCCAACTCAGCAAATGGTTGACGCTTCGATTAAGAGCTTGAAGGAACGTGGTGGCTCATCGCTCCTGGCCATCAAGAAATATATTACTGCCGAATACAAATGCGATGCCCAGAAACTAGCTCCATTTATCAAGAAGTACTTGAAGTCGGCCGTTGCCAATGGAAAGCTGATCCAAAACAAAGGGAACCGGTGCGTCTGGTTCGTTCAAACTGTCGGCTTCCGCCAAAAAAAGGAGCCCAAGCCAAAGGTCGGAAAAGCGTCTGTCGAAAAGAAAGTGAAAGCCAAGAAGATGGAGTCATCGGCAGCAGCAAAGAAGACAGCAGCTCCCAAAAAAGCAGCCGGAGCCGGTGACAAGAAACTTAAGGAAAAGAAGACAGTCGCCACCAAGAAGACCGCCGAGAAGAAGAAAACTGAGAAGGCAAAGGCTAAGGATGTGAAGAAAATTGGAACTGTGAAGGCGAAGCCAGCTGCTGCAAAGGCCAAGTCGAGCCCTGCGAAGCCCAAACCAAAATCAAAGGTTGTAGCTGCTGCGGCGTCAGCCAAGCCCAAGAAGACGACAAAAAAGCCAGCTGCACCCGCCACCGTAAAGAAGCCGAAAGCAAAGACGACGGCGGCAAAGAAGTGAATTGCGAAAGTGTACACGTTGGTGTACAAAGTTTAGATGTTCTATATACATCTGAAATTAATTTAAACAAGCCCTTTTTAGGGCTACAAAGCTATATCAAAAGAGATTCAAATTATCGAGCCTTTTTGGGGTCGACGGTCAAACGGTTATAAACAGTCGACCATTTGGCTTATAAAAAGTTCCTTGCGACATCTTTTGTTGCATCATGTTTATACTATATATCACCTGTTTCGATTTATATGGGGTTCGATGGGTAACCGTAGCTGTATTTGATTCCCATTTGTTCGCATCAATTAAAATTATATCTGTATATATAGTAGTATACTGTAAAATTCTTACTGACGGCCAAATGTTCATGCAATATTAAAAGTAGAATATCCAAGTCACATTAATGCCCAGGTCCATTTTCTAGATTCCAAAATATGTATTTCATTTAATAAGAAGTACCGTACTACAATAGTAGTTTGACATACATGTCGACTCAATGTGATTGAGAAGCACGAAGTCGAGGATTTCTTTTTTGTTATGCCACGTTTTATAGTGACTGACGTTTAAAGTATCCTATGTTGGTCTCCTGGCTCAAAGCTACCTACCCACCAATTTTCAGCCATATCGGTACAGCCGTTCTTGTGTTATAAATGAGGTAAATAACACGACTTTCTTTGAACAATGTTTTTGCCATATATTTGAAAAGGAAAAATTTACGAAACAAAAATGAAGTGTTAAAGCAGAATGGTCGACGAAGTCAAATGCGCCAGGATATGTTGGATAAATACTGAATCCAAGTTTTTTTTCCACAGGTTTGCAGTGGTATCATCGTCAAACCAAAAATGGTTGGTAAAACTCTGCGTTGAGTGTTTTGGCTGACGTTTCAACAAGCTGCAAAACGGAATTTTCCAGTACCGACTCATGAAGAGCGTCTGCAGGAGGGAAACGAGCTTTTAAATAGGATTTTCTAATACCATCCTCAAACAGTACGCCATTTTCAGATAGACTCAGCAATTGTCAAAATGGAACGCAAGGCGAACTGCGTTCATTACCGCCGGATGGACTCAAATGAGTTCCAGTACGGAATCATTGGTATTCCAGGACTACAAACGATTTTCAACTTCGACTCAATGGCAGAACTATCAGATAGAATTCGGCAGAAAGGCGAAATGATATTTTACAAACGATGTAGTCAGACGTTTGACGAGATGCATGATTCCGTTTGAACGACAATGTACTGCAAGAGTGCGGACTTTGATTTAAATCTGATAAATGGAAGAATACATTAATCAATTGCATTGAATCTTCGCACAGATACACGCAGGGGTATCAATCCGGAGACAGGTTAAGACGAATGCCATTGCGTTGACAATCGCTGTATGAAGTATTCAGACCGAAGTACTGCAGTTTTGGGTCTCAGCGGTTAAATCCGGAAATTTGTTGCCGGATATGCCATTATTGCAGATCCTTTCGTGATCCACGCAAAGACCAGATCAGTCCGGGAACAGCCACAACACGGATGCCATTTGTTGTTAAAGAGACGCTTAATATCGAAGCCTGAAAATGATATATTTGTTTTGCTTCTCATGAATTACAAACAATCATTGCCGTTGGTTTACGGAGTAATTTCTGCAGAAGGATGAGGATTGATGTGGTGTATAGAAGTTGTTACGTATTGCACGATTAATTGATGCATTTGGAGTTGAGTGAATTGGTTACTACCGATGTTAGAAGCATTTTGCCGTCGTCGAGTCGGCATGAAGCCGTATTCTCGAATGGATGAGGATCAAAGGAATTACCGATTGCAGTTATTGTATTGAAAGCATCAATAAGAAATGAGAAGAATTACCACAGTTACGAATTGCAAGATGGTGTCGTGGCGTATACAAGGATCCAACATAGACATTGTTCATCTTGAACACAGAGAATCAAAGCCGTGAGTCTTTTGAATTTTAACGATTGAAAACATCGGATGGAAACAGCGTTATACGAAAATTTTCATCAAGATGGTTCTGCGTGGGATCATGATTGGTTATTTGCATAGCGATTACAAGATCGAGCTGGATCCAGAAAACGTTGTCGCCTGAGATGAACCCTCGATAGGAAGTTCTGAAAACGACGAGTATGTGATCGAGCAAGTTCGCCGATGTTCGAACGTCGTCTTACACCATTTTGGCTAGTGGACAGATTCCATGACACAAAGCCGTCGGCCTGAAAAGCAAGATCGATTCATAATTTGTTTTGGTCATGAACCAAGATGAAAGATCCAGAAAATGCCTGAGAAACAATACACGTGATGTGAGCAAGATGGGTTATTTCAGCAAATATGACAGCAACCATTATGGGTTTTGCCGAAGCAGCTAAGATTCCATATTCTACACGAATGGTTTGTAAGGCCGGAAATGAATGAGCAGAGAATTGTGATTAATCGGTCATTCAATTTGTTCTCCACCGGCGAGCGCAAAAACGTTGGTTTGTAACACAAGATATGTATCATGGATGCGCGCTGTATTTAGATACCAGTGGAAAAGGAAGGACAGTACCATTTTCTTCAAAATTTTCGTGAATTCGTAAAGTCTACATCACGGGACCCAATGCGAATGAAAAACGTGCAAAACGGTTCGAGCGAATTATTGTGATTACGTGAAGAAACCCGACTTATTTTGATATGTAAGATATAAAATAAAATAAGTGCCGGCGAAACACGTAATCGATATTCTGCAGGAATAAATAAGCAGATTTTGGAATTCATTAATTTTTTCGTACAAAAATTGTATTACCGCTTGCTCTTGGGAAAGTATTGTAAGTCGAATAACTCTGTTCCGCCTTAAAGGCATCAATAAATAAGCAGACCGACGAATTTATATGCATTTTTTAAATTTTTTAGGAACTATGAGTCAATGCGTAAATCTTCAAATGTTCGGTGCGATCCTGGGACGAACAGATATGCGCAATTTTGTATTCGTCCCAGATGATAAACAGTCAACGATAAAATGTTCCCCATTTGAGCTATTTTGCAATATTAGCCAGACATTCTTCAATATTTTGAAGATTTAACGGTTGTTTTAAGGCTGAATGAGCCGCCGGAACGTTTCAACAAATTGGAGCTATTCCAGAAGAATAACTGCAACCGTCCTATTATTGGATCTCGCACGAACGGTGGCTAAAACTACTTACATGAGGAATGTCGAACCAGTTCCACCAGGGGCATCTAGGAAATATAAACCACCATTTTCATCATCGATTCTTTTCATTAAAATATCATAAACGTATATTTGTTTGGTGAATTCAACAGGGGTACATTCGTTTAGAAAGGAACGTAATTCCTGGTGATCATATATATAACGGTCCATTTCAATTGTCGATTAAATGCGTCCAAACGACCGATTTGGCGCTGATATCCCTAACCTGATTAATAAACGACTATACATGAGGTAACACATATCTTCGATGAAACGCTGGCACGAACGTATCTCCTGATTCATCTCAAGATGAAGATGACTGGAACTGAACACGAACTCGATATAAAATATTTTTGAAAATTCTTCGATGAAGAGCTGTTATTCCAAGTATAATAACGTACGGGATCTCCGACATCGATTAGGCGATACCAAAGTGGAAGTGCAAATGGATCGCTTTACCTAGATCGCAAAAACTGGTTAATGTAGTGGCGAAAAATGGAGGTGTTTCAGCAATAAACATTGCAAAAGCATTCGAAATTAATTAAACTGGTACTCGGGGACCATTTATTTCGGGCAATATTTAAAAAAATGGCAGAAATATTCAAAGGATAACGTTCGTTAATAAAGGGAATAACAATAATATACGCCAAAGCATTTATATTACAGTTGACCATAAACGACTGTAGAACACATGCAGAAAGTAGTATATTGGTATTTGAGGGTTGCAATCCAAAACGATTTTTAAAATAACATACTAAACGATATTTGCAAATATATATTTTAATGTCTTTCATAAATTGAATAAATCAAATTTTTATGCTTCAAGAATAACTTTTGAAATGGAACTTACAACTGTTATCGACAAAAAATCATTTCTTTTAACTTTTGTTGTTGAGTAACTAGTTGTCAAAGTTTGCCGATACAGCGGATAACCATCGTTGCCAAACGGTCTCCGCCGTAAATTTCCGTGGGTATCGTTTAGAAACTTTCCATCAACCATGCAAGGTGATTGAGGATTGATTTACAACACGGTTCATGAATCATTTAAGAATAATCAACATCATTAGGTCTGGATCGGCTTTATATATGGAACCTTAGACGAAATATGTGCGTGCGTTCACACCTCGCTTTTGCAATTCAATTCACCAATGCCAAAATCATATCTCCAATGACGCGTTGTTTAACTTGAAATTCGATCAAGGGACCATTGTTTGCCTGAATTTGCATTAAAAGTTTAATATTATGAAGATGTTTGTCTGATTCTGTAATTGAATAATTTCGTATCCAGTTTTGGCTCCACAGGTAACAGCAATAAAAAGGTGGCCTCTAAACGGCAAATGTCATTGCATCTGTGGCATATTCATGCAAATGAAGTGGACTAATCGACCATCGCATGAATCAGCAAATGGTTCAACCTCGATGAAAGTTAAACGTTCCGTTTCTATTTTTTGGCATACATGTCGACGCAAATATTGCTGAAACTATCGATTTATAACCGCAGCAAATAAGTTGTCGGCAAATTTTGACAAATCATCAAACGGTATGGTCAAACAAATGGCTTTGGTGCGTCTGGGTCATCATTTAGCATGCGCTAAAAAGCACTCGTGACCAACGCATGATGTTCGGAAAGCGGTCTGTGCAAAAGAAAGTGAAAGCAAAGAAGATGGATTCCTGCATTGCAAAGAAGACGCAGCTCCCAAGTTGTTCTTCCAGCCGTTGCCGGTGAAATATATTTGTAAAAAAAATAATGACAGTCGCCGATGGTGAAGACCGCCGAGAAAAAGAAAACCCAGAAGGCAAAGGCTGAGGATGTAAACACTTTTTCGGAACAGAAGGCAAAGCCAAATACCTGCAAATGTCAAGATCGAGCCCTGCGAAGCCCAAAACCAAAATCAAAGGTTGTGAATTACTATTTTTGCAAGCCCAAGAAAAGACAAAAAGCCTGGTGTTTCCCGCCACCGTAAATGAAAACAAAGGCTACGGGTGGCGGAGTGAATTGCGAAAATTTCACTTTACCAGTAAGGCAAAATAATCCGGGCGTTTCTCCGGAAAACTAATGCACCACAATACTGCAAACAATTTCATTTTAATGCCAATGCTAGGATGCATCTGAAATTCATTGCTGGCGTACAAAGCTGCTCAATTCAAAAGAGATTCAAATTATCGAGCCTTTTTGGGTCGACGGTCAAACGGTTATAAACAGTCGACCATTTGGCTTATAAAAAGTTCCTTGCGACATCACGTTGCATCATGTTTTATACTATATATCACCTGTTTCGTTTATTTTATGGTTCGATGGGTAACCGTAGCTGTATTTGATTCCCATTTGTTCGCATCAATTAAAATTATATCTGTATATATGTAGTATACTGTAAAATTTTACTGACGGTCGCGGGTTCATGCATTATTAAAATAGAATATCGAACGTAGTTTGGTCCATTTTTAGTTCAAAATATGTATTTCATTTAATAAGAATACCTGACTACAATAGTATTTTGACATACATGTCGACTCAATGTGATTGAGAATGCGAAGTCGAGGATTTTTTTTTGTTATGCCACGTTTTATAGTGACTTACGTTTAAAGTATCCTATTTTGGTCTCCTGGCTCAAAGATACCTACCCACCAATTTTCAGCCATATCGGTACAGCCGTTCTTGAGTTATAAATGAGGTAATTAACATGACTTTCTTTTTTATATATATAGAAGACTTAAAGGCAATAAATAAGCAAACCCGAATTCATTATTTTTTTTTATTACAAAATTGTATTCCGTTTTCGCCACCAGATAACTTCGTTTTATGTAACATTTCGTTTGGGGATTAAAAGATGAAGAACAATTTTTTTTGTTTTATATTTGAAAAGGAAAAATTTTTCATTTCAGAAAAATGATTACAAAAATGAAGTGTTATTTAGTTGAACTCTCTAAGTAAATGAAAGTGAATCCAAAGTAAATACTGAATCGAAGCGTTATGCGTGTTCGCAAATTATCCGTGTCATTGAAGTGCTTTTTGGTAAAACCACATTTTTAGTGTTTTGGTCTGACGTTAACATAAAACAAAGCGGATGGTTTCCCAACTCGTGAACACGCAACGTATAACTGCCCATGTGAAAACAATGATTTTCTAAATTTATCCCGCAAACACTAAGCGATTTGCCTTGCGACTTGTTAATTGTCATTGCGAACGCAAGGCGAACTGGAAATTACAATCGTTTGAACTCAAACGGAAGATTAGTCGGAATCATTGGTATTCGAGGAATACATACATTTTCACCTGCGTACTTTCCGTTAATAATGGTTCCCTCAATCAAATTCGGCATAAGTCTTTTTACAAACGTCGTATGGTCATTCGTCCACGATGCATGATATGTATTCTTCGCTGAACACAATTTAGTGTGAAGTTAAGAATGTTTTTGATCGCGACCGGTTATGTGTCATTGTGCACTCATCCCAAACAATGAGCTTGCATTGCATCAACAATTTTCCCATTGCACTGGTTCGGGGACAATATCGCATGTTGGAGTATCAATTTTGTTTAAATTGATGGCATTCGTTCGCATGCTGTTTTGAACCGCCATCTACAGATTATTTCGCCGCAATTCCAAATGATGCTAACGCCAAATAATGTCACTCTTTAAAATAGTGTTCAAAATAATGAACCGCACAATTCAGCTGTTCCACCATCGACGCAGCGAAGAATAGACCACGGTTCATTTGGTGTTCACACCATTGAACCATGAAAATGATAGTAATTTGTCCTTTAATTTTTAATTACACGCAATCATTTGTTGAAAATACGGTGTAAATTTGGAAACCGTTTAATGGGTGTAGTGTGTGGTGTATATGTGGTTGTTACGTGTTGCAATTAATTGTGTTGGTGTGAGTGATTGGTTATGTGTGTTGTATCTTTTATGCCGTAAGTCGGCATGAAGCCGGGTTTCGAATGATATTAGCTTCCAACAATCAAGTCTGCTGCGAAAGCAGTTATTGTATTCAAGGATCGCTGATAAATGGCTGGAATCGGGATCACTTCCATCGAACAATGGTTTCGGTGGCTGTGGTGGTGTAAGTAATGGATCCAGTGAGAATCTTTTCCACTTGCGCAGCACAGTCAAGCCGTTTCTCTTTTGAACTTTTAACGCATTGCAATATCGGCATATAGTCGTAAATTGGTCCCATATCTAAATTTTCATCATCTCTGTAGTTCGCAGTGGGATCATAAAATGCCAAGCGATTGTATGATGCCAATGAAATTCGTGTCCTCACGTGTTCTCTTATTATGTTTTTGTCTTTCTATTAAGTTCTGTAAATACACTTGTTGCTGATTTTGCATGTCTTGTACGGAGGCCGATGTTCGAACGTCGTCTTAAAGGCATTTTGACTGTGGACAGAGTAAATGATATCAACCTCAAATGCATCACATCGACATAATTTAGTAGTTCAACTTTAACCTTAAAGACAAATGCCTGTTCACAATACACGTGATTCAAATTTGATGGTTTCCAATGAAAAAATATGAGGAAATGAACAATTTAAAATTTATTTTCACGCAAAACCTAGTTCCCGGTTTGTCACATGAAATTAACTGAGCAGAGAATAATGAGTAGCTGTCAAGCAAATAGTTGTCGACCGGCGAGTTTTTAAAATATTGGTTTGTAAGTAAATCTATGTATCATAGATGGCGCTCTATTTAGTATATAGTAGATAATACAAATACATTTTCCGCTTTTAAAATTATTAAAATGTTCGTGAATTTTCTTTTGCTATCATTCTCACGGGCCCGAGACCTTTCAACGAATGCAAAACCGTGGAAATCGGTTCGTGCGTTCACTAGTTATTACGTCAATAAGAAACCCGACTTATTTTTATATATAAGATATAACTAGCTGACCCGGTTCTCTGTTTAACACCTTAAAGGCAATAAATAAGCTTTTTTTGGAATTCATTAATTTTTTTATTACAAAAATGTATTACACTGCTTGCTCTTCAAATATATTTCTTTGAGGCTGACCCGGCGAACTCTGTTCCGCCTTAAAGGTAATAAATGCTCAGATTTTGGAATTTAAAAGCAGATTTTAAATAAAAAGAAATCTCGAGTCATTGCGGAAAATACTTTCAATGTTCGGTTAAGTCGCTTCTAATGCACGTTTATGCGCCATTTTGTATTCGTCCCAGATGATGATTTTCGCTGCCGATAAAACTTTGCCCATTGCTGAGTGTTTTGCAATATTACAGTAATATTTTGAAGATTTAACGGTAATTTTAATGCTGAATGAGCCAATTTGCATCATCCTTCTAACAATGTGGCTGCTATTCCAGAAGAAGTAACTGCAACCGCTATGTTGGATCTCGCACGAACGGTGGCTAAAACTACTCCATGAGGTGGAATGTCTTACCAGTTCCACAAAGGGCATCTAGGAAATATAAACCACCATTTTCATCATCGATTTTATTTTTTAAAATATCATAAAATTCCTTTTGTTTAAAATTCAACAATTAACATTCGTTTGAACTACTAAATCTAATTCCTGGTGATCATATATATTCACGTTCCGTTTCAATTTTCGATTAAATGCGTCCTTGAACACCGTTGGCGCTGGCATTTTTAACCTGATTAATAAACGACCGCACATGAAGGTAACACATATCTTCGATCAAGATCAAAAGCACATATTACGTATCTCTAATTCATCTCAATATCGTGATTTCTGGAACTGACACGAACTCGATATCAAAATATCTTGTGAAAATTCTTCGATGAAGCATTCCAAGTATAATAACGTGGGATCTCATTATATTTGAAAAAGTTCGTGCAAATTGGATCGCTTTTAGCAGATCTAAAACTGTATTCATAGTAGTTACAAAAATGTTTCAAGCACGTTTGCATAACATTCGAAGCCGTAACAAATCGTTGACCATTCTCCATTTGCACCGCCAAATGCAGAACATTAGGATAACGTTCGTGAATCAGGGGAATGCGAATATACGCCAAATCGCTTCATTACAGTTCACATAACGACCAATTTGATATCATTGAAATTTCATCATTGGTATTTTGAGGATTGCAATCAAAAATCGCCATTTCGATTCGTGACATATTTGCAAATATATTTTATGGACTTCTGGATTGCGGTACTCAACGTTGCAACAATGGGAACGTTTTAGAAATATTTGGCGAATATGGATTAAATCCAACTATTCGACAACGAAATCCATTCTTTTCACTTTGTTGTGACGTTTGACAGTTCTATCTGGTGATCGAAGCCGATACAAAGGATAACCATCGTTGCCAGTGACAAATCCAATCCATTTCCGTGGGTATCGTTTTTTCTTTCCATCAACCATGCAAGGTGATTGAGGATTGATGGTGCCACACGGTTCATGAATCATATTTGTAATAACAACATCATGTAGGTCTGGGATCGGCTTCTTGATCTAGGAATCTTATACAAATATGTGCGTGCGGCATTTTCGCTTTTGCCATTCGATTCAATACATCCAGCATCGTATCTCCAATGACGCGTTGTTTAACAATGAAATTCATCAGTGACCGAATTGTTTGCCTGAATATACGTACTGTGATGTCGTGTCTATCATTTGATGTTTGTCCGGGAACTGAGCAGATTGAATAATTTCTATCCATTTTGGATTACAGGTAAAAGTAATAAAGAGATCTCATTACACGATCGTAATGACGAACAAATGTCATTGCATCTTGCGCATATTCATGCAAATGTCGTGGACTAATCGACATAATGAATAATGGTTCAACCTAATGAAAGTTAAACGTTCCGTTTCTATTTTTGGCATACATGTCGACGCAATATTGCTGAAACTATCGACGAAACCGCAGCAAATAGTTTTCAGCATTTTTGACAAATCATCAAACGGTATGGTCGTTTAACTGCTTTGATGACAACTCTATGGTCATCATTTAGCATGCGCTATAAAGCACTCGTGACCAACGCATGATGTTCATGAAGCAGTTGCTGCAAGTCTTCAAGAATTACTCGCTTCAAATTTGCATTGATTCCTAGACGTCGATCAAGTTGTTCTTCCATGATTTGCCCATGAAATATATTTGTAAAAATAATGATCCAATTCGATGGTGAATCTGTATCTACAAAATAAAACCCAGTCAGTAGAAACTGAGCTATAAACACTTTTTCGGTTCAGAATTAGCAAAAATAAATACCTTAAATGTCGGATTAAATCCTCGTTCTTCAATAATTATATTACAATTATATTTTTGAGTGTTTGCACGAAAGTGGCGTGATTCTGGTGTTTCGCCACACGTTTATGAAAAATACAAAGGCTCAGGTGGCGGGTCAACAATGGCAATTTCACTTTACCAGTAAGGCAGCATAATCCGGGCGTTTCTCCGGAAAACTTTTAATGCACCACAATACTTCGCAAACAACGTTCATTTGCCCAATGCCAATGCTAGGATGCAAGCTGTAAGTTTCATTGCTGCAATCGTATCGGAATTATTGCTCGAATTCAAATCTCTCTGTTGTTCGCTCGACGATTTTGCATTGCCAACCGAAGCCGTTTCACGGGCTGCCTCAATTTGCTAACAAATGATCGAAGCACGAAGTCACAAATAAAATCCACAATTCCTAACGAGGCGCTGTTCACGTGCAATTTATGGTTCTTATTTCATCAGTCCTTTCACTTGCAGTGTTTCGTATCCTTCTTGCAATACGTCTTTGTTGGGAAAGATTCGATCGTCTCGGTCGCGGGTTATTTGTTAATAGTTAATCGAACGTAGTTTGGCTTTGTTCAACCTAATGAATTTTAAACATATCTGACATACATCTATTTTTGACATACATGTCGCGGATCAATGTGATTGAGAATGCGGACTGTTGTTCTTTTTTGTTGTACCACGTTTTATACGTGGCTTACGTTTACAGTATCCTATTTTACTCTCCTGGAAAAGATACCTATCCACCAATTTTCATATTCATATGGTACAGCCGTTCTTGAGTTATAAATGAGGTAATTAACATGACTTTCTTTTTATATATATAAAATATAACTAATGACCCGGTGATTGATTTGATGGTTTAAAATTGAAATAAGCAGATTTCGGAATTCATTTTTTTTTAAATTACAAAAATTGTAGTGAACACAAGGTTTTTCTTCAATGAAAGTACAAAATTTATATAAATACTAGCAAACCCGGCAAACAATGTTTCGCCACCAGATGCCTTCGTTTTAAAACATTTTCGTTTGGTGATTAAAAGATGAAGAACAATTTTTGTTTGTTTTATATTTGAAACAAAAAAATTTTTTTATTTCATTTCTGCAAATTTTTAATGAATTTTTTTGATTACAAAAAATGAAGTGTTATTTAGTTGAACTTTTCTAAGTAAATGAAAGTGAATCCAAAGTAAATACTGAATTCTGCGTTATACGTGTTCGCAAATTATCCGTTTATTTGTTTGCTCTTTAGTAAACCAATTTTTTTTTTTGGTCTGACGTTTCCACAAATAAAGCGGATGGTTTCCCATTCTCGTGAACACGCTAACAATTTTTAACAAAAATGTGAAAAACAATGCAGCTAAATTTTCCCACAAACATTAAGCGATGGAACTCTCGATTGTTAATTGTCATTGCGAACGCAAGGCGAACTTTTTACGTTAGTTTCCATCAAACGGATGATTAGTCGGAATCATTGGTATTCAGGAATACATACATTTTTCACCGGGACTTTCCTGGCATAATCTGCCAATGAAATTCGGCATAAGTCTTTTTACCGATCATCAAGCCGCCAAAGTCGCGTTGTTATTTCGTCGAAGTTCATTTAGTGTGAAGTTAAGTGCTTCAAGTGATTTCTTATGTGCCATTGTGCACTCATCCCAAACAATGAGCTTGCATTGCATCAACAATTTTCCCATTGCACTGGATCGGGAAATATTGCATGTTGGAGTATCAATTTTGTTTAAATTGATTGGCAACTTAAGCGCAGAATGTGCAGTACGACCGCCATCTAGAAGAGTCGCCGCAATTCCAGATGATGCTAACGCCAAAGCTATGTCACATCTTGATCGAATAGTGGCCAAAATCAATGAAATTACATTTCTCGACTTTAAAATACTTGTCGACAGCGAATTGCTGGAATAGCCGACGTGCACTTTTAGAATGACATTCTCCTCATTTGTTGAAATCATGTTCGATACGCATAGTAATTCATTGCGTTCCTGATTTTTACGAAATGATATATTTGAAAATGCAAAATTAAATGAATTGTTAATGGAAACCAATAAATTGAATAATTATTGTGTGAATATTGTACCTGTAATTGATCGACCATCTTCAATTTGATGTCGTATCCGTCTTGCCCTTGCCAATAAATGAGCGATATTTAACGCATCGTACAAACGATGTGTTTCGTTTACACGATACATGAATAAACTTCTTCGCTGAACGACAATTTTCGCAATTTAGTTGATCGCCATCAATAATTGCAGCAACATAAAACGGTGGGTGCATTGAATCTTCGCACATGTTCACCTGTTGGGGTACAATCCGCTCTTATGACAAATTTGTGCGTATCCGATGGCATTCGTTCCAATGCTGTTTTGAACATATTAACCACAGCATTATTAGCGTGAAAAATGCTTCAACTGTTCAATAAATCGGTTTTAACTGTTGTGTTCCTGTATATTGCACCGCACATTCAGCTGATCCACCATCGACGAAATGAAATATATTTGAATGTAATTGATGCGGTTCATCTGGTGTTGGCACCATTTTGCCATCAAATATCATATTTGTATTCCGGATTTAATTTGAAACAAAAAATATTGAAGAATGACGGTGTTGATAACCATGACCATTCGTTTTACTCTGGGTGTGAGATGGTTCGTGTATCAATTTAAGAATAATTGTAAGTTCTTTTTTATCTTTTTTTGCAAGTCGGCATGAAGCCGACTATCTCGAATGATATTAATCCAAAGGAAGTCATGCGAAATTTTGTTGTATTCAAGGATGTGTTGAAAAAAATCTGGAATCGGGATCACTTCCATCAAACAATGGTTTCAGTGGCTGTGGTGGTGTAAAAATGGATCTTTTTTGACTTTTTCTTGCGTTTGATTAATGAAGCCGTTTCTTTTTTTGAACTTTAACGCATTGAAATATCGGCAATAGTTGACTTTGGTCCAATATCTAAATTTTCATCATCACTGTAGTTCGCAGTGGGATCATATTGGAATGCCAAGCGATTGTATGATGCCAATGATCTTCGTGTCCTCACATTTTGTCCCAATCGGGTTGGTTTTTCTCTTATTATATTTTTTGTCTTTCTTCTTTATTCTTCTGTAAAATACACTTGTTGCTGACTTTTGCATGTCTTGTGCGGCGGCCGATGTTCGCACGTCGTCCTTTAGGCATTTTGGACTGTGGACAGAGTGGTGAATTTAACCTCAAATGCACGATCCACATAATTTACACAGTTCAACTTACCACCTTAAAGACAAATGCCTGCTGTTGAAATTGAATACAAAAAAAACAATACACGTGATTGATTTGATGGTTTCCAATTGAAATGATGAGGAAACGAAAACTTTTTAAATTTCGTTTTCACAGTGAACACAATACCGGTTTGTCACATGAAATTAACTGAACAGAGAACAATGAGTAGCTATCAAACAATGTACGTATCACGCACCGGCGCCTACTTAAAATATTGGGTTGTAGTACATGCTATGTATCAGAGATGGCGCTGTATGTAGTATATAGTAGATAATACAAATACATTTTCCCGCTTTTCTGTTGAAATTTTTCGTGAATAAAATAAATTTTAGTACATAGTTTGCTCTTCACTTAAGAACCTTGTGAATCGACATTTTTTGTTTTATCATCAGGCGCAAAACAAACAACGCAGATGGACTTCCGACCCGTGAACATGCAACATATAATTGACCATGGGAAAAACATGGATGTTCTAGATTTTAAACCACAGATTCAAACCTATGTAGTTCTATATATATTTTTCTGCTCATAAGATTTTTGAAAAATTAACGACGCGACACTATGGACAACATTCTAGTGCCCAAAGTCACGTTCTCAAGGCCATTTACAGTATGTGCTTGAACTTCGTCCGTGTACGGTCGATAAAACTGGATGTGATTTACACCATGAAGAATGTTAATCCCGTATTTGACCGCAATTAAGTCGTCGTTGGAAAAACCCAACCAAAATGGGTTTTCTGAAGGAGTCGATCAATGAGCGATGAGAAGAAGTACGGTACCTGTTATGCCACTGTCCCTGGATCCCCCACAGTCACATGGAATATTATGTTTGATGATCGTTATGATAATCGCATTTGCATCTAACCTCGGCGGTAGAAACTGATATTCGACAGTTAAAAGGCAAACAGGATTACACTTTGGCGGGGACCAACAAATGTTGCCGAAAAGCGTGTTTAAAAATTTGTTAATAAATATATCAATTTGTTCAGTTATTAAAGAATAGCCAATGCAAAAGGATTTCAAATCTTTTCTGTGAACTATTTACAAGTTTTGCGTAAATGACAAATGGCGACAAATGAAACTTCAGTTTTACATAATTTAATTTGATAATCATGGAGAACTGGGAGACAACTCCGGTAGAGTTTTTCTGTGATTATTTCAAATCAACAACAAAAATCTGATGTTGGCTCTATTTTTATTTTCAAATTCATATTTTGCAAAGACGTTTCGTCTATCGCACCAAACTACCGATAAGCTGATATCATGATAGCTACTAACAAATGGAATATGTTTTTAAAAATTTATTCTGTGTATCTTCGAGCGGTAGTAATGATCCAATTCGATGGTGAATCTGTCCTAAAAACGAGAAAGAACGTATGGAGTCGCTGTGAACTTTTCTACTTTTTTGCTACCCGTACTCAGTCTGGGTACAAATGTGATTAATGTGGAATTTTCAAATGATTTTGATTAGTTTTTACATTTTTCATTTTTGTGCTACATTGTCATCTACATCATCTTTCTTTTCGCACAACAACACACTTTTTACATGCACGAGGCAGACTTGTATGAGCAGTGTGTGAGCGAGAGAGGGAGAATCTGTAGCGACAATTAATTCCCATAAATGACTTTACGCTGGAATCGGGCGCGGGGATACGCTGATTGTGGCTTATTGTGGCTACAATAATAATCCGATCTGAACCAAACGGGAATCTGGTAGATATGGTCATTCTCTACATATACTGCATTTTTCGTTTTTCCTATCTTCAAAATTGTGGATTTTCATCTTTTGTTGGGGCTGAAGGTGGCGGGGTGAAATTTTGAAATACACTTGTTTCGTTTTAGTATCACAGGGTGTGGACGGAAAGTTTGTTTGCTCTAGCTCTTATAGTCTCTGAGATCAGGCGACACAAAATACAAAACCAAAATGGCCTCGTTTTTTTGTGTGAGTGCGAGCGAGAGGGAGCGAAGTTTTTTTCGTATGTTTTTCTCTATTGTTTATCATTTTCTATTAATGATCCGATCCGATTCAGATTTGGGCACGTTGATAGATATGGTCTTTTCTATGATACTTTTTTTAGTTTTTGTTACATTCAAAATTGTGAACGCCACATGTCCTTTGTGCGGCGGCCGTGGGTTCGCAAATTTTTTGAAACACTGATAGGTGATGGACATCACAAAAGAATTTAACCAAAATGCACGATCCCCAAGCCTTACAGCCTACGAGCAATGGGCGACAAACAAATGCCTGCAGTTGAAATTTTTAAAAAAAACAAAACTAAAATTGCAGAATCATAGAAACTGTGTTATAAACATTTTTTATACCCGTACTCGAAGAGTGAACAGGGTATATTAATTTAGTTAAAATGGAAAAAATACAGAATGAGTTTTTCCGACCAAAAAATATATATATTCTTGATCAGCATCAATAGCCGAGTCGATATATTTGTCTGTCCGTTTGTCTATCCGTCTTGTTTTTCGCCTCATTTGCTCGAAGGCTATAAGAGCTAGAGCAACCAAAATTTTTGATCCAGTTGTGATACCAAACCTGAACAAGTGTATTTCAAAATTTGGCCCCGCCCCCTTCCGACCCCCACAAAATGAAAATCCACAATTTTGAAGGTAGAAAAAACCAAAAATGCAGTTTTGAAAAATGACCATATCTACCAGATTCCCGAATTTGGTTCAGATCGGATCATTTATTGTAATACAATGATTAAAATAAAATTTTCAAAAATCCCCCCTCCCTTAAAAATAAGTCAATTATGACGTGCAGCAATAGACAAAAACACTCATTTCAAACATTGCCTCGTGCAGTGTACGTGTGGTGTTGTGCGAAGTGATGTAGATGAAGTAGATGTAGATGACTGATGTAGCAAAAAATGTAAAATTTAAAACTGATAAAAAACTTTTGAAAATTCCACATAAATCACATGTGTGCTGACTGAGTACGGGTTTAAAAATAAGTCGCGGCAACAATCGACTCCCTAACGTTCTTTCTTCCTCGTTTCATATGTGTATTAGGGTTCAGAATTAGAAAAAATAAATATTTAAATGTCGGATTAAACCCTCGTTCTTCCATAATATCGCCCCAAATGACTTTTATTTGGAAACAACCATATTTTCGTGTTTCAATTTAAGAATAATTATTTTTATATTTTTTTTTTATTTTGTTAGTTTTGAAGTAAAATATAAATATATATTAAAATATAAAAACAATTTTGTTTTTGTTTTATATTTGAAAAAAAAAATTGTATTTCATTTCAGCAACAGTAATGAACCTTTTTCGATTACAAATTTAAGTGTTAAAAGTTGAACTTTTTATAAGTAAATTTTCTGTGAATTTTTAAATACTGAATGAAAGCGTTATTTCGTGTTCGCAAATTATTAGACTCAAAATGCACTTTGGTTTCGGACATTTTTTTGTTTTTGGTCTGACGAACAATTCTTGTGTCGGATGGTTTTTTTCGTGATTATATCTGGGAAGCCCATTGAAAAACAATGATTTTATAAATTTATCCAAAAAAACTAAGACGATTAAAAATTTCAAAATGGAAAATTGTCATTTCGAAATATAGCTCGGTCAACTTTCACCATTGCAATCGAGGAATACATTTCTGAGCTCTTTGCAGGAAAATGATTTTACCCGTTTTTCGTAAACATTGTGTATTCAAATTTCCGTTCACAAAATGAAATTGAATTTCGATTAAAATTAAAGTGTTATTTAGTTGAACTTCTCTAAGTAAATGAAATGAATCCAAAGTATCCGTTGAATCGAAGCGTTATACGTGTTCGCAAATTATCGTTTTTCATTGAAAGCTTTGGTAAACCACATTTTTTTTGGTCTGACGTTAACACAAACAAAGCGGATGGTTTCCCAACTCGTGAACACGCAACGTATAACTGCCCATGTGAAAAACAATGATTTCTAAATTTATCCCACAAACACTAAGCGATTTGCCTTGCGACTTGTTAATTGTCATTGCGAACGCAAGGCGAACTGGAGTCGGAATCATTGGTATTCGAGGAATACATACATTTTCACCTGCGTACTTTCCGTTAATAATGGTTGCCTCAATAAAATTCGGCATTAGTCTTTTTACCGAAAGTCGAGTACCGTTGCAAAGTCGCGGTGTATTCAAATTAAGTTCATTTAGTGTGAAGTTAAGTGCTTCCAGTGATTTCTTATGTGTCATTTTGCACTCATCCCAAACAATGAGCTTGCATTGCATCAACAATTTTCCCATTGCACTGGATCGGGAAATATTGCATGTTAAAGTATCAATTGTTTTTAAATTGAATGGCAACTTAAGCGCAGAATGTGCAGTACGACCGCCATCTAGAAGAGTCGCCGCAATTCCAGATGATTCTAACGCCAAAGCTATGTCACATCTTGATCAAATAGTGGCCAAAATCAATGAAATTACATTTCTCGACTTTTTAAAATACATGTCGACAGCGAATTGCTGGAATAGCCGACGGCACTTTAGAATGACATTCTCCTCATTTGTACAAATCATCTTACGATACGCATAGTAATTCATTGCGCTTAGATTTTTATTCGCTGATACGCCTGAAAATGAAAAAATTAAATGAATTGTTAATGGAAACCAATAATTTTTTCAATAATTATTGTGTGAATATTGTACCTGTAATTGGATCGACCATCTTCAACGTGATGTCGTATCCGTCTTGCCCTTGCCAATAAATGATTGGATATTGTAACGCATCGTACAAACGATGTGTTTCGTTTACACGATGCATGATATTGCTTCTTCGCTGAACGACAATGTCTCGCAATTTAGTTGGATCGCCAACAATAATTGCAGCAACATCATTAACGGTGGGTGCATTGAATCTTCGCACATGTTCACCTGTTGGGGTACAATCCGCTCTTATGACAAATTTGTGCGTATCCGATGGCATTCGTTCCAATGCTGTTTTGAACATATTAACCACAGCATTATTAGCGTGAAAAAATGCTTGCAACTGTTCAATAAATCGTCTCTTTAACTGTTGTGTTCCTGTATATTGCACCGCACATTCAGCTGATCCACCATCGACGAAATGAAATATATTTGCAGAAATTGATGCGGTTCATCTGGTGTTGGCACCATTGAACCATGCAAATGATTTGTCCTTGTATCTGTAATTGCAAACAATCATTTGTTGAAGAATACGGTGTAACTTCTGATCGTGTGATGGTGTAGTGTGTGGTGTATATGTAGTTGTTACGTGTTGCAATTAATTGTGTTGGTGTGAGTGATTGGTTATGTGTGTTGTATCTTTTACCTTGCAAGTCGGCATGAAGCCGACTTCTCGAATGATATTAGCTCCAAAGGAAGTCATGCGAAAGCAGTTATTGTATTCAAGGATGTGTTGAAGAAAATGGCTGGAATCGGGATCACTTCCATCAAAACAATGGTTTCAGTGGCTGTGGTGGTGTAAGTAATGGATCCAGTTTGACTTTTCCACTTGCGCAGCACAATCCAGCCGTTTCTTTTTTGAACTTTAACGCATTGAAATATCGGCATATACATAGTTGTCTTTGGTCCAATATCTAAATTTTCATCATCACTGTAGTTCGCAGTGGGATCATATTGGAATGCCAAGCGATTGTATGATGCCAATGATCTTCGTGTCCTCACGCGTTGTCCCAATCGGGAATTTTCTCTTATTATATTTTGTCTTTCTTCTTTCTTCTTCTGTGAATACACTTGTTGCTGGCTTGCATGTCTTGTGCGGCGGCCGATGTTCGCACGTCGTCCTTTAGGCATTTTGGACTGTGGACAGAGTGGTGAATTTAACCTCAAATTCACGATCCACATAATTTACACAGTTCAACTTACCACCCTTAAAGACAAATGCCTGCTGTTGAAATTGAATAAAAATTTTCACAATAGTCGTGATTGATTTGATGGTTTCCAATTGAAATGTGAGGAAACGAATAACTTTTTTTTATTTCGTTTTCACAGTGAACACAATACCGGTTTGTCACATGAAATTAACTGAACAGAGAACAATGAGTAGCTGTCAAACAATGTATATCACGCACCGGCGCCTACTTAAAATATTGGTTTGTAGTACATGCTATGTATCAGAGATGGCGCTGTATGTAGTATATAGTAGATAATACAAATACATTTTCCCGCTTTTCTGTTGAAATTTTTCGTGAATTTTCTTTGCTTTTAGTACATAGTTGGCTCTTCACTTAAGAACCTTTCCAACGAATACAAAACCATTTTTGTCGGTTCATCAGGCGTTCTGGAACAAACAACTTCAGATGGAAACCCGACCCGTGATTTGTATTATATAATTGACCATGGGAAAAATTTTGGATGTTCTAGATTTAAAAACCACAGATTCAAACCTATGTAGACAATATATATATTTTTCTGCTCATAAGATTTTTGAAAAATTAACGACGCGACACTATGGACAACATTCTAGTGCCCAATTTAGTCACGTTTCAAGGCCATTTACAGTATGTGCTTGAACTTCGTCCGTGTACGGTCGATAAAACTGGAGGTGAGTGCAAAACCATGAAGAATGTTAATCCCGTATTTGACCGCAATTAAATCGTCGTTGGAAAACCATAACCAAAATGGGTATTTTGAACAAAGTCGATCAATGCGAGCGATGAGAAGAAGTACGGTACCTGTTATGCCACTGTCCATGGATCCCCACAGTCACATGGAATATTATGTTTGATGATCGTTATGATAATCGCATTTGCATCTAAGTTCGGCGGTAGAAACTGATATTCGACAGTTAAAAGGCAAATAGGATTACACTTTGGCGGGGACCAACAAATTTTGCCGAAAGCGTGTTTAAAAATTTGTTAATAAATATATCAATTTGTTCAGTTATTAAAGAATAGCCAATGCCAAAGGATTTCAAATCTTTTCTGTGAACTATTTACAAGTTTTGCGTAAATGACAAATGGCGACAAATGAAACTTCAGTTTTACACATAATTTAATTTGATAATCATGGAGAAAAACACTCTTTCCGGTAGAGTTTTTTGTTTGATTATTTCAAATCAACAACAAAAATCTGATGTTGGCTCTATTTTTTTTTTCAAATTCATATTTGCAAAGACGTTTCGTCTATCGCACCAAACTACCGATAAGTCTGAAATAACCAAAAAGCTAAGAACAAATGGAATATGTTTTTAAAAATTTATTCTGTGTATCTTCGAGCGGTAGTAATGATCCAATTCGATGGTGAATCTGTCAAAAAACGAGAAAGAACGTATGGAGTCGCTGTGAACGCGACCCTTTTTTATACCCGTACTCAGTCAGTACAAATGTGATTAATGTGGAATTTTCAAATGTTTGATTAGTTTTTACATTTTTCAGGCCATTGCTACATTGTCATCTACATCATCTACATCTTTTCGCACAACAACACAGTTTACACTGCACGAGGCAGAATGTATGAGCAGTGTGTGAGCGAGAGGGAGAATCTGTAGCGACAATCAACCCCATAAATGACTTACGCTGGAATCGGGCGCGGGATACGGGCTGATTGTGGCTTATTGTGGCTCAATAATAATCCGATCTGAACCAAATTCGGGAATCTGGTAAATATGGTCATTCTATACAATAACTGCCTTTTTCGTTTTTTCCTATCTTCAAAATTGTTTATTTTCATCTTTTTGTTGGGGCTGAAGGTGGCGGGGTGAAATTTTTGAAATACACTTGTTTCGGTTTAGTATCACAAAAGTGTGGACAGAAAATTTTAACCCCTCTAGCTCTTAAGTCTCTGAGATCCAGGCGACACAAAATACAAAAACCAAATGGCCTCGTTTTTGTGTGTGAGTGCGAGCAAGAGGGAGCGAATTTTTTCGTATGTTTTTCTCTTATTGTTTATCATTTTTCATATTAATGATCCGATCCGATTCAGATTTGGGCACCTGATAGATATGCATTCGACTATGTATACTGTTTTTTTGGCATTTTTGTTACATTCAAAATTGTGAACGCCACACATTTGCGCTCTTTGTGGCCCAATCTTTGGGCGATGGAATTTTGGAGTTTACCTTAAGGTGGGACATCACATCAGTGTGGAAACAAAATTTGGTTGCTCTAGCTCTTGTTAGGTTACGAGCAATGGGCGCAAACAAGACGGACAGACAGACGGACACTCTTCATTAACCACAAAAACAATATACCCAAACTCTTCGAGTACGGGTATAACGGGTGAGTGTTAAACTCTGTTATAAACAGTATTTTATACCCGTCACTCGAAGAGCAAAAGGGTATATTGTATTTTTCAGTCAGTGGATGTTGTGTAAACAAGAAGGAGGTTATTTCCGACCCCATAAAGTAAAAATATATTTCATCGCATCCAGCCGAGTCGATATAGCCATGTCTGTCCGTCCGTCTGTCCGTCCGTTCTTTATTTTCATTCATTTAATTAATTTAATGTTTTTTAAAATTTAAAGCAACCAAACTTTTGATCCAGTCGTGATACCAAACCTGAACAAGTGTATTTCAAAATTTGGCCCCGCCCCCTTCCGGCCCCACAAAAACGAAAATCCACAATTCAGACGTGAAGATGAGTGGTTGTTAGTATCTACCATTTTCCCGAATTTGGTTCAGATCGGATCATTATTGTAGCAACAATGATCAAATGAATTTTCAGCAGCAATCGACCCTCTAATCCTCTTTGCAGCATAAGTCAATTATTGGGGTTGATTGTTGAAACAAAATTACACGCACAATCACGCTCAAACATGATGCCTCGTGACCAAGTGTACGTGTGGTGTGTGAGAAGTGATGTAGATGTATAGATGTAGATGACTGATTAAGCAAAAAATTTAAAATTTAATTTTGATAAAAGTTTTGAAAATCAAATATAAATATATTATTGTGCTGACTGATTACGGGTTTAAAGTAGAGTCGCGGCAACAGCGTCTGAAATCCGTACGTTTTTCGTGGCGATTTAAGTGCCTAAAAATAATAGGGTTGAGTAGAATTAGCAAAAATAAATACCTTAAATGTCGGATTAAATCCTCGTTCTTCGATAATATATTGCTCAAGGAAAAAACAATTTGGAAACAACCATATTTTTAAATTTTCCCATATTATATGTCCCATATTTTTGTCTAGCAAACCCGGCGAACTCCGTTTCGCCACCAGAGCTTGCTATTTTTATGTAACATTTCGTTTGGTGATTAAAATATGAAGAACAATTTTTGTTTGTTTTATATTTGAAATAGCTCGGAAAAATTGTATTTCATTTCACAACAGTAATGAATTCATTTCGATTACAAAAAATGAAGTGTTATTTAGTTGAACTTTCTAAGTAAATAAAAAGTTTTCCAAAGTAAATACTGAATCGAAGCGTTATACGTGTTCGCAAATTATCCGTTTCATTGAAGTGCTCTTTGGTAAACCACATTTTTTTGTTTTTGGTCTGACGTTAACACAAACAAAGCGGATGGTTCAACTCGTGAACATACAACGTTAACTGCCCATGTGAAAAACAATGATTTCTAAATTTATCCCACAAACACTAAGCGATTTGCCTTGCGACTTGTTAATTGTCATTGCGAACGCAAGGCGAACCGAGTCGGAATCGGAATTGGTATTCGAGGACCCATACATTTTCACCTCGCGTACTTTCCGTTAATAATGGTTGCCTCAATAAAATTCGTTTATTAGTCTTTTTTACCGAAAGTCGAGTACCGTCTGCAAAGTCGAATTGTATTCAAATTAAGTTCATTTAGTGTGCTAAGTAAAAGTGCTTCCAGAAAATTTCTTGTGTGTCATTGTGCACTCATCCCAAACAATGAGCTTGCATTGCATCAACAATTTTCCGGATTTGCACTGGATCGGGAAATATAGCATGTTGGAGAATTCAATTGTGTTTAAATTGAATGGCAACTTATGCGCAGAATGTGCATTTACGACCGCCATCTAGAAGAGTCGCCGCAATTCCAGATGATTCTAACGCCAAAGCTATGTCACATCTTGATCAAATAGTGGCCAAAATCAATGAAATTACATCCATCTCGAATTTAAAATAAATACATGTCGACAGCGAATTGCTGTAATCTCCGACGGCACTTTAGAATGACATTCTTGTCTTCATTTGTACAAATCATCTTACGATACGCATAGTAATTCATTGCGCTTAGATTTTTATTCGCTGATACGCCTGAAAATGCAAAATTAAATGAATTGTTAATGGAAACCAATAAAAATGCAATAATGACGTTAAATATTGTCCTGTAATTGATCGACCATCTTCAACGTGATGTGCAATCCGTCTTGATTTGCCAATAAATCATTGATATTGTGCACGCATCGTACAAACGATGTGTTTCCTCGACACGATGCATGATATTGCATCTTCGCTGAACGACAATGTTCGCAATTTAGTGGATCGCCAACAATAATTGCAGCAACATCATTAACGGTGGGTGCATTGAATCTTCGCACATGTAAAAACCTGTTGGGGTACAATCCGCTCTTATGACAAATTTGTGCGTATCCGATGGCATTCGTTCCAATGCTGTTTTGAACATATTAACCACAGCATTATTAGCGTGAAAAAATGCTTGCAACTGTTCAACTTGTTCGTCTCTTTAACTGTTGTGTTCGTGTGTATGGCACCGCACATTCAGCTGATCCACCATCGACGAAATGAAATATATTTGCAGAAAAATTGATGCGGTTCATCTGGTGTTGGCACCATTGAACCATGCAAATGATTTGTCCTTGTATCTGTAATTGACCTTCAAACAATCATTTGTTGAAGAATACGGTGTAACTTCTGATCGTGTGATGGTGTAGTGTGTGGTGTATATGTAGTTGTTACGTGTTGCAATTCATTGTGTTGGTGTGAGTGATTGGTTATGTGTGTTGTATCATTTTTACCTTGCAAGTCGGCATGAAGCCGCCTTCTCGAATGATATTAGCTCCAAAGGAAGTCATGCGAAAGCAGTTATTGTATTCAAGGATGTGTTGAAGAAAATGGCTGGAATCGGGATCACTTCCATCAAACAATGGTTTCAGTGGTGGTGGTGGTGGTGTAAGTAATGGATCCAGTTTGACTTTTCCACTTGCGACGCAGCCAATCCAGCCGTTTCTTTTTGAACTTTAACGCATTGAAATATCGGCATATAGTTGTCTTTGGTCCAATATCTAAATTTTCATCATCACTGTAGTTCGCAGTGGGATCATATTGGAATGCCAAGCGATTGTATGATGCCAATGATCTTCGTGTCCTCACGCGTTGTCCCAATCGGGAATTTTCTCTTATTATATTTTGTCTTTCTTCTTTATTCTTCTGTGAATACACTTGTTGCTGACTTGCATGTCTTGTGCGGCGGCCGATGTTCGCACGTCGTCCTTTAGGCATTTTGGACTGTGGACAGAGTGGTGAATTTAACCTCAAATGCACGATCCACATAATTTACACAGTTCAACTTACCACCCTAAAGACAAATGCCTGCTGTTGAAATTGAATACAAATTTTCACAATACACGTGATTGATTTGATGGTTTCCAATTGAAATGTGAGGAAACGAAATTTTTTTTTAAATTTCGTTTTCACAGTGAACACAATACCGGTTTGTCACATGAAATTAACTGAACAGAGAACAATGAGTAGCTGTCAAACAATGTACGTATCACGCACCGGCGCCTACTTAAAATATTGGTTTGTAGTACATGCTATGTATCAGAGATGGCGCTGTATGTAGTATATAGTAGATAATACAAATACATTTTCCCGCTTTTCTGTTGAAATTTTTCGTGAATAAAATAAATTTTAGTACATAGTTTGCTCTTCACTTAAGAACCTTGTGATAAACGACATTTTTTGTTTTATCATCAGGCGCAAAAACAAACAACGCAGATAGACTTCCGACCCGTGAACATGCAATATATAATTGACCATTTAAAAAACATGGATGTTCTAGATTGAAACCACAGATTCAAACCTATGTAGTTCTATATATATTTTTCTGCTCATAAGATTTTTGAAAAATTAACGACGCGACACTATGGACAACATTCTAGTGCCCAAAGTCACGTTCTCAAGGCCATTTACAGTATGTGCTTGAACTTCGTCCGTGTACGGTCGATAAAACTGGAGGTGAGCTACACCATGAAGAATGTTAATCCCGTATTTGACCGCAATTAAGTCGTCGTTGGAAAACCTAACCTAACAATAAACAACAAAAAATTGGGTATTCTGAAGGAGTCGATCAATGCGAGCGATGAGAAGAAGTACGGTACCTGTTATGCCACTGTCCCTGGATCCCCACAGTCACATGGAATATATTATTGTTTGATGATCGTTATGATAATCGCATTTTGCATCTAACCTCGGCGGTAGAAACTGATATTCGACAGTTAAAAAGGCAAACAGGATTACACTTTTGGCGGGGACCAACAAATGTTGCCGAAAAGCGTGTTTAAAAATTTGTTAATAAATATATCAATTTGTTCAGTTATTAAAGAATAGCCAATGCCAAAGGATTTCAAATCTTTTCTGTGAACTATTTACAAGTTTTGCGTAAATGACAAATGGCGACAAATGAAACTTCAGTTTTACATAATTTAATTTGATAATCATGGAGAACTGGTAGAACTCCGGTAGAGTTTTTCTGTGATTATTTCAAATCAACAACAAAAATCTGATGTTGGCTCTATTTTTTTATTTTCAAATTCATATTTGCAAAGACGTTTCGTCTATCGCACCAAACTACCGATAAGCTGATATCATGATAGCTACTAACAAAATGGAATATGTTTTTAAAATTTATTCTGTGTATCTTCGAGCGGTAGTAATGATCCAATTCGATGGTGAATCTGTCCTAAAAACGAGAAAGAACGTATGGAGTCGCTGTGAACGCGACTCTACTTTTATACCCGTACTCAGTCAGTACAAATGTGATTAATGTGGAATTTTCAAATGTTTGATTAGTTTTTACATTTTTCATTTTTTGTGCTACATTGTCATCTACATCATCTACATCTTTTCGCACAACAACACACGTACACTGCACGAGGCAGAATGTATGAGCAGTGTGTGAGCGAGAGGGAGAATCTGTAGCGACAATCAACCCCATAAATGACTTACGCTGGAATCGGGCGCGGGGATACGCTGATTGTGGCTTATTGTGGCTACAATAATAATCCGATCTGAACCAAATTCGGGAATCTGGTAGATATGGTCATTCTCTACAATACTGCATTTTTCGTTTTTCCTATCTTCAAAAAATTGTGGATTTTCATCTTTTGTTGGGGCTGAAGGTGGCGGGGTGAAATTTTTGAAATACACTTGTTTCGGTTTAGTATCACAGGAGTGTGGACAGAAAGTTTGTTTGCTCTAGCTCTTATAGTCTCTGAGATCCAGGCGACACAAAATACAAAAAACCAAATGGCCTTTTTTTTGTGTGAGTGCGAGCGAGAGGGAGCGAAGTTTTTTTCGTATGTTTTTCTCTATTGTTTATCATTTTTCTCTATTAATGATCCGATCCGATTCAGATTTGGGCACCTGATAGATATGGTCTTTTTCTATGATACTGTTTTTTTTTAGTTTTTTGTTACATTCAAAATTGTGAACGCCACAGATGTGCGCTCTTTGTGGGGGCGGAAGTGGGCGATGCGAAATTTTGAAACACTTTTCTAGGAGTGGGACATCACATCAGTGTGGAAACAAAATTTGGTTGCTCTAGCTCTTATAGCCTACGAGCAATGGGCGACAAACAAGACGGACAGACAGACGGACATTTACCACAAATACAATATACCCTTTTACTCTTCGAGTACGGGTATAACCAGTCAGTAAGCAACTGAGTTATAAACACTTTTATACCCGTACTCGAAGAGTAAAAGGGTATATATTATTTGTTTGCAAAAAGTGGATGTGTGTAACACACAGAAGGTGGGTGTTTCCGACCCCATAAAGTATATATATTCTTGATCAGCATCAATAGCCGAGTCGATATAGCCATGTCTGTCCGTCCGTCTTGTTTTTCAAAAATCAGCTCGAATTTATAAAGAGCTTAAAGCAACCAAACTTTTGATGAAGTCTGATGACTGATATCTCAATTAGAAAGTGCTCTTAATAGACTGTCCTGCAAAAATCCGCCCCCACAAAGGGCACAAAACATCTGAATGTTTTTCAAAAAACTAAAAATGCAGAATCATGCTCAGCCCATATCTATCAGTGGGCAAATATGAATCGGATTTACCATTAATATAGCCACAATAGACAAAAACATACGCAAAAACTTCCATAATTTTCGCATGAACACACACAAAATCGAGTCGATTTTGTATGGACTCAAACTATAAGAGCTAGAGTGCCAAACTTTTGTCCAAGATCCCCTGTGATACCCCTGAACAATCATAGAAATTTGGCCCCGCCCCCCTTCCGGCCCCACAAAAACGAAAATCACAATTTTGAAGATAGAAAACCAAAAATGCAGTATGGTAGAAAATTACCATATCTACCAGATTCATCTCATTTTGTTCAGATCGGATCAATTGCCACTAAAGCCACAATGATCAAATGAATTTTCAGCAGCCCCCCCTCCTCTTTGCAGCATAAGTCAATTATTGGGGTTGATTTTTGCTGCAACTTTCTCACACGCACACTCACGCTCAAACATGCTGCCTCGTGTGTACGTGTCATGTTGTGAGAAGTGATGTAGATGAAGTAGATGTAGATGACTGATGTAGCAAAAAAATGTAAAATTTTAAAACTGATAAAGTTTTTGAAAATTCCACATAAATCACATGTGTGCTGACTGAGTACGGGTTTAAAGTAGAGTCGCGGCAACAGCGACTCCGTAATTTCTTAATTTTTCTGTGTGAAATTAGGGTTCAGAATTAGCAAAAATAAATACCTTAAATGTCGGATTAAATCCTCGTTCTTCGATAATATCTGCCCCAAATGACTTTTATTTGGAAACAACCATATTTTTATATTTTTTATATATTATATATAATATATATTATACTAGCAAACCCGGCGAACTCAGTTTCGCCACCAGATGGCTTCGTTTTATGTAACATTTCGTTTGGTGATTAAAATATGAAGAACAATTTTTTTTTTGTTTTATATTTGAAAAGGAAAAATTGTATTTCATTTCTCACAACAGTAATGAATTCATTTCGATTACAAAAAATTAAGTGTTATTTAGTTGAACTTCTCTAAGTAAATGAAAGTGATTCCAAAGTAAATACTGAATCGAAGCGTTATACGTGTTCGCAAATTATCCGTTTCATTGAAGTGCTCTTTGGTAAACCACATTTTTGTTTTTGGTCTGACGTTAACACAAACAAAGCGGATGGTTTCCCAACTCGTGAACACGCAACGTATAACTGCCCATGTGAAAACAATGATTTCTAAATTTATCCCACAAACACTCAAGCGATTTGCCTTGCGACTTGTTAATTGTCATTGCGAACGCAAGGCGAACTGGAGTCGGAATCATTGGTATTCGAGGAATACATACATTTTCACCTGCGTACTTTCCGTTAATAATGGTTGCCTCAATAAAATTCGGCATTAGTCTTTTTACCGAAAGTCGAGTACCGTTGCATGCAAAGTCGCGGTGTATTCAAATTAAGTTCATTTAGTGTGAAGTTAAGTGCTTCCAGAGATTTCTTGTGTGTCATTGTGCACTCATCCCAAACAATGAGCTTGCATTGCATCAACAATTTTCCCATTGCACTGGATCGGGAAATATAGCATGTTGGAGTATCAATTGTGTTTAAATTGAATGGCAACTTAAGCGCAGAATGTGCAGTACGACCGCCATCTAGAAGAGTCGCCGCAATTCAGATGATTCTAACGCCAAAGCTATGTCACATCTTGATCAAATAGTGGCCAAAATCAATGAAATTACATTTCTCGACTTTAAAATACATGTCGACAGCGAATTGCTGTAATAGCCGACGGCACTTTAGAATGACATTCTCCTCATTTGTACAAATCATCTTACGATACGCATAGTAATTCATTGCGCTTAGATTTTTATTCGCTGATACGCCTGAAAATGCAAAATTAAATGAATTGTTAATGGAAACCAATAAAAGCAATAATTATTGTGTGAATATTGTACCTGTAATTGGATCGACCATCTTCAACGTGATGTCGTATCCGTCTTGCCCTTGCCAATAAATGATTGGATATTGTAACGCATCGTACAAACGATGTGTTTCGTTTACACGATGCATGATATTGCTTCTTCGCTGAACGACAATGTCTCGCAATTTAGTTGGATCGCCAACAATAATTGCAGCAACATCATTAACGGTGGGTGCATTGAATCTTCGCACATGTTCACCTGTTGGGGTACAATCCGCTCTTATGACAAATTTGTGCGTATCCGATGGCATTCGTTCCAATGCTGTTTTGAACATATTAACCACAGCATTATTAGCGTGAAAAAATGCTTTGCAACTGTTCAATAAATCGTCTCTTTAACTGTTGTGTTCCCTGTATATTGCACCGCACATTCAGCTGATCCACCATCGACGAAATGAAATATATTTGCAGAAATTGATGCGGTTCATCTGGTGTTGGCACCATTGAACCATGCAAATGATTTGTCCTTGTATCTGTAATTGCAAACAATCATTTGTTGAAGAATACGGTGTAACTTCTGATCGTGTGATGGTGTAGTGTGTGGTGTATATGTAGTTGTTACGTGTTGCAATTAATTGTGTTGGTGTGAGTGATTGGTTATGTGTGTTGTATTTTTACCTTGCAAGTCGGCATGAAGCCGACTTCTCGAATGATATTAGCTCCAAAGGAAGTCATGCGAAAGCAGTTATTGTATTCAAGGATGTGTTGAAGAAAATGGCTGGAATCGGGATCACTTCCATCAAATAATGGTTTCAGTGGCTGTGGTGGTGTAAGTAATGGATCCAGTTTGACTTTTCCACTTGCGCAGCACAATCCAGCCGTTTCTTTTTTGAACTTTAACGCATTGAAATATCGGCATATAGTTGTCTTTGGTCCAATATCTAAATTTTCATCATCACTGTAGTTCGCAGTGGGATCATATTGGAATGCCAAGCGATTGTATGATGCCCATGATCTTCGTGTCCTCACGCGTTGTCCCAATCGGGAATTTTCTCTTATTATATTTTGTCTTTCTTCTTTATTCTTCTGTGAATACACTTGTTGCTGACTTGCATGTCTTGTGCGGCGGCCGATGTTCGCACGTCGTCCTTTAGGCATTTTGGACTGTGGACAGAGTGGTGAATTTAACCTCAAATGCACGATCCACATAATTTACACAGTTCAACTTACCACCCTAAAGACAAATGCCTGCTGTTGAAATTGAATACAAATTTTCACAATACACGTGATTGATTTGATGGTTTCCAATTGAAATGACAAAAATTTTTTTTGTCGTTTTCACAGTGAACACAATACCGGTTTGTCACATGAAATTAACTGAACAGAGAACAATGAGTAGCTATCAAACAATGTACGTATCACGCACCGGCGCCTACTTAAAATATTGGGTTGTAGTACATGCTATGTATCAGAGATGGCGCTGTATGTAGTATATAGTAGATAATAAAAATACATTTTCCCGCTTTTCTGTTGAAATTTTTTTCGTGAATAAAATAAATTTTTAGTACATAGTTTGCTCTTCACTTAAGAACCTTGTGATAAACGACATTTTTGTTTTATCATCAGGCGCAAAACAAACAACGCAGATAGACTTCCGACCCGTGAACATGCAACATATAATTGACCATGGGAAAAACATGGATGTTCTAGATTGAAACCACAGATTCAAACCTATGTAGTTCTATATATATTTTTCTGCTCATAAGATTTTTGAAAAATTAACGACGCGACACTATGGACAACATTCTAGTGCCCAAAGTCACGTTCTCAAGGCCATTTACAGTATGTGCTTGAACTTCGTCCGTGTACGGTCGATAAAACTGGAGGTGAGCTACACCATGAAGAATGTTAATCCCGTATTTGACCGCAATTAAGTCGTCGTTGGAAAACCTAACCTAACAATAAACAATAAACAATAAAAAATGGGTATTCTGAAGGAGTCGATCAATGCGAGCGATGAGAAGAAGTACGGTACCTGTTATGCCACTGTCCCTGGATCCCCCACAGTCACATGGAATATTATGTTTGATGATCGTTATGATAATCGCATTTGCATCTAACCTCGGCGGTAGAAACTGATATTCGACAAAGTTAAAAGGCAAACAGGATTACACTTTGGCGGGGACCAACAAATGTTGCCGAAAAGCGTGTTTAAAAATTTGTTAATAAATATATCAATTTGTTCAGTTATTAAAGAATAGCCAATGCCAAAGGATTTCAAATCTTTTCTGTGAACTATTTACAAGTTTTGCGTAAATGACAAATGGCGACAAATGAAACTTCAGTTTTACATAATTTAATTTGATAATCATGGAGAACTGGTAGAACTCCGGTAGAGTTTTTCTGTGATTATTTCAAATCAACAACAAAAATCTGATGTTGGCTCTATTTTTATTTTCAAATTCATATTTGCAAAGACGTTTCGTCTATCGCACCAAACTACCGATAAGCTGATATCATGATAGCTACTAACAAATGGAATATGTTTTTAAAAATTTATTCTGTGTATCTTCGAGCGGTAGTAAATGATCCAAATTCGATGGTGAATCTGTCCTAAAAACGAGAAAGAACGTATGGAGTCGCTGTGAACGCGACTCTACTTTTATACCCGTACTCAGTCAGTACAAATGTGATTAATGTGGAATTTTCAAATGTTTGATTAGTTTTTACATTTTACATTTTTTGTGCTACATTGTCATCTACATCATCTACATCTTTTTTTCGCACAACAACACACGTACACTGCACGAGGCAGAATGTATGAGCAGTGTGTGAGCGAAAGGGAGAATCTGTAGCGACAATCAACCCCATAAATGACTTACGCTGGAATCGGGCGCGGGGATACGCTGATTGTGGCTTATTGTGGCTACAATAATAATCCGATCTGAACCAAATTCGGGAATCTGGTAGATATGGTCATTCTCTACAATACTGCATTTTTCGTTTTTCCTATCTTCAAAATTGTGGATTTTCATCTTTTTTTGTTGGGGCTGAAGGTGGCGGGGTGAAATTTTGAAATACACTTGTTTCGGTTTAGTATCACAGGAGTGTGGACAGAAAGTTTGTTTGCTCTAGCTCTTATAGTCTCTGAGATCCAGGCGACACAAAATACAAAAAACCAAATGGCCTCGTTTTTGTGTGAGTGCGAGCGAGAGGGAGCGAAGTTTTTTCGTATGTTTTTCTCTATTGTTTATCATTTTCTCTATTAATGATCCGATCCGATTCAGATTTGGGCACCTGATAGATATGGTCTTTTTCTATGATACTGTTTTTTAGTTTTTGTTACATTCAAAATTGTGAACGCCACAGATGTGCGCTCTTTGTGGGGGCGGAAGTGGGCGATGCGAAATTTTGAAACACTTTTCTAGGTGGGACATCACATCAGTGTGGAAACAAAATTTGGTTGCTCTAGCTCTTATAGCCTACGAGCAATGGGCGACAAACAAGACGGACAGACAGACGGACATTTACCACAAATACAATATACCCTTTTCTTCGAGTACGGGTATAACCAGTCAGTAGCAACTGAGTTATAAACACTTTTTATACCCGTACTCGAAGAGTAAAAGGGTATATTGTATTTGTGCTAAAAGTGGATGTGTGTAACACACAGAAGGAGGTGTTTTCCGACCCCATAAAGTATATATATTCTTGATCAGCATCAATAGCCGAGTCGATATAGCCATGTCTGTCCGTCCGTCTTGTTTTTCACTCATTGCTCGAAGGCTATAAGAGCTAGAGCAACCAAACTTTTGATCCAGTCTGATGTGATATCTCTCAACCTAGAAAGTTTTTCAAAAATTTCGCCCCGCCCACTTCCGCCCCCCACAAAGGGCGCACATCTTATTGGCGGCCACAATTTTGAAAATAACAAAAACTAAAAATGCAGAATCATAGAGACAGCCCATATCTATCAGGGGCCCAAATCTGAATCGGATCGGATCATTAATATAGCCACAATAGACAAAAACATACGCAAAAAACTTCGCTCCATCCCTTTCGCACTCACACAAAAATCGAGTCGATTTGGTTTTTGTATTTTGTGTCGCCTGGATCTCAGAGACTATAAGAGCTAGAGCAACCAAACTTTTTGTCCAAGACTCCTGTGATACCAAACCTGAACAAGTGTATTTCAAAATTTGGCCCCGCCCCCTTCCGGCCCCACAAAAAACGAAAATCCACAATTTTGAAGATAGAAAAAAACCAAAAATGCAGTATGGTAGAAAATTACCATATCTACCAGATTCCCGAATTTGTTCAGATTTCATTATTGTAAATATAAATGATCAAATGAATTTTCAGCAGCAATCCCCTCTCCTCTTGCAGCATAAGTCAATTATTGGGGTTGATTGTTGCTTGCTTTTTTCTCACACGCACACTCACGCTCAAACATGCTGCCTCGTGAAGTGTACGTGTGGTGTTGTGAGAAGTGATGTAGATGAAGTAGATGTAGATGACTGATGTAGCAAAAAAAATGTAAAATTTAAAAACTGATAAAACTTTTGAAAATTCCACATAAATCACATGTGTGCTGACTGAGTACGGGTTTAAAGTAGAGTCGCGGCAACAGCGACTCCGTACGTTCTTCCTCGTTTCTGTGTGAAATTAGGGTTCAGAATTAGCAAAAATAAATACCTTAAATGTCGGATTAAATCCTCGTTCTTCGATAATATCTGCCCCAAATGACTTTATTTGGAAACAACCATATTTTTATATTTTATATATTATATATAATATATATTATACTAGCAAACCCGGCGAACTCAGTTTCGCCACCAGATGGCTTCGTTTTTTATGTAACATTTCGTTTGGTGATTAAAATATGAAGAACAATTTTTGTTTGTTTTATATTTGAAAAAGAAAAAATTGTATTTCATTTTCACAACAGTAATGAATTCATTTCGATTACAAAAATGAAGTGTTATTTAGATGAACTTCTCTAAGTAAATGAAAGTGAATCCAAAGTAAATACTGAATCGAAGCGTTATACGTGTTCGCAAATTATCCGTTTCATTGAAGTGCTCTTTGGTAAACCACATTTTTGTTTTTGGTCTGACGTTAACACAAACAAAGCGGATGGTTTCCCCAACCTCGTGAACACGCAACGTATAACTGCCCATGTGAAAAACAATGATTTCTAAATTTATCCCACAAACACTAAGCGATTTGCCTTGCGACTTGTTAATTGTCATTGCGAACGCAAGGCGAACTGGAGTCGGAATCATTGGTATTCGAGGAATACATACATTTTCACCTGCGTACTTTCCGTTAATAATGGTTGCCTCAATAAAATTCGGCATTAGTCTTTTTTACCGAAAGTCGAGTACCGCTGCAAAGTCGCGGTGGATTCAAATTACGCAATGTCATAATAACTGTACCAACTTTGAGTTGCAAGTTATGTGGTGGAAATCCTGGTAGCTCCAGAGAGTTCAAAACTCCGTTGGATAATTTACTACATCATCGGGATTTGTTTGGAATCAACGGATTTGTATGTCACCAAATCGCCAGCAATTTTTGATTGAATTGTGAAATTCAGTGCGTGTACATCATTATTCTTTTGCGGCAAGAATTGCTCGTTGACTTAACCAAGCATGATTCTGATAATTCTCACTAATGTTTGGGAAAACATTTTCAATAAGATCTAATTGAGAGTCTACAAATCGGCAAAAGTCGTTGGTAAGAGTAATTTACTAATTAATTTAATTTGTTTAAATTGAGTGGCAACTTAAGCGCAGAATGTGCATTACGACCGCCATTTAGAAGAGTCGCCGCAATTCCAGATGATGCTAACGCCAAAGCTATGTCACATCTTGATCGAATAGTGGCCAAAATCAAAGGAAAATGACAAATGTTTTCCCTGTTCCTCCAGGTCCACCGCTTGAATTAATGTTTCGTATACTTGCTTTTGCTGTTCATTCAGCAACGGCACATTATTTCGAACGAATTCCTGCAATGTATCGACATTGTATTGCAGCTCCGATTTAATTTTGGTTGAATGCATCGTGCATCGATCGATTTGGCGCAATAATTCAGTAGCTTGTTTGCAATAGTCAAGCATTGATCCTCAATCAAAATCAATCCTTTATTGTAGATTTCATCGGTTATTTGGATTTCAGGATTATTCGTTTGAATGCGCAAGCGATGCAAATATCTTCACATATGTCGTCTTTGTATTTGTTTCATAATTGAATTGGTTGTGAAGGAAAACATGTGGTGATGATAATTGCGAACAGCGTTCGTATTTGGTACGCATTTGATGAAAAACAACTGAATCCGAAAGTGTTAAATCCCAATGAGAATCATTTCTCCAGCAAACCCAATAGATTGACATGCATTCTCTATATGTTTTGGCATGGGTGGCCATTCACAGTTTTCAAATGCGCAAATGATTTTTGGTCCACGTACATTTACCAACAGCAGTCGCAAATAAAAACATTCATCATTTCTAGGATGAACAGTATACATGCGACCTGGTGCATCAGTGGAAAATACCTGTGCCAATCTGGAACTGGGGTTCCTTGATTGCGACGGTGGAATTTCTTTGTTGATTGATTCCAAGTGTAATACTTGTGCATTTCAACGTACATTAGCGTCGCTGCTAATGGATTTTCTTCACACATTGCAAAGAAGCCAGTCAATGTTGTCGATGGTGGTCTCTCAGCTCGTTGTGCCGCACTATCCTCAGTGAAGTAAACTCTTTGGCCATTTTCCAAATGCACTGCTAAATGTACAACCGTGGGATATCTTTCATGAATTTGAAATGATAATAATCGCCACAGTGCTCGGAATTGGTACTGACGTATCTGCCCATTTGGAAGTTGCTGATTTCGTCATTCGCATTTTCGACGCAATACCAAACACAGCCATGTCGCTGCCTTTTGTGACGTACTTGCACAAATATTTGATTGATTTGGCCGAATGACAACCCCCTCAACGTTTGCATGTGTTTTGAAAATTCGTGATAGGAGCGGGCAATATGGTACAATGAATTCATTTTCGATCTCAATCTTTGATTTTGAACTTTAACTTTGATAGTTCGACCATTATCTTCTCTTGAACGCCGACGATAAACTGGATATCCATCGTTCCCTGTGACTGTTTCAGCAACTAACGGTCGCGGATATCGTTTTGTGCACTTTCCATTAGCCATGCAAGGCGATAATGGATTTAATGCACCGCACGGTCCATGCACCATCTGTGTCGTCACAATGTCGTGTAGGTGGGGATCAGTGACTGGATCAGGAATTTCAGCTGATATGATGTCATCCACTTCTTTTGAACGTAATTTTGTTCAACAACCAAATTAGGATATGAGCATGCGGTAGTCCACGCTTCTGCCATTCCACCGAGTACATATAACAACGTGTGTCACCAAAACTCGATATTTAGTAAGCACATCCATCATAACCTTGAGTTTTTGCTGAAATACTCTGGCGATTATGTCATGGCGATCTTGCGGTTTTTGGCCCGGTTCCTTTCACGTTCAATTTCCGTCCACTTCGGATTGCGTATGTGAACGTAATAAATAAATCTGAGTTCCATAATTTCGCACGTACGTCATAGCGTCTTGAGCGTATTCGTGCGTGTGGCGTGGGCTTCCGATATAAGATGATGGGAGAATCGGCAGACGTCCAATATTTTGAACATCACCATCTGAATGAATAGCATCACGTAAGTGTATATAGTCCTCAGATCGTATTTTTGCCTGATTGAATCGGATGAACGCTAAACGTTCGGTCTCGATTTTAACATACATGTCGACAGCGAATTGCTGGAATAGCCTACGGCACTTTTAGAATGACATTCTCCTCATGTGTACGAATCATCATACGATACGCATAGTAATTCATTGCGCTTAGATTTTTATTCGTTGATACGCCTGAAAATGCAAAATTAAATGAATTGTTAATGGAAACCAATAATAGCTTAATAATTATTGTGTGAATATTGTACCTGAATTGGATCGACCATCTTCAACGTGATGTCGTATCCGTCTTGCCCTTACCAATAAATGATTGGATATTGTAACGCATCGTACAAACGATGTGTCTCGTTTACAACGATGCATGATATTGCTTCTTCGCTGAACGACAATGTCTCGCGATTTAGTTTGATCGCCTACAATAATTGCAGCAACATCATTAACGGTGGGTGCATTGAATCTTCGCACATGTTCACCTGTTGGTGTACAATCCGCTCTTATGACAAATTTGTGCGTATCCGATGGCATTCGTTCCAATGCTGTTTTGAACATATTAACCACAGCATTATTAGCGTGAAAAAAATGCTTGCAACTGTTCAATAATTCGTCTCTTTAACTGTTGTGTTCCCTGTATATTGCACCGCACATTCAGCTGATCCACCATCGACGAAATGAAATATATTTGTAGAAATTGATGCGGTTCATCTGGTGTTGGCACCATTGAACCATGCAAAATGATATATTTTTGTCCTTGTATCTTTAATTGCAAACATTCAATTGTTGAAGAATACGGTGTAACTTCTGATCGTGTGATGGTGTAGTGTGTGGTGTATATGTTACGTTGTTACGTGTTGCAATTCATTGTGTTGGTGTGAGTGATTGGTTATGTGTGCTGTATCTTTTACCTTGCAAGTCGGCATGAAGCCGCCTTCTCGAATGATATTAGCTCAAAAGGAAGTCATGCGAAAGCAGTTATTGTATTCAAGGATGTGTTGAAGAAAATGGCTGGAATCGGGATCACTTCCATCGAACAATGGTTTCAGTGGCTGTGGTGGTGTAAGTAATGGATCCAGTTTGACTTTTCCACTTGCGCAGCACAATCCAGCCGTTTCTCTTTTGAACTTTAACGCATTGCAGTTTCGGCATATAGTCGTCAGTGGTCCAATATCTAAATTTTCATCATCACTGTAGTTCGCAGTGGGATGATCTTCGTGTCCTCACGCGTTGTCCCAATCGGGAATCTTCTTATATTTGGTCTTTCTTCGCTTAAGTGCTGTAAATACACTTTTTGCTGGCTTGCATGTTTTGTGCGGCGGCCGATGTTCGCACGTCGTCCTATAGGCATTTTGGACTGTGGACTCTGTCCACTTTAACCTCAAATGCACGATCCATATAATTTACACAGTTCAACTTACCACCTTAAAGACAAATGCCTGCTGTTCACAATACACGTGATTGATTTGATGGTTTCCAATTGAAATATGGGGAAACGAATAACTTTTTTTTTTAATTTCGTTTTCATAGTGTATCACGCACCGGCGCCTACTTAAAATATTGGTTTGTCACATGAAATTAACTGGCCGAGAACAATGAGTAGCTGTCAAACAATGTATCACGCACCGGCGCCTACTTAAAATATTGGTTTGGCGCTGTATGTAGTATATAGTAGATTCTTTTGAAATTTTCGTGAATTTTTTGCTATAAACTTAACGGACCCTGAGACCTTTCCAACGAATGCAAAACCATGCAAATCGGTTCGTACGTTCTGGAGTTATTACGTCAATAAGAAAACCCGACTTATTTTTATATATTAGATTTGGAGTGCTTGCACGAAAGTAGCGTGATTCTGGTGTTTCGCCACAAAGCAATGAATTCAATGGCTCATGTGGCGGAGTCAACAATGGCAATTTCACTTTTACCAGAAAGGCAGCATAATCCGTGCGTTTCTCCGGAAAACTTTAATGCACCACAATACTCGCAAACAACGTTCATTTTCCCAATGCCTACGATAGGATGCAAGCTGTAATCATTTCTGCAATCGTATCGAAACGCTGCTCGATTCAAAGTATCTATTTGTTGTTCTCTGTTGTTCGCTCGGCGATTTTGCATTGCCAACCGAGCCGTCGTTTCACGGGCTGCCTCAATTTGCTCTTGTGATCGAGAAGCACGAAGTCGAGCCATACTAACGCAGCGCTGTACGTGCAATATCTTGTTCTTCTTCGGTCCTTTCATTTGCAGTGTTTCGTATCCTTCTTGCAATACGGATTTTTGTTGGAGAAGATTCGATCGTCTTGGTCGCGGCATTTTTAAATAAACTTCAATTCACCTAAAATTTTATTTCAAAACTCAAATTTTCAACCATTATTCATGGACAAAATTACTTAGCTGTTCGAGATGTGTTTAGTTATTCCAAGTCTGATGCGTTTTTTTTGTTAATAGTTAATCGAACGTAGTTTGGCTTTGTTCAACCTAATGAAAGTTAAACATATCTTACATACATCTATTTTGACATACATGTCGACTCAATGTGATTGAGAAGCACGAAGTCGAGGATTTCTTTTATTGTTGTACCACGTTTTATAGTGACTGACGTTTACAGTATCCTATTTCACTCTCCTGGCTCTAAGATACCTACCCACCAATTTTCAGCCATATCGGTACAGCCGTTCTTGAAGTTATAAATGAGGTAACTAACATGACTTTCTTTTATATATATAGATTTGATCAAGGGTGACGTAGTCCTTTCTGAACCGCATACTTTTTGATTCATATTAGATCCACAGATATCCTTTGATTTTCCGCTTTGTAGATCCTATTATTCCCTGCATGAACCGCTTAGGAACTTATGTTCCGATTATAGTTATCATATTATATCAACTACTACTAATTCTTTTTCTAAGATACGAATATTTTCCCGTAATTAGTGTTAGTAATTTTAGTTTTGAATGCATTCTAAGCTTTTTAATTCAGCTTAGTTCGATTAAACGCGTCATGCGCCAGCGCCGCGTCGTGTGCTTAACGGTGTGTGATTTGCGTTTCTGCCTGGGATCCGAGTCTTCGGCTTAATATCGCATTGACCAGTCATTGCATATAAACGTACAAGTGGCTCTCGACAGCACTCTGTTAACCTAGAGGCTGACGGACATCGCAATATTTAATAATGCTTTAATGTAAAGAACTCGAACTGTATTCATTTCATTTAATTAAATTATTCATAATAAATTTAATATACATTTGTAATAGATTATGTAAAGTTATAGCGTTAACTATTGATTACAATGTTTATATATAGAAAGCTTTAATGTTTAGTTTAAATGAAACCCCTTTTCTTTTGTTGCTGTTAGTAGCCGCTCCTTCATTATTTTTTCGGTTGGGTAGTCTGGAAGCTTTAGGTAATGAACACAAGTATTTACAGAGGGATAGCTCCCAACACCTGCATCTACTTTTCGAACGACAGTAAGTCGAGGATGTAGATTT